>CM076582.1:955687820-956381895 GCA_034641835.2 Pinus albicaulis
TGCTACACCTACAACTGCAACCATGGTACAGATGGCCCTTAATAGTGTCACGAAGGAGTGTCAGGTGTTTTTCTAGAGAATACTGGGCTTGGAAACATTACCTAGTTGGGAGTAGTTGTGGGTGACTTTTCAGGAGGAAGAGCTGAGGAGAGACTCATCAAGTGAAAACTTCATGGAAACAATGGAAGCAGATTGAAATCCTTGGAGGAAGAGGAGAATGCAACCATTTCATCGAAGGGACAATGAGCACAACGAAAACCGAAACATGATGCTTCTAAGGTCGAGTGCTTCATATGTGGCGAGATGGGCGACTATGGACTCAGTTTCCTCTGAAGAATAAGGACAAAGATGAGAAGCATGACCCGAAGGTTGCATCCATGAATATCGAAGAGGATGAGTTCTCCATGAGTGCCCATGCTTATCCTAGTGAGAAGTGGGGTGATATTGAGCTGTAGTTTTTTGAAATTCAGTTGGGCAGGATCCTTGATGAGCCCACCTCATGGATCATACCTTGTTACGAGAGCGTATGATTAGTAGTAGTGGGATGGAGAAGTATTCAGATGGAGCCGAGGAGTGATGGAGACGACAGTGCAGTAGATAACATCGTTCATTCTAGAGAAATGCAGAGCAGAGGTAGCAACAACGCAATGCAGAATAACAACGATGCATAACATCAGAGGGGAAACCCATTAGTTATCATAAATTATATTCTTTAGCACCAAGGTGCATCCACTGAACCCTTGTTCAATTTTGGGTGAGTTTCAGTTGTTTCTCTCAACAACTAAGTTGCAGTGCAGATGCCGTGTTAGTAGCATAGCAGATGCGACACTTGAGAGGTAGTTGCAGTAGTGATAGTGCAGTATCATGGGCAACAGTATAGTGGCAGAAACAATGCATAAACCGATGGACTTTAGCAGCGCAGAAGATGCTTCAGGGTTAGAGCAGTATGCAACATGCATTATATGCTAGAGCACTTTCCTCGCTAAGAGGGAGTGTTGATTTTTGTAGCATCATAAAGTGCTTTAAGTTTCAAATTTTGTGTGGAGGCTTACACTGGTATTCCAAAGAACCCTGAAAGAATTTGTGGAAATTCCACTCGGATTTTGTTTTATTTGAAAAATTAATTATTTTAATGGGGACCCTAAGTCTAAACTTAGGGAAATTAAATAAGTAAAGGATATTAAATAAAACAGAGTGTGAACCTTCTAGAGGACATGGATCAAGTCATGTTATGAGCTTAGTCGTTGATTAGACATCTAATTTAGGTTGTTGATATGTCAACAAGAAGACTATAAAGGAAGGCTTGAGGGTAATTTGGAAAATACACCGAGACATTGAATTGATCTAAGATCGAAATTTTCGGGGCGTTGTTTGCTGAGAAATTCGAGCTAGATATCTGAGCAGTGAGGGGCAGAGATAATATCTAGAGAGGAAGATAATTTCTCAATTGGTGGATCATCAGTCAGAGAGAGACTGAAGATATCTAGCAAAAGATAGCGTTGAATGAAGAGGGCTGACGTAGTGACTACATAGGTTCACGTAGAGGCAACACAAAGGCAAAGGAAGGGTTTTCAGAATTTTGTTGGTGGATCATTTTCGGAGGCCGAGATTTAGAAAGTGGCACTGGGAGGCTGTTCCTCAGGGTCCAAGGAAGAAAAAAGACTTGGCTGGGGCTGAACGCTGAGCCTAGAAGGGGGTGATGTAGAGGCTGCAAGTTGCAGTGCTGGGATTGCGTAGAGGCTGCGTAGAGCCTCCCCAGGTTAGGTTTTTCTTCATCTGGATCAGTTAGAAACTTATTCAATCCTCACAAATTATTTTTCCAGTATTTCTCTTTGTAACTTAGTCACCCTAGGGGTATTCAAAGATGTAGTCAGACATTGCTACTGCTTAATAATAAAACCCTCAGATCTACTGCATTGGTTTTTCCGCATTGGGTTTTTCTGGGGACGTAGTCCAAAATAAAGGTGTCATATGTGTGAATGATTTCCTAGTTCAGTTTCCTTGTTTCAGAATCATGAGTATTGTAGTGTAGGCTTCTTTAGTGATTGCTTAAGTATTTCATGAAGGTATTCATAAAAAATTGTGTAAAGTAAATTACATAATAGCTGAATTAATTTAGATGGTTGCAGTAGGATTCATTAGATTCATTTAGATCTAGGAATTTTCACACACACACACGCACACGCGTACGCACGCACGCATGCACATACACACACACACGCACACACGCGCACGCGTGCAAGAACGCATGCACGCATGCATGCATGCACACACACACACACACACACGCACGCACGCATACACACACACACGCACACACACACGCACGCACGCATGCACGCACTTATGAAACTCTTGTGCATCATTTGTTTTCGCTGCTCATACCCATTAAACTCTTTAACATATATTCTTGTAAAAAATGTTGGAAAAGATAAAAAATAACATACGTAACTACAATAGATTAGGCATATATTTTTAAAATGTATGGGTTATAAATGGCATGATTTATGCTTTTCCATAATTTTTTTATAAGACGAGATTTATAATTGAAGATTAATACTTTGGGTATGCTTCTCGATGCACTATTCTCCTCTCTATGCATGTAACCATTCCTTTCCTTACCACTTGCATAATAGAAAGTTTGTTTTGTGCCAAAAAAAGAAAACAAACAAGCACACCATTAAAAACTTTAAAATTCCCTTGAAAAAAAAGAGAAATCACTATTCTAAATTAAGCACATTATTTGTAAGTTTGCATGTAATTTATCATTACTTCTTTTAAAGTCTCATATTTCGTGAATTAAAGTCTCATATTTCTTGAACTTGAGCTATTAGTAAATGAAATAACACTTTAGTGAGTTATTATACATTTATGTTTACATGCATTTAATAGTGAATTATAAGTTTGGAGTGTTCTATGGAATGAATAATGAAATTATTTATACATATCACTAGATGAATTTATTTAGTAGTGATTCTCGTGGACCCCAAAGAGGACTTGGCATGAGACCTAATGCTAGATGGTGATAAGGGAGGACAAAGGGGATAAGGGTTTCTGTACATTTAGATGCTAATTTTGATGATTTCAATCAATTGGCACAATATAATCATCTTTTCTTGGGTGGGAAAATTTTACTTCAACCTTTTATCTTTACTAATGCCCCATTGTAGCCCCATCCCAGCATAGCATATATCTCTCAGTCAAAACCGAACCTTGTGGCTTGGGGGAAAACAAATATTTTTACACGCATTTAGTCAATTGACATAGTCTAAGCATCTTTTCATGGGTGGAAAAATTTTACTTTATCCTTTTACCACTACCAATTCCCCTTGTAGCTTGATCCTACCATAACATATATTCCTCAGTAAAAACTGAATATTGTGAATGGTGGTTTGGGGGGAACCTAAACAAACCCGCCTCTAGGATTGCAAATTGGCCAAGCAACCATGAGAAACCATATGTGCCAATCACTACTTTTACTCTCTCTCCCAATTTATTTTCTCAAGAACAACAACCCAATGAGATCAAAACTTCCTCACTAGTGCAACCAACCAATGATGATGATGAATATCTAGTAAAATATTATAGTTTTGAGTCTATGTTTAGTTACTCAAATGCAAACATAAAGGAGGAGGAAGTTAGTAAGAGAGAGATCTCACATTTGGACATGCACCCAAAATTATCCAAATATTGAAGTTTATTTTCATTTTATGGTCATGTGGTGATGATATCCTTTTTTATTTTGATATGATGAGGTCTTTACATTTTTTATATGGAGGGACAAGGCTATGATGTTGATAGTTTTGATGGTTGTTCATGCATATTCTTGTCATGGTGTGTGTGTATATATATTTTGAAATTGTTGTTGAGAGTTACAAGGAGTGGATGAATATGATGAGATTTATTTTATATTGATTTTACTAGGACCTCGCGTATCTTAAATAAATCCATGAATATAATCTTGTAACTAATTTATTTATTGAAGTTTACTTCATTGATCCTACATTTTCCTCCTTTTTGCAATGATTAATTGTTGAGTAAAAATATAACAGTTGAAACTAAATAATTGCTAGAGGATGATATAAAAGAAGGAAGATTGGACATTGTGTGCATTACACAATCTGAGGTGGTTAGAGTTAGATTATATTCTCTCTTTCTTAGGGACTTGGTTACATTTGTATGATTTTCTTTATATTTAAGGTCTCCAAAGTTTTCTTTGTTCCAAGATCTCACAAGAACTTGAAGATATTATTTTGTCCAACAATAGTTTATCGGTCCATTAATAAAACAATGATCTTTTTTTCATTGCTTAATATATTTTAACATTTTTAGTGATTTATTTTCAATTTCAAACAATTATTATTTTGTTCTATTTATAATTGAATATTGATGTAGTTTCAAAAATTTATATATTTCTCTTGGATTTAAGTATGTATTTGTTACTTGTTGTAAAATGTTTTGTTTTATTTCTTGATGATTCTTTTAGCGTATATACATATGTTATACTAAATTTTATTATTTTAAAATAAACTTTAAAATATGAAAACATTGGAATATATCAAAATTTTACAATAATATATGTTATGTTGAGACTCGATGAATATGAAGTTTGTATTTTTCTTAATGACATAAATTCAAGGTATCGTTCTCGCCTTACCTCGTTTAACTTGAAGATGATCAAAATGTGATGATTAAAACATTAAAGTTTTGGCATCAACATATTTTTGGTGACCATACTAGGATTCAAACTAAACCCCTTGTTTATTTCCTCTATGGATTCATAATCAAGTTTTAATTTGCCCACAACTCAATAGCATGATAATAAAGTCCAATTTTCTGTCAAAACCGACATTACATCTTGTTTATTTGACTATATCTTGGAGATTGCGACATCCTACGAAGAACACATTTTGAATGATATATATATATATATATATATATATAAACATAACTACCTTTTATTTTGGACTATGGACAAATTGTACAAAAATGGTACATAGTTGTAGAGGAGGCCCTCTCCCCTATTTCAAGAACCCAAATTTCTTCCAGGAATAAAAATTGAAAATGCATAGAAAACATGTTTAAAAATACCATGACAACTAAAACCTCAAAGTCTAGGGGTTGGGTGTAAACACCCCAAGGATGAACCATGTGTATATTGTAATATATCATGTTTAGGCTAATGAGCTGAGAAGTGTTTTGGGGCTTGCATGCTTATGTATATATGTGTTTTAGGTCAGTGTACATATGCTTATATGTTTTGAGGTTGGAGTGCCTCTTTGATTTTAGGATGGAAATCCTATGTGCTTAAATGCCATAGATCATTAGTGTTATAAATATGTAATCACATGCATATTAATAAAGTGCACCATTGATGTAGACCAAGTCAAAAAATAGAGTATGGGGGGCTAGGACTCCACGAGTGGGAGGAGGGGCTAGGGTCAAAGTGATGAAGAGTTTAAGCCTTGGGGGTTAAGTCATTATTAAAATATGCCTAAAGTCACAAGTGATGTGTTTTTTTTTTTTTTCTCCATAAATTTATAAAGTGACTTTATGAGGTGCCATTTGCCAAAAATGGAAAATGTACAAAAAATGGGGGATTTTTAGTCTTATTTGATTCATTTTGATCCTTTCATTCAATGAAGGGGATACAGTTGGTTACTCAAATTCTTGGTGGAGGAAGAGTATGTGACCTTGTTATTTTCACTACTATGTTAATTATGTGTGGATTTGGGTATTGGGATAGGTTTCCTTGGTGTGAGGCTCGTAATGTATTTGGATATTCTCTAGGGCAGTTGAAACTTCTGGAAGCCACAAAGTTTTGAGACATCCCTAGTTGGATTGACTTGGAAACCTTGGAAGGGTAGTGGCATATCCTAATGGATTGTGGGTGTAGAGAAGAGGGTGAAATACCTTGGTTTGTGTAGGATGATGGGGGATGAAAGACTATTGGTTGGAGGCTTTTAGAGTCAAGTATCTTGTCTTGTTACCTTGTTGGTGAAATTGTGGCTGATAGGTGGCTTTAGTTAGCCATTTTCCTTGGTGGAGTCAGCCCCAACTTGGGGTGACTTGTTGCTGATAGATTATGAGTAAGACGATCTATGATTGGTTGGAATGTATGAGGTCTACAACTAGTAGGTTTCATTTCTAAAAAATAAGTGTTATGTTATATTTATCTGTTATCTGCCGTGATAAGTTGAAAATTACATGCCGTTTATGAATGATATGTGTTTCTACCTGTTTCATTACACTGCAATGGTTAAGTATAGGATTCACTACATAATAATGTGCATTAAGCATGTCAAATAGAGAAAAATGATGGTAATAGATAAAATAATGAATTGGTTTATATAGATGCCTTAAAGGGAAAAAAATATTCATGCTATCAATGGTACATGTACTGGAATCAAATGAAATTTTTTAGAGATCAGGTTATAAAGATAATAATATGCTCTAGTAGGTGACTAGCGGTATTAAAAAGTGGTATCAAAGCTTAGGTTGAAATCACTAGGCCTACATGGACCAACGAAAAAGCGTTGAAGTGAAATTATTAATAGGTCTGCAAACTGACCAACATAGATTTCTCTAAGAATTTGGAATTTTCACGTCAATTGTTTGACCAAATAATTGAATCACATGTCATCTCACGAGGTTCCATAATCATGGCTTATGGGGATCCTACTAAGGCCTTGGTTGTCTACCCCTTGAATGTAAACACAAAGATAGGGACAACGCCTTGATTCTTTCACCTTGGGTAGTGTCTTGAGGAAACATGCTTTAGAATAAAAAAGGTCAGTGACCAAACCCAAGAAAATGGTGCATTCACAATGTGAAAATGTGTAGAGTATGGTAAGTAGGTCTATGCAGGGATAATTAGAATTAGGATTTGGTGTGATACCTATTGATTTTTTGTAGCATCAAGAGGTATTCCCACATGCCAAAGAGGTCTCCAATTCGGCCTATGAAAATTAAAATTAAAATTTTATTTTTGGAGTGCAAGTCGGCCTAGGAAATCAAGTCGGCTTGGCCAAGTGAAGGTATGTGTCCCTTGGATTATTTTATCCCATTCGATGAGTATAAATACATGATGTGACAATTCATTTTTACCACCAAGCAGGCAAGTTTCTTCTTCATTTATAAGGTCTCTTGGACAACGACACATGTGGAGAAAAGGAGGATGAATTGACTATTTTTGAATGAGCTATTTCTCTCTTTTTTTGGTCGAGTTTGACGAGGGTTGACCAAGTTTCAGGAGGGTCAAATTTTACCGCAGTCAACCGCATGAACTGAGGCTAAAGTTTGACCCGTTTGATCGTTGTTAACTGCAAATTGACCATAGGAGTCGTAGGGCTAAATTTGACCAGAGTTGATTGGCTGGACTAGTTTTGAATAACGTTATCTTGTTGTTGATTTTGACTAGGTTTGATTGGTATTTTTTGACTTGGGCATTGGCACAAATTTCTAGACAATTTGGATTTGAAAACCTTGTTGAAGTATAATTTCTCCTAAAATAAAATTTGTTGTGTTTTCTTTCAAGTTTGCGTTTTCTAGGGTAAAATTATTGTCTCTATTGTGCATGGTTTTCTTTCTATGATCTTTACTATTTTTGCTGCATTTACTATTGATATTTTCTATGTATAATTGCTCAAGGATATCAATGGCATGAGATAATTTTTTTGAAGATCATTAGGTGGTAATTATCATATTAGAAAATTGGTTTATACTGTGCATCCTGTAGAAAATTCAACAATACCTTCATAGGGAATGTGCTTTTAGACATGTATGTCAAATGTGGAAGTCTGGAGGATTGGGAATTTCTTAAATGGAATGTAGTGACATGGATTATGGTGATTATGTAATGTGTACATATGGATAGCTTTTTGAGGCCAAGCCTCTCTCTTAGTAAATTCTTGAATAAAAAATCTGTCTCATAACATTCTATGATTATGGGATATGTAGAAAATGGAAATTTCCATAATGCCCCTCCTCTATTTCGACAGACCCCCCTTTAAAATCACAATCATGTGGTTTGTGAAATCAACAAATTGTACTCATTTTTACTGACTAAAATACATGCCAATTAATAAAGTTGGGGTTGGAGGAGGGGGGGTAGGGGGCATAATTATAATTACAAACCATGGTTTTGATGAGAAATGACATGGCCGGATCACATTAATTTCTTCACCCGTAAGTGGTACTCCAAAACCGTTTTTTCATGCTCCTAAAATAAATATGGGACCGACAAGTGGTAGGGTATGTAAGCGAGGTATGTTAGCAAGGTCGACGGTGAGTGGAGAATGACCTTAGCAAGGAAGTGAAAGGTTTGTGGAAGCAGATTTGATAGATCTACCGCCGTGGTTCTTTTTTTTCGATAAAGGTGCTCGAATATTAATAGAAAGGGTGTGACTCAAATTTAAACAATGGTTTCAGTGGGTGGAAACATGGTGCTTTCATGTTCATTCTTGTACCCATGAGTGGTATTTAAAAACCATTTTAGCTTGAAAACGAAATGAACCAATGAGTAACTTGTGGACCATGGGAATCAAAGGACAAAAAAAAAGGTGGCATAACACTAAATTTCATAGGTGCCACATGCCTAGGGAAGGACATGCAAACTTAGTCTGTGTTCAATGGGAATAGAAGATATATAAGCCCATACATCTATTATGAGGGATAATGAAAATATATAGTTATTATACTTGTAAAATATTATAGAATAGAGTTTCAAGGAATTTTTAACTAATTATGGGAGCTATAGTAGTAGCAAACTTCGTAATTTCTTATAATTTTCATGAGTTTTTTCAGGTCATTAACTTAAAAGACATTATTGAGGCCCTTAACAATGTTTTTGGGTGGTAGCATCCAATAAAAAGTGTGTGTACCTTAAATACACAATATTTTCAACTTAAATGGAAGAGCTTGGAGAGATATCTCCAACAAGATATTACAACTACAAAAAAACTTCATATAAAGAATTTATGATTTAAAAGATAATGGGGAAAAATTAAGCATCAATTTGCTTCTAAAAGGCAGAACATCTAACTAAATCTTAGATTGAGACATAGAAATAGACAATATAAAGCCCTTGGAAAACATAGCATAACCATGGAGTCAAATTTGAAATATGGGTATATAACCTCTCAAGAAATTAGTAGGAAAAAGTTGTAGTAGAACAAAAAAATTGGACAAAATTGGCCACAAATTTTAGCCTAGAACTTTGATCTGGATTTATGAAGGAATGAAATGAAATACAAAATTAAAACATAAACACAAATATACAACAAAATTGCAATTCAATTAATAAATAACAAATTCTAAAAACTGCTTGCTTGCAGAATGGAATCAAACTAGCTCGAGAAATCGTAGCTTATCTCTAAGAAGAGACGTGACAACTACATGTCATCTAAACGGTGTTACATTGAGAAGTAGAGGCCTTTTTATCATGAAGAAACAATGAAAAACCCTAAACATCCAAAAACTTAACCCTAGGAGATGAAGCGACAAAAACATTAGAGAAAATTTTAGCCTAAAAGTGCCCATGAAATTTTCACATACATAATATGTAAACCAATCAAAATCCTTTAAATTCAAAAAGAGGTACATGTAAATATTTTGGAGGGGAAAAAAAACTTCCTTTTTTTTTATAATTTTTTTTTTGGCATATCTGCTTATAGGTTTGCTCAAATTTCAAATGTAAACACTTGTTGGATGTGGAATTAAACTCTGCATCCAATGAGTACTCATTATGCATACTTTTGAGAAGACCCACATTGATAAAAATTTAAGATACATTAAAAAAATGTGTTGAACATGATTTTTTAATGTATCTTCATTTTTTTTAATGTGGGTCTTCTAGAAAGTATGCATAATGGGTACTTGTTGGAAGTGGAATTTAATTATGCATCCAATGAGTATATACACTTGAAATTTAAGTAAACATATAAGGAGATGAACCAAAAATACAATTAAAATTTAATTTTCTTCTTTTCCCTCCAAAATTCATAACTCTTATTTCATTATTTTCCTATCATTTTATTATTTTTCCTTAGGAGGCTGCTTTTAGGCTGAAATTTCCTCCAATGCTATGGTCCCTGATGGGGCTAGTTGGAATGTAAAATTCTTAGGGTCGTAACTTTGGCATACGATCTCTGTTTGGTGCATATGACAGGCCGCCAGAAAGGTCTATCTGAGGACAATTTTTTTTGAATCCAAACATGGATTAATCCATGTTTTCTCATTCCCCCCCAAAAATTCCATTTAAGGTCTAAAAATAACTTTGAAAGTACAGATCCAAAAACCTACCAAAAATAGAAAACTGCCAAAATAGGAAATTATGCTGAAAAATATGAAACTGATAGAAAACAACGTTGGGGGTCCGAGTGGAATAGAATAATTTCCACCAATCCACTTAGATACACAATAGATTTGGGAGAATAAATATTCAACAAAAAATTATCGAGGAAGGGAATACACCTTTCAACCCATATTTTGATTTGGGTAGCACAATTTTTAAGGAAATAAAGAGAAGGTCTATAGGGGTCTATAGGAGCAAGTTTAGCATGAGGACCAAGAGTATGGATGATGCTCAAGGGTCCTATAACCATGAAGAAGAGGTAATAGGTATGAATGCAAACATGGATAATGCTAAAACAAAGTTAAATGAACATGGAAGGGGTAGGTCAGAGAATAGAAACCTAAAGGAGATCATGAGGAGTCTCAAAATAGAGGTGCTCAACTATAAGGCCGATAATGGAAGGTTGATTAAGGAACATAACTAGATTAATACTCATATTTTGCAAATCTTAAATCATATATTGAGGTAAATGCACATGATATTTGATTCAAGACATGAAGAGGAACACACTTCTCAGATTAAGAGGGAGAATGTTGGATGTTCAAGGCATTCTAGGAGCACTACTAGGCATCAAAATCGCTTACCAATACATTCAACCAAGAGGGATAACGTTTTCTTAGAATTTAGGAGTTTTCCAAGTATATCACCGACTAAAAAACAAAGGAGGAAATTTGAATTGGATAATTTGCAAGGAGAGGTTAGGAAGATTAATCCTCCTACCTTTTATTGTGAGCATAAGAATGGCGAGGAGGCTAAAGCTTGATTGTTAGAGATAAGCCTAATTATATCTAATTGTGTAATTAATCATGCTAACTTGGAGGCTCGAATTGAAATTTATCACTTAAAGGGAAAAACAAACATGTCATGCGAGATTGAGTTAGGGAAGTTAAACACTGGGATGGGAAGAAAATTTCATGGACACGATTCAAGAGGTACTTCTGGAAGAAATATTTTTCCTAACACTGCTAATAAATGAAAATGTAAGAGTTCTTTGAACTTAATTTGGGGAGCATGAAAATGGAGGAGTATGAAAGGAAATTCATTGGATTAACTTAGGTATTTTTCTTTTATTAAGGATGAAAATACCAAAATACAAAATTTATAAAGTGGTTTACCATAATTTTATTGCGACAAAATTAAATTTGATCAACCTAATACTTTAGATGAAGCTATGGTGAAGGCAAAGTATCTTTATGAACAAAACAAAAATAAACTTGCCTTCTAGAAAATTTGGGTTGACAAGAAAAGGGCCAAGATGGAGAAAAGGAAGAAGGGGTATAACCCTTCATTTTTTAGGAGAAATTCTTAAGCAAATCAACAAACCTAGATAATCTAAAGTGAACCGAGGAGTGATTCATTGGGGAAAAGGAAATATTTCATCTCATTAGATGTTGAGGTTGTGAGGGGAAACACATGTATAAAGACATTCCTAAAAGAGGAGACAAAGTAACTACTGCATGCCATATTCAAGGAGCTGATACAATGGAGAACATGGGAAAAATCATGCCTAGAATTTATGCAGCATTGGAAAATCGGAAGGCTAATCACTAGGATCACATGATTGAAGTTGAAGGTAAAATAATCATCACATTTCCATTTTAATTTATTATGGAGATAACAATAGTTATATTGATCCTAAACTTGTTAAAATATTTCATTTGAGGAAAGCTAAGTATGGTAGGACTTGGCTAGTTCACCTAGTTACAATGACTAAGAGAATGATAAATTGCACTAATTAAGGAGTGTCAAATTGATATGAATATTTTTTGTAAAGTTGTATATTTATATCTTATACCTTTGGGTTCATATGTTTTCCTAATTGGTATGGATTGGTTGGACAAGAACCATGTTGTACTAGATGGCTATAATAAGGCCTTCATTTTCTTTGATAAAAAAGGGAAACAAAGACAAGTGTGGGAGATTCCAAGGCAAGTTTCTATCAGGGAAATATCAACCATGAAATTGAACCAAATTTTTATAAAAGGGTGCCAAATTTATGTAAATCACATGGAAGAGGCAACCAAACACAAGGTACCAAGAATTTAAGAGGATGTAGTACTCAAATAATTTGAAGATGTGTTTGCTAAAATTTAAGGTTTACCACCTTAAAGGAATATTTATTTTTCAATATATTTGGTACTTGGAGTTGCTTCAGTTTACAAGAGACCATACATGATGACCACACTAGAGCTTACGGGATTGCAAATGAAATTGGAAGACCTTTTGAAGAAGGGGTTCATACACACAAGTGTGTTACCCTTGGGTGCCCCAATATTTTTTCTTAAAAAGACAGATGGAAAATTGAGGTTGTGTATAGATTTTAGGAAACTAAACAAAGTGATAACAAAGAAAATATATCCTTTGTGTTCTCCAATTTTACCTGAGATTAGCGTACCATTAGGTGAGAATTAAGGAGGACATCAAGACAAAATTCAAGAATTGGTACTGCAGTTATGAGTTTGTGATGATACACTTAAATATCAACAACATTTGAGTATACTGTTGTAGGTATTCAAAAAGCATCAAATTTATGCCAAGTTGAGTAAGTTTTCATTTTACCAAAATAAAATTCATTATTTGGGTCATATCGTCTCAAATGAAGGGAAGTGATCTAGGTGGATATCGGTGGCCACCCATCGAGTCCATTTGAACCCCCACCATCAGTTATTTCAGTTTGTAAGTTTCGGCACAACTTACTATTTTTAGCAGTTTTTCAGGTCTTAAACTTCCAGAGCCGTTTTGAGGCCCTAAACGACGTTTTTTTTTGGGAAAACAGGGAGGAACATGGGTCCATGGACCAATGATGCTCATTCAAAAGTTGTACTCCTCGAACAGATCTTTCTAATGAGCTATTGAGCGCGTCAAATGGAGATCGGATGCCAAAGTTACGTCCCCGGGAAGTTGAACCACCAATTTACCTAAACGGGCGCCCACAGTTTTGGCGCCTCATCTCCTACGGTTAGGTTTTTGGACGTTTCGGATTCTACATTGTTTCTCAACAATAAATAGGCCCTCGAGCCTCATTTTAACACAGTTCAGAGGTCTGTAGCCATCACATCTCTTCTCAGAGATTCGCTACCAGCACCCTAGCTATTTTATTTCAATTATGCTTGTAAGCATATTTCTGTTATTTGATATTAATGAAATGAAGAATTATTTCCGCTACATCTCTATGTTCATGGTTATTTCTGTATTCTTTTGCGTTCCTGCATAAAATCCAGATCAGTGGTATAAGAGTGGGTCTGCTCTTTCTCTGTTTTTCTCTTCATGTCCCCAACGCGGCCAGGGTATAAGGAGTTCAACCTTGCAACCCCGACGACCCCCCATGGCGGAAGGAGAGAAAGATGAGGGAGCAGGAGATCCTGTCAAAATCTTGCTCGAGGATGCCCTCGAGAAACAAAGGAACGCGATGATGGACAATTTTTTTTTTTTTTTTTTAAGATCCTTCAATGTCTATCCACCGGTGGCACATCTACATCCAGCACGTCTGCCAACAGGTCCGCGACATCCTGGACAAATCCAACACCAAGTTCAGCAAAATTTTTCCCCCCATGGAGGAACTTAACGCAATGGAGACCATTGCTTCCTAAGGAGGGAGGAATGATCCAGGTGGATATCGGTGGCCTCCCACCTATTCCATTTGGACCCGCAGCATCAATTCTTTCAGTTTGTAAGTTTCGGCACAACTTACTATTTTTAGCAGTTTTTCGGGTCTTAAACTTCCGGAGCCGTTTTGAGGCCCTGAACGACGTTTTTTGGGAAAACGGGGAGCAACATGGGTCCATGGATTGATTTTTCTCGTTCAAAAGTTGTACTCCTCGAACAGATATTTCTAACGAGCTATTGAGCGCGTCAAACGGAGATCGGATGCCAAAGTTACGTCCCCGGGAAGTTGAACCACCAATTTACCCAAACGGGGCCCACAGTTTTGGCGCTTCATCTCTACGGTTAGGGTTTTGGACGTTTCAGATTCTACATTGTTTCTCAACAATAAATAGGCCCTCAAGCCTCATTGTAACACAGTTCAGGGGATTGGGAACCAATACATCTCTTCTCAGAGATAAGCGCTACCAGTGCCCTAGCTCGCCACATCTCCATCATGTCTGCATTGTAACACAGTTCAAGGGCTGGTAGCCACCACATCTCTTCTCAGGGATACACTGCCAGTACCATAGCTCTTTTATTTCCATTATGTCTGTAATAGGCCTGCGAGCCTCAATGTAACACAGTTCAGAGGCCTGCGTACGCTACATCTCTTCTTAGAGATATGCTACCAACGCCCTAGCTTGTTTCCATTATGTTTGTAAGATTATTGCAGTCATTCTTTTATTAATAAAATGAAGCATTATTTTTGTTGCATCTCTGTATCTATGGTTATATCTGTATTATGTTGCGTTCCTGCATAAAATCCGGATCAGGAAGGTACTGAACCCAAAGAAAATTTAAGTTATCAGAGAGTGGCCAACACTAAAAAATGTGATAAAGGTCAAATTATTCATGGGATTTGTAGAGTAATACACAAGATTTATTGAGGAGTTCTCAAAATAGCAGATCATATCACTTCTTTGCAAAAGAAGGGTATGGAATTTGAGTAGTCTCGTAAATGTTAATATCCATTTCAACATTTGAAAATGTGATTAAAAAGAGCATCAATGTTAAGGATACTTGTTCCAAGTGAATATTTTATTGTGTGTATTGATGCATGCAAGGAATGGCTTGGAGGAGTCTTCATGTAAAAAGGGTATATAATATGTTATGAGCCAAGGAAGTTGAAAAAGCATATAAATAATTATGCCACTCATGATTTGGAGTTGCAAGCTATTATTGATGCCTTGAAAATGTGGAAGCATTATTTCATGGGGAAAAAATTGAATTGAGAATAAATCATAATGGTTTGAAGCATTTTTTGGACATCAAACATTGAATATCAAACAAATTAGATGGATGGAACTTCTGGATGATTTTAAGAAATCAAACATATAAAATGCAAGGAAAAGTAAGGTGGCTGATGCAATCAATAGAAGGGTGCATAAAATGTGTGTTACAACCATAAATATATGCAAACATGATTTGAAAATTAAAAATTTAGAGGCTAAAAACTTAGATCAATAATACTTGAAAATACAAGAAGAGCTACAACAAGGTAATTTATAGAAAAGGTACAATAATTATGAGATGAAAGATGATGGAATTATCATGTATAAAGATATAATTTATGTGCTAGATTCTTAGGGGATGAAAAGTATAGTGTTGAATGAGATGCAAAGGGTACTTTATGCTAGACACCCATGTTACCAAAAAACAATTTTAATTGTAAAAAACCTATATTTTTGGTTAGCTATGAAAAAATAAATAATTGTGTAGAAATTATATAACATATGCATGTATATATCCAGATTCTCCTGATCTAACAATATTTGTCTTCTTGCTGAACACAAAATCCTTCCACTGTTAATATTTTGTGGAAATTTAAAAACTCAATTGCGAACACATGAAGCAATAAAAACAATCACACATAACACAGTTGTTTAACGGGAAAGTCTGAAGCTAAAAACCACAAATATCGTATATTATGTATCATGGAGATCATGTAACAATCTCATACAAAGCTTAGTACATCAAGCTCTCAATACAATCAATCATCACACACTAACATGAAGAAATTTGCAAATCCTTGCACTGATTTCTTGCCACCTGATAGCTTGCCTCCACTGCGCAATCCCTGCTGAAGAAGACCCCTGAATGAATTCGAATTGGCCTTGCCTTGACTGCGCAATCCTCATTGGAAACTCCAATGTGTGTGTGATGCAATCAATGCATCACTATAGTCACAACGGATAGTCCATCTCACCCTTTCACCTATCTCTCCACTGGGTCTCCACTGGAACTGACATGCACTGTAGTTAACTGCTGTATTTGTTCAGTTGATTAGTGAGTTATTATTTGTGAATTAATTAACTAATTAATTCACTCCACTCTCACTAGTGTATCATTCAGTTAGAGTAGATACAACTAGCTCAACTTAGTTTAACTCCATTAACTGAGTTAAACTGAATAGAAACTCCATGAACTACTCTTCCAACTCTGTCATAACTTTGCCACTTCAGTTCTAACTGAGTCCTCCATGCATGAACCAACAATTAAACCCTAGGAATTTCGTAACTCCTTCAACCCACTGATTTTCCAAATCTGTATACTGAAATAAAGTGCTCCAAGAGAATAAGTTGATATTTAGAGTCTGATTATTATTAAGGGCTAATAATAATCGACACATCTATTTTTAGATCGACGATATATAAATATACTTTGCCCAATATTATAAAAATATAATTTCTTTATTTTTCCAACTTGACCAACTATCCACAAATAGCATCTCGAAACTTCTGAAATATGATCACCATGTCTAAAAATAGACATAGTCTAAAAATAGAATTACACCTAAAAATAGCCTGCGAGCCCACTTAGTGAAGGTGACTGATTTTCACTAAGCTCATCATCTTGTTGAATCTCAAAACTTCCTCTCAACAAGAGAGGGATTATCCTTCACCCCGATCCTGCCTCTATGGTATTCAAATTTTCTCCTGGTGAGCGCCTTCGTCAGAATGTCTGCATCCTGATCTGCCGTAGGAATGTACTGAAGCAACATGATCTTCCACTGCACACAGTCTCTGATATGATGATAACATATATCAATATGTTTAGATCTATCATGAAACACATGATTAATCGAGAGTTTAATGCAACTCTGATTATCTGAATGTATCACTGTAGGATCTAAATGTGAACCGAACAAACTGACCAAGATCTTCCTCATCCAGATAGCCTCACATGCAGCTTGAATTGCTACCATGTATTATGCTTCCATTGAATTGAGTGCCACAGATCTTTGTTTCTTGCTGTACCAAGAAACTGCTGTAGATCCGATACTAAAAATCCCTCCTGATGTGCTCTTTCTGTCTGTTGGGCTGCCTGCCCAATCTGCATCTGTGAAGCCTTGCAACTTCACCTCATCCATCTATCTGTACCATAAGCCATACTCAGATGTGCCCCTGAGATACCTCAGGACATTCTTGCCTGCCTTCCAAAAGATCTTGGTAGGCTTAACCATCGCTTGTGAAAGTTGGTTCACCGCATAGCATATGTCCAATCTTGTATTAACTAAATACATGAGCGAACCCACAAATTGTCGATAAACAGTGGCACCCACTACCTCTGCCAATGTAGCATCCTCTTTCCTCCAATTTCCTGGAAGAGGAGTTTCGATAGGCTTGTAGCCTTGCATGTGAAACTTCTCAAGTATCTCCCGAGCATACTTGCCTTGAGACACGAACATTTCACCTTCCCACTACCATATTTCCAATCCAAGGAAATAATGAAGGAGGCCCAAATCCTTCATCTCAAACTCCTTTGCAAGATCTTCCTTGCATGAGTGTATCAAATGCTCATCACTCGTTAGTATTAAATCATCAACATAAATAAAAATGATTAAAATCTTACCCTCCACCAAAATTTGGTACAGGTTTTCATCCACCTCACTCTTGGTGAAGCCAAGTCCAGTGAAATCGCTGTCGATCTGTGTGTACCAAGCACGAGGTGTTTGTTTCAGCCCATACAACGCTCTTTTGAGCCTGCACACATGCGAATCGCTGCTGAATATCTCAAATTCTTTAGGCTGCTCAATGTACACCTATTCCTCAATGATCCCATTAAGGAATGCAGTCTTCACATCCATCTGATGAATGTGCCACCCCATCTGTGCTGAGAGAGAAAGGATGGTCCTTATGGAATATTACCGTGCGAAAGGTGCAAAGGTTTCTTCATAATCAATCCCCTCGATCTGTGAGAAGCCCCAGGCAACAAATCTTGCCTTATACTTCTTGAAACTCCCATCAGTAGCTTGCTTTACCTTGTAGATCCATCTTGATCCTACGACTGATTTACCCACCGGCCTTGGAACAATCTCCCAAGCACTTTTTCTGACAATGGAGTCATACTCCTCCACCATGGCATCTACCCATGTGGGCTCCTGCACTGCTTCTTCAAAAGAAGATGGCTTTGTCACGATACACTTGCTCATAAGATCCATGTATCCAGTAAAACGGTTAGGTGATTGTCTCTGTCTGCATTGTGATGTAGGGACTCCTACATTCTGTGCCACATAGCGCTTCAGTCTCTCAGCTTCTGTGGTACACTTTCTGCTAGTTTTGATGTTTGGTTCTGCATGAGTGGAATCCTCCACTCCATGAATCCCCTCTTGTGGCTGATCCACATCTAGAGGCTCATCTTTGGGAACAAGAAGTTCCTCCTCTGCATGCAAGTGTAGCTCCCTCTCAAGTGACAACTTCATGGCTTTCACCTCATTGAATTTTATATCCCGTCACACCACAGTGATCCAACTGTCTGGAAAATACACACAATAATTATGGGGTGTTTTTGTATACCCCAAAAATATCCCAACTTCTGCAGTCGACTCCAGCTTCTTCCTGGCGTCCTTTGTCACATGAATGTAAATAGATGAGCCAAAAATCTTCAAATGAGAAATATTAGGCTTCTTACCAATAAAAGCTTCTTTAGGTGTACTCATGCCAAGTAATCTATGAGGACAACGATTTTGCACATAAACCGTAATGTTTCATGCTTCTGCCCACAAGTGCATTGGTAGGCCCTGGTCATGCAGCATAGCTCATGCAACACCCACGATCGTTCTATTCTTCCTCTTCGCGACCCCATTCTACTGTGGGTTATGAGGCGCTATGAGTTCTCTTTGAATTCCTTCTTTTCTACATAAGTCTTTGAATTCGTTCGAAATATATTCACCACCATTATCGCTCCGTAGAGCCTTCACTTTATTCCCCGACTCCTTCTTCACCAATGCTTTAAACTCATATAACTTTGAGAATGTTTCACTCTTCTTTTGCATGAAGAAGATCCAGCATCTACAAGAATAATCATCAAAAAATATAACATAATACCTGTGTTTTGCTGTTGAAGCAACCAAGAAAGGTCCACACACGTCTGTGTGAATTCTCTCCAAGATCACCAAAGCACGGTTCTCCTTCTCATGAAAGGTGGTATTCAAAAACTTACCCATAGTACATCCCTTGCACTGATCTAACCGTGCAAAAGTACCCTTGGGAAGTCGATATAAATCTGCTACAAAATCTTCAAAGCGCCATGGTGAAGATGGCCCAATATCCTGGGCCATAATTTTCTCTCATCTCGGCTCAACACTTCTTCTGCCTTGCCCATCATTGAAACACAACCATATACCTCCAGCTTGTAGAGATCCTTAACTCGAATCCCTATCCTCTTGGTTTGAACCATTTTTTTTGTGTCGTAGGAAAGCTTTTCCCTCGCTGAAACAACGTCATAACAACATTGCGACCGAGACCAAGTTATTATTCAGACCTGGAACATGCATAACATCTTTCAACATAAATGGATTGCCTGACTCCCTCTCAAAGGTAATGGTCCCAATGCTAGTCGCACTGTATCGACCATCGTCGCCCATCTCTATATGCATTTGAAGGTCCTCCTCCAAGTCACTAAACAACTCCTTGTGTCTCGTCATTTGGAAAGACGCACCACTATCAAGATACCACACTGCTCGCATTGAGTTTGAAACCAAGCATGTGATCAAAGAGAAATAAAGTTCAAATTGCGAGGCTGAGGCCTCTCCAACTGCAGCTCCAGAACCTTCTTGTTATTCTTTTTTTGTGGGCAGTTAGTGGTGAAATGCCCATGTTCGTGACAGTGAAAACACTTCACCTTGGAAAAATCCTGCTTCTTGCCTTTAGCTTCGGATTTTGGATGGGATTTCTTCCCCTTCCCCTTCCTTGCTTTGGAAGCCAAAGCACAATTCTATTCATCTTCATTCTTCGATGAAGATCCATCCCTGGTACTTTGCTTTATCTCCTCCTACACAAGATTCGACCAAAGTCGCTCCCACATTGATAGTTTCTCCCGTCCATTGACAGAGTCTTCGTAGCTATGCCAACTATTCGGAAGCCCAAGGAGAGACAAGCTCACCAATTCTTCATCATCAATAGTAATCCCCACACTTCCCAGTTCATCCCTACAGTGGACAAACTTCGTGAGATATTTTGGAATACTGTTGCCCTTCTCCATTTTTATTTTTCTAAGCTTATCTTTCAGCGCCAACTTCCTCTGGTCGCTGCTGCTTTGGAAAAAATATGTCAAAGCCTTCCACATTGCAAATGGAGTGGCTTTCCCATGAAGGCTAGACACAATATGGTCCTTCACACCTTCCAACATAATTCTTCTTGTCTTTGCTACCTTCTTTTACCATGCGTCAAGTAATGCAGCATCGCTAGATCCCGGCTTAGGAACATCGCTATCGATGAAATCCTTCAGTCCATTATCTTCCAGCACCATCTCCATCCTATCCTTGTAGGATATGTAATTCGAGCTGCCATCAAGGGCATACTCCAATCGCAACCCATTGAAAGACATTTCAATGTATACTCAACTGCTGCACCAAGAAATTTCTGCAGCAAATTCGAATTGTCCACCAGCACAAACTCAACAATTCTTCACAATTGCAATCTTCAAGAATTAACACTGCTATGATACCATGTAGAAATTATATAACATATGCACGCATATATCCAGATTCTCTTGGTCTACTAATATTTATCTTCTTTCTAAATACAGAATCCTTCCACTGTTAATCTTTTGCGGAAATTTAAAAACTCAATTGCAAACACATGAAGCAATAAAAACAATCGCACATAACACAGTTGTTTAACGGGGAATCCTGAAGCTAAAAACCCCAACTATCATATATTATGTATCTTGGAGATCATGTAACAATCTCATACAAATATTAGTACATCAAGCTCTCAGTACAATCAATCGTCACACACTAACATGAAGAAATCTGCAAATCCATGCACTAATTTCTTTCCACTTGATAGCCTGCCTCCACTACGCAATCCCTGCTGAAGAGGACCCCTGAATGAATTCAAATTGGCCTTGCCTTGACTGCGCAATCCTCATTGGCAGCTCCAATGTGTGTGTTATGCAATCAATGCATCACTATAGTCACAACAGATAGTCCATCTCACCCTTTCACCTATCTCTCCACTGGGTCTCCACTGGAACTGACATGCACTGTAGTTAACTGCTGTATTTGTTCAGTTGATTAGTGAGTTATTATTTGTGAATTAATTAAATAATTAATTCACTCCACTCTCACTAGTGTATCATTCAGTTAGAGTAGATACAACTAGCTCAACTTAGTTTAACTCCATTAACTATGTTAAACTGAATAACAACTCCATGAACTACTCTTCCAACTCTATCATAACTTTGCCACTTCAGTTCTAACTGAGTCCTCCATTCATGAACCACCAGTAAACCCTAGGAATTGTGTAATTCATTCAGCCCAATGATTTTCCAAATCTGTATACTGAAATAAAGTGCTCCAAGAGAATAAGTTGATATTTAGAGTCTGATTATTATTAAGGGCTAATAATAATCGACACATCTATTTTTTAGATCGACGATCTATAAATAGGCTTCGCCCAATATTCTAAAAATAGAATTTCATCTATTTTTCCAACTTGACCAACCATCCACAAATAACATCCTGCAACTTCTGAAATATGATCACCATGTCTAAAAATAGACAGTCTAAAAATAGACTTACACCTAAAAATAGCCTGCGGGCCCACTTAGTGAAGGTGATTGATTTTCACTAAGCTCATCATCTTGTTGAATCTCAAGAAATTGATTGTATAGTTAGGTGTTTGGAATTCCAAAAGGTGAAGGATGAGGATAAGCATCTAGCAATATTACTACAATTAATACCCATTTAAGGGTGGAAATGGGAAATTTTCTTCTATTGATTTCATTACAAATTTTCCTAGAGCCATGAGGAAACATGATTCTATCATGATATTGGTGGATAAGCTCACTAAAGATGAAATCTTTATTCCAGTGAAGCCAAAAGATAAATAATCAAATATTGCTAAAATATACATGAAGTAAATTCACACGTTACATGGTGTGCATAGGGAAATTATTTTAGACAAAGATCCCAAATTTACATCAAATTTTTAGAAAGGATTTTTCAAGGGATTTGAAACTGATTTGAACTTCAATACATCATATCATCTAGATATAGATGGAGAAGTGAAGAGGGTCAATATAGTAGTTGAAGACACGTTGAAGATGTATGTAATGGAGAAATCATTAAAATGGGAAGAGTATTTTCACTTTGTGAAGTATGCATATAAAAATGGGTATCAAACATCTTTGAATATGAGCCCATATGAGGCCTTATATGGTAGGAAATGTGAAACACTTGTGAGTTGGGACAATCTAGTGGATAGGGCCATTGTTTCACTATATTTTCTTAGAGAAATGGAATATCAAGTGGTGAAAATCAAATAGAACTTCAAGGCTACCTAGGATAAGATGAAAATAATAAAAAATATGTGGATAAGAACAAGAAAAATATGGAGTTTAGAGTTGATGACTATGTTTTATTGAAGGTAAATACGAAGAAGAGTTCACTAAAATTAGAAAGCTGCTCAAAGTTGGTAACTAGATTTTGTGGGCAGTTTGAGATATTAGAGGAGATTTACCCAATTTCATATAGGTTTGAATTACCAACATGCATGCATGTTCATAATGTGTTTCATATTTCATTTCTTAAAAAGTGTGTTCATGGTGCTAACCATTTAATTGAATGGAATGTGATTTAGTTGGACCCATAGGGAGATTTTTAGGTTCAACCAATGGGAATTTTAGATAGAAAGTTCAAGGTGCTTCAAAATTGAGTCTTCACTTTGGTAAAGGTGTAGTGGACACATTTTGGTCTTGTGGTTGCTACATGGAATCATGAATATGCCATGAGGGAGGAGTGCCTTTATTTTTTTGAATAATTTTGGTTTTGTATATGTATATAATTCTATAAGAACAATGCATAAATGAGGGGGAGGGAAATGTAAAACCCCAAGGATGATCCTTGTGTGTATTTTATATTCATATTTAGGTTGGTTAGTCATGAAGTGTTTTGGGGCCAGTCTGCCCATGTATATACATGTTTTTGGTCAGTGTGCGTATGTTTTGAGGCTCGAATTATTGTGTGATTATAGGTTGGTGAGCCTATGTGATAATAAGCTAGAGAGGTTTCTTTGTAAATATGTAATCACATGCATATTAATAAATACATTGCTACTATAAACCAAGTCAGAGAGTATGGGGGGCTACCTCTCCACGAGTGGAAATTTTTTCCAAGGGCTAAGTGATGAGGAGCTTAAGCCTAGGGGATAAGCCATTATTAAACTATGAATAAAGTCAAAAGTGAAGTTTTTTATCTTAAGTCCTTATGGCTTCATGAGGTGGAACTTGTAAAAAAGGGCACATGCACAAAAATGGGGGGATTTTTAGTCTTATTCCATTCATTTTGTTCATTCGATTCCATGAGGGGGATATGGATGGTTACTAAAATTCCAAGTGGAGGAAGACGATGTTACCCTGTAATTTTTTCTACCTTGTTAATCTTGAGTGGATTTAGGTATGGGCATGAATTTCTCTGGTGTGAGGCTAGTAAGGTACTATGAAACTTTCGAGGGTATTTGGAACTCTTCGAAGCCATGGGGTTTTGAGACATCTTTGAATGACCTAAATTATGAATCTTGTAAGGGTAGTGGAATATTTTTTTGGAATGCATGTGTCAAGAAGGCGGTACACTACCTTGGATTGTGTAGGCTGATGTGGGATGAGAGGTTATTATATGGAGGTTTCTAGATTCAAGTACCTTGGCCTATTACCTTGATAGTGCAGTTGTGTACCATAGCTAACTTTAGGTATCCATTTTCCCTAGTGGAGTCATAACCCCATCTCGATTGTGACTAGTTGTTGAGAGATTATGAACGACACAATATATGGGTGGGTGTAATGTCTAAGGCTTGCAACTAGTTGATGCCATTTCTCCAAGATAAGTGTTATGCTATATTTATTTGTTCTTTGTTGTGATAAATTTTAAATTACATGTTTCTTATGAATTACATGTGTTTCTATATGTTTAATTATGCTGCAATGGTTAAGTACATGATGCATTTCCTAATAATGTGCATTAAGCATGTAAATAAGATAAACATGATGGTAACAAAGTGAATGGATAATTTAGGTTGTTATAGATTCCTTAGAGGGAATAAATTATGCATGGTATCGAACGTATGTGTACCAGAATCAAAGGAAATTTTTAAGATGTTAGGTTACAAAGATAGTAATATGCCCTAATGGGTGACTAGGGTTGTTACATTGGCCTAGGCTAGTGAGTAGCTTGAAAAACATATAATTATATACTAGAAAGTGGAGTGCCCTCCAAGGTGATCTCCAAGGTTACCTCCTTATGATTTTGTTCAAATGAATTTTGATAGGACTATACAGAAGGATGAGGAGTTTGTGACTTTAGGTTTTTAAGAATAAAAATGAGATCTTCATGAGCCCCCCCCCAAAACATGGTATCACTTTGCCTCATCAACCTTTCTAAGGTCCTCAAATACCTTCTTCATGGTGATGTTAGTGCTGAAATAACCCTTCAAAAATGTCTTAAATTCCCCCCTGAATGTACCCAGATGGTGCTTTTGGTCTTGCTGAGGCCCTGAAAATTGGTGCAACAACATCGAGGAAAACCACCTGGTCGGGAACTTGAAAACCATCCCTTATCTGTTTGATATGGTGGCTTTGACTAGATTTATGGGACCAGTTTTCCAGTGAAATATAATTGGGTGGATGGATGGTGTTATAAATAATTGTAACTTGATAGATGGGAGTGATAAAAATCTTGAAGAAAATAAATATACCTATCTATATCTATCCTAGGATGAATTATTTTCTATGCGATTTAAAGAGATGATCTTTTAGCGAATGCAAATAAAGATTATACAAACACTTAGAGAGATGAAAACAATCTAAAATAATTGATTTAATTAGATAGTTAATTAAATCAATTGAATAAGCATATATCACATATGTTTATTGCATGTATTGAATATGTATATAAAAAATGGTAAAAAATGGCAATCGAACATGTTCAAAAGTGAATAAATTCTAGATTGTGTTAAAAAGCTACATATAACAAAACATCATAAGAAAAATCAATTATTTCTCATTTGAAACAAAAAATCAACATAAAGATAAAATTACCATGTATATGTTATCTCTTCTCATTTGAAAAATAGTATCTGGTCCATCCTTTTCTATTAATAAAACTTTAAGATTACAAAAGTGCGACTTCTGTAAAGTCTTCCTTTCAAAATTTCAGGACCCCTTCTTAAAAGACATGAAGGGGTTTATATAATAAAATAAAGAGTTTAAGAATAGTAATAACATAATGATTTGAGGAAGTTTAAATAACTCTCCTTAAAATAAGTGAAATTAAAAACAAAAACATAATTTATTGGGATGACTCGCTTCAAGATTGCACTATTGTCTCATTTTCCATTCGTTCCTTTAGTTGAAGGATGTTGAGCATAGGCTGAACCTCAGGAGGTTGGCCTGGACTGATGCACAACTGTCCTACATAAATTGCATCTAAAAGTGGAGGTATCATGTAGGAATAAGTATCTATTAGACAATGCAACATTAGCCATTGGCTATGTGGCTTAACCAAATATTTCCAATACTTTTCCCAGTCCAAATTCTCCAATTTCCTGATCCTTGGACATTTCCCGCCATTTCCTTATCAAATATTTAACAATAGGTAGAGAACCAAGAGGGAATCTATCAATAAGATTAGCAGCAATGATATTCTGGCTAACTATTTCAACAATATTATTAGCAACATCTCTAGCTCTGCAAATCACCTTTTCAGCTTGTTTCAATTGTATGTCCCAATCAGTAAATAAAATTTCCTTTCTGGAATATTCAATCTCAGGAAGATTAGCCTTTCGGCCTTCAATAGTATCTTGCCAGGTGACATACTGTGACACTTTATCATCGATCTCTTCAATGTAGATTCTTTGGTCCACTAATTGATTCATTAGTGAATCATTTTTTTCACATAATTCAATAATACTAGACAACTTTTGGTAGAAAACAACTTGTTGTTGTGCCAACAGGGTATTCAATTCCAATGCTTCCTTCTTGAATTCATCTATTTTCGGATTTTCTTTCATTCGCTCAACAATGAATTGTAATTGATGTATCTTAGTATCCTTAGCACCAATTTCAGATTGGTGCTGCAACTTCGATTGATCTATGCTCACTCAGAGCTATAATACTTGTACCTGTAATTGTTGATTGACACTCTGCTTCTCTTCTTGTAATTCCTATTCCAATTGAATGATTCTTTCATCCTTTTCTTTGATTAAATGTTGAACTTCGATGGCCTTATCTATAGTGGAAAATGGATAGGCTCTTGTGAAAAGAGTCAAACGAGTTAGATCCTGAGAAGGATCTACTTGCGAATATTTACAAACTATGTCCATTGGAACATATTCAGGAACAAGGAGTTGAGACTGTTCTACTCTCGTCCTTTTCCTTTGCCTGCTCATGACATCTTTTTGCCTGTGACTATAGAATATATCTATAGGAGGAATTTATTCAATTTCCAATACAATTTATGAAGTAGGGTAGGCCAAGATGAATTCCACTTGTTCTGTGCTAACCGAATTATCAATTGAACCAACAATAAATGAGTTCTGACTTTTTCTTTGAGGTCTTTCCACTCTTTTTTGATGATCAATGATCACCATTTCCTAGTCTCCTTGGATTTGTTGATTAAAATCATTCCATACATCATTTAAGTTACTTGGAAACTGTGAATCCTTAGTATGAACATCAACAGACTTATCCTCTTCTGTTTTGCTAAGGACTTCAGTATCCTTAGGTGGTTTCTTTTTTTCCTTCTCTTTCTGTGCGATGTGTTGGGATACCTCTATTATATTTAAAGGAGTAATTTCTAATATTTTGTTTCTATAATTATTGAACCTTGAAAGCTGTTGTGGATTGAGGCATGATGCTGCTAACTTCTAAAATGCAGAATAAGTCTCGACTGAGTCAAACAAGTCATCAAAATCATCGTATTCATGCACAAATGGTCTGATTTTAACTTGAGTTGTGAAATCATTGGCAACTTAGTTTGGGTCATATCGTTTGTTTGAAATTGTATACAATTTCAAGCATAGAATTTGTTTGACCTCTAATCCTGCATGCTTATACTTTTCTAACGCGTAGACACCATAGTGAATAGGAAAATAGGGCCATGAAGCTTTCTTTGTTTTTTTCAAAAAATTAGTCAATCTATTACCGACAATTTGATAAGTGATTTATCTTGCGAGAAGCTTATCCATAACATAGAATGGTAAAAAATGTGGCTGAGACAAGCTTCCAAATACTCTGACATAGGTAAATAATTCTTCACTGAACCATTTTCCAATGGAGGAGAAGTCTACTTGAGCTTCCTTGGATAATTTGGGGGCTTTCTCATTGAACACAACTTGAAATAATGGGAACATAACTCCATGGAAGATTTTATAGAAATGATTTTCATATTTTGATTCGCATAAAATACCATGCTAGACATGAATGGGAAGAGGGTCTTGGGTATTCCATTTCCAACCCATAATTGGAAAATCTGAGGTAAAACATACAAAATCCATAATATAAGAACTCATGTAAAATGGGGGAAGATTTTGGATGAAATGGAACGATTCCTTCTGTATTCAAGAATATGGGTGGTGATATTATTGGACGAAATGGTTCCACAATCCATGATATAAGAATCTGTAACCGCTTCCATAAGCGGAACCCATTCAATTGAGAATTTAGTGGTATTAGGTTGACGAAGAGTCTAAACATCATTGCAACAATATAGCAATAGGGATTAGCAAGGGAATCAATGGAATACATACCCTTATCATCATTTTTATTTTGTTTGGGTTGCTCCCCCATTTATTTATAGGATTTGACTTTAGCTCATTGTCCTTGGAAAATTGTGCTAGAAATGATTTATCGTAGACTTTCTCTGGGTCTGGAATGTGGTACATTGACTTCAAATCTTCAACTTTGAAATATCCTATCATTCTTCCTCTGCTTTTCAGGAAATTTTTGTCTCCAATATTGAGATTGTCGATTATCCATCTTACCATATCAGTATATAGTAAAATTTTGGGACGTGCAACAATCCAGTGTAGAAAAGAGTTGGCGACCTCTTCTATAGTAGCTTCTGAAGAATCATAAGCACATGCAATAGATTTTCATTCAACCCTATGGGGTTTGTCATCTTCAAATAGACTATACATTGCTTACCAATAGAAGAACCACTCTCTTACTCGCTGATCCAAGTGGATGTTGGTGGCCACCTTCCTATTCCACTGGGACCGCCATCATTGTTTCTTTCAGTTTATCAATTTCAGCATAGTTTACTATTTTTAGCATTTTTCGGGCCCTGAACTTCCGGAGATGTTTTGAGGCTCCAAACGATGTTTTTTGGGAAAAACAGAGAAATATGGAAGTTCCTTTAATTTTTCTCACTCAAAAGTTGTTGTCCTCGGATAGATATTTATAATGAGGTATTGAGCACGTCAAACATAGATCATATGCCAAAGTTATGTCCCCGGGAAGTTGATGTACCAATTTACCCAAACAAGGCCCATAGTTTTGGTGCTTCATCTCCTAGGGTTAGGTTTTTGGATTTTTAGGGTTTTCCATTATTCCTCAACAATAAATAGGCCTTCGAGCCTCATTGTAACACAATTCAAAGGCCTTTAGCCACCACATCTCTTCTCAGAGATAAGCTACAAGCGCCCTCGCTAGTTTATTTCCATTATGTATGTAAGCATATTTATGTTATATGATATTAATGAAATGAAGTTTTATTTCTACTGCATCTTTGTGTTTATGTTTATTTATGTATATTATTGCGTTCTTGTATAAATTTGGATCAGTGGTATTAGAGCGGTTTTCTCTTTCTTTGTTTTTCTTTTCACACCCCCCAACGAGGTTAGGGTATAAGGAGTTAGGGCTCGATCTGGTTGAACCCTTGCAAGATCAGCCTCGCAAAACCTGATGACCTCCCATGATGAAAGAGATGAAATACGAGGGAGCAGGAGATCCTATCAAAATATTTCTTGAGGAGGCCCTCAAGAAACAAAGGAACATGATGATGGATAACATTGCCCAGATCCTTCAATGGCTACCCACCGACGACACATCTACATCAAACATCCACTCTGAAGCACCAATCCTTTCAAGGTACAAGTAAACTTCGACATTCCTATATTTGAAGGCCAAATAGATGCAGACGCTAAAGATAGATGGTTGAATTTGATGGAAGGGTATTTCTCGATCCATGATTTCTTCGACTGAGAAAAGATTACTTTTTCACTCCTCAAAGCCTCCCCCCATGTCAAATACTGGTGGGAAACCTACTATGAGCAAAAGGACGAGAGGGAACCCTCTTTGTTCTCGGCCAGACCCACTTGGAATTCATTCTGAGACGACATCAAGGAATAATATTACCCCGTGGGGAGCCATGATGACAAGTACATCTAATGGAATACATTGCGGCATCAAAGGGACCAAGATGTGCATGAGCTAACAAATTTGTTCCATACCCTACGCACAAAGTTGGGTATTAAAGATTCAGATAAACATTTGGTGCTCAAGTACTGCAGCTGTTTGAACAGATAAATTCAGGAGGAAATGGAGTTTCTCGACGTTACCTCATTTAGCACAACATATCGATATGCCACCAAGATCGAGTAGAAATTTAAGAAGAAGAAGCGAGACTTTGAATCTGCGAATCTGAAGCCAGGGAAAGGCTTCCTCGAACCGTAGAACAAGGGGAAAAGCCATAGTAGGACGACTCAGAACAACACCAAAAATCCAAAGAAGGACACGGGAAAGTGGTGTGAATTTCATAACAAATCCACTCACAACACAAGCGAGTGTCGGGCCAAATATTCGCTGGTGGCTGAATTGAAGGCATCCGAATCAGATGCATGTTCTAATCTCGATTCAGAATCGGAGAAGGGAAATGACAAAGGAAAGTAAATAATTGATGCATAACCCAGTGCTATTGTTTCCACCACCAAGTTCCAGAGGGAGGAGCCCTAGGATCTAGAGGAGGGAGAGCGCCTCTTCCATTCCCAGATGTGGGTGAAGGGTTCTCCACTACAATTTCTTGTTGATAGAGGAAGCCAAAAGAACCTCATTTCAGCAAAGGTCATAAGGCAGCTCAGCCTACTGACCACAACACACCCGCAACCCTATACCATTGGGTGGCTTCACCAAGGAAGATATCTCCACGTCCGCTAGCAGTGCCACCTTCCGTACATCATCAAGCCATTCATAGATGAGGTACTGTGTGATGTTTCTCCTCTTGATGTGTCTGACGTATTATTGGGCCAAACATACTTGTGGAAGAGACATGCTGTGTATGAGTCTAGACCTTGTTCTGTTATCATTACTTTGGGAAATAAGTTGTACAAGATACCGGAGGTAGTACTGCCTCCGTCCATCTCTTTGATCATTGAAAAGCAGAACAATAAGATTATTTCCCAAACTAGGAAATTTATTTTCATTAAAATTCGCCCATAGGGAAAGAAGAAGATTGCAACCACAAGCTCTAAACAATTCTCCCCTCCACGACAACAAAAGATGCACACAGTCTTGGAGTAATACAAGGACATTTTATCCTCACCCACAAAGGTTCCTTTACACTGTCAGGTCAAGCACTCCATTGATATGACCCCAGGAGCGCCGCCACCTAATGTTGCGATACTTCATGCGACGGCACATACAAAATCCAAACATGTACTTTCTGAGGCTGATAAAGAAACCAAATTTATTGAACGCATCTAGCATGTCTGCAAGCAAGTCCATGACATCTTGGAAAAATCCAATGCCAAGTACAAGCATTGCAGTGATCAGCATTGGGTGCAACAAAAATTGCAGGTGGGCGACAAAATGTGGCTACATTTGCAGAAGGAGCACCTTGCTGGACCCCATTGCAAGCTTCACTGGCTCCGATGTGGGCCATACATCATCACCAAGGCAAGTGTCTCACCGGGGACCCATTTCAGCAAAATTTCCCTCATCTCATGGAGGAACTCAACGCAATGGGGAGCATTGCTTCCTAAAGGGGAGGAATGATCTAGGTGGATATTGGTGGCCACTCGCCTATTACACTAGGACCCCCACCATTGTTTCTTTGAGTTTTTCAGTTTCAACACAGTTTACTATTTTTAGTATTTTTTCAAGTCCTGAACTTTCGGAGCCGTTTTGAGGCCCTAAACAACGATTTTTGGGAAAACCAGGAGCAACATGGAAGATCTTTTGATTTGTCTCACTCAAAATTTTTATTCCTCAGATAGTTATTTTTGACGAGGTATTGAGCGTGTCAAATGGAGATCATATGCCAATGTTATGTCCTCAAGAAGTTGATGTACCAATTTACCCAAACGGGGCCCATAGTTTTGGCACTTCATCTCCTAGGGTTAGGTTTTTGGATGTTTAGGGTTTTACGTTGTTTCTAAACAATAAATAGGCCTTCAAGCCTCATTGTAACACAGTTCAGAGGCCTGTAGCTGCCACATCTCTTTTTAAAGATAAGCTACGAGTGCCCTAGCTAGTTTATTCCCATTATGTCTGTAAGCATATTTATGTTATATGATATTAATGAAATGGAGTTTTATTTCCACTACATCTTTGTGTTTATGTTTATTTTTGTATATTATTGCGTTCCTGCATAAATTAGGATCACCCTCATGTCGTGTCTATGAATAAAGGGGGCATCTCTGTTATTTCACTAGCAGTAGCTGTAGGATTTATGGGTGCCATGGGGTTGTTGGATTTCTTCGTAGCTTTAAACATTTATGAAGAGCTATGCTTATTTGGACTCGCATGTGAACAATCAAGAATGATAAGCATAAAATATGGAATCTTGTTTTAAAAATAAGAAAGTACTGAAATAATGGAAATAACGAGCGAATGAAACTTGGCACGAAGGTAATAAAAAAAATCAATACTCTTCTGGTCAAATAATTTTTGGAGGCATGAGTTGTAAAAACCATTTAAGTTATGAAAATAATGGAAAGCATGGGTTGATGTTCCCACATGATCATTCTAACATTTAAACAAGATATTTTTGCATCGCAGATATTATTTGTGTGTGAACCATTTTAGAATTCTGATCAACTACATTTCTTTGATTGTGATATCGCAATCGCAATTTTGATGGAAATGAGCAAGGGGAAAGAGTGGTCACGTAGCGAAAGTGCGATGCGATAGATTATATCACATTAGGGAAATGTGAAGGATGGTTTAAGATTATCATGATAAAAATGAGAAATGTGATTTGAAATTGATTACGTGGCGGTAGTGGATCCCACAGTTTCTTCCTCGTAGAATATTATTCTAGAAAAAGCCTTTTTCCTTTATTAAAGTGATTTGTTGTATTTCGCCTCACAACTTGTTTTGAGTGGATTTTTAGGAGCCATATGTCTTTCATGCGATATTTCAATTTACTTATATGTTTACTTAACATTCTCCGCTTAAGTGTCCTCAACGTTTTAAACCCATTTCATTCATATTTCTATTTTGAATTAATCTCTTAAGGGTTTTATTTGTTCTACTCTAAATTTTTTTAAAAGGGTCCCCGTTATTTTTCTAAGGTAAGTATTCTAAGTTAATAGGGGTTTTTGAATAGCACAACAGTTGACGATTCACTGGAAGAACCAGTTATCTTTGAAAAATGGATTTCTTAGTATCCTTAAATAAGTAAAAATAACTAAGGAAACAAAAATTGTTTTCGAAATATTTGAATGAATAAAATTACTCAAAAGAAAAGAAAAAAAAGAAAAAAAGAAAAAAAGAAACTCATCCTATTGCTAATCTTTCAGAAACCTTTCATAAATAAACATCTTCATTCCTCTATATCAATCATCAAATAGTTTAAAAGATAAAGTAAGTGTATTTTTGTAACTTAGCCTTTTGATTTACTCCTTTTGTCATAGGTAGAGCCACTGCTTCCATAAGACATTTATAGCCTCGACAAGGTTACCTTTTAACCATCAATGATTCAATATTCCATCCATCTATTATTACAATATTTTTGAGATAAATCCTTAATCATATAATTTTTTTTTCTTGTTCTTAAAAATTCATTGTCCTAGCTTGGAGACCAGAAAGTGACAATGCCATTCACTGGTTATAATTGGACTGAACAAGCTGGCTCTGTGGATACACTTAGGCGACTTTAGCCCAAAGGCGAAATTTAAGGGGTTTTAGATTTTAGGGGTTTTAGATTTTAGAGGGGCGAATTTTTTATATAGAACCTATTTTGTATAGTTTTTTATAAATAGCCCCAAAATTATTTTAAAAATAAATAATTATTATGGTTTAGCCAAGAAAAATAAGAGCGGATAAACCTGAAATGTTGCATTCGCCTTCGATTCACCGCTCTGTGATTTTATGGGGTTGTATTCGCCCCGATTTACTAACTTGCAGGGTTTTGGATCTGCATTCGCCCTTTGATGATGCTGGGGTTGCGTACGCCTGCGGCCTGCCGCCTCAGATTTACGATTTACGTAACTGTAGGAGACCGGGCAGCGGTGTTGGAGAGGGTTCAGCAAGGGTCTGTTGCATTCGTTGTTGCATTCGTTGGTGGAGATTCCTCTACATCGTTGGAAGGAGAGGGGACTTGGTCTTTGGGATGGTGGTATTCACTTACGAGACAGAAGGTGTTGGCGGCTGGAGGTATCATAATTGGACTGATCCTTACTTTCTAGCTTTCTCTTGGAAGATTTACTGGTCAGCTGACTACCTATAGCTTGCAAGTTACCACTTTGCTCATCTACCTTACATTCTCCTGCAAGTTCTGAAATCCTGGTTTCACCTACATTTTTATTGGCACGAGTAGATCTTCTCGTTGATTCCGAATTAATATTCACCAGATTTTTAGCAGAAAGGGTACCTTCAGCTTGCAAGTTACCACATTGCTCATATGCCTTGCATTCTCCTGAAAGTTTGAAACCCTAGTTTCACTTCCATTTTTCTTGGCACGAGTAGATCCTGTAGCTGATTTCAAACTAATATTCACCGGTTTTTTAGTAGAAAGGTGTGGAGAGTTTGGATTCACTGCAAGAGGGGAACTGGTTTGTGCAATTGAATTCAAATATTATGAATGACATTATGAGTGGGAGGTTGGATCTCCAGCCTGGTAGAAGTAGGGCATGAGAAGGGTAGGAATATGCCAAGGAAACGTGGTCATGCATGAAAGGGTGGTCTCGAGGGTGAAATGGAGGAACGAAGGCAGAAAGAAGACCCAAACTTGGACTCGGAGTCCACAGAAAGTCATCACTCCATGGAAGCAACTGCGGTTTCTCCATCTAGGTCACTTGGTCAAGTCAAGGCTCCGACCACCTTGGATGTGATTTCAGTCCAACTGCAACAGATCAGGGATAATTTTTGCTTCCATATGCCCCCTTAATGTGTTTCCCTGCTCCCATGTTCCTGTTTTCCGGAATCCTGGTGCAACATAGGTGAAATTCAGGTTTAAAGTTTCTGCTCTAAGGTACATTAATTATTTGAACTATGCCCTGATTTGTTATGTTTCTCGGGTCTGATTTCATGCAATCAACTCGTGATAGCTAGGATTGTGGTAGGATTCCCATGAATAATAGGTCTATTGGTTTTTGGTTTACAATATTATTTTGATTGAAAATACATCTTTTGTTTGTAATCATTGTCTGTAATTCTGGTATGGTCGGAGATCACAGTTGTAGGGTTTGACTTGTTTACAGGTTGGCTTGAGGAAAGGCTCCAAATCTTTTGCTGAAGCACGTGTAGCAGGATTTTCAGAGGAAAATGGAACACTTGGTGAAATGACAGAGACTTTGTGTGGCAGTGACCTTGTGTTACTTTTGATATCTGATGCTGCACAGGTTGGCACAACATTCTCTATATTACGGTGGCACATTTTATATAGAATCTTTCCATTGGAGAGATAATACTGCAGTTTCTATTGTTGTGAATGCTATTGATTGGTGGGCATTTTGTACAATTAAAGCAAACCCCCTCTAATTTGATTCCTGATCTTGCAGGCAGACAATTACAAGCAAATATTTTCTGCAATGAAACCAAACAGCATACTTGGTCTCTCTCATGGATTTTTACTGGGGCATTTGCAGTCCTGTGGAGATGACTTCCCCAAGAACATTAGTGTGATAGCTGTCTGTCCAAAGGGCATGGGACCATCTGTAAGACGGTTGTATGTCCAGGGCCAGGAGATTAATGGTGCAGGAATAAACTCTAGTTTTGCTGTGCATCAGGTGTTTGTACCTTGAAAATATATATTCACATTTTCAATTTTGTTTAAAAGTTCTTTGCTGCTTATGCTTTCAATGAAATCACAAACTCATTGCTATTTCAATAAGTTATGGATTTTTCTTATGTGTGTTTGTCCAGGATGTTGATGGGAGAGCAACAGATGTTGCTTTGGGATGGTCAGTTGCTTTGGGTTCACCATTTACATTTGCAACGACCCTGGAGGATGAGTACAAGAGTGATATTTTTGGGGAGCGTGGTAACTATTATTTTAAGGACCTTTTGTTCTGTTTTATTTATAATTGGCATGCTAGGATTGAGTTGGTATTTTATGATTTACAGGGATCTTGTTGGGAGTTGTACATGGTATAGTTGAAGCATTGTTCGGACGATATACCGAGGGTGGAATGGATGAAAAACTTGCTTACAAAAATACTGTGGAAGGAATAACTGGGATCATATCAAAAACTATCTCGACAAAGGTGTTTTCTGATTTTGGTGAAACTCAAAGCAGATTTTAGGGATCTCTGTTCATTGGTTATAGAATGATCATAGGATGCTGTTTTCTACTATGGCACATTGGACATACAATTTGTCATACACTGATTTTCATTTTTATTGCTCTTGAAATGGTTTGAATTTCTTATGGTTATTCTAAATTTGAACTTATTATACAATTTGCAGGGATTGTTAGCTATATACAATTCTCTGAATGAAGGAGGAAGGAGGGATTTTGAGATGGCATACAGCGCTTCATATTATCCCTGCATGGAAATTTTGTATGAGTGCTACGAGGATGTAGCTTCTGGCAATGAGATCCGAAGTGTTGTCATGGCAGGGCGTCGGTTTCTTGTAAGCTTTTTGCTTGGATGCAACTTCATCTGGTTCAGAGCTAGAGTCTGAACTGCTGTAGTGTCAACCTTTAAACCAATAAATTCATTGTGAATTGCAGAGGTCAACTTACCAATGAAATTGTTTTCTTGTGATCCATCACTCAGTGTTTGTGGCGTACCATCTGGTTTAAGCACAACTGCTGCAGCCCATTCTGTTAACAACTCTGGCTTCTGCTTTTGCAATAACGTTAGCCATTGTAACAATCTGCCTTCAAACCCAACAATTAGCAGTTTTACACTTTCTACTGCAGAGTTTCCTCCTGACATATATGTCTTATAAGCAGTAATCATTTGTTCCAACATCAATTCAATTTCCATAGCATTCTTATTTTCTATGGACCATGCACAAACTGCTGTAGAAGACCATTCTTTCTGGGGATAGCTATTAGCTGTCTCAGAAATGTCAGGTGCACTATTCCACCTAGAGGAAACATTATCAGGAATGTTTGCATGGATCTCTTCTTTTAAGACATTTATCCTAAAAGGATCTTGATCAGGGTCTGGATATGTGATCAATTCTGGCATAGCTAAAATTTCTTCTGATGTCATCTTAGCAGAGGGCAAGAAAGAGTATCTTGATTGGTCATCTGGCAACTGCAAAGATTTTATCTTGAATTCTAGAGAGGGTTTGGATATAACATTTTGGCTAGAACTTGGGAAAGAAATTAGAGACATTTCTTTCTTCTGAGGTTTCTTTAAACAAGACACCTTATCAGACATATCATCAACATCTGACTTAAGTTCTGCTACAGCTCTCTCTATACTATTAGTATCTTTTCTAATCACATCAGTATCAGCATGAACTTGTATTATCATATCACTTTGTGCATTCAAAGCGACCTTCAATTGTTTGCTCTGACTTTGGATCTCAGTCAGGATTGTCTGCATGCAAGTATCAAACTTTTTTGACAAGGCAGCAATATTGGCATCAATATTTTTCACAATTGGTTTGACTTGACTTCTTTGTTCATTTCCTATCAGGTTTACTTTGTAATTCAGAATCTTATGACTTTTATGGATTCCTAAGTTAGCCCAATTTAAGCCTACAACAGCAGCTCTGGAATCTAACTTATTAGAATCAACCTGCAAAGGCCTTAATTCATAAGCCATATTATTCTGATTGATCTTCAGATCTTCCCATGGGGGAAATTCTGTTGTAGTCTCTGTTGTTTCACCTGCTGCATTTGTCCAATAATGTCTACCAGCTTTTGGTTCACTACCTTCATCTTCTTGCATCATAGCAACAGTAACATCATAGCCTAAAGTATTCTAAAAGATTTCAGCATATTTTCTCTTATTAGGCTTTCTACTCATTTCAACAAATTTTTGAGAGAATTCTATTGTTCCACATTTTCTGTATCCTTTTGGCAATTTCTGTTCTTTCTGTTCAGGAAGATTTCCATAGTACCACTCATACAAGGACACCCATTTATTGTTTGTTTCCATATAGCTTAGCCAATTTTTTGAGTTTTGTTCTCTGAATTTATAATTGTATTTGGCTTGGTATTGTTTCGCTAATGGATGTGTGTCAACATCATTCAGAAAGATTTTCTGCATGGACTTATCACTTTTAACAAAAGGACTGAAACCAAACTTGTATCTTTCAAGGAACATTAATTCTTCAATTGTCAATCTATCTTCTTCAGGGACTTCTGAATTCACTTGAACCCTTTGTTTTGATAATTCAATGTATCCTAGTCCTGGCTTTGCCTTATATTTCTTTTGTCTTACACTCTCTGCTCTTAGCATGTTAATTTCAAAGGGCTTTCTCACACACTCATATTTGTTACATTCAGGGTCAGAACATTGACTAGCAGGAGGTCGATTAAGCCTTCTATCATGGACAGGAATTGTACTTGATGGCAACTAATTCATTATTCTTGAAGAAATAGCATTTTCATCTGGCCTTCTTTCATGTGTCACTGGTTCATTAACATAACCAACTGATGCATTTCTAGAAATATTTCTTGCATTTAAAGCATCATTTTTCAATTTTTCATAAACTTCTTTATCAATCTGAATCATTTTCTGAGATGACTCACCATGCTGCAATCTGCGAGAACTCTGATTATTCTGTGGGAATCTAGTAATGACTTGTCCAGGATGTTCTTCTATACAATGATTAGACAGATATTCAGGCTGTCTATGAAGGTTATTCCAGGCAGTGTTCCAGGATTCAGGGGGTCTGAGATCCTTTTTAAATATAGCCTGTGGGCTAAGAGGACTGCAATTAGAATCATACTGGATAAGTGTAACTGAAGCAGAACCTTCAGAGGGTGCTTTCAACACAGCAGGGATTGTTGTATTATAGAATCTCACACAAGTTGTGTAAAAGATAGAGAGATTCTTTGATTCAGATTCAAAATTCTCATATCCTTTAGTTTGGACTCCTAATGTTAGAACCTTCATGATATTAGAATCATCCAAAGCAACTGAGAAATTTGGATGAACGTCAAAGGAAACTGGGCCTTCAGATAATGGAGTTTGTATTCCACCTATAAGAGCTTCACTAAAAGTTTTCCACCTATTGTCTAATAAAGCACAGAATGCAAAAGTATGCAGACCTTGTCTATGTAAAGCATTCAAGCCAATCTTGACTAGACCAATATGGGCAAACTTATATCCTTTCTTTCTAGCTCTTTCAACATCTTTCAATTGTAGCAAAGTAATAGGCATCATCTGATTGATAGACAACTTTGCTTTTACAACAGACTGTGTTATTTGAACTTGAGTATAAGCTTTCAAATTAAACACACCAAGTTTCTTATAGACATCATTTGCTGACACAGGAGGCAATTTCCAATCTGGATGAGGATTTGATTCTTCAAGAACTATTTCTGACTCATTAGTAGGACTGGCAAGATCTGACAACATACCAGTAATGCTACTAACATCAACTTCTTGACTGTTTTGATTTTCCATTTTATGAGCCTAGGGAGAATAACTAGACTAACACCTTATATCTCCTTATTATACAAGGATTTACAAAATCACTCCAGCTATACTATGTACTACCTGTAGGCAATACATAGTCATCAGTCCCAAAATTTGATCTAAGACTATTTGCCTTTGTATCTATGTGTATAAAGGCAGTACGTCTATGCCATTAGCTGGCAATTTAACCAACAATTATGATTGTAAACTAACTTACAGACTGACTCTGGGCAGTTAATAAGACAAAGCTTAGATGCTTTAATAAAAAATGACTAAACCAACATATCAATGCAACTCATGAAAATAGCACTTGTACAAAAGACCAACTATAACTGATCTGGACTTTTGCTGGAGGAAGGGTGATGAAGTATATGGCAATATCCAAAACTTCAACATAGGCAGGCCAAAACAATGTGGAACTTTAACACAATACACAACACTGGAAGAGAGTCTGATTGCTTTGAAGCCTGAAAACATGTCCTTTGAAGAAGCAGCCAGCTTTCCTCTAGCTCTTCAAACTGCTAAAGTATGTGTTGTTCAGCTTGCCAAGTATGTATATGGAGCTTGAAAAATAGCAACTACTACAAGCACTGGGAATGTGGATTTTTTTAGACAATTAGGATTTTCAGAACTGCATGTCTCTTTGAATTTTTTTTCAGGTAGTGCTAGGTTGTGATGTGGCAGGAGTAATAGTTGATGAAGGAGGTAATGTCTCAAAATTTAGCAAGGGTGATGAAGTATATGGCAATATCCAAAACTTCAACACAGGCAGGCCAAAACAATGTGGAACTTTAACACAATACACAGCACTGGAAGAGAGTCTGATTGCTTTGAAGCCTGAAAACATGTCCTTTGAAGAAGCAGCCAGCTTTCCTCTAGCTCTTCAAACTGCCGAGGAAGGTTTTGACAGAGTAAATTTTCAAAGGGGTCAGACTGTGTTTGTTGTAGGTGGAGCAGGAGGTGTTGGCAGCCTGGCTATTCAGGTAAAAGTGAATACTATCTTTTTCTTTTAAAAACCTCTGATAATCTTCTTCCTTTGTATATGATCAAGTCAGAAGTTGTAATAATATTTGTGTTGTTCAGCTTGCCAAGTATGTATATGGAGCTTCAAAAATAGCAACTACTACAAGCACTGGGAATGTGGATTTTTTGAGACAATTAGGAGCTGATATGGTGATTGATTATACGAAGCAAAGCTATGATCAAATGCCACAAAAGTTTGACTTTGTTTTTGACACCATTGGTAGGTTCCACTGGCTTTTTCCTCCTTTTTAATTTATCCTAATTTTATATAAAAACTTGTTGTCTTTGGCAATCCCACTAACTGCTTTTTGGTAGTTTGGATGCCTAATAAGCATGGAGTTTAACTTTCAGTCTTGCTTTCCCAGTTCACATTCAAAATCAGTATCTTGGAAAATTAATACAGTTTCAGTCTCCCCTTTACACAAAATTGTGATGGTGTGGAGAAGTTTAACTCAAATTCGTGCTATTTTGCAAGTTGTGATAATCAAATTATGTTAATCATTTTGTTATATCTTCCATACATGTCAACAACCACTCCTACCAAGTTGCCACATAATATTTATGATCAAATTCTATTTCTTTTAAGACTTAACGTTACCAGACAAGTCTTAATCATTATCAACAATGCAAAAATAACAATCGCACTAATACTAATCATGTAGAATGGACAAAGTTGGATTCTGGTATAGCGGCAAAGCTTACTGGCTGCTGACTGGAATCCACATATTCACCCTGGTCTGCATCTTTTATGTCCGATGTCATCCTGGTCTGCATCTTTTATGTCTGATGGAGAGCACCCATACCTGGTGTGAATGAGGATGCTTAACAAAAGTTATTCTTGAGCTCAAAACCTTGAAAGCCAAAATCAAATTAGGAATCTACTCCTGCATATCTGTATTCTTCATAATATACCATTTGCCATTTTTCTTTGTAAAAAGTAAGGTGTATCTTCATTTTTCATTGAGAGTTCCTTCTTTATAAAAGCCAAAAAGCAGATTTTGGCTAAAAGGATCCAATGGTGATTCCGAACTTCCTTTGAGCACTTTTCCTGATTCATGTCTTTGTTCTGGACAAAATATTGATTAGAAGTATGAATTGAATTTTGCAGGAGACTCACACAGATCTTATGTGGTTGCCAAAGAGAAAGCAAAAATTATAGATATTGCCAACCCCTCACCTCATCCGAGGGCAGAATCTTACGTTGTGACTCCTAGTGGTTGCAACTTGGAGAAGCTTAGAGGCTACATAGAGTGCGAGAAGTTGAAGCCAGTGATTGATCCCATTTGCCCATATGCATTTTCAAATGTTAGGGAGGCTTTCAAGCATCTTGAAAGTGGAAGAGCCAAAGGGAAAATTGTCATTTCACCCATAGATTGATCTCATATACGTAGTACTAATTTTTCCTTCCTCACTCTGTATTTAGGAACTTTGCTTAGATCCATGAGTGTTGATTCAAGTCATCATTGTCATAAGTGGTATCGGATCATAAAATCAGATGTTTAAAGATTTATTGTCATCAGTTGGATTAGACAATAAGATCAGATGTTTAAATATTTAAGAATGGTGTAAAGAGAAAACGACAAGAGTGTATGGAACCAAACAAACATGTTGTCTTGGAGAAAAATAACATTATGCTGCAATTTTCATCTGGCTATTACAGAATGTCCTTGCATCTTGAACGTTGTTGCAAGTATAATTATTAGAGAATGTTGTTCGGACCTTGCATTTACGTTGTTAAAAGTAAATTTGATATGGCTCTGCATTATTCAAATTGTACATCTTTGTCTTTATTTGGTTTTCATCTGAATATTACAGAATGTCCTTGCATCTTGAAAGTTGCTGCAAGTATAATTATTAGATTACAGAATGTCCTTGCATCTTGAAAGTTGCTGCAAGTATAATTATTAGATTACAGAATGTCCTTGCATCTTGAAAGTTGTTGCAAGTATAATTATTAGAGAATGTTGTTCAGTCCTTGCATTTACTAAGTTGTTAGAAGTATGATTTTTTTGGTGGATTTGATATGGTTTTGAGTTATCAAAATTGTGCATCTTTGTCTTGTCTTTACTTGGTCGATTTCAACAATGTTTATATCATTATATTTAATAATTAAATAAAAACAAATGTAATATTAACTTGAGATTTATTGGAATTTCAAATTTATCTAACTTCCAAAATGGAAATTTGATGATGTTAATTTGTTTTTTTCATGCATATAACCTTATGTTTTATGTAAATTAACGAGTGCAAATTTTTTTATAACAATTGGGAGGTAGGCTTGAAGGTAGTTACAATAAGTCATCGGCTCTATGACACCAAAAATTGTTTATTAAATGTATGCCAATTGTGTTCCTTTTTGTGCCTATAACAGTCACATTTCCAGCCCATTGACCAAGTAACAGTGACAAGAAATAGGTATCGCAGCTACAGAGATTGTCTAATTTGACCTCACTCATTAGAATTTATGACTTACAACTTAAATATAGAGTAGTCTAACGGGGCCATATTTTTTCTCGAAAAATAGTGGAAATTCTGAGCATGTTAGTCCAAGACACTTATCCAATCCATCATTCTCCTTATCCATGTCCATTTACTTGACCTAGCACATTATCCCTAATCCATCAAAGTACTTGACACATGGAGAACCGAACAAGTCAACATTCTCCCTATCCATGATGCATTCACTAGACTTGTGGTTGTTAGTCCCGGTCTAGTACATGACACAGGGAGAACCAAATTCCAACCAAAACTCTCTCTTAATCGGGGAGGATATCCCTATTCTCCTTTTAATCAAAGAATAGATCATGCTCCTATTCAAGGAGACTCCTTTTACTCCCTCTCCAACATAGAGGAGATTCCCAACGTCCTTATAGAAGTCACATCCACAAGTCCTTTCATAAAAGCAGCAGCTCTCAGCTTCCATGGCTCCCTCTTTCCTCCACATCTCATTGTGCAGAGCATGCTTCCTTTCACAGAGCCATATTATTATGACAAGGCTTATTTGTTTTCATGGTTAGGGTTTTCTGGTGGATGTAGTGTTTTTTTTTTATGCATTAGATCTATGTACACTTTCTTGTTTGTAATTTTAAAGTGTTATGAAAGACACACTAGTAGATTCCATAATGAAGAGTCTATTGCTTGTAATTTTTGAAAAATTGTTATGCTCCTTTTTCATTAAAACCAGTTGGATTGCTCGAGTATTAACATTAGGGTAATTCAATGGAACTAGTATTTGCTAAAGATGATACACGAACCTTAGGAGTTTGACTGACTTCAACAGAGCAAGTATTTGCTAAAGTTGATACACACGCCTGATGAATATGATTTTGTTTGTGCAGTGGATTTTTTGGGTGGGACCTTTTGCTGGAGCTGCATTAGCTGCTGCCTACCACCAGTACATTCTGAGAGCAGCAGCCATCAAGGCCTTGGGATCGTTCCGAAGCAATGCCAATGTGTAATTAGGTGACATTGGTTGTAGGTAGCAGTTGTCTGTGTTTCAGATGTGTAGGTCTACAGTAGATTAATAATTTCTATGGACTTATGTCTAGCACTGGATGAGACCAAATAGCAGCTCAGTGAAAACTGATTTGTAAAGGGTAGCTTCTTCTCTCAGGGCCTTCATCAAAGGTTGGATTGTTGACTTCTAAGAGACATAGAGGTTGAGGGAATCTGGCTTGAATCCAGTTCTGTTGCAGAAGTGATAAGAATGCTTGTAATTTCTGTAGAGGTTAGAAGTTGTGAATGAATGAACTCATAATTATACACAGTACAAGTTACAAGGTAAGAGGAAATATTCAACAGATTGATCTTAGAAAAGAAAATGATAAAGCAGACATTTATGTAGCCCTTCTTTTATAATTTTGGTCAGGATGTGTGGTCAACTCTTCTCCTAGCACAAAAAATTGTAATTAATTTTTCAATGGTTACTAGCACAGACAATTGTAATCTCATTTTGAATGTCGTTTCTCTGATCATTTAGTACTCATTTGTACTTTAAACATATCATGCCTTCAATCATTTCTAAACCATAGTGGCCTACATAAAATTCTCAAGGAGGCTTAGATTTCATGAGTGCATCTCTACCAGACTCTTCACAGTGTTCACATTGACAACATGAGCCCCATCAACATTCAATGTCTTCAATTATTGGAGCACTTTATCGATGTACCAAAAATTCTCTCGTTTGGATTCTGAGGTCTTTGATAAGTGCATCTCTTCCACCAACCATACTGGCCTACCTAAAATTCTTTACACTTGTGGACAAGGAGGTTGGATTTGAAAAGTGCTGCTCTCCTCACATTCTTCTTCTCAGTGTTTACGTGGTTATAAACATCATTGGAGAAAATGTGCCCACTCAAGAGTCAATGCCTTCAATTATTGCAATACTTTATTGGTGTACCAAAAATTCTCTTTTGGATTCTGAAGTCTGTGATAAGTCCATCTGCCCAATCAACCTTCAATGTCTTCAAGTATTGCAATAATTTACTAGTATGCCAAAATTTTCGCGTTTGGATTATGAGGTTTGTGATAACTGCATCTCTCCCACCATTTTTCTCTACTTCCACATTCATTTCTACTGCATGGATCAAAGTTGGTAGCAGAAGGTAGGATTATATCAAATTGATTGTGTTAACCTCATTTTAAATATATCAAATTGCTTTAAAAAAAATGAGACAATCAATAATAACAAGATTAAGATAAAGTGAACCTTGTTGTCATGGTTATCATAAGTTTATGCTGAAGAAATTATATCTTAATAAGATTAAACTTTATTAAATCATATTCGAAAGTATCATATTATTATTAAAAGTTTCAACATTATTTTTTTAATTAATAAAGTGTATTTTAATTTATTTTATTAATATATCTATATATATAATTTATTTTTAAATATAAATTAGTCTTATTTATGAAAATAAAATCATATTAATATAAATTAATCATTCCATACTTTCTGTTTTTTTTGAAATTTTGAAAAACATTTAAAAGGAATTTTATTATATATCAATATTAAAATAATATGAAAAATGGATTAATAGCTAAATTATTTTTATAAGTTATTATTATAGAGATAAGCTTTGGAATATATTATAAAAGTGTAAGGTTGCTTTTGCATTTAGAGTTATTGTGATAAGGTTATATGAGAATGATATTGTTATGTCTAGGAATATTAAGGGTTGACAAAAAAGGAATTAATTGCAATATAGAAATTAAGAAAGATTCTCCCCTATCCCTACCTTTATTGACATTCACATTGACAAATTAGAGGCATGTTTGGAAGAAGTAGCCTTGTGGTTGCATAACCTCAGCTAGATTAATCATCCCCTTTCTTCTTTACATTAGTGATATTGTTCTTACGGACATGACTCCACCTCATTTTGAGAAGCGAGGATTATTAAGGATTTTTGTTCTAGCATAGCTATGCGAGTAAACGCTAATAAAAAAGGGTTGTAATAATCAATCGAGTAGTCTTTAGTGCGACTTTTTGAAGGCTTTTACGGTGACTTTTTACGGTGTAATTTCTCTAAATTCTGGCAGGAATTTATTGAAAAGAGAAGTTTGATTGCTAAATTTGCACAATCGAAGTGCCTTACAGGTTTTTGAGGGCGCTGAATCCATATATAGAGTAAAAAAACCAGTTTGAATAACAAAAACCAAGATTTTACCTCAAAATTTTTCACCGGATTTCAGCGCCTGAAACTTCAAAAAGTCGCACTAAAGACAGCTCCATAATCAATTACAAAAATGTAATTTATGTTGATTGTGAGCGATAATAACAAATCAAAGAAAGTTATACAATAAGGTCTTGAAGTCAACCTTCATCACAATCTTAACTAGAAATACAATGTTGGGAAAATGATTAACAGAAAGTGGAAAACCAAATTTTGTCTTAGGTGCAATTGTAGGTCAACAAATTTTTGGTTTTGGAAAAAAGAAGAAGAAGCTCATATTTTAGACACCTCTTCATCTTTTTATCTTATATGGAGATGAATTTTGCTGTTGCATCATCTCTATAGAATCATAGAGGGAAATTGAGAAAATCCAAAAGTTTTTATAGTTTATGATCTTATTAAATGCAATATACCCTATCCTATCTTATAGAAGCTAGTCTTTCACCCATTGAGAGTTTTCCTATGACTAAGTACCTAATATAGAAGGACAAGACAAGTAACATGAAAACAAGTGGCTCCCTAAGATTGCTTCAAAATGCAGTCAAAATTTGGTGTGGCATAAAACTAGTTGGCATAAAGATTCTCAATCTTAGTCAAACTAGTGGAGAATAGAGGAGGCCACTCTAAAACGTGAACACCAATAAAATTGCTATCGCATATAAATTAAAGTTGAAATCATGGTGTGATAATGCAGTAGAGAATAAGAGAAAAACAGAATATTAAAAATTGGTCATTAACCATAATCCAAAGGATCAAGTGTCATATTCTTGTAGCTAGTTTTAAGAAGAAAAACATCATTACCAGAATAAAAATGAACTTTGAGGAGCTTAGGAATTGAGCAAGACCTAGAATTTCATAGGATGCAAGTAAATGTCATTGCGATGTTAGAAATGTGAAGGATAAAACACTTCCTTTTACAATGTCTTGCTTATTCTTATTTGTGACAGGAAATGAAGCTGGATTTGATGATTTTGGGACCTATTTTCACATAGATAGCGTTTGACTAGTATTAAATGATAAATAACTAATTTAACAAGACTAATGCAAAACATCAATGGGCTCATTCAAGTACATGAAACTACCTTTATGTCTAGCTTTGACATCTTAGAAAATTTTAATGGTATATATGTTGCTTGTGTTTGGGGAATTTTGCTGAGTTTCGAGTTTTATAATTTCTTGGAAAATAATTATTGATATTTGGAAAATGTGTGATTTTATATTGGTATTGGAAACGAAGCTAGTTTTGATCTTTGATTGGAAATGAAGTCAGATTTGATGAAGTTGGGACCTATTTCTTTTCACATAGATAGTGTCATAGTATTAAATGATAAAGAACTAATTTAAGAAGTCTAACGCTAAGCAACAATGGGCTTATTCAAGTACATGAAATTGTGTTAATGTCTAGCCTTGATATCTTTGAAATTTTTAGTGGTTTGTTTGTTGCTTGTTTAGATGATTTTGTTGAGTTTGAAATTAGTCTCTTGAATGCTTATGGTTCTCATATCATGCATATATCGATAGATCGATAGATCCAGTTCTATTATTATAATCATTATTGTTTTCTTTATATATTTGGTGGTTTGAGGAAAGATATTTTATTTCCTTTCACTTTGTGGCATGATTTCGACATCTTCACCCTATAGAATATAGTAAAATATTATTCTTATTATAGATTTTTCTTGGAAAAGAATTATTGAGAGTTAGGTGCAAATGCACAATGTTGTGTAGCATTAGTATGATAAATATGGGATAGTGCAAAGCATAGTTTTGAAGATTAGTCTAAGTTGACTCGTACCTAATCAACTTAGTCAAGTTGATTGTTGGTTGAACGACTAATTGTTGGTTCAATGGATAGAAGGTCTTGCAGGCACAAATACCAAAGGGAAAAATGGAGCCCATCATGGGGTACTCTTTGTAATTCTCCACCACTGCTACCTTTCCTCAAACTCCTCTCCAACCTCAATATCAGTGCTAGTAGTAGCATGAAAAACAACACTACGCTTAGAAGAACTAGAAGAACGTGTTTTCCAAACTACACGAGAACTACTTCCCTCACGAGTCACCATGTGCCATGCTTGGTCTCGGTGGTTCTCTTCCTTCTACTCCTGGTTCAATTACCATATCTTCATTGGAACCAACACCTCGAACTCCACTAGACAACGATTCACCATTTTGTAGTAGTGATTCGCCATTTGTACTGGTGATTCACCATGATTTTACAGGATAATATAATCTCGTGAGAGATTCGCCAAAAAATTATATATACATATTATATTATTAATAAAATCGCCTTCCATTTTTCCTATGTATGATGGGGATTCGCCTATTTTTTATATATATAAATTTAGGGGGGTTCTTAAAATTATCCCTGCTGTGGAAGTTAGGTCTTTTTTCAGGCTCCTAAATAGGTCATCGTGGCATTTGCGCTATAAATTTTTTTCTACGAAGGTTCAGAATCTGAAATTCATATGGTGCAAAGTTGAAATCCTGAGGAAATTCTTCACAAAATTTCAGAGCTTTGTTCGCAATATTTTTTGAGATATGATATGTGGAAGGTAGTGCTTTTGCAGGCTCCTGAATTGCATCTCAAAGAGGTGATCGTGGGAAAAGTTCAATAACTCTCTCTCTGGGCATCGGATTGAAGTGTCGTAAAAATTGGTTGCAAGTACACAGACTTTAGTTTCTTAGCTATCAATTTCAGAGACAAAGGACGAAACAGTGACACGTGGCAAGTCGTACAAGTTCGCTCTACTGAACCAGTCCATAATTAGGTCATTGTGGGAGATTGGACGCAACTTTGTCTTGGAGAATCCAAATCAGGTCAGACCTGTGGCATTTGAAAGAAGCTTCAGAGGGCTACTACAGGGCTAAATTTCAGATATCTAAGATTTTCAATTACAGAGATAATTCAATTTCAATATCGAGCTCCTCAAAGCAAGAAAAATGTGTGTATTGTTTTTTCCGAATTGCATAAGTCTTGTTTGAAGAATCAAGTTGAATTGATTCCAAGGGAATATTGAAGAATTTTTGTCAGTAATGGGTTCTATTATGCCTCCAAAAAATAATTCCATACCCATTAAGCACTCAGAAAGCTATACTATGATGCATGAGGAGGAAGAATTGCAATATGAGATATCAAAATTACGGCACCAAGTGCAACAAATTTCGATCTTACGAAGAGCAACCGAAGATGACATAGATGGTTTAAAATAAAAAATGGAGGCTAATTTGGATGGTTTTAAGGATCAAATAAAATCTATTATGGATGATAAAGTAGTGGAATATCACAATGAGCATCAACAACAAGTTCTCCAACTCTCAAAGGATAACCTAACTTTGGTGCAAAATCAAATGAAACAATTGGAAGATCAATATCACATCGAAAGAAGTTCTGAAGCAGTCACAGAAACAAGAAATCAACAAGTACAATCAATTTCAAAGTATCTCAGCAAGTGGAAGAACTTTCCTGTAGAAGATTCCACATGGGACGATGAGAATTTTATACAGAAGCATCAAGAAATAATCAAGCGTTGAGGACAACACTTGTTTGAAGGAGAGGGGCATGTTAAGTCCCTATATTAATAGTATAGCCCCTTATTATGTTAGTGTAGCCCCCCTTGTTGTTATTATTGTACCCCTGTAACCCCCATATTGTTATTATTGTGCCCTTAAATTATTATTGTTAGGTCGGCTAGGATTACATTGTGGCCCACTAGGATTACATTATGGCCCCATGGACTCCTATATATAGAAAGGAGGTTTTGTAAATTGTATCATCAAATAATTGTGCATTTATGTAATGTATTGGAGGTTGCCCCCTCGAAGTGGCTTATTTCTAAGGCGTTGATATCTCTTTTCTTCTATTTTTGAAGCTGGTTACACAACAAGAACCCATGTTCCGAGTAGACTTAGTTGAACCAATAACGACATTGGCTCGTGAGGATGTTATGCCTCTTGATTTCCATGCAGAAATTTTTGAAGGTGATTGAAAAGGCCCTTTCAAGGGAACCAAATTCCAAGAGCCACCAAAATTAAGTATATTATTAACTCCTCCTTTCAATGCCTGCTTGTTATTCTTTAACCCAAAGTCAATGCCAAACACTTTAAGGTTTTTGGCATCCTTTTGTCTGCAAAGTTGTATGTTTTTGGTGACTCCTTTTATTTGTGAATCAGATCTTCATGGCTGCTATTGGTTAAGGTGACCTGATCTTCTTTATTTTTCTCCAATTATTTCCCATTGCTCTTAATTTTTTGTGTGATCTGAGAGATTGCTTCTTTCAACTTGAGGAGTTCTGGTTTCTTCTCATCAAGTTCAACTTTTTTCCTTGCTGTCTTCTTATCATAAAGCAAGACCTCCTTGAGATATGTAACCTGCTCTTTTTTCTTATCCTTGATTTGAAGTTCAAAGTTTTTTACTGATTTTGACACATTGTCAAGGTTTTATTTCTCCACTTCAAGCTCTCTTTCATTTCTCCCGGTATCCTTCTCAATGTTAAAATTTTGATACAAAAGATACTTGATTTTCAAAGATTTTAGTTTTTCCTTCAAACATAGATGTTTCTTTACTTCTTATTTTTGTTCTTCCACCTTTTCCTCTTCATCATCATCATTGTCTTCTTCAGAATCTTCCTCATTGTAATGATATTGTTCATATTATTGTTTCTCAAGATTGTTCTCATCCATGTCATCTTCATTTGAATAATCTTCTTGGTTTATATCATTCTCATCCACATCAATACCAACTTCATCTGGATCCTCATATTGATCTATATCAACTTCATCAGAATCATCATCTTGATCTAGATCATCCTCATCCACATAAAGATCAACTTCATCTGGATCATCATCTTGAATATTATAATCATCTATTGCTTTATCTTCTTCTCCTCCTTCACCTTGTTTCATTTCACCATCGCTATCATCTTCCTTATTATGGATTTCTGCATAACTTTTCTTTAGACATGCTGCAACTTCTGCACATGATTTTTCTAATTGATGAAATACTTCTTGAATTTTACTAAATTTCTCAATGAATTCAGGGTGAAAAATTAACAACATATTGTGCGGCTGATAACGTTTAAATACTCGTATGACTCTGATACCACTGAAGCAACCAAACTTATAGCTTGTTGATTTTAATTGTAAAATACACAGATGTATTTGTAAGTAATATTTTTATTAATATGATAAAAATTTCAAGGATGATTGAATCCTACAATGAGGCCCTGCTTATATATCTAGGTAGGTGTCTTTTCATGATTGGACATGTATTTTAGACATGATTTTCAGTTAACTAATGACTATTTAAATAATCATTATTTATATTCATTTTATTTTATATAATTTTATATTCGTAACACATTTATTTCGAGATTGCTTATTTTGTACAAATAATAATATAATTAAATTGAATTTCAATGTGTTATATTGCAGTACTGGATTACGGATGCCATGTTTGACCAACGGTCACATAGGGGTACTAGTGGTACTTAGAGTGGATAGTTTGTATGTTTTCAAGCCCATTTCATAGGGCACATTCACATGTGATACAAACTTTGTATATTTTCATACATGGACAATTTACAGATACATGAACATTACTTCAATTTATGGATGCTTATTATTTGAGTTTATGGATGTTCATGTAATGTAATTTGTATATATTTTCATATGGGAAGTTTATTGATACATTCATTACTTCAGGTTATGGACTTGTTAATTAAAATTTTATTAAAAAAGATAACAATTTTGATTTCTAGTTTCATAGACTAAGAAAATAAGTACAATCTTAATATAATGCAAGTCACTTTTATACTTAAAATGAACTAAAATATATCTCGGTTCAATTAAAAAACACAAATAGGATTGACATAAGTTTTATTCAATTTTAAAATATGTCTGGTAAACAACAAATAAGTTCTATTCAATTTTATTTATTTTGAGGTCATTTACAAGAGCTTATTCATAACATGATATAAGTCATATGCATTGGAATTTAATATGCCAAGAAACAATTAATGATATGTTTCTATAATTTTATGAAATTTCCTAAATTTACTTGGCTATTCAAGTATTTCAACCAATTCCTTATCGTAAGACCTCCAATTAAGAACATTCAAGAAGTAGACTTTTACAAAATAACAATTTGATTTCTAGTTTCATAGACTAAGAAAACAAGTACAATCTTACTATGATGCAAATCACTTTGATACTTAAAATGAACTAAAATATATTATGTATCAATTTAATATTGAGCATAGAAAGAATTACAAATATCTTCATATTGACTTGTAGAAAGTGTCATTTAGTGCAATCAATGTAATGTATGCTAATTTAAAAAATTAATGACATTTTTCTATAATTTTATATAATTTTATGAACTTTCCTAAATTTACTCAGCTATCTAACCATTTCAAGAAATTATTTATCTTAAGGTTCAATTAAAAAACATAAAATAGAATTGAAATAAGTTTTCTTTTGTTTTAAAAGATGTCTCTTAAACAACAAATAAGTTTTATTCTATTTTATTTCTTTTGAGGTCATCTACAAGAACTTAGTCAGAACATGATATAAGTATGTTATGTTTCTATAATTTTATGAATTTTCCTAAATTTATTTAGCTATCCAAGTGTTTCAATCATTTCCTTATCTTAATACCTTCAATTAAAAGCATTCAAGAAGTAAGATTTGACAATATAACAGTTTTGAATCCTACTAGTTTCATAGACTAACAAAATAAGTACAATCTTACAATGATGCAAATCACTTTGATACTTAAAATGAACTAAAATATATCATATATCCATTTAATATTGAGCATGAAAATAATTACAAATATGGTTCATATTGGCTGGTAGAAAGTGTTTTTTAAGTACAATCAATGTATTCTATTACAATGATTTTAATAATAAATTATTTGAATTCTAAAGTCATTTGTAATATAATAAAAAATCTATATATGGATTTTTTTGTGACCCACCCATATACCATTGCATGGTTAACTATTTTAAAGATTTCAATCAATTCCTTATCTTAAGGTTCAATTAAAAAAAACAAATAGGATTGAACTAAGTTTTATTCAATATAGGTTTTAACCCTATATAGAAATCACCTGCAAATGAATTCTTAAAACAACAAAATAAATAATGACAAGAACATAAAATATACACAAATATTTTCTCTCAGAACCCAAATCGGGAAAACTAGATGTATTTTTCATTATATTCCTTTCAATATTACAACACATTATATACATGTCGAAGCATCAATAAACCTCATTCCATTAACCATGGATTATAACATAATTGTAGTTCCCTTGAACGAATCTACAAAATAACATGGGAAAAAACCAACATGCCCAAAACCATGCGTGAAAACCGTGCGGAAAACCATGGGTAGGTCCGTCCGCCATCCTTGGGTCAACCCTCTGTCCTTGGGTCCACATAAAAAAAAAATCCCAGGGCGCTGCGCCCGACGCATTGTAACATTGCCCAGGGCTAGTCGTGGAAATAATATAACACATGCCCAACATTCAATTTTAAAAGATGTCTTGTAAACAACAATGAGTTTTATTCAATATTATTTCTTTTGAGATTATCTACAAGATATTCTAGTCATAACATGATATAAATCATATGTATTGGAATTCAATATACCAAAAAACAATATATGATAACATTTCTATAATTTTACATACTGTCATAAATTTTCCTAAATTTACTTGGTTATCCAAGTATTTCGATCAATTCATTATCTTAAGGTTCAATTAAAAAACACAAATATGATAGAAATAAGTTTTATTCAATTTTTAAAAATATCTTGTAAACAACAAATACATTTTATTTGATTTTATTTCTTTCAAGGTTATCTACAAGAGCTTAGTCATAACACACACACACACACACACAAACACACAGACACACACACACACACACACACACACACATATTCTATTTGTTGCACATTTTACAATCCAATATGAAGTGCATGTGTGTAACTCTTTCCATGCTTTATATCAAACTGACACATGGAATTTATTAATAACATAAAAATATTTCAATGTTACTCATAACCTAGACAATTCAATTTTCATTTTAAGTAAAATAATATTATATCAGCTTGATTATTAGATATTGAAATGGATTTTCTAGAACTCGTTATGATGTATATCCATAAAATTTCTTCCATGCTCAACATGAATACAATACACACCATTTAAAAAAAAATAATATCAAATTTTTTAATTAATTATAAATCTAAATCCCTCTTGATTCTAAATTTTAATTAAATTTTAGTTCCCTCTTGATTTTAAATCTATGAGGTTCACATAAGGATCTTATCCCTAAAAATAAAACCTCTTTGAAATTTGGAAAAATTGAGAAACTTAAGCACCTCAAGGAACCTGAAGATTATAACATATATACACCATTATGAATCCATCCTAGATTAGAGGGGAACATTTCTCTATGAATTTTATTCACATTCAAAATTATAAAAGTATTCAACTTTCACATTTCTAAATTAAAAAATTCATATGTTGATCTCTTATACTAGATCGGATTACACTTGATTGCTATAGTCTTGAATTTAGGGTTGGGCATTTGCATCATCTACTCATCTGACCAATGGTGATAGGAATGCAAGTCACCATAATATGTTCACGATCAGATTCTATCATCTTCCATCTCCTTGGTTCACTTATCTTTGCTTGATTTCTATGAGATTGATCTGAGGTGTGATGAATATATGAATGTATTGGAAATATATATATTCAGGCATAAAATATCTACAAATAATGTGACCACCCTATTTTTTAAGCTTTTCAAAAAAATGACCCATCACAACCATGCCACCAATTTGGTATTTGAACTTTCCATCTTCATACGGTCACACCAACCTATTTTTCACCTGTCTGCATCACATCAAATAGTAGGCCATGTTATATTCATTTCCTGAGGGGAAAATAACAACAAAAACATCGCTTACAACCAAAATACAAAATATGTATTAGTTATAGGTTCAAGATTTCAATTTATAGATGAAACTATTAATGATAGATACCACATAACTTTCCTTACAACATTAGAAACTTGATCATGATCAAGTGAAACATTGACCTCTTCATCGTGCATCTCTTGCCACATTAGAATTGGATGAGGTCCCTTCTTGATTAAGAGGGAAAAAATTCCATCCTTTCATGTACCCATGCTTTTCATACTGATCAAGTACACATCTATCAACACCAATGCAAAACTCACAAAAATATGCGAGTTTTATTGTCTCAATGGAAAATATTTCCTCTATTTATTTACTCCACATTGAGTGTAATTCCTTTGTTCCTTTTATAGTATTGTAATACCAAGGAATGGATCTATTCACATCGCCAAGTTCAAGAGTCCAGAAGAACCTATGCACAAGCCTAATAGATCTGTGACCTTCATGTCCTACATGGGATCCACACCAATTGACCACCTCTAGTGATGATTTGAGTCGATATGCATCATGAATCATTTGGTAGCTCCTAAGTGTTTGCTTCACATAAGCACCTGCACCATCATGCTCACCCTTTCCATGTTACATTTCAAAATATCTCCAAGTATGTTGAATTTTTGTTTTCTTATGTAGCTTACTCAACTAATAAAAAATGTGTGCTGACTTGAACTGCCCTGCACAACCATCTGAACATATCCAATGCTTTCTAAATGATATATCCTTTTTTTTTATTGATTCAAAAACCAGGCCAAATCAATGCTGCACAAACAATGTGTCCTGCTCACGATCATCATTTATGTATAAGTGATACCCCTTAATCACATCACGTGACTCGTTAGTGCTATCCCTACCATCAACAATTAATTGTGCATGTCTGTATAGAACATGTACGAATATGGACATTTGGTTTGAGTGATAGTACTCACTTTGGATCTTTATTTGAGGAGAAAATGTGTAATTCTCGACAAATTCCACCACTGATAAGATTATACTTGGTTGGAATACTTCATGAGAATGCTTAAATTTACAAGATTTCCACCTAGACCTGTGCGAGAGTTTGACATATTTATAGATTTGGCTCTAAAACACCCCCATGAATTCTGAAATAGGAATCTCATCCTAAACACAGTCGATGCTCCTAGGCATCGTAGTTGAAGAATATGGTTAGTTTCCCATGGCATACTCTTATCGATTCCATGTGACGATGGCATCTGACATCCCAAACTGGTTTGGAACAATAGTAAAGTTCCTATGGAACAATTCCAAATCACCACATTTAGTGCATCTTTTCCCACCTGTACATCTTTTCTTATAAACAACTCTTTTGTCTTCCTTCTGCACAATATTGATGAAGAAAAATCACGCACTATATGACGAAATTCATTGTGATATTTCTTCTTGAAAAAATCTCGGAATGTGTCATATTGAAAATGTAATTCAACGAGATATCGAAAATAACATGTGTCACAGATTTTATTAGGCCTAATAAACCATGATTTCAATTTTAGAAACATCCTTATGGATATCTTCACATGATGATTGCTTTCTTGAAATTCTTTGAACAATGCAACTTTTGTTGTTTCTACAATGTGCTTAGTGTGATCTACATACTCACCTTTAGCTAGGAAATGACATATGGGATGCTTTCTATATGTAATAACACAGGAATGACACTCCCAAAACTCTACCACAAGTGCTCTAATTCCTGTTGTATGCATGTCTTGTTAGGATTGCATAGTGATGAGAGCCCAACAAGTATATTCATTATTTTCATTTACTCGAACCTTGAATTTGCTTATGTAATGTTTTTCTCAAGACATGGAGCAATTTTGACACTATCTCCAACTTGTGTTGTCTTGATGTAGTTTGTGCAACAATAACAGTTGTAATTACCCTACGAGTAGATCAAACATCGATTTTTATTGATTTCCCAAACATAGAGAATGCCCGTTTGAAGATTTATATGGTAGGGTTTTTATAGGTGAGGATTCAGAGAATTATCCACAGTATTCATTTTTATATATCTACGTTTCAAATCTCAAACATGACTCATCATCAAGATATGATGTGAGAGAAGGACAAAAGACAAAAGAGATAAATAAAACAAGAAAGAATTAAACATAAGACAAAAAACAAAATATAATAAATAATAGAATAGTAAAAAGGATTAGAGAGGAAAGGAATAGTTTTAGAAGAAAAAGAGAAAATAAGAGAAGGAAGAAAAATGAAGAATGACAAACAAAAGGAATGAGGAGATGAAAGAAATTAATAAAAGGAAAACAAAGAGACAAGGAATAAATAATGAAATAATAAAAAACATAATTAATTTAATAAAATAAAATAAAATATAAAAATATAAAATAAAAGTAAAAAAAATAAAATAAAAAATAAAAATGAAAATGAATAATAATAAAAATTAGAATATATTATAAAATAGAATAGGAAAATTATAAAAGGAAAGAAATAAAAGAGGAAATTAAAATACTGCTAAAGATAAAGAAAAATGATAAGTGAGAAAAAACAAGAAGAAAGAGAAGCCTAAAGGGAAAAAAGAACCCTAAGAAAAGAAGAACAATAAGATCAGAAAATAATAAATGTGTAAAAATAAGAAGGAAAATGAATGAAATAAAAGGAAGGGAGAGAGGAGGGAACAAATAAAATAAAATAAAGAGAGGAGGAAAGAATAATATAAAAATAAATAATACTATAAATAATAATAAAAGAAGAATAGAAGAGTGAAATAAATAAAATAGGAACAAACAAACAAAATAAAATACTATATATATATATATCTTGTTGGAACACCTAATCCTACATGGGTAGGTGTGGAATGCGAAAAGTGACGATGGAGTCCAAGTGACCTTGGAATGTGAAACCAAGAGTCACACCATTGTATTATAAATGTACATCATGTATAATGGAAAAAATAAGAAAGCCTCATGCTTATCCTTCATTGTGTTGAGTCTCTTGTGTGTGTGTGTTTATCTTCCTCATACACCATGTGTGTGTTTAACATGGTATCAGAGCGGGCGATTGTTGGCCCTGCTCCAAATTGAGTGAGCCATTTGTGTTTATGGCCTGTGCATATCTGCAAAAATTCTTATCATTTTTGCAGCACTCAGAGTTTCTGCAGCAGAAATTTTGCCACATTTAGAAATTGACAGCATTCAGAACTGGTCTTGAAGAAGAGCAGCAGTGGTTTTGGAGAAAAGCAGCATTGTGCATCTGAAGGTTTTCTCACTGCTTATTTTTCCTGCAATTTCTACCCATTAAATTCTGCATTTTGGAGAGCTGTTGGAAAATTGTTTAAAGTTGGTTTTTGAAGAAGTTTATGAGTTTTTTAGTGGAAAAGATTTCTGAGTTTTTCATTGAAAAATTTCTGCAATTCTGGGTTCTTCTGCTGCTGGGCTATTGAAAAAAAATTTCTGGAAAGTCTCCAATTCTGCTATACATTTAAAAATTCTGCTGTTGTTGTAAAAATGATTTCCCGCTCTCTGTTGTTTTAACATTAAATAATAATAAAAAAAATAAAAAAAAAAATAATAAAAAAATAAAAAATAAAAAATAAAAAATAAAAAATAAAAGTTTTTTTACTATTGCAGAGCTACTCGGCCTTTCGGCCCTCACCCTACGCACCAACACTTCTCCCTACAGCCGACCCTCTCCCCCTCTGGCTCCGGCCTCCTCTCTGCATCAACCCGCGCTATCCCTTGCACGCTCCCCTACCATCTACAAACTCTTAGGGCCACAGCCTTGCACTCCACCTCAATCCCTTACCCCCTAATCTCACACGCCCTCCCTACACCTCTACAGCTCACACTCCCCATCTACACTAACTATCCCACCCAACTCCCCTCGCATCTCTACTCCCTCTCACATCTGCTCTCCTCTCAAACCACACCCTTTCTGCACATGTAAAAAAGACTCCCTCCCTCTACGCAGAGTCTATTCCATCCCTCTTTTAAATTTGTTTTTTATTTTTTTAAATTTGTTTTCATATACGCTCCCTCCCCAATAAATTTCCCTCCCCTTTTAAATTTGATTTTCTATAGTTAACCCCCTTCCCATTTTAATTTTTATTTAATAGCCCCCCTCCCCCATTAATAAACCCCTCCATATAATACCTTCCCTTCCCTCCCAATAAATCCCCTTTCTTTTAAATTCCCCTCATTTTTAATTAATTCCTATTTAAAAAAAAATAAAATAACAAACAAATAGAGAGAGAGGAAGAGAGGAAGAGCAGAGAGAGAATATGAACAACAGAAATGAAGGAAATGGCATATGAAAAACATGGACTATATTTAGAGAAAAGTGAATTTGACATTGTGTGATTTGTGGCATAAGGGTGATTTTTTGAAGAAATTGACATTTGAAGACGAGTTGTTATTGGTGCAAAACAACTCTTTGAAGGAAAATTCAGTTGCCTTAAAGGCTTCTTGCATAGTGTTTTCAGCTACATATTTACAAAAATATTTTGCAGAAATATTGTATTGAGTTGACATTGTATTGCTTCTTCATAGTTGCAATCAATATTTGAGTTGTTGGAAAATTGTTGATATAAGTCATTGTTGATTGCCCTCCATCATTTGAGGAGTAGATTTTGTACTTTGAGATTTCCATAGTTGGAAATTCTTTGGAGTCATTTGTATTTGTTAAATCACATTGTAAACGGGTGCATTTTCGGTTGAAACCAACACCCTTTCATTTTTTGAGCCTAAGTTGTTGAAAAATGGCTAAAATCAATGAGGAATTAGAGTTGTTGAAAAACCTCATTCATTCCAATGTTGATGACATGATAAAAATGAGCAAGAATGCTCTTTGTAACATTCAAAATTGTTTGCTAGATGCACAAGAAAAGATTGAGTTTTTGCAGTTGGAATCTTAGCTCCAACAAGACGAACTTCAGCAAACGAGTCACCATTCTGAACCTGTTTCTGTTCAGAAGATTGAGAAGGACTCCCATCAGAAGCATGTAAATAAAGTTCTAGTTGATTCACATTCAGTTCCTTGCACTAGAGCAGATGTATATTCAGATGCAGCAGATCAACCTGCACTTCTCAAGCCCATCATCAGACCTTGGGAAGAGCTTGTCCACAACAAGCACCGAACTGGTCTTGGATATGAAAAGGATGTGTCCTTTCATATTCCAGACTACACCAAGCCCATCATATTTCAGAGTGTCGGATTCCTGTATGACAGTTCACCTGTAGCTGTTCCAGATCCTGTTCTGCTTCCACAACAACAAATTGTAAAATGCCAACACTGTGATCGAGTTGGCCATATGAAAGATCACTGTTTTGATCTTCATCCATGCAAGCACTATGGTCGACACACTCATTCTTCACACAGATGCTTCAGAAACAAGCTTCAAACTCCTGCAAGAACCAAGATTCATCTTGGATGGATCGCTTCTTGGCAATGGGCATCAACAACCAAGAAGATGTTTACGACACATGTTAGAACTTGTTCAAGAATATTGAGAAAACTTGCAGTTGAGTTTTCGCCATCATCGCACCTTGTCCCTGACAGGGGGGAAAATGGTGGTCATGTACAAGATTTGACGTCAGATCAAGCGAGCCTGAGCCACAATCTCTCATTCCATGTTCAGAGTTGTAGCTAGAGACACAACAGTTCAAGCGAGCCTGAGCCACAATTTGTCATTCCAGATTCAGAGATGTATCCAGAGACACGGATGCCCATGAGCATGCCTTCGGTTGGTGGAAAACCTTAAACCATCATGTTTGGTTGGTGGATAGCCTAAAACCATCACAGGTAGTAGACCTCCCTTTTTTTAGGTCGAAGGTCTCCCTTTCATATATGAGGAACACTTCCTCTAGCAGAAGCCTTCAGCTTCTTGCCAGCTTTGGTTGAGTTCCAGGAAATGCTTCAAGCATTCCAGAGTTGTTGGTAATCCTTAAACCATCACAGGTAGTAGACCTCCCTTATTTTAGGTTGAAGGTCTCCCTTTTTTATAAGGGACAATTCTTCAGCGTGTTTTTGCCTTCTTGCCGCCTTTGAAGAGTTCCGGAACTCAGCACAAGTTTTTATACCCAAAGAGCACAGGTCATCCTTAAACCACCCCTTTTTTCCAACATTTCAGAGATCTGATTCAGCCTAAGTGCTGCCATGTTTAATTTGTTGATTTGTATTACAACCCTTTCTTGGACTCGTCATGTTCCCTTCGCATTAAGGGGATGTTGGAACACCTAATCCTCTATGGGTAGGGGTGGAATGCGAAAAGTCACAATGGAGTCCAAGTGACCTTGGAATGTGAAACCAAGAGTCACACCATTGTATTATAAATGTACATCATGTATAATGGAAAAAATAAGAAAGCCTCACACTTATCCTTCATTGTGTTGAGTCTCTTGTGTGTGTGTGTTTATCTTCCTCATACACCATGTGTGTGTTTAACATGGTGTTTAACATATATATATATATATATATATATATATATTATTAAATAAAGTAAAACAATTATTGGATATGTAATATTAAAGGGATCCAACTAGTGCTTACCTCAGTACCACCATCTCTGTTTAGGTTTTTAGGGTGTTTGATGATCTCCAATGCTTCTCTAATTTTACGTTTGAAATAATGATCTTCTTTAGTGTTGATATTACTTCAAGACATACGTAGTGCTTAGTTTTGGAGGAATTCTTTGCAAGAGCTGAGGAGCGTATTCATTCATTCTTAATGTCTACCCCATTTTCTTTGAATCTAGTGTTAAATAATCGACCAATCTCCCTAATGTAACACTTTCCACATAACAATTGATCTCGCAAACCCCCTTGAACTGAATTTGGTCAACCTTATATTTAACCGATATCATTTTGTGTCTTATGGTCTCAAGGGGATTAAATTATGTAATAATACCATTATTCTTGAGGACCTTAGCAATATTATCAGTGGTGCCATGAATGTAGGGTAGGAATGCTTTCCCATTGTGGGGGGGGGGGGGGGGAGGATAATCTGGAGAAGGATGACTCTTTTTGGTTATTTTGATGGCTCTGCAGATGTCGCTGTGGCTGTAACCAATATCAAGATAAACCTTAGTGAGGTGGTCCATTTCTTGTTGGGATGCTCCTTGTCACATAATATTGAGGATCTAGCAATTAGTGTGTTAAGGATCCCCAATTTTTGAGCAGGATGATGATGATAATCAACATGGAGATAACTATGAGTATGAAACTTCTTCCTGTATACTTGATGTCCAATGCTACTGTCATTTATTTAGAGACAAGAACATCCAGAAATGGGATGTTATTATTATCTTCTAATTCCATGGTAAATTTGACGTCCCCAGAGATTCCATTAAGATGTCCCAAAAACTTGTTAAGTTCTGAATCCCCATGAGGCCACTTCACATTGGTGTCATCGGAAAATCTCTTCCATATTTTTGGTTTTAAGGGGTAAGATTTAATAGCTTTCTTTTCAAACATTTCCATATAAATATTGGAAACAATGGGAGACAAGGGAGAGCCTATAGCAACTCTAGTGGTTTTCTCAAAGAATTCACCCTGGAAACTGAAGAAGGTTGATCTAAGGCAGATCTCAGTGAGTTTGGAAGTAAGGGGGCCAGTGACATTTTTAACAACATCTATAGCTTCATTAAGATGAATTTTAGTGAATAAGGAGACAAAATAGAAGCTTACTAATAGTTCATTAGGTTCCCATTTATCATCTTTAATAAAGTCCACAAAATGTTTAAAATATTTAATGTATGAATTAATATTTCCAACAAGAGGGCTATGAATGCCAACCACATATTTAGCAAGAAAATAGGTGGGAGAGACAATGGTGTTTACAATGGGTCTTAGAGGAATTCATTCTTTATATATTTTAGGAATACCATAAATCCTAGAGGTGATTTCACTGCATGGGGTTAATTTCTTTTTAATGACATATATTTCGTGACATTCATACTTGTCTTCCTAATTTTAGCATTTTGGATACCCAAAATTTTTGTGGGATGTTTTAGTTTCTTATGTTTGATCGACCCATGCAGTATCTGAGCTTGTGAAACAAATGAATGTTTATGAAAATATTTTGAATGTTGTTACTGACATGCTCTCTAACAGTGCGAGCATGGATAAGATCCCCAAGGTCCTCTATTGTGCTTGCATCCAATTTTTTTGCAAACCTTCCACCCCTTTCCAAACCACTACACTTCCTGTTATCCTATCAACTTGAGAGGGAACGACCCATTATTATGGTGGTTGATCAACTTGATAGGGAACATCTTGTTCATCTATTGGTTGATTAGCTTGATAGAGCACATCTTGTTCCCCTAGTGACAATTGATAATATTGATAGGGAACACATTTTTCCTCTAGTGGTTGATCAACTTGATAGGGCACATTTTTTTCCTTTGGTAGTTGATCAAATTGATAGGGCACATCTTGTTCCTCATCTGGTTGATCATATTGATAGGGCACATCTTGTTCCTCATGCGGTTGATCACTTTCCATCGGCGAATAGTGGAATACAAAATATACTTGTAAGTCAAGTGAATCATAAGTATTTAATAGTAGATATACACATGTTTATTTAAGAATTCACCATAGGTGGAGGGTCATGCTATGATTGGTAAGGTATTCCCACTATTTTCCTTTGAATTTAGAGATATTCGATGGAAACTTGGTTGGCATGGGGGCCATTGTTGATTATGGGAAATGTGATCATTTGTGAGTTTCATCAAATATAGGGGATTTAAGGAAGTGAAAAATGGCATATTACTGGTGTTAACGATGATGTAATGACCTTGTGTGTTGGTGTTGGTATTGGTATTGGAGTAACCTGTAGGGTAGTATTAGTTGGGGTACCCTACGGGGTGGGGTTGGTTGGAGTACCTTGTAGGGTAGTGTTTGTATTGTCCTAAGGGCTAGTGGTGGGGGTGCCTTGAGAGGAGTTAGATCCTAAAAAGGTGGCTCCAAGAATGGATGTGCCAAATAAGGTGGCTTGGTCTTGTATTTTATTCCAAAATGGTGATAGACGAGGCACTCATCTCGATAATGGTGGGAGATCTTGTAGGTGCCTAGAGTGATGGGTAACCCTTAGGTGCCCTAAGATTCCCTAGTAAGTTTGTGGGAAAAGGATGAGGGTATTTTATTTAGGAAAACCAAATGAATCACATTCATCATACAAATCCAAGGTATGGAGAGGTTTATAGTGGGAGGTACTAGGGATACGTCCCGAAAAAGTTGGTGATGCTTCTAGTAGCCTGACCAAAATCGCCTTAGGTGGAGTGCTCCCACACCTACTACTTATAGGGAAATATTCCCTAATATTTGGCCACTAAGTTACCTATGTCTAGTGGGAATGAGTGAATCTCATCTTTTGGTTGTCAATTTTGGACCTAGAACCCCTAATAAGTGTCAGGAGACAACAAGGAGTTTTGTGATGATCCGCCACCTAGGCCTTACCTCCTTCACAGGTTTCTCCTCATTACCAAATTTGTCACTAGATGATGTAGGCTTTGAAGACCCCTAAAAGACAACTTCTATGTTTTAAGATGAAAAAAAAACATGATAGCTTATGTGTTTCCTACCCCTGTGGTCCTATCTTGAACTATAAATTATCTTGTGGTCCCTGTGGGGAATTTAATGTGTTCAAGTTAATGTTTTTTTTAGAGTCTTTGCTTCACTTAGGGTATGAAAAAAATGTAAGCTCAAAGAAACTAAGTACAAATATTCCAAAATAGGATACCCTTATACCAAGTTTAAGTGAGCATAACGTGTGGAGTGAATGCATGCACATATGAAATTGTGAACATACAATATGTGAATTGAAATGACGCGGATATGCAGTGATCCTATACAATTCCCCTAATTACACTATGTGATGTTTGTTCCTTGCAAGAAAATAAAATATGTGTGGATAGTGGGCCACTTACTCTTTATTAATTATGTTATGTGCTCACATATAGAGAGATGAAAATTAGTGCTTTGAGAAAAATTTCAATGCCCCCACAGGTTCACCACAAGGGTGCAAGGGGGGAAGTGCCTACTTTCTTTATTTACTAACAAAAAATCCTAGTCTAAAAATAAAATTAAATAATGGCTTTGGTTAGCAAACAAGTAAAAAAGAAGTTTGGATTTAGAGGCACTTACTTTCCTTCTAGTTAAGCTAGGTGTGGTGTGAATTGGAATGAGAAAAAACAAGTGAAAAAAGATATGTGGATTAGGGTCACTTACTTTCCTTCTAGTTAAGTTATGTTTCTGTGCAACATTTCAAAGTAAAAGATAAAAAATTACCCTACTTGTAATGGTTAGTAAAGAAAATTGGTTAGTATTGATGATGTGTGCAAGGTGAATAATGCACATACAAAGTGTTTGAATTGTAATTATGTGGATACATGTGGTGATCCTCTAATACAATTCCCATAATTACACTATGTGATGTTTTTTCATTGCAAAATAAAAGAAGTGTGGATGATGGGCCATTTACTTTTCCAAATTATGTTATGTGAGCATATAGTGAGATGGAAAATTAGTGCTTTGGGAAACATTATATTTCCATTACCAACTAAATTGAATTACGTAACTTGATAATTAAATATTCCTAAAGAACCATTCAAATATTTGTATACTTACCTACATTAATATGCATATTCTTAATATTTACTCAACTTATACATGCTGATGCCTAGATAAAATTGGATTCACATGAAACCATTCTAGATTAAGCATATGGAAAAATAAATTTCATCAAACCAAGCCATTGAAATAACTCAAATTTGCTGCTTATGCATAAATCATGATCTAACTTCAAGGGATGCCACAATTGAGAACACATAATAGAGGAACCCCCATGTAAAGGATAAGAAATTTGTAAACTAGTTGAAGGAATTCAATTTGTAAAATATTTTCAAAGTCAATATACCTATTTCCTGATTAATCTAGCCCCACAAACAATAATCTCTCTCACTTTTCCCCCAAAAAATGTTTAAGAAATGAAAAAACTTAACCATTTGGGCATAGGATTGAAGGGTGTGTGATAAAGATGATCTATTGTTAGATATAACCCCAAACTTTTACTAGTGAATAGGTTTGAATCTTTGTTTGGTTTCAAAACAAGTCACATTTACCAAGTGAAGTATTTTACCTTTTCCAAAATTAATTCTTCCTAGCAACAATTTTTCATTTCTTCAAAAGACTATATAAATCCCAAACTAAAAGTGGTCCCTATAACAAGAATGGTATTATATTTTTGTTCATATATCTCATTCACCAAACATTTCAATTAAAATCTAATGCTAAGTAAAAGAGATCATGAGAAGAGAATGCAATAGATTTAAGGGATTAAAATATAATAGGTGTTAGGAATAACATTAGAATAATTGGAGAGTAAATAAAAACCTAAAGAAGCCAAAGAGAGTGACTCAAAAATGAGAAGAGGATGAAGATAACAAAGTTGATGAAGAAGATATTGTATAATAATTTTCAAGGTTGTTGAAATAAAGACTGATAAGTATTAAAGCTTATTCTTATAAAAGAAGTCTAAATACATATTGAGAGAATTATTACTAACATAATAATCATGAGAATATTTTAAATTTGAGAGAATGGGAGATTCTTGAAAAATCAAGCTATTGATTACCAAATTGAAGAACCAAGTTGATTTCATGAGAGAAAACAAAAAATATATATCTATATTTATACAAATTTAGTCATATAAGATAATTTGTAACTAAAAATCCATACAATACATAAATACATACTTCATACAAGAAGGAACCTATTCAACTACTTTTGAAGTAAGTTAATATTTGAAAGTCTACTATACAAGATCAAGTTAGTTGGAAATTTTTTTCTTAATTAGAAGCACCATATCATTTAGCGTTTTAAAACATGTAACTAAAATTACCATGAAACAACAGTAAAAAGAACTTTCTTAAAGTAATAAATTATCATAACTACAAATAATTTCACAATTCCAAAAAAAAATGGAAGAAATGTGGGATGAAAAGTATGAAAAGGCCATTGAAATTGTTGATAAAGAAACAAAAAGAAATCATGATATAGAGGTTTTAGTGGATTTAGAGAACAAGGAATATTTCAAGGTCTTATCAACAATGGTTGTACATTGTTATCATTTCTAGTGAAGAGGGACACAAGTGTTTTGAGAGTTTTTTTTGGGAGAATGTACATGGAAATTTTAGCACAACAATCAAGTAGGGAACAAGGAGGGGTAAGAGGATTTTAAAAACTATATATTTCTATTGTGCACGTGCAAAGAAGAATATCCTATGTATTTTATGTTTTCAATTATTTTCATCAAATCTTGACAAAGTTTTATAACCCCTTTTTTACTTTTGAAGCATACTTTGAAATATATTTCACGATTACATGTTGAGAAACAACTAGATGAAAATCAACATTAGATTGCCACAATCTAAAAATATTAACATTGCAAACATTTAACATATCATCAATAAATGCATCCTAGTTTATTTATTTTGCATTAAATATAATATATGAATTTAATATTGATTAATCACATGAGCCTTCCGTGGAGCATTGCAGTGATATGCAATAATAGAATCCTTTTTGTGCAAGCATAAATCTACACCACACTTTGTATGTCTTTTAAAAAATGTCCTCTTTAAAATATTCCCATAACCTTCATGAGGATTGAAAGAAGAAACTTGTGAGGTTTTCAAAGGTAGGGATCGAAATTTAGGATTTAAGGAACCATTATGTTATATATGGTGATAGATGTCATGCATATTTAATGTTGTTATATGTTTAACAAAGAATGTATTCTCAACATGCACATTGAAAGGAGGGATAGTCTTGCTCCTTCTAGATCTTGACACATTTTCTCTATTTTAACTCCTACAAGGATATAAAGCTTCGATCAACTAATATTTATAGGTTTTGGAGCACCTATGTGACAAAACTTTTTGCTAATCTCTCCTATAAATACTACCATGAATTGTAATTCATGTAAATAATATATGAAAATGTAATAATTTTCTTTGGTTAAATCACTTCCTTAGTTTTTGAGGGTTACCCTGAACCATTACAATTCGAAGCTGGTTCATAATTTGCATGAATTCAAGTGGTTTCAGGAAATTGCAATTAACCATTAATCACACTAAGTCATTTTTTTAGTTGTTGTTACATATTAGTTTTTAACTACATGGTATTACTTTCAATGTTGATTTTATTTTAGTTCTATTGCTTCATTCTCCATTTTTTTCTTGATTTGAATCATATTTCCTAATGCATACAATTTGGAGAAGGTAATATGAGAAGTGTGACAACTTGAATTACTTGTATTTGCATAAATTTGTTGAATTTGTTTAATTTCATAATATTGTTGTTCTCTCAGTGTTTGTCATCTTTTTCTCATCCTTTCTTTATATTTTTCTCTCACTTCCTTTGTATTTGGCACTTTCTCTTCTTTCCGAGATCGAAATCTCCAATTTCCCATGTTTGTTGTGAATTTTTGTGTAATTTCTAGGTTCCGTTATTTTCCCATGAATGCATATTTTTAATATTTTTCTATGAATGAACATTCATTTTTTTTTTCTTTTTTTTTGGGTGGAAGCAAGTGCTCGATCAATCTCCTTCGTCCGTAGCCTTTTACATCAATGCCATCAATATAGTTGTTGTTTGGTTGGTGGGTATTTATGTTTGCAAAGGCTCGGTTGAGCCTATGTTTTACCACATTAAGGGTTCGATGGAGGGTTTCTTAAATCCTCAATCGAGCTATTTGAAATTATGTATCAAGTGATTTATCAAGCATTTTAAGTGCTCGATCGAGCTGCTAAGGTCCTAAAGAATAGGTTTTAGCTCCCCTTCAAAAAATTTCTCTGCAAGGCCATTTTGTACCTTGGTGGACTTAAGGCAAAATTTGTCCTTAAGTGTGAAATTTGATCATATTGGATTTGTGAATAAATCCTCTATCCAATGGCTTGACATTTTCAAATTCATATGATTTTTTCATCTAATTTATTTTAAACATAATGCTTGAATTTTTTTTGGATAGTTTTAAAGGTGCTGAATAAAAATAAATAATATAAAATATGGGTGAAAGCATGAAGATGGGTTACACTTTTGGGCCAAATCTGACAATGAAATTTCAAGTTTTTCCTCTTTTATCGAATTGTACCCCTCAAAGTCATATAATAATTATGAATTTTGATTTGGAGTAAAAAGACAATACGTGTATAATTATGTTGTTGTTGTAATGATATTTTTTTCAAAACAATTTAGTGTCATATAATTTCTCAATTTTCCATTAAATGCAATATATGTCCTTGAAAATTTTTGCAAAACTTAAGAGGTATGTGTGTGTTCACATAGCATAAATTAGTCTAAAATGTGTAATTTAATATATATATATATATATATATATATATATATATATATATATATATATATATATATATATATATATATATATATATATATATATATATATATATATATATATATATATATATATATATATATATATATATGAGCATGATCTACATGGAGAGAACTAAGTTTTTCATTTAAAAAAATATTTTTTAATGCAAAATTATATATATTTTTAAATTATTTTTTGAAGTTGGCGAAGTAATATTTCAATTGAATTTTGGAGACACATGTGTTCATGTAATTTTTTTTTTTAATATTTAAATAAATTGAAAAAAAAGAGTACCCATTTGAAGAGGACTCTAAACGAAGATAGTGGTATTTTTTGAAATTTGTTCGTTGTGTATATTTTATGCTATTGATTTCTTATTCAACTCCTTTGAAACTGTCCAAAAACATTTCGAGTGTTATGTTTAAAAGAAATTATATGAAAAATATTATATGGATTCTAAAGTGTCAAATTCATATGCCATTAGATAGTGGATTCTTTCAAGAATCTAATGTTATCAACTCTGCCACTTAAGGACAATTTTTCCCTAAATCCGATAGGGTACAAAATGGGGTTGTAGAGAAATCTGCAGAAGAGGTGCTAAAATTGTAATTTTTAGGACTTCAAGACCTCGATCAAGTGCTTAAATTAAAAATTCAAATTGATCGTTCGAGCATTAAAGTAACCATCGATCATGGCTCGATCAAGCTCAAAGACTTGATCAAGCCATTAAAAAGCTAACCCGCCAAAACCCTTACCAACTTTTATTAATGGTATTAGTGGTGGATCATATGGCTCAAGGGCTCTATTGAGCCTTCACTGTCAAAAAGTTGTTCGGTTTCTAAATTTGACTTTGCAAAAAAAAAACAACAAACATTATTTCATAGATAAATATGAGAGCATGGAAATTGCACAAAGATTCACAACAAACATGGGAAATTGAAGATTTGGATCTAGAAAAGGAAATACATTTCCATCCACAAAGGAAATATAGGAGAAAGATAGAGAAAGGATGAGAAAAATACATCAGAGATTGAGAGATTTCAAATTATCTCACTTCACATACTACTTGCTCCATATTGTATGCATTAAGAAATATGATTGAAAACTAGAAACAAATGGAGAATGAAACAATAAAACTAAGATAAAATAAGCATTGAAAGTAATACCATGCACTTAAAAAATTAAATTTAACAACTAAATAAAACCACTTGAAACCATACAAATTATTGAAAACCACTTGAAACCATGCAAATGATTGAAAACTACTTGAAACCATGGTTTATTGGATTTTTTTGAAACCACTTAAATTCATGCAAATTATGAACCACCTTTGAATTGTACTGGTTTAAGATAACCCACAAAAAATAAGGACGTGATTTAACCAAATAAAACCATTAGAACATAATTTCCATATATTATTTACATGAATTACAATTCATGGCGATTTATTTACAAGAGGGATTAGCAAAAATGGTTTTGACATAGGCACTCCAAAACCTATAAAAATTAGTTTGATTAATGTTTGATATCCAAATTAGGAGTTAAAAGAGAGAAAATGTGGCAAGATATACAATGAGCAAGAATATCCCTACATCCAATGTGCATGAACTAATAAGACATTCTTTGTTAAACATATATTTAACAACATTAAACTTTCATAACATTCATAATTATATATAACATTTAATGGTTCTTTGAATCCTAAATGATGATCCCTACATTTGAAAACCTCAAAAGTTCCTTCTTTTAATTCTCACATGAAGGTTATGAGAATTTTTTAAAAAGAACAAGCTATTTAAAGACATACAAAGTGTAGTGTAGGTTCGTGCTTGCACAAAAATGAGTGTATTATTGCATATGAATATAATGCTCCATGGAAGACTCATGTGATTACTTAATATTAAATTCATAAAAATAAATGCAAAAGAAATAAATTAGCACACATGTATCGATGATATGCTAGAAACATTTACAATGTTAATCTTCTTAGATTGTGGCAATATAATGTTGATTAAATTCATCTAATTGTTTCTCAACATATGTAATCATGAAATATATTGAAAAATATGGTTCAGAAGTAAAAATTAGTTCTTTATTTTAGCTTTGTCAATATTTGATGAAAATAATTGGAAACATAAAAGACATTAGATATCCATCTTTGCACGTGCATAAAAAGGGTTCCTTGTAGAAACATATAGTTTTTAAAATTCTCTTACCCCTCCTTGTGCCCTACTTGATTGTTGTGCTAAAATTTCTATGTACATTCTCCCAAAAAAAACTCAAATCATTTGTGCCCCTCTTCACCACAAATTACAACAATTTACATTCATTTTTGACAAGACCTTGAAGAATCTTCCTTGTTCTCTAAACCCACCAAAACCTCTATCTCTTGATTTATTTTTGTTTTCTTATCAACAATTTCATTGTCCTTCTCATCCCATATTTCTTCCACTTTTTATTTGGAATTGTAAAATTCTCTATAGTTATGCTAATTTCTTCCTTTAATCAATATATAATTCTTACTGTTGTTTTATGGTAATTTTACTTACACGTTTTAAAACGTTAAATGTTATGGTGCTTCTAATAAATAATTCTTTTTCCAACTATTTTGATTTTGTAAGGCTTTCAAATATTAAAATACTTAAAAATTAGATGAATAGGTTCCTTATTGTATCATGGGGTGTGTATTTATGTATTGTATGGATTTTTAGTCACAATTTATCTTATAGTTGATTAAATTTGTATGAATTTATAGATATAGATTTTGTTTTATCTCATGAAATAAATTTGGCCCTTCAATTTGGTAATCTCTAGCTTGATTTTTCAAGAATCTCCCATTCTCTCAAATTCAAAAGATTCACCACATCATTAAGTTCTTTAAGTAATATTTCCCTCTGAAATATACACATTTAGAAGTTTCCTATATAAGAATTTAAACTTAATTTCTATTAGTAGATTTAGTTCAACAACCTTGCAAATTATTATACAAATGTAGATTTAAATAATTGACATTCGATTTCAATAGTTGAAATGTTTGGTATATGATATATATGAACAAAATTATAATACTTTCCTTGTTACAGTAGGAATCACTTTTAGTTTGGGATTTATATAGTCTTTTGAAGAAATAAAAAAATGGTTGCTAAGAATAAGTAAATTTGAAAAGGGTCTTGAAATGCTTCACTTTGTTGTAGAACTCACTTTTACTTTAGGATTTATGTAGTCTCTTGAAAAAACAAAAAAAATGTTGCTAAGAAGAACTAATTTTGAAAAAGGTCAAATGTTTCACTTAGTAAATGGATAAAATATTCTTATGATTTATCAAATTAAATTTAAAAAAAATTGAGAATATTGTATCTTATTAACCATTTATAGAAATATATTTAACCACACATTATAACTATATAATACATATTTCACACAGACTTGCAATTCAAACACTTTGTATGTGCACTAGATTCACTTTGCACATGACATCACTACTAACCAATTTTCTATACTAACCATTACAAGTAGAGTAATTGAGGCTTATATTTTACTTTGGAATTTTGCACACAAACCATATGTTTACATAGTAAAATTAGGAAAGAAGTAACTAGCCCATCATCCACACATCATTTTTTTTCTTGGAAGGAGCAAAAATCACATAGTGTAATTAGGGGAATCATATTAAACGATCATGAACCACATATCAACATACTTGCAATTCAAATGCTTTGTATGTGCGCTAAAATCACCTTGCACACACCATAACTACTAACTAATTTGATTTACTAGCTATTACAGGTAGAGTAATTACTTATATTTTACTTCGAAATTTTGCACACAAACATATGCTCACACTGTATAATTAGGAAAACAGTAAGGGGTCCATCATCCACACATCATTTCTTTTCTTGCAAGGAACAAACATCACATAGTTAACTAAGGGAATTGTAAAGGATCACCACATATCCACATCAATTAACACTTTTTATGCTCACAATTTCACTTTCACACACATTCACCCCACACACTAAGATCACTTAAACTTTATATAAAGGGTATCCTCTTTCCAGAATATTTGTACCTAATTTATTTGATCTTATATTTTGTTGCACACCCTAAGTGAAGAAAATCCTTTCTAAAAATAATCTTAACTTGAACAAAATAAATTCTCCATAGGGGCCACAAGATAATTTATAGTTTAGGCCAGAAGCATGGAAATAGGTTTCACATAAGCCGTCATGGTTTTTTTTCATATTGAAACATATAAGTTGTCTTTTAGGGAGCTTAAAATACCACATCATCCAGTGACAAATCCAGTATATAGAGAGAAAATTGTGAAGGGGGTAAGGCCTAGATTGTGGATTATCAAAAACCTTCATGCTGTCTCTCGACACGTGGCAGGGGTTATGGGTCCAAAATTGACAACCAAAAACTGAGATTCATCCATTCCCACTAGATGCATATAACTTAATTGCCAAATCCTAGGGAATATTTCCCTATAGGTTGAGGTGCGGGAGCATTTAGACCTGAGGTGATCTTGGTTAGGCTACTGGAAGTGTCACAGACTCTTTTGGGACGTAGTCCTAGTACGTTTGGACACTATAACTCTCTCCATACCTTGGTCGGTTTTTTGGCTACTGTAAGCATCGCCACTGAAATTTATGACATGGCCCCAGTACCATATTCTAAAGTCTTCACAGGGCCCAAATACTACTTGAGAAAAAGGGCATTAGGTCTTTTTAGGAATTTTTTTCATACAAAGAAACCTCAGATAAACCATTTTTGTTGATTTTTTCACACATTCGAATTAAAGGGGAAATTCACCATTTATTTTTTTGCTTTGTATTATATATGTGATTCATTTGGTTTTCCTAAAGAAAATTTATTTGTTTAGGTGTGATTACAAATGCAAAAATATGAGGTGTTGTTGATTTATTTCCTTTATTTCCAACTGATTTATTTCTTAGAATAGCATTCTTGTCACTAGTTACATGTTTCATAGGGATTATATAATATTTAGGTGCCTCCTACATACAATTCAAATTATCATGAAAATTATTTTACCTTTCATAAATGTATAAGATTTTACCTTTCATCATATTTTGAATCACCTTTTTTGTTGACATGGGGACTAATACTTTAACTGACCCACTCTCTTCTTCGACCCATATTTCCCTGAGCTCAAAATCATTTTATTTTCATGTTTCAAATTAGAAACCTTGGTCCATGTGACTAGAACCCAAATTTTTCCAAATTGATTTTTGTTGAGTGAGTAAGAATGATTTTACCTTTCATCATATTCTAAATCACCCTTTTGGTTGACACGGGGATATATACCTTTACTGGTGCGCTCTTCTTGAACCCATATTTCCCCGAGATTGAAACCATTTTTTTTCCATGTTTCAACTTATAACCCTTGGTCCATGTCAACTTATGCTAGCTATTTTCCAACTGTCAACTTGCTTTTAATTTAATTTTTCCCTAGGGTTTGTGACTAGAACCATAGGGTTTCCAAATTGATTTTTATTGAGTCAGGATGAATTCTTTTACCTTTGATCACATTTCAAATCACATTTTTTGTTGACATGAGGATCGATACCTTTATTGGTGGTGCTTATTCGACCCATATTTCCCTGAGCTCGAAACACTTTTATTTCCATGTTTCAACTTATAACCCTTGGTACATGTCAACTTCTGCTACCTATTTTCCAACTGTCAACTTAATTTTCATTTAACTCTTCCCTAAGGTTTGTGACTAGAACCCTAGGGTTTCCAAATTAATTTTTGTTGAGTGGGGAGGAGTGATTTTACCTTTAATCATATTCTGAATCACCTTTTTTGTTAACAAAAGGACCAATACATTTACCGTTGTGCTCTTGTTCGACCCATCTTTCCCTGAGCTCGAAACCCTTTTATTTTCATGTTTCAACTTAAAACCACTGGTCCATGTCAACTATGCTACCTATTTTCCTACTATAAAATCATATCATAACCTTCCACATATGGTGATTTCCTAAATAAACATGTGTATATTTACTATTCACTTGTCTTATGATGATTTTTCACTTGAATTAAAAGTATATTTTGTATTCCACTATGCAGGGATGGAAATTGAACAGGAACATGAGGGAGAAGATGTGTCCCATCAAGCGGATCAACCAGATGATGATCAAGATGTGCCCTATGGATTTGATCAACCACTAGAGGAACATGTGCCCTATTAAGATGAACAATTGTCACTAGGGTACCAACATGTGCCATGTCAAGATAATCAAACAATGGCGGAATAAGATTTTCCCTATCAAGATGATCAACCATTGGACGAATAAAATTTTTCCTCTCAAGTTGAGAGGATAACAAGGAGTTGCAGTGGTCTAGAAAGGGTTGGAACGTTTGCAGAAAATTTGGATGCAAGCACAATAAAGGACCTTGGGGAGCCTATCCCTGTTCACACTATTAGAGACCATGTCAATAACATCATTTGACAAAATTTTGAGAAATATTTAGTTGTTGCACAAGCTCAGATACTACATAGGTTGATTAAACATAAGAAACTAAAACATGCCATGCACAAAGATTTTTGGTGTCAAAGATGCTAAAAGCAAGAAGACACATATGAATGCCATTGAAAATATATCAAAGACATTCACTATGTTTGGAAAATCAAGAAAACCCGATGTTCGAGCTGCGTGCAGGGAAATTACAATTGCTATTGTTGCACCAAGTACATCAAGACAACAAAAGTTGGAAACAATCTCAAAATTGCTCCATGTCTTGAGAAAAACCTTGCACAAGCATACCAAATTCAGGGTTCAAGTGAATGAAAATGATGAATCTGCTTGTTGGGCTCTTATCACCAAGAAACCCTACCATGACAGGCATACAAAATGAATCAAAGAATTTGTGGTAGAGTTTTTAGAGGGCCATTCCCATGATATTCTAGATAAAAAGCATGTCGTACGAAATCACATAGCTAAAGGTGAGTATGTGGAACAAGCTATGCACATTGTAGAAATTCCAGAAGTTGAACTACTCAAGGAATTTCAACAAAGCAATCGCCATGTGAAGATATCGACAATGATGTTTTAGAAATTGAAGCCATGGTTGATTAGGACTAATACAATCTGTGACACATGTTGTTGTTGATATCATGTTGAATTTTGGATTCATTATAACACTTTCCAGGAATTTTAAAAGAAGAACTATCACGACGACCCTCCTCCTCCTACAATGTGTGATTTTGTTTCATCAATATTGTGTAGAAGGGAGCCAGAAGAGTTGTATTAAAAGAAAATATGTATAGGTGGGAGAAGATGCACTTAATGTGGTGATTTTTCATTATTCGATAAGAACTTTCTTATTGATCCCAACCAGTTTGGGATGTCAGATGTCACCATAACATGGAAGCATGATTAGTATTTCGTGGGAAATAAACCACCTTCTTCAACTCTGGCTCCTAAGAGGATCAACTATGTTGAGGATGAGATTACTATTTCACCATTCATGGGGGTGTTTCAAAATTAGATCTATAAATATATCAAACACTCACGCAGGTCCATGTGGCAAGTGTCTAAATTTAAGAATTATCGTGAAGTATTTTAACCAAGAATAATATTATTAGTGGTGGAATTTGTTGATAATTACACATTTTATCCTCAGACAGAGATATAAAATGAGTATTATCACTCAAACCAAATGTCCATATTAGTACATGTTCTGTACAAACATGCACAATTGAATATTGATGGTAGGGATAACACTGACGAGTCACGTGATGCGATTAAGGAGTATCACTTTTACATCAGTGATGATCATGAGCATGACACATTGTTCATGAAACATTGCGTTCACTTGATTTATGAATCATTAAAAAAAATAACATATCATTTAGGAAGCTTTGGATATGGCCAGATGATTTTGCAAGGAAGTTCAAGTCATCACACACTTTTTATTGGCTGAGACGACTATATAAGAAGACAAAAATTCAACATACTTGGAGCTACTTTGAAACATGACATGGAAAGGGTAAGTATGTTGGGGCAGGTGCTTGTGTGAAGCGAGAAATAAGGATGTACCGAATGAATCATGATGCAGATCGACTCAAATCATCACTGGAGGTGGTCAACTAGTGCAGATCCCATTTAGGACATGAAGGTCACAAATCTATAAGGCCCATGCATAGGTTATTATGGAATATTAAAATTGGCGATGTGAATAGATCCATTCCTTGGTATTGTAATACTGTAGAAGGAATAAGGGAATTACACTTAGTGTAGAGCAAAGACACGAGGGAAATATTTTCCATCGAGAGAAGAAAACTGACATGTTTTTGTGATTTTTCCATTGGTGTTGATGGATGTATACTTGATCACTGTGAAAAAAATGGGTACATGAAAGGATGGAAATATGTCCCTCTTAATCCAAAGGGACCTCATCCAATTCCGATGTGGCAAGATATGCACGATGAGGACGCCATTATTTCACTTGATCATGATCGAGTCTCTGATATTGTAAGGAAAGGTATGTGGCTCATCTATCATTAACAATTTCATCCTAAAATTGAAATATTGAACGTATTTAACTAATATGTATTTTGTATTTTGGTTGCAAGCGATGTTTTTGTTGTCACTTCCCCTGCAGGAAATGAAGATAATGTGGCCTACTATTTGATGCGATGCACACAAGTGAAAAGTAGGTTGGTCAGACCATATGAAGATGGAAAATTCACATGCCAAATTGGTGACATGGTTGTGATATGCCATTTTTTGAAAAGGTTAAAAATTATATTGATGACATAGAGATTTTATGCCTGAATATATATCTTGTCAATACAATCTTCTAGTCATAACATCTTGGATCAATCTCATAGAAAGATGAACCAAGGAGATGGAAGATGAAAAAATATACCATGAACGCATTATGGAGACTTGAATTCATATGAGCCATTGGTCAGATGAGTAGATGATGCAAATAGAAAACCCTGAAGTTGAGTCTATAGCAGTCAAGTGTAATCTAATCTAGTATAAGAGATCTCAAATGTATGATTTTTGTAATCTACAAATGTGACAATTGAATACCCTTATAATTTTTAACTTTGAATAGAGAAATGTTTCCCTCTTATCTAGGATGGATTCATAATGGTGTAAATATATGTTATATAAGATTTAATTTCCTTGAGGTGCTTAAGTTTCTAAAGTACACCAAATTTAAAGGAGGTGCTTTACAATCAATAGGGATTTAGATTTAGATTTGATTAAAAAATTTCATCTTAAATTTTTTAAATGTCATGCGTATAAGATTCATGTTGAGCATGCAAGAAATTTTATAGATCTATATACATGTCATAAATATTTGGTTTCTAGAAAATCTATTTTAGTATGTAACAAACAAGTTGATATATTATTTTACTTAAAATGGAAATTCAACAATCTAGGTTATGAACAACATTGAAATATTTTTATGTTATTAATAATAAATATGTCATGTGTCTGTTTGATATAAAACATGGAAAGAGTTACACACATGCTTCATATTGGAATGTAAGAAGTGCAACAAATAATTACGTCGATAGGTATTTTCTTTGTGGGTTTTAGGGTGGGAAAAAACTGTTCACCCCAACCAATCTTAGGCCTTCATTTTTGTCATCCTTAGTTAAATCAAAATCTGACACGTGGAAAAAGTTGAGTGGAGGCTGCTTTGCGTACTTTTTATTTGACGAGAAATGTTCATAGCACCTTCGAGCTATCCCATTTACCCCATCGCATTTTCCTGAAACCTTTGTAGCAATGTCACCACCCTAGGTGATCTGAAAATGGAACTATTTCTAAATGCTATGCAAAGTATCCATTTCCATTTAATTAAGTGTGAAAAGTATTCTCCATGTCTTGCAGGTTAAACAAAGTGGTTTTGGTAATGTTTCTAAGTTTTATGTGTGAGGATTTGTTATTTAAATTTACTGTTTAATATAACACAGCAGGAATACACATAAAGTAAAATTCACCATATCATAACACAACAAAATGATGAGGCATTTCACCCCTCCTGGGCTACATCTGTTGGTCCAAGGCTCCCCAATGGTATGTCCTTGCTCTATTAAATTACTCAAAAAGGTTACACAGTGAAAAAATTGCCTAAACAGGAAAAAAAAGCTGTGAATTTGACTTTAGAAGATAGAAATAAGCTAAAAATGGCTTTTGTTTCACCTCAAACAGTGAAGTACAACCCAATACAACTCCATCTCCCTGATGGCCCTGGTGGCTCTTTCCTCTTCCCTGAAGCAAAAATGGAAGAATAACACCTCTGTTCACTCTGAAACCTATCCCCAACTCTCCATAATGCTCAAGAAACCCAAAATTGACTAAAATTTCATCTCATTTGGTTGAAAATTGAGAAAGTTATGACCTCCCAAAGAAAACTGCCCAATGTCACTAGAAAACCCCACCAAATGTGGGATAAATCTAGTTAGTGTGCTAAAATTGGCACAAATACAAAATTTTCGGGACTGGCGCCAAGTTAGGCAGAATTGATTGTGGTTAAGTTTAATGTTGAGTGGAGACATGTGAACACTCTTCATTTTCTGCCACTTAAACCGTTAACCCAACGGTTGCATTAAATTTCCGGACCCCGCTGTCACATGACGTGGTTTAAACTAACCGTCCACTCCCAAATAAACCATCAGAGTGTTAGACCTGGTCATAAAGGGGATGGTCGCATGTCGAGGGGGCTAGCCCTTACGTTTTCCGTCGTTGGTTCTAGGCTATGGGCCTAGGGGGAGGGGCTGGCCCCTCCGCTCCACCGAATGCAAATCACATACATTTTAAATATAACCTTCGAACATAGTAGGTTAAGAAACATACACAGGTGGGCCGGTAAGGTGCTGGCTTTGTACAAGGGAGGTCGGGTGTTCGAAACCCTGGGCCTCCATAAAATTTTGAACAACTGTTCATGGGCCATGTGGTGGCCTGCTATTGGTCCACTTAAACAAAATCAAACCATTGACCAATTAACAAATGTCACTTGTCAAATTCCAATTCGCCCCTGTGGAATATTCCAGGGAATATTTTGAAGAATATTCTTGAAATATTCCTTGGAATATTTTTTTTTTCAAATTCAGAAAAGTTAACTTTGGCCAACTGAAAAATGGAGTTTACTGGATACTTCAAACCTTCATAAATTTCACATACGACATCGGTTTTGAGTCCCATTCATGGCACCAGAATCACAGCGATGAGGCCTTTCCGTTCATTTAGATTGCAACCATTTCTGAGCATTTCCATTTTTGAGCATTTTTTTTTTCACTTGGACATGATCTCCTAATCACACCTCCCCAATGGTAAGCTTTTGGACCCCAAAAGCTCTTTGAATTACAGAAATTTAAGATGATGAGATTGATTCTCCACTCTTCCAACTTTGAACCACTAAAATCTCCCTGATTTCATCAAATTGAGTTTCTCATAAAAAGATAAATTCTTCCTTGAATCTGTCGATCGACTGGTTCTAACCTTGACTGTGTCATGATGTAAATTTTTGGAATTTTCTGAGAAAAAACTATAATTTGCAGAAATCATACTGTTCCTACAATGGTCTACCTTCCAAGGACATTGAAAATAAGATTCACCTTGCCAACTGTCCCAACCAAGTTTTCTCGCCATACCAATCTGCCATTCTGAAACCAACAATGACCCTTGCTGAACTTTGTGTCCTCTTTTCTTGCATGATTTTCCCTTTCTTGGATTCTTGCACCACTTCGCACCGACACTTTGTTCTTTGCACCGATCGACACCAAAGACACCTTGTGCAACATCTTGTCATCTTCTTCCAAAGACAACCTGCTTTCATACTGAAACATATCATCATTTATATCAGAAATAACATGAAAAGGATTATGTACAAAATATTTTTGTTTAATCATCAACAAATTCAGATTTTGACTTGCATTGATAAGCCTTTTCAATTGGATTGCATTCACTAAAGAAGATTCTAGCTTCTTCCGATGTGCTCTCACCATAAACTCCTTGCCATCCTTAAACAGATGATACTTGTTCTCATGGCGATGGAAGATCAATTTTCTGTCATATAAGTACGGACTACCCAACACCACACCCGTAATGTCAAGTGGTACCACATCTAATTCAACCATGTCAACATAATGAGCTGTTATGGCGAAGCGCAACATGCACTTCCTTGAAACTTGTAAATTAGCATCCTTGCAAATCCAACCAAGTAGATATGGCTTAGGATGTGGAATGGTTTCAAGTTTCAGCTTCTTGAATAAGTCTTCTGAGATGAGGTTAGCTTGTGATCCACTGTCAAATAGTGTGTCTATCTTTGTGTGTTTGGCAATTATCCTCACATGAAACAACTCTATCCTCCTCCCTTCATTTGGAGCTTCTATGTGACAGTTTAAAGTGCTAGAGCTGGGATTTGTTTCATTTACAATATCTTTACCATTTATGTTCTTTAGTGCCATGGATATGCTTTTAGTTTCATCTCCTAATTCAGACCCTAAGTCTTGTTCAGTTATTGCAACTGTTTTTCCCTTTTCTTTGCCCTTATCTTTGGTTTTAAATTTTTCTGGCTTCAATTCCGGATGAAGTTTCCAGCAATTGTTTTCATCGTGGCTTGTTTTGGAACAATTTTTACAAAAGAATTTTCCTTTTTCTTTCCTAGAGTTTGCATTTGTTTTTCTCCTTTTGCCTTTAAATTCCCTATCCTCATTTCCATCAAAAGACTGTTTACCTCTAGCCTCTAAATGCGTGGCTTGGACACAAACCTCGTCTAGACTAGTAGGATTGAACATAAGGATAGTATGTATAAGATAGCTGTGTAAACCACCTATATATTTCAGCAAATTCTCTTGGCTATGCAAATCAATTCCAAGTAATAAAGCCCTTCGTCTAAACTCTTGAGTGTAATCTTGAACATTTTGTCCCTTAAGTTGTCTAAAACTTTGCCAATTCATGATAGCCTTTTGTAAATGAGCTAATGGATAAAATTGTTGCTTAATTGCAGAAATAAATTCAGCCCATGATAAAGTGATATTACCATGTTTTTTAATTTCATCCTTGGTCTTAGCTTCCCACCATACCAATGCTACTCCTTCCATTCTGAAAGAGGCTAACTGAATCTTGGTGTCGTCTTCATGAAGGTTTTGTATCCTCAAATAAACTTCCAACTGTCTTATCCAATTTTCAAGTTTCTCTGCATTGACCTCACCATTAAACATAGGCAACTCAAATTTAACATCAAGCTTTAAAAATGGACTTTTACCAGTGGTTTTATACTTGTGAGATTAATTCACTGAAGTAGAGGATGAAAATGTAGAGGAAGAGGATGAAGATGGGGATGGTGGATCACCATTACCTCCATGTCCTTTCTTTGGCTTGTCATCAATTTTATTTCCTCCTGAAGAACCCTCTCCTTCTTTCTGGTGTCTAGACCCTTCTCCTACAAGCCTGTATTCCTTTCTTGGTAGAGTATCCTCACCATCTCCGTCATGTCTAAGAAAGCCTTTCAGAACACCTGTTCCTCTTCTTTGGGATCAATATCTTCAGGAGCTTCTCCTTCTCTTGAAGACATGCTTGAGGCTTCTTCAATGGCTCTTGGAGGTGGCTCTCTGGCCCTTCTTGGTTGAGGATTACTTTGTGCTCTAACCAAGTGTCCTTCCCCTCTCTTGAGTTTAAGCCTAGTAAGCATCAAAAATTGCAAATAGTCAACTATATCTTTGCAAAACAACAAATGTAGAGTAAAACTCTAGCTCCGATACCATTTGATCTGAAAATTGAACTATTTGTAAATGCTATGCAAAGTATCCATTTCCATTTAATTAAGTGTGCAAAGTATTCTCCATGTCTTGCAGGTTAAACAAAGTGCTTTTGGTAATGTTTCTGAGTTTTATGTGTGAGGATTTGTTATTTAAATTTACTGTTTAATATAACAAAATTGAAATACACAGCAAGTAAAATTCACCATATCATAACACAACAAAATTATGAGGCTATTCACCCCTTCTAGACTACATCTGCAGGTCCAAGGCTCCCCAATGGTATGTCCTTACTCTATTAAATTGCTCAAAATGGTTACACAGTGAAAAATATGCCTAAATATGCAAAAAAAGATGTGAATTTGACTTCAGAAGACAGAAATAAACTAAAAATGGCTTTTGTTTCACCTCAAACAGTGAATTACAACCTAATACAACTCCATCTCCCTGATGGCCCTAGTGGCTATTTCCTCTTCCTTGAAGAAAAAATGGCTGAAGAACACCTCTGTTCGATTTTCAACCTGTCACAAACTCTCTATAATGCTCAAGAAACCCAACATTGACTAAAATTTCATCTCATTTGGTCGAAACTTGAGAAAGTTATGACCTCCCAAAGGAAACTACCCAATCTCACTAGAAAACCCCACCAAATGTGGGATAACTCCAGTTAGTGCACTAAAATTGGCACAAAGCCGAAATTATCGGGACTGGCGCCAAGTTAGTGGAACTGCTGGTGGTTAAGTTTAATTGTTGAGTGGAGACATGTGAACACTCTGCATTTTCCGCCACCTAAACCATTAACCCAATGATTGCATTAAATTTCCAGCCCCGCTGTCACATGACGCGGTTTAAACTAACAGTCCACTCCTGAATAAACCGTCGGAGTGTTAGCCCTGGTCATAAAGGGGATGGTCGCATGTCGAGGGGGCTAGCCCTTACATTTTTCGTCGTTGGTTCTGGGCTGGCCCCTCCGCTCCACCAAATGCAAATCCCATACATTTTAAATATAACCTTCGAACATAGTAGGTTAAGAAACATCTTTAGGTGGGCCGGTAAGGCGCTGGCTTTTTACAAGGGAGGTCGGGTGTTTGAAACCCCAAGCCTCCATAAAATTTTGAACGACTGTTCATGGGCCACGTGGCGACCTGCTATTGGTCCACTTAAACAAAGTCAAACCATTGACCAATTAAAAAATGTCACTTGTCGAATTCCAATTTTCTTCTGTGGAATATTCTAGGGAATATTTCGAGGAATATTCTTTTTTTTTAATTTTTTCAAATTCAGAAAAGTCAACTTTGGTCAACTAAAAAATTGAGTTTATTGGATAATTCAAACCTTCATAACTTTCACATACGACATCGGTTTTGATTCCTATTCACGGTGCCAGAATCACAGCGACAGAATTGCAGCGACGAGGCCTTTTCGGTAATTCAGACTGCAACCATTTCCATTTTTGAGCATTTTTTTTTCACTTGGACATGATCTCCTGATCACTGGGAATGGTTTCACCAAGAATGGAGTCTTCCCCTTATGCAATTGCATCATATTCCTCTTTGGGTTACAGGAAATTCAACTCTGCTCTCAATGTAGGCCTGTTAAACCCCTTCTCCTCTCTATATTACAAAATATTAGATTTAAAAATTGTTTGAGATGGTGGCTCATGAGTAAGAAATGTTGCCCAAACATTCCATTGATCCCAATGGCACCACACACATTCAATACTTTAGCACTAACAAGAAAACAACCTCTTTGAACTTTGTGACAGATAGGCAGATGCTCATGCATGAATGGGTTTCTACCATTCTAATTCCAATGATGTTAAGTTGACATTAAGCTCCAATGGTGGCCTCTCTGTTACTTTGAATGTACACAAAGATATTCTTGTAGTGTATAGTGGTTTTTTCTCTGCCAAGCTCTCCAAAAAGTGGTATAATAAGAAGCAGAGTTTGCCGCACTTGATAAATATTTTAGACTGTGACGATGTGGAGATATATATGGAGATGCTATGATTGATGTATTGTAAGAACTTGAACCATAAGCTTAACAAAAGAAAATGTCTTGAAATTTCTCGACATTCTAAAGGTGAAATATTAATATTTTTATTGCGGTAAGTTCTTCTTTTATGGGTCCCTACTACATTTCATTCTTTCTTTTTGTTCAAGAAAAATTGGAATGTTGTTTTTACAGCGAATTTGGATTGGTTTGGTCTTTTTTTGGACAAATTTGCTTGATATTCGTGCTTTATTTCGACAGATTTGGCCACATTTGTGCTTTATTTCAAAGATATATTTTGAGATTGTGGAAATATTGACTATAACCTGTACTAACTACTGTAGAATTAGGCATAGAGAAGTAATTTTTGTGACCGATCTGTCCACCACTTTCAAGAAGGATATTTTTTAGAGATTGTGGAAATATTTACCGAAACCTATACTAATTGCGGAATTATATGCAAATAATTAATTACTGTGCCAAAACCTTTATGTTTTTTACTTTTTATTTTTACCCTTTTTGGATTTAAGAGGTGTCGAATTTAAATCCATGTATTTTTTTTGGCAAGACTGTGAAATAGATGGAGTGAATGAGAAACTAGAAGAAGGTTGCAAGAAGATGGAATGACTTTAGCTCCAGCTTCAGCAGGAACAAGCCAAATGATTGGATGTAGTGCTCTCCTTCTCTCAGTGGAGCCATCAGGGTCAATCCATGGAACATAGAAGCTATTGTTGATGCCATGAATGTATCACTTACAATTCGTGAGCCTGAGAAACAACTAAAACATGAAAATATTACAAGAATGTGAGCACACATGGTGTAACTAATGTTATTCAAGATTTCCAAAGAGAATGGATGACAACAATGTGCAAGCTACACACATATTATTAAAATAGATTTGGGATGTTGTCACATGACTTGCAGGTCAGTAACATGGTAAAATGACTTCGTAGTCAATAAATATAATTTGGGATGTTGTGAAATATATATATATATATATATATATATATATATATATATATATATAACCATTTCTAATTGAAAAAAAAAAAATAGGATGGACCTCATCCTAATTTAGCTTAATTGTTGCAGTTGAGAAACCTAACATGTTCTAATTTGAAAAGGGTAGATCAATAGCCTTTTCCTCAGGTTATGGTGTCATATGAAAAAAGTTACAAGTCAAATGATTTTACTAATAATGATAATAATTTAAATTTAGGTTCAGGATAGAGTTAAATACCAAAATAGTTAATTATTATGAAATTTACAAATGCTTGTCTTGGGGATAAATTAGAGCCCCAATTCAACAAACCCTATCTTTCGAGATCCCTGGAAGATTTTCAAGGTAAGAGATGGAACCTTTTCATCACCATTATTCTTTTCCCATCTCTTTATGATCATATCTTATATTTATGTTGGAAGACCCACATCAATTTATACAATAAAATCTATGAAAAGAATGAGCTAACAAAACTTGGAGGGAAGATCCCTCTTTGGCTTCGAGTAGTTGCAGTGTTGCTTGTGTTTTTACTTTCTAGGCTAATGCATGAGTTGATATTCTATGACAAAGAACAAAGCGAGTTGGGAGGTTACAAATTTATTTATTGTAATCTACATGGATTATGCCTCACAATTGAAATTGGTTTAAGAAGAAGATTGTCTCCATACATAATTGTACCCATTTTCATTGCAGTCCCTGTTACTCTCATAGTCATCTACATAAAAACAATATAGCTTTTCTTTCCACCTATTACCATATTTGGTACAAATCTCAAGGCCATTGTCGAATATGGCACTGTTTTACAACTCTTATTTTCAACTAATCAGTAGTGCTAAAATTAAGCTCCATTGAAGTTTATGCCATATTTTTTTAATTATGTTTTTTCTTCAACTAAAACATTCTTGAGCTAGCTGGGCGATCCATGATTCAATGATAATTATATTTATCACAAAATAACAATATTGTATAATCTTAGAGTTAACATGTATAACTAGGGCTTGCATTCTATGGGGACATCTCTTAGAATGTTTGATTGTTTTGTTGGACTTGAAATATTTTGCAGTGATTTCTCTTTCCCACTTCTCTTTCTTCTAAATTCAATTTATAAATGGATACATGCAAAATTAATCAGGTCATTTTATTTATAAGAGTATCTTTTAGGTGTTAAGGGTGTAGTCTACTAGAAATTTTTTTTTTCGCTATTTTTTGCATAAAATTTCTGAGCTACTTTTGTGAAACATAGGGTTAAGAACAGATAGCAAGAAAAAGGCCAGATTCATGAAACGGGGTTTAAAAGTGATGGATGGTTGTCAAGTCCATATCTAGGTTTTGGGTTTGGTGATATTCAATCCTCCTCCAGTATACCGTAGCTAAAAATGGCCCAAGCTTAAAACACTTAAGCCTGTGATCAGGGGCTATCAAGAGCGAGAAATAAAGTAGTTTTTCACATTTAAATATCATTCCAATGGATTAGTTCAACCATGTTTTGAGATAAATTTTAGGTGATACTGCATCTTTCAGTGGTGGTTGTTTCCATACTCATAGAAATTTTTTTCTAAAGTGGATTAGGAATCAATTGTAAAGAGAAATTTAAGAAGCAGGGAAACATTAAACATATATTTTATTGCCAATTTCTTGTGTACATCAAACTAGATTCAAAGATGAAAATAATTTCTAATTCTTTTTAACGTGATCAAGATATATGTACATAATTTCTATTCCTGTGTGTGCATTAAGCTAGATGGAAATAATTTCTAATTCTTTGTGTACATCAGACTAGATGGAAATAATTATGCCTTGTCAAAGAATATCATTGTAAACTTACCTGTGGTAAAAAATTGATGGAATTTTTCGAGGCTGAGGATAATGATCCTCCCAGAGATATGTACGAGATTGAGAAATACCAGCAAAGTGGCAAAGAAGTTGTAGGCATCATAATCCCACAAATCAAGGATGTGCATTGAGCACATAAAGTTAGGTAGTTATCTTAAGTACTTATACGACGCCATGAATAGGAGAAGGACGTCATACCTTTGAATTATCTATACATTATTTAATTGACAAAAAGTAATATAGTGATGGATTTTGCATCAATGTTGGCCGATATTTGAAACCACCTAGCGTTAGCTGGTGAAAAGTTAGAGAACATAGAAATGGTATAAATTGCATTGCATAGCCTGTTCATGTCAAATCAAATGTTTCTAACAAGTTGAATAGGGTAGGTAAGTAGTGCAATATTACTTCTGATGAAATGCATGGTATATCCTCCAGGAATAGTTGGTACTTGGAAATTACCATAAAGGTCATGGTGACCAAGATTTTTCTACAAAAGCAAGAGATCAGAGCAAAGTTGATCCTGTGATAATAATTAGGTCAACCTATTAGGATAAATCAACAAAATGATTCCAAAATTTTTTTTTAATACATTGGGTAAAGATATTTTGTGTTATTATTATGGCAAATTATATCATATGATTGAAGAGTCTAGAAAATGAAAATGAAACCATTATCAAGGAGAGCGAAGGAGGTACACATGTTATCATACTATGGGAGATCAGTTGGATAGGAGGAAGATGATTACAATATTTTTTAACATTATTTATGGCAAGATGTGTATCTACTATCAAGCGATTTTTGGTTCATAGGTTCATGTGTGGCAGGGCATTTCAAAATCCATACAAAAGCGATTGGTTCCATACCTCTCCAGAATATGAAAAGGAAGGGAATTTAATGAAACTTGGAGATCATAACACTCAAAAAATTAAAGGTGAAGGAGTGGTGCTTGTTCCTATGCATTATAGTCAAATAAAGAAGGTACAAGATGTGTTATTTGTGCTTGTATTGTAATGGAATTTATCAACTAGTCAAATTGCAAAGTTGAATTGTAAGATTGGGTTTACTAAATGCAAGTTTCTTATTTTTGAGAATGAAAAAATATATCAAGGTATAGAAGAAGTGATTGGAAAAGAAATCTTTTATGCTTTCACAACACTTTCCATAGGCCAACATGTTACAACAACATAATATGATATAGTCAATAGAATTTGAGATGCGTGGTATGGGCATATGAGATTTAAAATCCCTTTACAACTTAATATACTTAACATGGTAATATGGAATTCCCAAACAAACTGGAAGGAAGAAATATGTGAAGCTTACATCATGGGAAAAGAGAAAGGGATTGCTCTTATAAGAGGCTATAGAGTCTATGAATGAACGAATGGAACCATAGTGCATATCTATCTTTATGGTTCTATGAGAAGATAACTCAATGGGGTGAGGAATACTTTGTCTATCATTGATGATTTTTTTAAAAGGACTTTGATAATTCGATTTACTTTCTTATGGTAAAATCAGATGCAGAGTGCGAATATTAATATTTTTGGAACTGATAGTGGTTGTGAGTACAAGTCTATTACATTTAATTAACTATTCTAGAGATCAAGGGATAAGGAGGACATTTGCTACATCTTATAGTGTACACCTCATCAAAATGGTGTTCCTTAGAGAGAATCATACATTATGGGTGCTTCCTGTAGTATGTTGAAAGAAAGAAATTTGTAAAATGAGTATTGTGAGGAAGCAATGAATGGTGCAATGTATTTGTATTTTATAGAATAGTTTGATTACTAAAATCTAGAGGAAAAACCTTTTTCTAAATTATTTATTATTTATGTACCTTCTAATTAAATACCCATGATGTAAAAGAATTATCATTTTAGTAAAATTTTCATTCCATTTGTTATTCATTACAGGAAATTGAAAAGAGATGTAAAAGAATTATCATTTTAGTAAAATTGTCATTCCATTTGTTGTTAATTACGGGAAATTGAAGGGTTTTTTATGTAAGTGAAGCACATGGAGAATTGATACATAATATTGTTGGTGGTGTTTCAGGTATGGCTACCGGTTTTTTATAAATGGATCAACGTGGAAGACATATGGAACTTCCTGCGACTGTTTTGGTTAGAGAACTAAGGGCTTGTTGCATTTAGGGCCAGTAGAATGCCAACTTTTGATAGTATATTGGCTCTACATATGTTTTAATAATGTCTGCTGCTTTTTTTTCTTTGTATGAATTCTTTCCAAGTATCCTTTCTTATTTTTTTTCAAAGTAGTCCAATTATTGTAAAGTAGCCCTAATTTTCTTAAGAAAACTCAGGGGAAAACTACGACTCTTTGTTAAGTTGATGATACTAAAAAATATATAGCCAATTTAGAATACAATTTGTAATGTGGAGATTATTACATGGTTGAATATGAGTATGATCAAAAGCATGGAAAGATTTGCAGTACAAAAAATATTATATAGCTAAGAAGTATGATCAAAATCATACTAAATTTAGAATTTTTTTTAATGTTTTTTATTTTTTTTTGTAAATTTTTAAAATAAATAGTGTTTTTAAATAATTTTTATTTAGGAAGCTTTCTACAGAACATATTGTCTCTACATACAAGAGAACCTACATAAGGGAAATTTTGTTGGATATGTTGGTACTGTTAGCGCTAGAATCAACACTTGGATTGTGACAAGTGCTTGACTAGACACACCTTAAGCTCAGGGCTATTTATGATTTGAGTTGGATTGTGGAAAGTGATTGAATCTTACATTTGCTAAAAAAGGTTTCAAATAGATAATTTTCTCTTACACATATGACGGTACTAAGGCTTGATATGGTAGCAAGAGTAAATAGGTAATTTGAGGGTTAGGAGGATCTGCAGAAGGACAGTGGGTCTATAAGATAGAAATCCAATGTTTAGATAGAAAAATAACACAAATTTCATATTGATAGTGTTTCAATGAAATAAATCTTCTAGAAGTCTTACAAAAATCTCATTGTACACTTTAAAAATATCTGTTACAAGGAATTCTCATATATAATTTACCACACATATTTCATCAAGAAATATTTCCAAGCAAGGTTGGAAAAATTTGATAATCATGTATAGATATAACATGAGACTGATAAAAACATGGAACAGAGTTAACATTACAATCTGGAACTGAAGAATTTAGGTTTGAAGACACATGAGATAAGAAAAAAATACACATAACAAACTGTCATAAGTCCTCAAGAGTGTTGTTGAGATATTATATATTCAAAATGTGTAACACAATATGCTCAAAAAGATACAATCATCAAACACTTATGTATTTGCATTACACCATATTTATACAAAAAATAGGAGCTCTGTGTAGAAGTATCCCATAAAAGTAGAACTCTGTTTTAGCAATTTATTACAAATCTCTAAGTAAGGAAGAGTTCATCTAAAACATTAAAGGAAAAACTGAAAATAGAAATGGGATAAGGTGTGGCATCATGGAGCTAAAGTTGGCTGAGTAAATGTGGCTGAGTGCCCTCGTAGCTCATCAAAACTGTTTGCAAAAAAGGTGGAATCCAACAACTAAAAGGAGTACCTGTAAACACCTGTTTGCATATCTGCTGAAATATAGGAATGATTAACCACCTCGAAGTTTATTTGACACCTAGAAAAATTCATCATAACAGAAATCATATTCATTTCATCCATCTTAGTGTCATCCTTATGGAAATAAACCAAAAAGTAGCTTCTCTTCACCATCTACTAATATTAAAAAATAATAGCTACCCCTATTGAAACATAGTAGCTATATATCCGAAAATATAGAAAATAAACCCAAAATGAAAAGCTTATTTAAACTTTCAAGGCTCTTCATCTTCATTATTTAGAGGTCCAATATGGAGGCAAAAATTCTGATAGCCTCAGCTTTGGTCACTCTTTTGTTTGACTTCATTTTCTGTTTTTGACCTTTTAGTTGAGTCTTTTTCTTCTTGGTTTTATCTTTTGGATTATCATCAACATTTATGATCTCATATATCAATGAAGAGTTAGCAATCAAATTCCTAGTTAATCTGAGTTTGTTTTTAGGTCTGGTGCGAGGTATCTGGATGTATTTATTTGAAATATACTTAGGCCTTTTTCCTCCATGTATGAATCTGCTAGATTCTCCCTTCTCAAACTCTGATTTAGTATATTCAGTATCACTGCTATCTTAAGATGAGTATGAATGTATTACAATCTTCCTCCTCTTCTTGGCTAAAGAGCCAATGGATGAGAATAATTGAGCTAAGGTAGGCTCTTCCTTTTTAATATCCCCTGACACTTTATTTTTTCCTTTCTTAAGTGATAGTAAGACCTGTGAGAGAGTGGGTTTTCTGAATGAAATATCACTGCTTTGTTGAGTCTCCCGAGTAGTTAAAAAACATGGATTGATCTCATTGCTCCAGGGTTGAATTCCTCTGAAGGCTGAACAAGGTTGGAAGTTAGAAATTTAGGGTTGACTTCCTCTGGAAGTTATTCTGTCATGATGAGCCTTTTCCTAGGTTTACCTCTTGAAGAGGAAGCTGTCTCTTCCTTACTTTTTGACACAAAATTTTTATGAAACATGGTATCTCCTTGCTTCAATTTCCTTTTACATTTCTCCATGAATAACCTTAAGGTGTGAGGCTCCTTGGGTGAACTACTTGTTGGTGAACTGCTGATATGGACTTCATTAGCTGGTTGTGTTGTTGGCGTAGATGTAGGGTTTGTAACCTTCTTGGTCAAGCTTCTAGTTTGCCTTCTGCATGATATGGAGGATGGGCCAACTTGCGAGGGGATTGATGAATGATGTTTTTCTGTCTCTCTTAGTTTTCTAGGTTACCCTACTCTTCTTCTAGAATAAGCAATAATAAATCCCTCCTATGTTATAAATTTTTCCAAAGTAGTCCTCTTCCTTCTCAAGTGATAAGATATCAATATATTAATCAGGCCTATATGATATAGGTTGTGTAATGAGTAACCCAGGGTCTTTTGTAACCTCCGAGACATTGATAGCAAGGATCTATGGAGAAAAAAAGATAAGTTCATGGGTTTGGCACCTGAAATATGGACTAAAAATCTCATTTGATATTTATGAACAGTCGAAAATATTCCTTCACAAGTTATGTAACGTTGGATAGTAGTGATAACATGTTTCCATTCAGGTTTGAAGTAAGAAATGTGTATGGTAGGAGTCCATCCGATGTTCTCATGCTCAGGCTTCAAATAAACATTTGCATTAACTTTAAGAAGAGTTTTATTATTTTTATGCCAAGACTCATCTGCTGCAGAAGTCTGAGTTGCTCTGGAAATGATGGTTTCTGTAATGTTGAAGGTTTGAGACCCAATATTAACCTTCTCACCATCAAAGGTCTCTGCAAACACTTGAGCGATGACCAAATTCTCACTAGAGAATTTCTTTAATAATTTGTACCAACCAGTTGCCTTGAACTTGGCCTTAGCTCGATTATCCACAAATCGGGTGTTTGCTGGCTCAAACCTGTTTACATTACCTCCTTTGCCCATATTTCACTTGTAAACTCTAACCTCCAACACAGCTGTAAAATGATGATTAACCTCCAAAACCGTACCTATTGGCACCTATTAACCCTAACCTCCGACACAACTGTAAAACAAGGACTAATCCACCAAGAAACCCTACCTGCTAGCACCTGTAACGAATGATTTTAAAATGGAGAATAAAAACTGTCAATGCATCTGTCACAGGAGCGAATGGAAACAGGTTGTACATGCCATATGACTTGGTAAAAAAGGATGACACAAATCATAGGAATAATTTAAAACCACTGCCACTTATTTCACCAACTCCATCACCTATTTTCATTATTGCTACTCGTACTATGCTTGTGACACCTATACCCTTTAATAAGTAGCAATACATTGGCATAACCTTAGCATAAAAATGATCATCCCTTTAATTATTTTCTCATTGAAAAAGCAATGTTCTTCGCCTATGCAACACCTTATACTTCAACATTTCCTCAGTCCTTGAAAAACAATGCTAATTTCAGTTGAATAATATTACCTCTGCTATTTTTATACTAATTTATAGGAAATTACTACCTTTCTGAAAGAAACTATTTTTTTTTTCCTCAATCCTTGAAAAACAATGCTAATTTTAGTTGAATAATATTACCTCTGCTGTTTTTATACTAATTTATAGGAAATTACTACCTTTCTAAAAGAAACTTTTTTTTTTTCCTCAATCCTTGAAAAGCAATGCTAATTTCAGTTGAATAATATTACCTCTGCTGTTTTTATACTAATTTATAGGAAATTACTACCTTTCTGAAAGAAATTTTTTTTTTTTCCTCAATCTTTGAAAAACAATGCTAATTTCAGTTGAATAATATTACCTCTGCTATTTTATACTAATTTATAAGAAATTACTACCATTATGAAAGAAACTTTTTTTTTTCCTCAATCCTTGAAAAACAATGCTAATTTCAGTTGAATAATATTACCTCTATTGTTTTTATACTAATTTATAGGAAATTACTACCTTTCTGAAAGAAACTTTTTTTTTTTTTTTGTTTCCTGCTGTAAAACCATAACTTTTGAAAAAGAAGGTTGCCTTTCATAGAAAGAAAAGATGATTCTTGTATTATTCTTAATAGAAATGATGAATCTAACACTCTGTCTTTGACCTTGGGTATGAAATGACAGTGAAAGAATAAGACTCCTTTTACAAATGGAAACTAATGACTTTAACCACTAAAAGTAGTTAAAAGACCTAATTAAAAGAGACTTTACCCTATCGTCTTTGTGACAGAAACAAAGTATTGGACTCAAAATTCCTTTTCAATTTTATTAAAAAGTGACAAATACTCATACAGTTTAATCCTTCAGGGCTCTTTTCCATAAATCAAGAGACAACAGGATCAAAGACACGACTTCATGATAATGACCAGACCTCAAAAAAGTTTGAAAAATTTTCAATGCTAATAGTGGCTCCTATTGGATATGAAGTCCTCCCTATGAGGCTTCAAGGATTGTAGATTCAATGCCTTTAACTTCTAGGACTTTTCAAATTTTAGAAGCTAATGAGAGAAATTTAACTTTATTGACTGTAATGAAAATGACTCTATTTAAAAACATAAACACCATTGGGCATGGGGTCTAATTAAATGCAACACTCCGGATATTTACAATGGAGGTAATGATTGACTCAATAGACAAATAATTTTTTGAGATGATGACCATTAACTGCACCTCAAGTTAATTGATCATCATCTAAATGTTTCAGAAGGAATGTATTAGTTTCCAAAACTTGGGCAACCTTGAATGGCCCAAACCATAGATTATCAAACTTACTATGCTTTCCATGGTATTCTCTTCTTGCATCCCAGTGCAATACTAGATCATATTCTTGAAATTTTTGCTGTTTCACCCTCTTATCAAAGACAAATTTTACTTTGGCCTTGAATTTTTCTGTTTTTCCCATCAAATATTCCTGGCTTTGTTGAACTTCTATCAATTGCAACATCCTTCTTTGCATGGGGTTTGAATTATCAGATTCATCCTGGAGAAACTTCATGACAGGCAGAGATAAATGTAATTGCTTGACATCACAACACCATAAACAAGTTGAAAGGGAGAGGCTTCAATTGATCTTTTAACACTTACCCTATCGGCCCAAAGAGCATGAACCAACTAAGTATCCCAATTTATTTTATTTTCAGTCATCACATTTTTTATAATTCTCACTAAAATTTTATTTAGTGACTCAGCTAGCCCATTACCCTAGGTGTTGAAGATTGCAACAAGAAACAATGAAATTGGCATCCAGAAACATCATCCTTGATCCTAGTGAAAAATAAGCACCTACACTAGGTGGGGTTCACATAGGCTATTTTTAGGTAATATGTCTATTTTTAGAATTTGGATCAAAGTCTATTTTTAGTAGTAATCTATTTATATATGGTTGAGAAAATTATATGGATGGATGGGCGTCTAAGTTTGGAATGCATGTGCGAAGTTGTTTCGTGGAATGCATGTCTAAAATTAGAATGCATGTTGATTTTTGTTAAGCCCTTAAAAAAAATTAGACAATAAATAATTGTCTATTTTCAATGAGCACTTGGAACTAGTTAATTGAAGTGGCAAATCAGTTAGCTAAGTGAATTTCGGGTTGAAGTGGTTGGTTGGTGGACCATGCAGTGGACTTTGTTGTAACTGAGTGTGACAAATTTGTAACGAAGTTGGATGTGTAGTTATGTGATTTGTTATTTATTTTAACTCAGTTAAATGAGTTAAACTCAGTTGTGCTAGTTGTAACTAAAGATACACTAGTGAGAGATCAGAGAATTAAATATTAAATTAATTCACATGGAGTGACCTCACTTGCAACTAAAGAAATACTACTGTTAACTACTTGCATGTCAGATCCAGTGTGATCCAGGAGGATCTTGATTAGTACAGGTCAATAGAGTTCCAAGTCAACTTCAGCAGATCGATGTCCAGTTCAGTCTACAGAATCATCAATTCGCCAGTGAAAAGTATCATGGTTCAGTGTTAGGTTCAAGGCATGGTCATCATATGTTTCGAATTTGGGTTAAGGAAGGTCTTTTAGTGTTATGGTCGTCATGTGTAGGTGTAAATGAGGGTTAAAATTATGGTGAAATACCTTATCATGTAAAAGTCTATGGTTTTAAAAAACTAACCTAGATCTAAAACCCTATTACCTAAGGCTAAAATCCTATATACATGACCTAAGACCTAATCATAAACCTATGTCAAACCCTAAGCATTATCCTAAGACATATATTATAAAACCTAGTCCTATGCATATAAACCTAACCTACACCTAAAAATTCAATGGTGTAAACTCATAAGTTTTAAAACTATGCATTAAACTTAGGACCAAAAACACTATGGTAAAAGGTTTACATAAACCTAAGTCTAAACATCCCTAGCGCAGTATTCAAACCATAATACCAAAAACCTTATTAAAGGTTCGGAAGATGGGTTATATAAAACTATGTCAAAAACCTTATTACAAGGTTCGGGTGACATATATGGTTTAAAAACTTTAAAATAAAATAAAACCCACAGAGTTAAAGTTTTAAACGCACAGTTTTTAGACCGCGTGGTTTTCAAAACTGTGTCAGAGTTTTACAACGTGTGACCAGAGTTATAGACTGCATCAGATAACATGTGATAAGGTCGCCAGAACCGCCTGAGGTAACCGTGACCGTTGGAGTCACCGCAACAGTTTGGAAAACATCCCTGTTCACACGCAACAATTTAACGAACGCGCCCGATTTGTTGACCGCCAAGGGTTTATCCCTATCCAAAGTTTAAAAATGGGTTTTTTGTAATTAATTTAGCGCTAAGGTCAACACCTAATCCCTAGGTTCATGTATGGAGATAGGATTCGATATCCTAGTCACTTATTTTCCTCAATCAAATGCTAATTTTGGTTATCAGAGGTTCGAATGCAGCTATTTAAGCCATGACATAGGCTCATGAATTCATCTTTGGTTTTTGGGAAGGCATAGTGCATTTTGCGTGCAGTTTCAGAAGGTTAGAGGCGATTTTGTTTGCAACACTGCTCAACCGTCGGTGGTCAGAATTGAGCACGAAGATAAGCGTTGGAAAGGCAAGGAAGAGTACTTTCTATTTACAGGGTTTAGAAGTGCCTGCGTGCATATTCATTTTGTTCCATTTCAGTGTAAATATTATTCAAGATCAATCCTAATAAAAACGGACGCCCACTTAAAAGCGGACCCGGAGATATAGTCCAGGAGGGACGAACTCCGTCATCAAATTTTTTTCCTCTTCTTCTCTCTGATTATTGCTGTTATTTAATTAATTTATGCTGCTAGTTTATGTCATTTATCATTAAAGCATACTTCAGTTAACATTCAATTCTAAAGGACAAAGTAATCAAACTGCTTAAGCATTTTATTCGATCACATTCGGATCATTTTTGGTATTAGAGTAGGTTGTGCTTGTAGTTTGTTTGTCAGTGGATGTTAACCAGGTTGGGTTTGAAACGTGTAAAAGGAGAGCTTGAGGAATTCGATCCAGAGATCGGAAGGCAGAAATTCGATCATCAATCAACGATGACAGGGACTTAGAACATTGAGACTCCTGAAGCTACTGAAAAGAAACCCATGGATGAGAATCAAATCCAGCAGATGTTTCTAAACATGCAGCAAATGTTGGCAAAATTATATGAAGACAAGAAGACGAGGGATGCAGCCTCATCGTCGAAGGCATCAAAGAAGGACAAGGGTAAAGGTAATGTAGATAAATCTCCTTCTCCTCCATCATCTCCATCATCTTCTTCTTCCTCTTCTAATTCTAGTTCTGAATCAAAAAAAGAAAATAAACCTAAGAGTCCATTTTTGAAACTTGATGTTAAGTTCGAATTACATGTGTATGATGGTGAAATAAACCCTGAGAAACTAGATAATTGGGTAAAACAACTAGAAGTCTATTTTTGTATTCAAGATATTACTGATGATAAGACAAATATCCAATTAGCTACTCTTAGAATGGGGGGTACTGCTTTGATCTGGTGGGAGAGTAGGACACATATAGATTTAAAGCGTAAGGGAAAATTTATCACCTCATGGAATAAGTTTATTAAAGCTCTAGAGAAAAAATTCTATCCGTTGGGTCACACACAACAAGCTGTAATTGATTGGCAGGGCTTGTGACAAGGTAAGGGACAAAATGTTCAAGAGTTCACATAGGAATTCAGAAAGAAGGCATTAACACTCGGTATTTATTTGGACACAAAAGAAACTTTGTTGAAGTATATTGGCAGTTTACATTCATATTTGCAGCATACATTGTTAATGTTCAATCCTAATGATGTTGATGAAGTTTGTGTTCAAGCAATTCATGTCAAATCAGGTGGTATACCATTCAAGTTTACACCAAATACATCCAAGCATATGGAAACTGAAGATAGAAAAAAGAAGGGCAAGTCAAAGGGAAAGCAGACTGCCATAGCTCAGAAGGAAGAAGATAGACCTACATGTACAAATTTCCAAAGGATCGGCCATGATGAAGATAGGTGTTGGAAACTTCATCCGGAACTGAAGCCGAAGAAGTTTCAATCGAAGAAGGGTGAAAAGAAGGTTGAAACAACAATCCAAAAAGGCTTGGACTTGGGATCCAATTCAGGCGATGAAGATAAAATCATTGCTATGGTTACAACATGTTAAATTTATGATGCTAGTACTTTTGCTTCTTCAAACATAAAACAACAAAATGAAGATAAAAGAATCGAGTTATTTCATATAAGGGTAACTTCAAAGCATACTAAGATAGATACATTGTTCGATACGGGATCACAGGAAAATTTGATTTCTGAGTCATTGGTTAAACAATTGGGTTTGAAAACACATAATCATCCAAAGCCATATCCTTTAGGGTGGTTAAAGGAACAAAGTCAAATTCATGTTACCAAATAGTGTCGGTTAAAATTTGCAATCACAACTAACTATATCGATGAAGTGGAGCTAGATGTGATACAGTTAGACATTTGTGGAATTGTCTTAGGTAGCCCTTATCTCTATGACCGTGATGCAGTATTTTATAGAAAATAACATGTGTATCATCTTAGGAAAGATGGGATTAAGTACATTGTTCGGGCGCATAAAAAAAAAGATCACTTGAATTTAATTAATGATAATCAGATGAAGCGCTTAATAAGTTCAAGTAGGAGACACATTCTCATGTCGATAAAAGAGAAACATAAGGATCTTATCGATACTTGTTCAGATTGTGAAATTCATTATGAAGGTAATTTGGTTAAGAAGGTAGATTAATTTCCGGATCTAATTAAAGAACCAAAACATCTTATTCATAAAAAGAAAATATCACATGAGATGCAGTTGATGTTTGATGCCTCTAATAATGGAATGTGTCACAAGTCAGTTGTAGAGTGTAAAGAAATAAAGCAACAAATTTCAGGGATGGAATTCATGCGACACAGATCATCTCCATATAGTTCACCCATAATTTTGGCTCATAAGCAAAACAGAGCATGGGGAATAAGTGTCGATGTTAAAGTTGATTCAATTAAGCAGAAACATTTTCAATATTAATAAATCATCAACAACCATATGAAGATAAAACAGATGTTAAAGGTTATGCAATAGAAACAGTGATTCACATAGATTATCAGCTGCTTCAATACTTTCAGTCATATACTAATATTCAACAATCTGACTACAATTGGATGGGATTTCTTCAGCGAAATCACTTAGTAATGAAGGACAGGGAAAGTGTAACAAGTGAAGTAGTTGATATGTTGTCGTTGAATGCTTCAGTAGTACTACATAAAATTTCATTGGTTTATGAAAGTTATGTAGAACAGTATAATACTGATGATGATTTCGAAGAAAATTATGAATCACTAACTCATAATACTCAGATAGAAAAGGTGCAGGTTTTGCAGGAAAATTATTTTTCTCGGATTGCAGGCGTAAGAAATACTATGCCACAAAGTCAAATATATTATTACTGGCCTCACATGTATGAAAAAATTGTGTAGTACATAAAGGGATGTGTAATGTGTTCGACAAGCAGGCCATGCAATCGAAATATTGGTTTGCACACACCACTTCCAGTTCCTTTGCAACCATGGGGAAACATGGATTTGGTTCAAGAACATACATAAATGGTGAACAAGACTAGGATACATATTCTTCGAGGTAAGTGCAGTATACATCCTAATATGTGGGATAAATTTGTAACTTATGTGCAGCAAGCTTACAATCAAGCCTTACATTTTTTTGCGCCACGACAAGCATTAAGTCAAGACAGGTTCAAATTGCGCCATGATAAGCATCAGTTTCAGGTCAACAAGCAGGATGGTTGTATGTTATCAAAGTCAAGATGAAAGTGAGAGTGTTGTATTCTCACTTATTGTCAGTTTAAAATTTAGATTTTGTGGTCCAAAATCTTTTTAAGTGGAGAGGATTGATCCAGGAGGATCTTGATCAATACAGGTCAATAGAGTTCCAAGTCATCTTCAGCAGATCGATGTCCAGTTCAGTCTTCAAAATCATCAAGTCGCCAGTGAAAAGTATCATGGTTCAGTGTTAGGTTCAAGGCATGGTCATCATATGTTTCGAATTTGGGTTAAGAAAGGTCTTTTAGTGTTATGGTCGTCATGTGTAGGTGTAAATGAGGGTTAAAATTATGGTGAAATGCCCTATCATGTAAATTTCTATGGTTTTAAAAAACTAACCTAGATCTAAAACCCTATTACCTAAGGCTAAAATCCTATATACATGACCTAAGACCTAATCATAAACCTCTGTCAAACCCTAAGCATTATTCCTAAGACATATATTATAAAACCTAGTCCTATGCATATAAACCTAACCTACACCTTAAAATTCAATGGTGTAAATTCATAAGTTTTAAAACTATGCATTAAACCTAGGACCGAAAACACTATGGTAAAAGGTTTACATATACCTAAGTCTAAACATCCCTAGCGCAATATTCAAACCATAATACCAAAAACCTTATTAAAGGTTCGGAAGATGGGTTATATAAAACTATGTCAAAAACCTTATTACAAGGTTCAGGTGACATATATGGTTTAAAAACTTTAAAATAAAATAAAACCCACAGAGTTAAAGTTTTAAACGCGCAGTTTTTAGACCGCGTGGTTTTCAAAACCGTGTTGGAGTTTTACAACGTGTGACCAGAGTTATAGACCGCGTCGGATAACATGTGATAAGGTTGCCGGAACCGCCGGAGTGACCGCAACAGTCGGGAAAACATCCTTGTTCACACGCAACAATTTAACAAACACGCCCGGTTTGCTGACCGCCAAGGGTTTATCCCTATCCAAAGTTTAAAAATGGGTTTTTTGCAATTAATTTAGCGCTAAGGTCAACACCTAATCCCTAGGTTCATGTATGGAGATAGGATTCGATATCCTAATCACTTATTTTCCTTAATCAAATGCTAATTTTGGTTATCAGAGGTTCGAATGCAGCTATTTAAGCCATGACATAGGCTCATGAATTCATCTTTGGTTTTTGGGAAGGCATAGTGCATTTTGAGTGCAGTTTCAGAAGTTCAGAGGCGATTGTGTTTGCAGCACTGCTCAGCCGTCGATGGTCAGAATTGAGCATAGAGACAGACATCGAAAAGGTGAGGAAGAGTAATTTCTATTTACAGGTTTCAAAAGTGCCTGCGTGCACAGTCATTTTGTTCCATTTCAGTGTAAATATTCTTCAATATCAATCCTAATAAAAATGGATGCCCACTTAAAAGCGGACACAAAGATGTAGTCCAAGAGGGACGAACTCCGTCATCAAATTGTTTGCCTCTTCTTCACTCTGATTATTGCTATTATTTAATTCATTTATGCTACTGGTTTATGTCATCTATCATTAAATAATACTTCAGTTAATAGTCAATTCTAAAGGACAAACTAATCAAACTTCTTAAGCACTTTATTCGATCACATTCAGATCACAGTGGAGACCCAGTTGAGAGATAGGTGAAAGGGCCTGGTTGACTATCAGTTGTGACTATAGTGGTGCATTCAATGCATCCACACACACATTGGAGATGCTTATGAGGATTTCACAATCAAGTCTAGCCATATCGAAATCATTCAGAGTTTCTTGACCATCAGGGATTGTGCAATGGAGGCAGGTTGTCAGGAGGTAGTAAATTGGTGCATGTGTGAACCAATTTTTGTATGACTGTGAGAAAATTGTTTATTTTACTGAGAGCTCTTGGAGCTAGAGTTTTGTATGAGATTGTTTCATGATCCATGTATACATAATATATAATATTTGGGGTTTTTAGCTTTAAGCTTTCCTGGTAAAAACATCTTGTTATGTGTGATTGATTTTTCTTCATGTGTTTGCAATTGGCGATTAAATTTCCGAAAAAGAATTAAGTAGAAGGATTATGTATTTAACAGTGGATATAATTTTTAGATCAGGAGAGTCCCGTAATACATCACAGTATTTATAAAATTTCTTCATGGTATCAGAGCAGAAAATATTGCAATATTGAAGCAGTGTTGAGTTTTTTTGGTGGAAACAATTCGAATTTGCTGCAAGAATTTCTTGGTGCGACAGTTAAGTAAACATCGAAATGGATTTCAATGGTTTGCGGTTGGAGTATGCACTCGAGGGCAGCTCGAACTACATTTCATGGAAGGATAGGATGGAGGCGGTGCTTGAAGATAATGTCTCGATGGAATTCATCGACAATGATGTTCCTAAGCCTACTTCGACTGATGTTGCACTACTTGATGCATGTAAAAAGAAAGTAGCAAGGGCGAGGAGGATTATATTGGAAGGTGTGAGAGAACATATTGTCTCAAGCCTTCATGGGAAAGCCACTCCATTTTCAATGTGGAAGGCTTTGACGGATCTTTTCCAAAGTAGCAGCGACTATAGGAAATTGGTGCTGAAGGATAAACTCAGAAAAATCAAGATGGAGAAGAACGAAATTATTTTGGTATACTTAACAAAGTTTGTCCAATGTAGGGATGAGATTGGGAGTGTAGGAGTAAGTGTTTCTGATGATGATTTAGTGATCTTGGCTCTCTTACGATTTCCTAAGAGTTGGCACAGTTATCAGGACTCTGTCAACAAATGGGAAAAACTGCTAGATTGGGAACGACTGTGGTCGGATCTAGTGCAGGAGGAGTTCAGGCGGAACACCAGAGATGGCTCTTCATCAATGCATGATGATGAAGAGGATTTTTCTTTGGCTTCCAAGGTGAAGAATGGGAAGGGGAAGAAATTCCATTCTAAATCTAAGGCCAGTGAAGATGGCAAGGAGCACAACATGTCCAAAGTGAAGTGTTTTAACTATCACGAGTATGGACATATTTCCACAAATTGTCCACATAAGAAGAAGAAAAATATGGCTGTTGGAGCTGCATCTTGTGAGGCTCTTGCCTCGCAATTTGAGCTTGATCAGGGTGGTACTTTGATAGTGGTGCTTCACTTCACATGATGGGAGATGAGAAAATTTTTAGTGACTTGGAGGAAAAAGATCTCCAGATGCATATTGAGTTGGGTGACGATGGAAGATACAGTGCAACCGACATTGGTACCATTACCTTTCATAGGGCGTCATGTAAAATATTTCATTTAAAATATGTTATGCATGTTCCTGGTTTGAAGAAAAATTTAATCTCAGTTGCAATGTTAGAGGATAAGGCTATGATGTTGTCTTTAGTGAAGGAAAATTTTTCCTGCGACACAAAGAAACAGGGCAAGCCAAGAAGGTTGGGATTCAAGTTAAGAATCTCTATAGACTTGAAGTAGATGGGATTTATACTGAGCTTCCTATTGTTGGGAAGTGTGAGAAAGCCATGTAATTTACGCTTGAGAGGGAGCTAGATTTTTATGCAAGTAAGAGTGAACCTTGGGATGTGGAGCAACCATAAGATGAGGATCATGGAGTGGGAGCAACCACTCATGCAGAGAAATTTCATGCCAGATGGGCAGAGGGAGTGCATGAAAATATACCACCAGGTGAGAGGTGGGGCAACATGCATGAGTAATACCAAGAAGATATTTCTGGGCAGGATTCATTGAGATGGTGTGGATTTCATGAATTGAACCTGGCTACGAGGAGCCCACAATAAAGTATTAGCAGGATCAGTTGGATTCATGCAGTCAGATCAAAGTGATAGTGTCAGATACTGGAGCGCGGATAAAATTTGATAGCAAGTGCAGAGTGCATGGATGAATAATTAAATAGCGTAGTGGTTCCTGAAGACATGTGCAATAGCTAAGAAGAAGTCAAAAGACTTTGATGACAGATGCGTTATACTGATTTAGTTGTTTGGAGGTTATTCAGTTTTGGAAGTGTTGCATGCAAAGGTTGTAGGGCGAATGCTTGGAGTTGCATGTCACATGCAAGGACATTCCTTTCTTGTTGAGAGGGAGTGTTGAATATTGCAACAAGAAACAATGAAATTGGCATCCAGAAACATCATCCTTTATCCTAGTGAAAAATAAGCACCTACACTAGGTGGGGCTCACACAGGCTATTTTTAGGTGATATGTCTATTTTTAGAATTTGGATAAAAGTCTATTTTTAGTAGTAATTTATTTATAGATGTTTGAACAAATTATATGGATGGATGGGCGTCTAAGTTTGGAATGAATGTGCGAAGTTGTTTCATGGAATGCATGTCTAAAATTAGAATGCATGTTGATTTTTTTTAAGCCCTTAACAAAAATTAGACAATAAATAATTGTCTATTTTGAATGAGCACTTGGAACTAGTTAACTGAAGTGGAAAATCAGTTAGTTAAGTGAATTTTTATTTGAAGTGTTTGGTTGGTGGACCATGCATTGGACTTCGTTGTGACTGAGTGTGACAAAGTTGTAACAAAGTTGGATTTGTAGTTATGTGAGTTTTTATTTAGTTTAACTCAGTTAAGTGAGTTAAACTCAGTTGTGCTAGTTGTAACTGTTAGACATTGGGTTCAACACTTCCATGTCAAATCCATGTCAAAGAAGTGACCTTGGTAAAATCTTCATAACTCTCTCTCTGAGTATCGGATTGGAATGCCATAAAAAGTGATAGATAGTGCACAGTCTGTACTTTGTGCTCTATCAATTTCAGAGCCAAATAAAGAAACAGTTACACATGGCACGCCGTACAAGTGCGCTATGCTGAAACAGTCCATAATTAGGGAATTGTGATAAAGTGGGTATAAATCTCTCTTGAAGAATCCAAATTGGGTCAGACCTGTGGCATTGGAAAGATGACTCAGAGGACTACTACAAGACCGAAAATCAGATATTGAGGATCTGAAATAACAGAGATAGACCATATTCAATATCAAGCCTCCAGAAGGCAAGAAAAAGCTAGATCATGTGTTGTCAAGGATTGCAAAGGACCAGACTTTCTACGGCAGAAAATAAAACCAAGGTGCAGTAGAGGGTAGCATGACAAGAGCAGCAACCAAGGTGCATAACAACAGTAAGAATTTCATCATATGAAGTCTTCAAGTGGGCAGCACTACATACAATCATTGTAAAGTATTTCCAACAATTGTTGGAAATACTGAGAGGGGGGGGTGAATCAGTATTTCTTTCAATTAGAGCATTAGTTAATCTTGAATTATTATCAGTGTTTGTACAATGATAGCAACAAACAAGAGGAACACAAATGCACACAGTTGAGAGATAGGTGAAAGGGCCTGGTTGACTATTAGTTGTGACTATAGTGGTGCATTCAATGCATCCACACACACATTGGAGATGCTTATGAGGATTGCGTAGTCAAGGCTAGCCATATCTAAATCATTTAGAGGTTATTGACCATCAGGGATTGCATAGTGGAGGCAGGCTGTCAAGAGGCAGTAAATTGGTGCATGTGTGAACCAATTTTTGTATGACAGTGTGAGACAATTGTATATTGTACTGAGAGCTCTTGGAGCTAGATTTTTGGACGAGATTGTTTCATGATCCATGATATACATAATATATGATAGTTGGGGTTTTTATCTTTAAGCTTTCCTGCTAAAAACATCTTGTTATGTGCGATTGGTTTTTCTTCATGTGTGTGTTTGGTAATACATCACAGTATTTATAAAATTTATACACTAGGGGTAATAAGGTGTAGAATGAGTCAAATAAATATTATACTTCTGACAAAAACTATTCATCTTAGTAGATTTGAAAGCCATTACATTCTCAGTCACCAACCTCTGAGGATAGCCAAATCTAGGCATATTATTTTCCAACAGAAATTTGATGATTACCGTGTCAGTGTAATTTCTAGTTGGAATGGCCTTAATCCACTTGGTGAAATAATTTGTGGCTGTAAGAATCCACATGTGTTGTCCCGATGATGGTGGATGAATTTCACCAATGAAATCCAACCCCACTGCTGGAAAGGAGCATCTTTTGAAATGGGAATCATAGGTATTAGAAGTAGATTTTGTTTACCAGTGAACTTTTGACATTCAGTGAAAGCTCTAACTTTAGCAAAAACATCAGAAAAAAGAGTTGGCCAATAATAACCAGCTCTTAAAATCTTGTTTGTTGTAGCCTTCAAAGTGTCCGCCACATACTCCTGCTTGTATTTCTTCTTTAACTTCTTGGGAATCAACCTCATCTAGACATTTCAACAAAAATCCTAGAGGGTCTTTCCAGTAAGGTTGATTCTCCATTAAATTATTTTTTTAGGATTCCAAGACTTAGCGACTGAGATCTGCACCTAGGAGGAACCCTTCGCCTACCCTCTGTAGTGTTGCGGGCTCTGCGCCTACCAGGCCTCCCTGTTCAGGTTGGGCGCTATTTCCCTCTATTGGCCCTATGTGGATTCCTTCTGACCTTGCTGCCTTTGCAGAGGAAGCCCCTTTCTAGGCACTGCACATGCAAATTCTTGGTTATTAACTCGTGATGGATCCATCCAACCCTAGTGGTACTTCTGATGCATCAACAAATTTCAAAGCGTTGATGGATGCTGCACGAACATTTAAAAGAGCTGGCCTTGCCAGATTCGTTAAAAAGGAAGACGAGATTCCTGAAATATCCCTTGAAGCTTCACAATTTCGGGCCTGAGCCCTCCAACTGGAAGATTGTGGTCTCATCGGAAAATTCATGGGCCTTTGGCCCTCTCCCCGTTCTGTCAGATCTTGGCTGGGAAAAAACTGGAAGCCATTAATCCAAGGTAACATCATGCATCGTTCTGTGGTAAGGGTTTCTACAGATTTTAATTTGAGCATAGAGAGGATCGTGATTTAATCTCTAGGAATGAGCCTTACTTCATGGGTGCCTAGGGAATGTACCTTGACCATTGGAGCCCCAACTTCAACCCTGACTATGAAATCCCCTCAGCTGTCCCTGTGTGGGTAAAAATCCTGTTCTTACCTCTCCATTGCTGGAACTAGTCTACCTTCAAATCCATTGGAAGCACTCTAGGAAAGTATATCGATTGTGATGAGATGAAAGAAGGACTATTCGCATGTGCCCATATCTATGTTGAAGTAGATCTAGATAAAGGCCTTCTCGAGGCTATTTAATTTTGCGTGGATAACTGGACCCATATTCAAGAAGTAGACTATGACTAGATACTTTTCAAATGAAAATCCTATCATGAATACAAACATTTTTCCAGTGAATGCCCGAAACGGGCGACAATAGAGGTTCAAGATGATCCAAAACAATGTAATTCTACAAGAAAACAAAAAAATCATCAAAATCACAACGAAATCGTATAGGAGGTACCTAAAATCATTGGGGAAAATAAGCCACTGCTGCTCCGCAACAAACAAAAGCAGGTCCAGTTGAGACACAACCAATAGAAAATGAATACCATACGATTGGTGGCCCAACTACTTCAGATAATTCGAATAGGTTTGAAGTCCTTGCAGATATGGAAACTGAGGAAGACACAGGAGAAGAGACAACAGACAAAGCTCCACTACATCACACAGTAGGAGGAAAAGGGAAAGCCAAAATTCTTGACAAAATAGACATAGAGAAAGTAGAAATGTCGGAAGAAGAAGAGGGAGAAATCAGAGAGGATGGCTACCACTCTATCAAAGATGATGATTTAGCCTCACTACAGGGTGCAACAGATGATCAGGATATCGAAAAAGGTACTCTCATTAAGAAAAATGCTAGAAGATCAAGAAGGAAATCAAATAGAGAAATCAGGTAGTAGACCTCTGAATGTTCTTTCTAATGCCATAGTTCTGACCTAATTTGGATTCTTCAAGACAAATTTATGCCCAATCTCCCACAATGACCTAAATATGGATTGGTTCAATAGAGATAACTTGTACGACATGCCACGTGTCACTGTTCCCTCCTTCGGCTCTGAAATTGATACACAGGAAACTATAGTCCGTGTGATTTCGGCTACTTTTTATAGAATTCCAATCCAATGCTTAAAGAGAGAGTTAGGACGATTTTCCCAACGTCACCTATTTTAGATGAAATTCAGGAGCCTTCAAAAACCCTAACTTCCACAGCTCATATCTCTGAAACTATTGCGAACCAAGATCTGAAATTTTTACATGAAGTTCCTAAGGATTTGTTCGAAATGGTCTTTTTTTTAGTGTCCAAAACCTCATAGAAAAAAAATTATAGTGAAAATTCTACGATGACCTGTTTGAAGCAGCGAAACCCTAGAATCCAAAGCTCTAATACCAAACGTTATGAAACCAGCTCCAAAAAGGGAAGAAAAGAGAGATCAATGCCTTATAAATAAGCCACTTTAAGGGGGAAACCTCCTTTACATTACATAAATGAACAATTATTGGATGATACAAATGAAAAAGCCTCCTTTCTATATATAGGAGTCCATGGGTTCACAATATAATCCTAGTCGACCTAAAAATAATAATGTAAAGGTACAATAATAACAATATGGGGGTTACAGGGGTAAAATAATAACAATAAGTGGGATACAATAACAACAATAAGGGGATACACTAGTACTATAGGGACCTAACACGAGATAATATTGATTCAACAAGTTTTTCATCTTTCAATCCTTGCATTTCTCTTCAATTGTGATAGTCATATCATTTCGAAGATTCTTGATTTCAAGACATGTCTTACTATTGGTTCATATGAAGGGTTTATAATTTTTAACCCTCTAATTTTTTATGCCAATATTCTCCCACATGTTGAAAATATCATGAATCAAATACCATATTTCCCTAGTTCTAAATTCCAAGTGGAAAATATTATCCATACGTCTGAATACATCACTTGCTCTTACACCTTTTGTATTGATTTTTCCTCAATTGGATAACCTATTTCCATGCACAATTTTTTTTTTTTTTAAACTGAAATGGTTATTTTTATTTTTATTTATAACGAGGGATAGGTTGGGTCGGAGCCTAAAAAACCATCAGTACATAGCTTCAGCCAACTTCAAATACAATCGAGTCATCAATACTCATTTACGGAATTGGGATTTGAGATGGGGGTTCATCGTTAATGCTGAAGGCTCCTTGCAGGATGGAGCATCCTTTGTTTTTGTTGCTATCTGCTTCCTTGTTTGATTCTCTGAGAATATGAAAAAAATTATAAGAGGTGAAGTCTACCATAATGTACTTCAAACTTCGAAGGCTCTTATTTAGAATTGGATTGTTAAACTGGACCTCCGAGTTTAAAATTTTTATCAAAATTTCTAAGTCCCCGAAAGCTTGGATTTCTCAAATGCCTTTATCCCGAGCTATTTGGCACGCTTTTATCAATACGAGAATTTATACCTTGTTATTTGTTCTCTATCCAAGGCCCAAACTGAACCAGTCTCTTGTGCATTCCAAAGAGTAGATCATGCCCCTTTCACCTGACATCCCAGGGTTTCCTTTGGAAGCACCGTCGAAGAAGTTTGTTGCTTTACTCTACTTCCTACACCATGTTTGGAATATTTCTTCTAGTTCTCTTATGTGCCATCTTGGACTGATGGGGGTTCTGACTGGAGCTTGATTCTTGTCTTTGAAGACGAAGGAACAAAACCAGTTCTTTTCTTTTGGAAGAAGTGTGATTGCGGAATTATGAGAGCGTTGGGAAGATGTCTCCAGGAGGAGAGCTTTAGCTTTGGCAGTCACCGTCGAGGGATTCCATATGGTGTTGTTGAAGACCTGTTCATTCCTATCAATCCATAATTTCCAGCAGACGTATTTAGGGATGTTCTTCCAAACTCGAATCCATATAGACTTGCTGGGGATAGCATGAGGATACTGCCCCTTCCAATTAAAGAATAGATCTACCACAAAGGTCTGAATAGGTGCATAAACGTTAAGAACGTGGAGGATGAGCTTCCACACTTCTTTTTCGAAGGGGAAGTTTACAAATATATGGTCCATTGTTTCAATATCATTCCTGCAAAGGGTGCATCTATGGGGTCCAAGGTACCTCTTTTTGTGAGGTTTTCTCTTATCAGAGTCTTTTTGTGCATTAAACCCCAAAAAACGAAGTTGATTTTAGGGATGTAGAGGGGATCCCATACCTGTTTATAGAAGGTAGTGAGGTGATTCGACACTCTATGAGGTTGAAGATACCGAAATCCAATTGCTGCAGTATAATTTCCTGTGTTTCCCTAGCCCCAGGAGTCTGGGACCTGCTTGTGGATTGGGGCAGAGTCACCCAACTCGTCTTTAGCATATTATATTGGATTAGAAAATGTTCTAGGGCTTTGGGGAATATGAAAGAGAGCCAATTTCCTTCTCATCCCAAGAGGAAATTTCTTCAAGCATGGTGATGTTTTGTTGTTCCAACCATTCTCGAATTCCTCTTATAGCTTTAGAGTTTGCAAGTGGTAGATATCCCATGATACTATCTTGCAACAACAGATTGGATTTTCCGTTTCTAGGAATTCAAAAGAGGTAATTTTTAAAGAAGTTAATTCCTCTCTGGCAGAGATTCCATATCAGTGATCCATTGGGAGTGTTTTCTCATCACATTTTCCTTAGAGATGTTCCTGCTACATATTTCCTTTTCAGGATTTTGCTGACTGGATGCTTGGAATCATTGTAAATTTTCCATAAAATTTTGCTGCCTAGTGATATGTTTGTTGTTGAGGGGTCTTTGATCTGTAGGAAGCCCTCCAATATCGGGCGTGTGACCATATCCCAGTTGACAAGATGAAACTTTGTTTGATTTCCCTTCACACACCTCCAGAGGAAGTCACGGATGAGCATGGACACCTGTTCAGTAATAGACTTGGGAGCCAGAAGGAAAGAGGCCCGATATATTGGTAAGGCCAAAAGAACTGATTTTATCAACATTAATTTTCTGGCTGTGGTGAGACAGTAGCCTCCCCATGATACGATTTTAGATTTTAATTTACATAGTACCTCTTCCCACAATGCGTTCTTGATGTTTCCTAGCGTTAGGGGAAGGCCAAGGTATTTTATTTTTTCCCATTTAACGTGGCCAGCAAAGCCCAGGAGAAATGTGATTCGGTTGATAACTTGCCGATCAGTGTTCCAACCATAAACTACGTTGTTCCTTTTGTTGATGAGGGCACCCGATGCCTTACAGAAGCTATGAAGGATAGCTTTAATGTTGGAAGTGATTCCCAATGAGACACCTCCCAGCATAAGAGAATCATCAGCAAACACCATGTGGTTGATGGGATCCAATTTGTTTTGCACTCTTAAGCCTGGAACAGTCCCTGCAATTTTTGCTTCTGTCAATTTTCTGTTGAGGGAGTTAGCCATTATGACGTACATGAATGGGGAGAGGAGGCAGCCTTGCCTTAATCCCCTCGATGCTTTAAAATAAGTGGCGGGTCTTCCATTAATAAGAGGGGTGATCTAGAGCTTATCTATGCAAGCTTTGATCATATTGATGAAGTTAGAGGAGAACCCAAAGGTGAGAAGAACTTTGTAGAGGAAAGAGAGGTTTTCCCTGTCAAAGGAATTTTCCATGTCAAGCTTGATCAACATGCCTTTTTATTTTCGTTGGTTGCTAGAATGCATTGCCTCCTGAACCTGAATGACATTATCTAGTATGTGCCTACCTTTGAAAAACCCACCTTGAGAGAGAGAAATTAGGTTCCCTAGTAGAGGCTTGATACTGTTGGCCAAAAGCTTAGAGAGGATTTTGTATGATGCGTTACAGAGGGATATGGGCCTGAATCTTTCAAAGGATTCAGGGTTCACCTCTTTCAAAATTAAGGCCAAGAAGGTGAAGTTGATGCCTCCCCCTACCTTAGCTTTATTCTGGAAACCTTTGATCATTCTCATGAGGTCAACTTTAATAATGTCCCAACAGATTCTATAGAAATGGATTGAGAAACCATCAGGCCCAGGTGTCTTGTCTAGTTACATTGACCAAATAAATTTGCAAATTTATTCCTCAGAGAAAGTCTTCATCAGATTGGTTTTGTCCTCACTACTGACTAGGGAGGGTATGTGAGTGAGGAAGTCCTTTGTGTCCTCTTTAATTTTATCATTGTCTTTCCTTAATAGCTTTTGAAAGTGAGATTCTGCAGCTGTTTTGATATTTTCAAACCCTTTTCAAACCAGCCCCTTCGAACAGGTAATTTATGAGATGTGGTTTCAGGAGAGGCGTGCTCTATACTGTCGATGGAAGAAAGTAGTGTTTTGGTCCCCAGATTTTAGCCACAAGATTTGGGACTTGATCCTCCAATATTCTTCTTCAGTGTGGAAGGAGCCATAGGTGTTACTTTGGGCAATCTATTCCTTCTCTAGCTCCATAGAGGTGCTGTCTCTTTTATCCATTTCCATTTGCAGGTCTTCCAGTATCTAGACTGCTTCTTTCCTCTGGCAGGTTGGGGTTTGTTTTGGTTTCCTGATCCACTCTTTCAGGGCATACTTTATAGCTTTGAGCTTCTGCTCCCACACATAGCTTGGGGAGACATTGAATGATTTGGCCCAAACCATACAGACAGTATTAAGAAACCTTTCTCTCTCACTCCAAAGAGGGCTGAAACAGAATGGAATAGGGCCCAGGTTTTCTTCTTCTTCCAGGAGAAGCATAATAGGTTTGTGATCAGAGGTAAGCTTGGGGAGGATTCTGGTAGATATTAACCTCTGCTCCAACAACAACGAAATCTGCACCAAGAAGCATTCAAGGCGGGTTGAGATGTGTTCTAACCCAACTCTGTTGTTGGACCAAGTGTAGAGGCCTCTTGAAGGTTTGAAGTCTAGGAGGTCCTGTTGGAGCACAAGGTCTTCCACAATGTGAAGCATTTGATCCCTGTTGAAGCTGATGCCTATTTTTTATTTTGCGTCTAAAATTTTCTTTAGATCTCCATCAAGAATAATGTTTTTGGGAGTATGAAGATCTAGAAATTCAGAGAGAGATTTCCAACAATCTCTTTTTTCAACATATTGCACAGGAACATTAATATTGAAGAGAGCAAAGGTCAACTTACTTGTGATATGCCTTAGCTCGATGAAGATCTAGTGTTGGGTCTCAAATGAGTTCACCAAATGTACTTGTTCCTCCAACCACAAAGTGTCTATTCCGCCTTAGGAGGCCCTTGCACTTACAACCAACCCTGAATTTTTCTTCCACTTCGATTTGCAGATGTCTAGTAGGGTGTCCCCTTTGATTTTAGTCTCTTGGAGCATGAGGATTTCTAGGGGTTCGATTTTCAGGAGATCTTTTATTACTTCAGTTTTCAATGGGTTCCCCAAGCCTCTACAATTCCAAGAGACTAATTTCATTATTTTTTGGTGAGGGGATTGGATGCTCCTCCCTTGGGAGGCCTTGTTCTGGTGTTCCTCCCAATGGAAATTTCAATTGTAGATTGACTTGCTAGAGTTTTTTGTTGTTTTGCTTCTTCTTCTCTGGTTTATTTATGTGATTTCCTTCCCACTTTTTTTCGAGGTTTCTCGAAGGATTCATCCTCTGAGGAGCCAAAGTTTTCTATAGACTTCTTCTTGGTCATTTCAACATAAGAGGGTGAAGAGGAAGCACCTGGGTTTTCTCCAGGGGGAGCTGGATTTTCAATGCCTTTGTCTTGAGTGTAAGAAGCATTCAACTGATCTTTGGCTTCCAGAATTGTTACTGAGGGTTATGTTGGGATAATGAGCTCTTCATTCGGTGTTTTGGTTTCAGCTAGTGGGGAGACATTGTTCTTTATCCCAATAGTCTTGACTTTTGTTGTTTCTTCAGATCCTTTAGTGATTCATTTTCCTTTTTCTTTGGATCTAGTTGCTTTTTGGACCAAAGTACATTGTTCTCCTTTCGAATTCTCACTCTCTTCTTTCACCTTCTTTTTGCAGTGCCTTGCAAAGTGGCCATAGCCATGACAGTGTCTGCATTTAAATGGAAACTTCTCATAGTCCATCTCCTAGATATGTGACCAGTCAGCAACCGTTAATTTTATTGCTTCAAGGAGCCAAACTTCCAAATCCACCTCAACACAAATACGGGCACACGTGTATTGGTCTTTCCTTACTGCCTGGTCAATGTACTTCCTAAGCGAGTTGCCTATGATTTGAAGAGATTCCTAGTTCCAACAATGCAATGGAAGGTGTGAGAGGTGAACCCACACTGGAACAACTGAAGGGACATATTGGGAGGGGTCGAAATATGGGTTCCATTTATTTACATACAGTCCCTGGGGTCCCATAAAATATGGGTCGTTTCTGAAGATAAGGCTCTTGTCTTCTGCATTTTGAAAAACAAACACAAAGTATCCTTTGCCTACAAAATGACTTTTGATTCCTTCAGAGGCTAAGGGAATCCAATTCCTCTTCACCCAGTCATCCACTGCTTTGGGCGAGGGCCAGAGGCTAGTAAACTGACTGATGAGACCTCTATCAGCCAGGTTCAGGGTAGCTTTGCATGTTTCTTCAATCAGGACAGCCACCGAAGGAATGGTTTCCAGCTTCTTTACAAATTTTTGCTAAGAGGAGGATGGGGGCCGCTTGCTGCAGGAAGAAATCAGATGTTTGAACGCCTTGATCTCTAGTGGGGTAGGAAGGGGAGCCTCGGGTCCCCATCCTGAAGCCATGGCGGACGATTGGTTGCAGATAGGTCACTCGCATTCATGCATTTTGAACAACAGAGTGCGCGTCGAGTTCAAAACCTTGTTAACAAAAACAAATAATTTTGGCGCCCACCGTCGGCTTCGAACCCTAAAAAAACTGAGTGGAGAAAGCACCCATAGCAATGTCTACATGAATGGAAAAGAGTCGATCATGCGAAGAGCCAAAGAGCTGAAGGGCCGAAGTTGCAATGTGCCAAAGAGCCGAAAAGACTGAGTTCCATCCATGCACAATTTCTTTAATAAAAATATTTGAGTAACACTTTCCTTAACCCCACCACAATTTTCTTCAGATTCACTATGAAAAAATATTGACCATTTGGATGAAATTCATAGTCTACATCCTATACTGCTTATCCGTATTATGATCCCATGCTAATAAATTTTCTTATGTATTCATTAAATTAGAATGCATGATACATTTCACTATTTCAAAAAATAAGGTTATTGGGTTATTCTTGCATCAATTGTCTTCTAGCCTCTGTAGAATGGTTTCCCCCAATTACATAATACATGTAGTTAAAACTTCTTAATTTATCAAATTCCTCTTAGTTGGGAACTTCAATTGGATCAACAAGAACCACACTGAGTCAACCACATGTGCTTATTTATTGTACCTAATCAATGTTTTCAAGTTATGAAAATTCAAGTGGTGTGGCTTTCTAATTTAATATTTAGATTGTCCTTCATTTGACTTATAAAATTGTCTGACATTTATCTAAACAGTATGACCGCCTTCAACGAAGTTTTTCTCATCAATTTATTTAGAATGGAATTTGTTTTATGTTAATAATACCATCCTCTAAATCAACGCTTGGTGTTATGATTTCCCTGCTGCCTTTAGAGCTTTCACTATGATCTTCACTAGCACCCATGACTTTTTCAAAATGACCAACTTTCAATTTCTTCCTTCTATCATTTAACATATTTTCTTATAAATATAAAATCTCCTGATCATCAAATAGAATAGAAAAATCCATGGGTATTCTTCCTTTTTGTCTTTTATGACTCTTCTCATTTTCAAAAAAAATTCTAACCTCATTGTCATCAATGACAACATCTTCTTCAACTTCAGCTTCCACATCTTCAAAAGTAACATGTCTAGCTTTACTGGATTGATGTATTTTGGCCATTCTTTCTTGATTTCCTATATCTACTCATGTATTTTCAAGATCTATTGTCTTTCATTTTGTTTTCATTTCTTCTTTTGTTGTATCTATGTGGAAACTGTTGATCACATTCATAATATTTGTATGTGTTGAGAAATGTAACTAGCTTTGGTCTTCATAATTGTTGTACTCATTTCAATATGCATCCTATATAAAAAACAATAAAAGAAAATAAAAGTTATCATTATCAAAGCATGGATTTCATGCTCTTCTAGGTAAATGCATTTTCTTCGTGCTTCTAGGTTTGTTAGGTCTTATGAATTACTGTCTTAAGTCAAAGGAGCCAGCATCAGTGTGTAGCAGTTTGGTGCAGAATTACAAAAATAATTAAGGAAGGGCTGAGTTGGTACTAAGAGAAGGACTTGGTTTAGGGTTTGGGTCTTTGTATCTCATTTGAAGAAAATTCTAAGATGAAAATATTTTTCGGGTTTTCCCTTTGGAGGGGTTTTTCCCTTGCTAAGAGCCTAATATTTGTGTCATCTACTGTTGTAGTTTATATTCTTGATATACGTTTGATGAAAGGTCTAACTAAAAGAACACAATATAGCTAATAAGTTCACAAGAAAAAATTAAGGCTAAGGAAAATAAGATTAATAACTGCCACTATTGATTTTCCAACAGTCCATGTATAATAAATTCCCTCCAACACAATTGAAATACTCTTAGAAAAATCCTATCAAACAAAATATAACATTTCAATGATAAATACATTATAAAAAAATATAATAATACTTACAATAATGCATAAAACATAAATATAAATAAGAAAACTTACATAGTTATTCATAATGTCGAATATGACTTCATGACACATATCTGCAGAATCTTTTGTTGTGTCATAACTGCTCTTTGTAAAATGATATCTAACCTTCTCATGTGTCATGACTTGTTTTAAAAGAACATAACAATATATGTATCTAACACCAAACATATGTCTCGTACTTTGCCAACAACCTCATAATTTTCACCATATTGAATCCAACCACAGTATAGAAATATTTGTACACCTTCATTGCTTTGTCTATCTTTAATATACCATGAAAATTTCATTCTATTTATTTTTGGTGCCATCTTCCATTTTGAAATAATCTTCAATGGTTTTAATCGTTTGACTTTTGTTATGTGTGTCGGTTCACTTTTGTTCAATAATATTCATAGAGGGTCGAACTACGACTTTAGATGTTGTAACTACTGCCCTTAATTCATAAAGTTAACATTTAAAAATACCACATATACCTTTTTTTATGCTATATATATGTGTGTGTGTGAATTCTACTGTTATATTAAAAAAAAAAAAAAATTCTTTACTCTATGAATTAAAAAAAAAGTTAGTTATGTTAGTAATTAAAAAAAAAAAAAAAAACATTATTAAAATGTAAATGAAAGGAAAAATAAAAAAAAAATTAATTACAAAAACATAAAACTATAATTTAAAAAAAAAACATAAATTTAAATAAAAAAGTTAAAAAAAAAAAAAAAAAAAAAAAAAAAAAAAAACCATTAAAATAATCATAATAATAATAATAATCAATAACATTATTTTAAAAGAACATTTAAAACCAAAAAAAAATAACAATTAAAAAAAAAACAAAAACCAAAAATAGTTTAAAAATTAAACATAACAAATTTAATTTAAAAAACAAAAATAAAAATTTTAAAATAAAAAATTAAAACCAAATAAAAAATAAATTAAAAAAACATAAATTAATATAAATTATTTTATATATATATATATATATATATATATATATTGATAATGATGATGATGGTAGTTAATGTCCACTGAGACCAATCTTTGGTCTATCGGACTTAAAAAAAGAGTTATTTAGTTTGATTTAAGATTTTATTCCTATGCTCAAAAATTTTGGAGATGAACTCACTATAATTTTGACGTCTTAAAAAGCTAGAAAGATCAATATTGCAACAAAGGTTATAAGATTAAGCTTTAATGTAGTTGTACGCAAAACACTCTAAATAACAAAATTAAATTAATTTAAAAAAAAATAAAAACAACAAAAATATAAATATAATAAAAAAATATTAAATTTTAAAAACTTAATATGTTAATTAAAAATAAAATAAAATTGCTTGGCAAGTTGGGCACAAAGTTTCACGACACAACCATCAAAGTGGCAGGTTTTGCTAGTCCTGTTGCAACTCTTTCGTGCCCGGTTGACCCAGGGTCAATTTCCATAATTTTTATCCTAAAAATCTTATAAATATGAGTTTTTTTGGTATTTTTCCTATCAATTTTTTTAAAATGTTATATTTTTTTAAGTCCCTAAATATGATATTTTAAAGAAAAAAATTAAAAAAAAAATGTTAAAAAACACAATGAAATGACATATTTTACCTAAATTCTTCTTTAAATGGTTTAAATAGGAAAAAACTAATATTTTAAATGTGAAAGTCTTCTATTGAATGTATGTCTTCTTTTTAATGAATGCTCTAAAAATTTGATGTGATGTGAGGAATAAACACAATGAAAGTTACTATATAACTAATATGGTGGGATTAATTTAATTTTTGTTAAATGTGAAATTAAAATTAAAATTAAGAAAAATTAATTTATAGTTAATATTATAGGTTTAGATTAACTTTTATTAATTGTGGAATAAAAAATAAAATACTAATTATAAAATTTAACTTAATTACTTAGTTAATGTTAAATAATTAAAATAAAAAATTTATTTTAATTATTTAACATTAACTAGGTAATTAAGTTAGTTTTTATAATCTATATTTTATTTTTAATGTTGCAATTAACCAAAGTTAATCTAAACCTATAATATTTATTTTTTTATAGGAAATATTTATTTTATTTTTGAATAAAAATATTGAAGGAAAATTTGTGTGAAAATTTTGAATAGAAAGTAGGGTCAAAATTTTTAAGACAATTTTAATGATGTTTTAAAATCATTTTTGGAGGGAAATAATTCAAACAAAATTTTTGGAGGGAAATTTTTTTTGCCAAATTTTTTGGGTGTAAACTTTGGAGTGAAATTTTGGGGGGCGGAGGGGGGAGGGGGGGAACTTTGGTGAGAGTGTACTTGTATCATTCAACATCTTTTGCGAAAGGCCATGGATTCTTGTGACAATGAAGTTTTTCTTTCTACAACATCAACATCTTGTTCATGCAACAACTCTATTCACATTGACGAATATAACATGAATGCTTTCTCTATGAATAGAGAGTCCAAATTTTCACTTAATGAGGAGTTTGATGAAAGTAAAAGTAATAATATTGATCATATTAATCAAGAAAGTATTAATTTTAAGGATTATGAAAGCACAATTGGCAAAGGGGAGGATGAAGAATTTCCTCCAAATGATAATTTTAGAGGCACAAATGAAGATAATGCATTTTCTCTAAGTCAGGATTTTAAAAGCGCTCATGATGATGATGAAATTCATTCGAGCAAGGATTTTAAGAGCACGAATGAGGATGGTGAAGGATTTCCTCCAAGCAAGGATTTCAAAGGAACAAATAATGATGATGAATTTACTCCAAGCGAGGATTTCAAAAGCACAAATGATGATAGTGAAGGATTTTCCCCAAGTGAGGATTTCAAAAGCATTGATGATGATGATGAATTTCTTCCGAGTGAGGATTACAAAAGCACATGTGATGATGGTGAAGGATTTCCTTCGAGCGAGGATTTCAACGAAAGAAATGAGGATGGTGAAGATTTTCCTCTAAGCGAGAATTTCAAAAGCACCGATGACGATGATGGATTATCTCTAAGAAATATTTTAAAAAGCATAAATGAGGATGGTGAAGGATTTCCTCGAAGTAAAAATTTCAAAGGCACAAATGATGATGATGAATTTCCTCCAAGCAAATATTTCAAAAGCACAGACGATAATGGTGAAGGATTTCCTCCAAGCAAGGATTTCAATGGAAGAAATGAGGATGATGAAGAATTTCCCCTCAACAAAGATTTCAAAAACATTGATGATGATTATGGATTTCCTCTGAGCGAGGATTACAAAAGCACTGATGATGATGGTGAAGGATTTCCTTCGAGCGAGGATTTCAATGGAAGAAATGAGGATGGTAAAGAATTTCCTCCATGTGAGGATTTCAAAAGCACTGATGACGATGATGGATTTCCTTCGAGCAAGGATTACAAAATCATAAACGACGATGGTGAATTATTTCCTCCAAGCAAGGATTTCAGTGAAAGAGATGAGGATGGTAAAGAATTGCCTCTGAGCGAGGATTTCAAAAGCACAAATGAAGATGGTGAATGATTTCCTTCGAGCAAGGATTTCAAAAGCACAGATGAGGATGGTGAAGGATTTCCTCCACGAGAGGATTTTAAAGGAACCCGTGATGAGGATGGATATCCTCATGATGGATTTCCACCAAGTGAGGATTTAAAAACTACAAATGATGATAGTGAAGAATTTCCTGCAAGTGAGGATGGTAAAGAATATTGTCCAAGCAAGGATGGTGAAGAATTTTTTGACCATGTTCAAAACGATCATACTAAGGATAATATTCCTCCTAATGCCGATGAAAATTCTTGTATAGAGGAAAATGAAATGATGGAGACATTTCAAGCAATTATTGTATCGAGGATTAGGACTAGATCTTTTTATATCAACCCAAGATATTCCAGTTATACAAGGTATAGGAAATAATATATCACGACAAGAAGTTCTATCACTAATATGATTCCAAGTGAATGTTGCCAAAAAGATTGCTTGAAAGTTACAGATTTCAAGTGTGCATTGGATAAAAGGAAGACATATTTTTCATTGAGTAAAAGCATGCATAATTCATATTTAGTGGTGTGCATGCAATCCACATTTTTAGGTTATGATTGCCATATTGAGAATTTATTGCTCTATAAGGCTTTCAAAAAGTTTCATTCAATTGGTAATTTCCATCTATCAAGAATCCAAACAAGGTTAGAAAAAAATCTCACATTTTATTCAAAAGTACATCATAAACAAGATATTGGGCCATTAGCAAATATTGCAATGTCACGGATGCAAGACTTATTTTCAAAACATGGAGAGTGTATGCCAAATAATGACACAACAGATATTCCAAATAATTTCTCAAGACAAGGAATCTATAACTTATACAAATAAGTTGTAGAAGGTGCTGAAGTAGATGGTAAGTTTATTACATATCCATATTTTAGAAGGATGCGAAGGAAAGAAGTCGACAATATATGTATTCCTAAGAAGTCAAGGATGGGGGTTTGTGGTACTTGCACTTCTCGTAAATAAAAAAAAGGGATAAATGTCAAGGGGAAGAAAGAGGTATGCATTTATAACATTATTTTTAAAAAGTGGATAGTTATCAACTATCAAAATGTGTTTATTAATAGGTTGTTTTTATGTTATTTGCAGATTCCATTGTCAAAGCACTTCAAGAGCATCACAAATAACAAACAAGTGAAAGGAAAATGTTGTATAAGTATCGAAAGTAGTGTTATGATAATACAAATAAATATTTAGGTTTGATAATTGATGGTATGGACCAAAAGAAAACACTTCTACCACATATTTTTCGCACACCAAAAATTTACACGAGGAAAATTTTATTCAGTTTCACTTGGTTGGTTGTATGGTATTTAATGGGAAAATTGTGTCTAAGGGTTTACTTCACAACATATCCAAATATTCATAATGATACAAATAGGACCATAACCATAATTCATGATGTGATTTTTCATTGGTATGGTAATCTTATTGAAGTTTTTATCTACAATTAGACAACACTAGTTGTGAAAACAAAATTCAAATTATATTTGGATATCTAAGCATGCTTATTGAATTAGGAATTTTTCAAAAGGTAAAGGTTGGTTTCCTTCTTGTTGGGCACACTCATGACCATATTGATCAGATGTTCAGTCATTTTTCAGTCATATTGAGGAGGAAGGATGTTGGGAGTTTACCATCATTAATTAAATGTATTAAGACATCATACATTCGAGAGCCCAACATTCACATATTGGAAGAAACTATTGACAAGCAAAGGTTTATTTTGGGATCACACGGTGAAGAGAAATGCATTGAACAACTTAATGAAATTATCTTCTAACATCAATTTCGTATCAAAGGAATTGACGGGAAAACACTTATACAGGGTAAGAAGTATTCAACTACTGCAGAATGAGGGTTGTCACTAGGTTTAACATTTTTGAGGTTCATTTTAAATTGTCCAATATTTGCATCAAATATATTGTTATTACAATCAGTTACTAAAATCCATAATGCATTAAGGCCTAAGATAGATATAAATTATTTTGAATGCTTGGAAAAAATAAAAACATCTATTAGAGATACATGACTACTTTGATGTTTCTAATTCAGTTTGATGAGAGTCTTTTTTCAATAATCAAAGTGATATCATTTCAAGATGATAAAAAACAAAAGAAGAAGAAGAAGAAGAAGAAGAAGAAGAAGATACACTTTTGAAGACTCCATTTATTTGGCCACAAAATATGCCAAATGAACATGAGGAAATAAACATTATTGAGCATTAACAATTTCAAGGTTTTATTAATTCTTCACATGTAGAGGAAAGATAAATGTATATTGGTTGTAGAAATATGTTGAAAACTACAATTTTTTGTAGTCATAATATTTGATTTTAATTCCATGGTTGAAAAATGTCAAAAGATTAAGGTTTTTCATAGTCATGATATTTTATCTTTAACATTATAGTTGAAAATAGTTATAATTTTAGGCATTTTAGAGTCATGATATTTTATCTTTAATGTCATGGTTGATTTTTTTTGAAATTTTAAGGTTTTTTGGAGACATGATATTTTATCTTTAACACCATGATTGAAAATTGTTGGAGTTTTAAGGTTTTTTGGAATCATGAAATTTTATCTTTAACACCATTGCTAAACAATGTTGGAATTTTAACTTGAAAAAAAAAGAGTTGATGCAACATCAACACTTCTCATTTCAAGGTTTTTTTTTTTTTTTGGATGTATTTTATGAAAAAAATTGGTTTTTACTACCATTGTTAAAAAAATGTTGAAAATTTACACACACATAGATCCCCCCACACCCCCCCACCCCACCTCAAAAAAAAAAAACAAATGTTGATGTAACATCACTAATTTTCATTTTTGGGGTGTTTTTTCATGTTGTTTGAACAAAATAGGGGATTTTTGGCTAGAGTTCTTGTTTTGAGATTACAATTCTCGTTAAGTTGGTAACTTTGTTTTGATGAATCAAAGGGTAAAACCGACAAAGAGAAAAACACATGCCTAGTATTTGTTCACCTTTGAATTGATTGATTCAAGTTGGAGAGTGTAATTTATCTTTTTACATCTGTCTATACCTTCATTTTTACATTTAAAAAAATAACTCCCTTTGATGTGCAAAGGGACCAAAAACTATCTTGTAGAATTAAAATGTAATTTTAATAACTCATGCTTTTTATATTACAAAGTAATATTTTAATATGTCACACTTCTTATATTGTGGCAAAGTGATCATGGGAAGGCACTATCCTTGGAGAAGGTAAACAACTAACAATATCCATATCTTTTAATGTGAATATTATTATTGTTTGTTTGTTGATATTTGTAGTGACTTAAAGTTGACATTGTGGGCGAAAATGATTAATTATTTGAATCTATTTACCAGATGGAGACAATTAAAAAAAAATTAAGAAAGGAAAATAAAGAACTTAATGTTTGGCTAGGTGTGAATCAATGCATGAGAACAAAAAAATGTATAGAGTTTTGATGGAAGATGTAAAAAGATATGGGCTAAGAACCTTTTTGTAAAAAGATTATTTACCACATACATTCATTTATGAATTTTCATTTGCTACTTTTGTATAACCTATACAAAAATAGTTTTCTTTCTATAAGATTTTATTGGGATCTCTGAATAAGCTTGTTAGTTCAAAAGTCGGTGTTGGTAGCAGTGATGCACCAATGCCACAATTTCTTAACACAACACACATACACATAAGCATATTTACCTCTTCACTTGTGGCACATATCCCCTTGACTCAAATGACAACAGGTTCTAAACCCTTGACATGCCCTCCTAGTGCACAATAGAACATGCACATTATTGTGAATATGAACCAATTAATGATTTTACTATTTGTTTGCTTGAATTGACATATGCTACCAATAACATAACAATGACAGTTACCTTTTTACCAGAGAAAAACATTTTTTTGATAAAAATACAAAAATACCAAATATTTGTAGATAACTTAATTATATCCTATTATCTAATTGAAACATGCATATCCTAATATCTTAAATTAATTATCATATCATTTCGCATAAAAACACATTTTTTATAAGGATATGAATGGAAAGGCTTTGGAGATATTTGAGCCCACCATATGCACGAGGCAGAATGCTCACAATGCTAATTTTAAATAGGGTGTTATTGAAAAGCTATACTAGAGCATGCATTTCCAAAACCAAACATTCTCTTTGTAATTCATATCCATACTCAAGACATACAATATATGCACCACTTTCGAAGAACATTAAAGTTATGCTTGCCACAATATTAAGTCCCATACTTAGATTGGTATTGTTATTTATATAATGTGACTCTTGTAAAAAAAATTGTATAAATTCAAATCCAAGTCATAATTACATTTAATGAATCAAAGGCCTCAACTTATAATATTACGACCAATATTTGTTGAATTTAGTAATATCCATATCCACGTTAAACAAAATACCTTATTAACAGGATTGCCACCCACCCTTAAACTCATGTGAAAAATAATGTCAACCAAACAAAAATTGGTATATTGTGGTGATACAATTAACATCTTCATATGTAAAGACTATAAATTCCAGTGGTGTGTGACATACAAGTGGTATTCAACAGTTTGAGGAAAGCACAAATGAACTTTGGACATTTGGAATAACACAGGCTAATTGCATGTCTAAAATATTTGATTTTAAAGAGTTAATTTTATGATGTACAAGTGAAGGATAGTTCGGTTGGAAGAAAGCAAGAAGATAATAGTCTCTCTCACTATTGTGGCTCTCGAAACCCAACAAAGGTTTTAAGATTCTGAAGTAGACACCTTTTTGGATGCTCATGGTGGGGGAATGGAGTTTTTAAAATGTTTCCTCAAGAAGCCAAATAATGATCATAAAATTTGTTCAATTAAGGTATGTTCACTTTCATAACCATACAATGAATTTGCATGGTTGTTAGCGAGTATTGTTGGGCAAGAATTTCACTACCATCACTTTCAAGTATGTTTTTTTTTTTTTTTATGTTTTTCATTATTTTATTTATGAAAACGTTATCTTTTACTGGACACATATTATTTCAAATAAAAACATTTATCAATTGAGAAATATTCACACAACTAAGAGATCTTACATGTCTTTTTATTCAGTTTAAGTCATAATTTATTATTCAGTTTATGTCATAATCTATTGTTATGTATTTGAAGATATTTCACATTCAAATAATACATATTATAATAAGGATATTTGACGTAAAAAAATAGACCTCAAAACAAAAAATTACTAACAAAAATGACATTAAAAGTACCAATAAGATTTAAGATGATGTTGTCATCCCCAGGGATAAATATTTTGGAGGAAAATAAAGATAACTATTTTTTTAGTTGTATTTTTTGCTTATCTCCTTATAATTTTACTCAAATTTCATGTGTAGACACTCCTTGGATGCAAAATTAAATCTCACATCCAATGAGTACCCACTTTCTATACTTTTGAGAAAATCCACATCGAAAATACATTATATATTTTCAAATTTTTTTCTTAGACATTTTTTTTCATGTATTTTCATTTTTTTTCTTCGATATGGGTCTACTCTAAAGTATGGAGAGTGGGTTATCATTCGATGTAGAATTTGATTATGCATCCAATGGGTGTCTTTACTTGACATTTGAGTAAACCTATAAGTCGATAACCCAAAAATGCAATAAAACAAATAATTCATTTATTTTTATTTAAAAATTCATAACTTTTATTTTATTATTTTCCTTAGGAGGTTCATTTTAGACCTCAAACTTTCCCTAATGCAATACACTTATGGTATCCATCACTTTAGAGGCACAATGTTCCATTTAATATTTATCAAATTTTGAACATGGTTTTCTATCTACATCAAGAGAATGGCTTACATGCCTTCTATAAAAGAGTGTTAAGAGAAGCCATGCCTTGTTTTATTAGGAAAATAAGTTTTGAATTGTAGGATTGGAAACACTTCTTACTACTCTATTGTATTTGCAACAAATTATTTGTGGCAGAAAATATAGACAATACAAATACTAGACCCACTTCTTCACCACTAGAAAGGCCACGATGGAGGTGAGAGGTCTTAAGTTGAAGACATCCTCTCTATTTTTGACAAAACAATTTGGTTTCATTTTATTTCTAAGTTAGTACACTTCCACATATTTGATTTGACTAAAGTAGATTATTACTATAGCCATCATGTGTATGACACTTAGAAAATGAGGAAAGTCATATTCATACTCAAAGCTTCAACATAAATCTATGGCTAGTGCAACCTATATGCTTTCTCATACTCTGCTTTTAAGGATGCATGTAATGCTTATAATTTACATTTAATCAAAATAAATATTAGCTTGCAATAAAACATATATAGAGATAGTTATTTGATTTAGTGTGATTCAATTAAAACACAACCATATAACTACAAAATATACATAGGAGAATTTAATAATTTAATACTAAAATTACAAGCCTAAAATCCCTACCCATAACTAGGAAAGTAGAAAACTCCAAAATATTTCTATACATATGTACTACACAAACCAAAAACTTCCATAGAGATTGATCATGATTTTTAATGGATACTAATATTTAATTTAATGCTTAAACAAACTTAATTAGATCAATTAAATATGGCAGTTTTGCAATTAAATTATTAAAATTAGATAAAATCATGCCCACATAAGTAATGATTTAGCTTTCATGAATTATAATTTTCAATTAAGAAATAAGCTCCAAAAAACATGCTTGCAAAAGTGACCAATTTATTTTATCCACACACTTTGAAACACATATTTTACCTTAGTTTAACATTAACATACATTTTAACTTAGATAAACATAATGCTAATGAAGCCTATTACATTCCAAGGAAAAAAGATTTTGCAAAATTAACCTAAACTTAGAATTTCAAGGCCAGTACGGAGAGCAATTCATCATATCCAAATCAATCAATCTCAACTAGCTAAGTACAAAGTTACCATGGCCATATGACAATGATTTGCCCAAATTAGACTATTTTTTGCTTATTGATAATAACAAAAATATTAATGTCTACATATTCAATGCCCACCCACCAAAGCAATTTGCCATTGTAAAGTCAATTTGTTGGCAAAATATTAACACGCTAATTCATTGCCCAATAGACAAAGCAAAATATAAATCACAAAACTATCAAAAAAGCATACTCACAATTATTTTACCATAAAGAATTAACACAAGAAAACTCTGAAGTTTGGGCTATAAAATCATTTTAACAATTATAACATATTAAATTCCAACATTAATGTATGATTTTTCTTGTTGAGTATTGCAAACCAACTAATTGACAAAAGAAAAACAATTCCCCCCCTAACCATAAGCTCTGTAGAAATTGGTTTATTTTTAATGACAAACTGCCCTTTCATCAACCAATGATACTACAAGGAAGTCTTCTTTCTCTCCTCGATAATATCTCAAAATTATTTTCCCTCTCATTCTATGTTGGAGCAGGTTCTCCCAAAGGCTATGAATTTTGTCCATTTTTGTATAATTTTGTATTGTTTAATCTAACGTAGGGGTTTTGGGGTGGGTCAAAGCCCCTAACGCATTGTAAATGCGTCAAGGGTAGACCAAGAGTCTGCAAACCACTGTTTGCGGACCATTGGATGCGTAGGCTAAATTGCTATAAATAGATGAACCGTTTTTGAGTAATAAGCAGGAATGAATAGAGATTGATGTGAAGTACGAACTGTTAGATCTGTGGTAGGGTTGTTTGGGTTAGGAATCCTACTGGATGTGTGCACGAAGATCCTTTGTCTTGTTGTGTGCGGACCCTGCTAGCTGTGTGCGCATGTGGTAATTTGGGGAATGTAAGAATATTTTTGGGGTAATGATATAGATGAGCGGAAGTATTGTGGATATCTAATGTTATCTGGATCTGTCTTGTTATGATTGATGCAGACTTGAGTTATATGATGATGTATCTATTAGTAAGCTGTAAACTGTCCGTGTTATGGTAAATGTATCTGTGAGTTGTTAATCCGCTGCAAATATATTGTTATGTGATTATAGCTGATAGTACGCATGTGGATGCGAGCCTATTGTTTAGATCTGATAAACTGTATTCTGGTTATTTATTGAAACTCCTGCGAACGACCTCTGGCTATATAGATCTGATAGTTGCGGACCGTCTTGACTTTCCTACTCTCTCCCAGGCTGCGGAAACCTGGTTCCAACACCCTCCCATATTGCTTCGAGTGATACTTTGGCCTATGCAAGCAGGGCACTGCCGAAAGGGCCAGTAGTATAGGGGTTTGTTGGAAAAACTTAACCTCTGAACCTAGGTCAGAACCCCTCGAGCCAACAAATGGTTCTGTTGCTGGGATCGAGAGAATTTTGAGAGAGATCGGGTATTGCCAAGGTCGATTGGAAACATGAAAGAAAAGAAATCGATGAATGGTTTGAAAAACAAGTTCAGGAATTCGCTGTAAAGAAAACCGCAGTAAGAAGTTGACCACCGAAGAGTGGAAGAATAAGTATATTTTCACGGAGATCTACGAGATCTTCTTTGTAACAATTGCGATCGAGCTCCAGGAGTGGCTTGCAAGGCTGGTCGAATTTCAAAAGTGTTGGAAAGACGAGCGAGTCACAAAATGGACCCCATAACGGATCTTGCAGCTAGAAGAGACCGACGACACCATTACTCGCATGGTAGATCACTGGGTGGACAGTGTGATAGGAGGATTTGTGACTGAATTTGCAGTCGATCAATTCGTATCCTACTCAGAAGCGGAGCGAAGGTTCTTCAATGGTTTCCGGGGTAAGTTTTTGAAAACTTTTCCATTACTGATTAAGATCTTGTTGTGCGAAAAAAGCATTTTGTGTAGCCATATGGAGTGAATGAGCTCCGACCAAATTGAGGGCACAACGCGCAATGGTAAGTACTACAGAACTAACCAAGAGGGGGATCGATCTATCTACAGTCCAGTAAGAAATTTTGCTACGCATAGCTCTCCGTCGACGCCACTGTCGAACCCTCATAGGGGTAAAAACTCACCTCCACCCTCACCGGAAGACGATATGGCTGTGCACATGAAGCTACCTACCTTCAAAGGCGTGGGTGATGAGGACATGGATCGGTTCTGGTTTGTCGCAGGATCGGTATGGACTGCGCAGAACGTAGTAAGCGATGCGGTGAAACAGGCACAGTTATCCCTTGCTTTTGAAGGGAGAGCCCTGGACTGGTACATGGGATACATTGACCAACATGCGAATTCAACTATTGAGGAAATTAAGAATGTGTTAAAACAACAATTCAAGAAACCTAACTCCTACTCTCAGATAGTAAATGACTTGAAGGACTTCAAGCAAGGACCATCTGAGTCCGTATGGATGATTAAAGAAAGTGATCAGAGAAGGAGGATTCCAGTATGATGACATGCAACACACGGAGTGGTTCATTGCTATGTTTCTGCCCCACCTACGCGTACCTATGGGTCACCAAGCCACTGAAACACAAGAGAAAGCCTTGGAGGTTGCCTTGAAACTGGAAGTTGCGCCAAGAGATGATACCTAGTTAGGAGTACAACAGATACAAGGCCAGCTAGAAGCAATGCACATGGAGATTCAGAATCTACGCAAGGAGCGAGGGATGGAGGCCAACCCCGAAAGATGGTGCATACAATGCAGGGTGAATGGCCACACCAAAGATAATTGTTCGCTGTTTGCAGATTACATCCAGGTTGGGGGACCCAGCCCGCTGCGCCCTAGGGAAGCTGTGGGACCAAGTGGGTTGATGCTATGGTGCGATGACTTCCGCATTGTTGGGCTGCACGATACCAACCATTGCCCCTGCCTTTCCGCATATATCCTAGAAGTAAAACAACAGTGGTGTAGGTTTTGTAGGTCTGTAGGACATGACAAACATAACTGCCGAACGTATGATCTAATGATCGACCGAGGAAACCTATATAGGGTACAGTCGGACCCATCATCACCTAGATCCCCCGCAGGTATAGGAGGATCCCTGACCAGGGGCAGGGGAGGGGGACAAGGAGGAAGTGCAGGTAGGGATAGAGGCCAATTAATTTGCTATAATTGTCGGGAAATAGGTCACTTTGCGAGGGACTGCACGAACCCAACTCTGCAATCTTGAAGATATTGCAAACAGTTTGACCATGTGATCTAGTACTTCCTAATTCTGATGGCCAAGGTACAGGAAAAGCAGCAGAATCCTACATAGAATGTACAACGGGTGAAGGCGGAACCTCGTGAAGAGGAACCAAGCATTAATGTAGTAACACGCAACGGTATGGCCATCGGAGGGTCTGCAGAAAGAGCTGAGATGGAGTCTCTGATCCGTAAAGCAGCTACTAAATTGGAAGGTGTGGGCTTCCAGAAGGAGAAGGAGACCTCTATCGCAACTCGGCAAGACTGTGCTCAAAATGAGACATCGGCTCGAAACAGTGGAATCGAAGATGAGGTCAAACCATTCTTGCAAGCGTGCATGAAGCTGTTGTGCAATCAGCGGGCTGTAGAAAACCTCCAAGCCCTACTCAACAATTGCGCAGGAAAAGTAGACCCAGTCACGAAGATTAAGGATGTGCACAAACTTTACGAGCAGAAGAGACACACTGGCCGCGAAATGCAATTAACTGCGTAAATTGGTGATTATGAGATGGACCAGGTAATTCTAGACCTAGGATCAGATGCGAATGTACTACCTAAGCAGACTTGGAAACGAATGGGAGAACCTAAATTGGAATGGTCTACTATCCAGCTACGTATGGCTAATCAACAGAAGATCATACCATTGGGGAGATTGTCAAAGATGGTCATAGATATCGTTGGGGCTAAGGTACGAGCTGAATTTGAAGCCATTCAGATTGTAGAAGATGCAAACCCTTACCTAGCACTCCTAGGATTGGATTGGGCCATTGATATGGGTGGAATTATCAACTTGAAGAAACGAAGCATGGTGTTTTAAAGAGAGGGAACTCGGGTGATCGTACCACTAGACCCTGCAGAAGGAGAAAGGTACACTGAGCCAGCACATGAGGAAGACGGGATGGATCACATCTATAAGATAACTACGAAAGACGAAGACTGGATCAACCCTATGGCCGACGATATTCCTTACTGGGAGAAGGACAAGGAATGCGTCTCTGACTCCGACGAAGAATTAGAATATTGGAAAAACTAACTGCAGGAAATCTCTACACTACACTGCCTATGAATTACCCAGGACTTTCGATATATATCTTCCGAGGTAAGAGAATTACCCTGCTTTGATGGCTCTGGTAGGATAAAGGAATTTTTGCGAACCTTCGAAACTGAGGTTCCCAGAGAACGAAGGCTATGGGCTCTTAACCGGGCTATGCACGCAAATTCTGCAAAATGGTGGGACACACATAAGGGGGCGTTCCAGGAATGGGAGGAATGTCAAGATATGATGATACTATGGTTTGAACCTCCAACCGATGTGCGCGTCAAGAGATTCCAGGGCCCAGGAAATTCGCGCAAACACTTATTCGCTTAGATGGAGCGATGGTGTGATCGTACTATAGAAGAATGGGTTCACTTGTTTATTCATGCCTTGGGACCAATTATCGCTGCCTGGTATCTCGATGCGGAGCTACATCAGCACACCTGCTAGTGGACAACCCTAAGAGATGAATTCTTGGGGACATTTGGGTTAACGGGAGGATTGGAGGTGCTTGAGGAAGCTCTGCAGACTCTCGACATCGTTGTGATTGGTGAATCCAGCCCTGACGCAGTAAGAGGAGGACCCACATGGGAAACACAGATTCAGGATAATGTCGAGCTCCACAAGCCCACCATGGAATATTGCGACACAAATACGCGCAAGGTCTCGATCATAGCATTAGGGGAGGAACGCACAGTTGCGGGACCTCCGATACATAAGGCGGCTAGTACGAAACCACTAAAACCACGAAGCATTAACGTCAATATGACAGCACCACCCAAGCGGGTTACGATTGGGAACTGTTGGGATGATGGGACAACAGGCAAGATTACAGAACTAATCATGGAGTATCCAGGTAAGTGTTCTGGACCTAAGAAGGTCACGGGGAACTTGGGTAGTATGCACATCACTCTCAACTCAGATGTGTTGCTGGAATAACATTGGCCTTATCATATGCAGAGGGTGAGGGAGGAGATCGGTAATACACTCATCGCACCAGTCACACACGTAAAGCCCACGACTACGAAGCTGTTGCGTGAGGTCTTGGGACATATGGGCTACTATAGAAAATCCAGTCGGGGATACGCACTAACAACTGAACTTTTGAAAACATTGTTTAAACATGATATTTCATTCAATTGGGATGACATGCGCCAAAATAGATTTGAACAACTCAGGAACAGGATGGTCGCTGCACTTATTCTCACTCCCCCCGATCAGGCGATGATATTTCATAAGGATACTTCAGGAATCGCTCGTGAAGTAGGTAGTACGCAGCTTGGCACGAGGGACAATAATCACACAATCACATGTACTAGTCGGAAAATCTCGGGTGCGAAACGCAATTATGACACCACGGAGAGAGAAGGGTTGGCCCTGACCTACGAGATACAGAACTATCAGTGCCCTCTATTAGGACGCCACTATAAGATGATTACAGATCGTTGGGTTTTAGAACGCCTAAGGAATATGACTGTGTTGGGGGGGGAAGTCTCAAGTGGCTACATCTTCAGGAATATGATGTTGAAATCATTGTCAAGCCAGGGAAGTTGAGTACGGAGCGGGATCACTTGTCCCAAATTGAGACAAGCGAGGAAGGATTTCCTGATACACAGTTGTTCGCCAATAGGGTTGTCGATGCGCATTTTACTGAGATCTCTTTGTTCCTGACCATAGGCATAGTACCTGTCGAATATTCGGTATGACAAAAGAAGGAGTTGGTGCATCGAGCGGGGGACTTTATCAGCGTCGCACCTCATGAATTACTACACAACGATGGCCTGAAGTATGTAATATACGAAGATATAACAGGGGGTCACTACGCAGGTAAGACGATGGCGTAAGAGGTCTTGAAGGCTGGGCTATGGCAACACATAATTTCAGTTGGAAGGAATCCCAGCAGAGTGAATCCGGTGCACTGCGAAAGCAGGAGGATTGCTTGGAGCATAGGGGTACGCTGGGATCGCAGGGGTACGCTGAGCACACCCTGTTTGCAAAAACTAGCCATTGAAACAATCAAATCGGGTAAAAAACAACAAATTACCGTTGGATGGAGTGGGCGGTCGGTATTTTATGCGGCGACTTTGGGAGTTTTTTTACCATTTACTTGATGGTAAGTCCTGCGTGAAGTCTACCCTACCATTAGGCAGTACCCAAGGTTATAAAATAGGTGAGATAGATCAGACACAGGTTCCGTATTGCTCAAATAACTTGTACTTAGCCTGGTTGTCCTAGACGAAGTTGTGTTGTAAGAAATTCTATGCCGCTAGCATCTCGTTCATGTCTGAGCAGCCTGCGCCTCTGACAGTAGCAATCCTTAGTTCATATTTCGCGCCAAAATGATGGCCACGAACCTTGCCGAACTCTCAGAGCTAGTAACCTCAGTAGACCAAGACACTGAGGTAGTTGTGGAGGTCGAATCCGAAGTCAAAGAAATCCTCCCCACACCCATCCCTACCACCAGGAAAGGAAAAGAAAAAGCTCAGGGCTTAGGCAAGCCCTTGAAGCCTACGAAATGGGTCGCAGGAAAGCCCCGTACCTCCCCGCGAAACGTGAAATCCCCGAGGTTATGCAGGAGGAGGCCCAGCCTGCCGAGCCGATCAACTGGTTGCCCCCCTTCATGCAACCACGCAGGGCATCGACGCACATGCCAAATAACCTCAATGGCTTGATAACCTACCTGCAGATGTCGCTGACCCTGGGGGAGGTCCCCATCATAGGTGAACCTTTTGGTCGCCTTCATGAAGTTAAGTTTGATGATCATGATTTGGCCAACTTTGAGGTCTTCTCTGAGCTCGCACCCGAATTATACCTTGATACAGTTCATGGCACTGATGGGGTCAAAGTTGTCCCCCAACGCTGGGTACGTGGTTTGGTGGGGTCCGGTCTCCTAAATCTGCTTAGGATGCCCTACTTTGGACACTACAATGTAACAGACCGGCTCGCACGACAATTTCTCGCGCCAATTCATGACAGATGCCTGTGGATCCAGGACAAGATCCCCATTGATGTTGCGCTCATGCATTGGATTACTGGTCTCCCCATGAGTTGCCTGAACCCCCTGGAGTGCGTGGGTAAGAAATATGAGGGGGAGACTGCTGAGTTCGTGCGCCAAAAATATCATGTGCACCGTAAACTCGGGGATTTATCATCAATACCATCAGTGACCAAGGTACGTAGTTGGGTGTAATATCCCATAATAATTATAAAAGAATAAATAATATATAAATAATATAATATAATTTAATAAATAAGTAAATAAATAAATAGTCAAGAGAATAATAAATAAATAATAAATAATTATTTAACAATAACTGGAGTTCTAAATAAAATGGTAAATAATAAATTGGAGTCCTAAAACAATAAACAATAAGAAAAGTTAAAGAAAGAATTAATTAACAAAAGTAAATAAATTAACAAAGAGTTAAACTAAAAAAACTAATAGAAAGAAAGTTAAAGAAAAAATTAATTAAGAAAAGTAAATAAATTAACAAAAAGTTAAACTAAGAAACTAATAAAAATACAGTTAAACTAAGAGAACACTAAATTAAGTAAAGCTAACAAAAGGTAAGAGAACACTAAATTAAGTAAAGCTTAAGTTGCATGTGGACACAATGAATGTGTGCATGTGGTTCTCATTCCATGGTTTGGTCTATTTAATAGACATTGAGGAAGGTTCAAGGCATTCATTTTTTCATCCATTCTCTGGAGAGAGGTATGGTGAGGCAAAGGATACCCTGGCAGTAGTGCGTTGATTGAGGGCTCGGGGGTGGCAAGCTGTGGAAATATTACATACAGCCGAGCCTACGGTTGGGCGGAGAGTTGTCCCCAAAACTTTGTTGCGGTCAGCAAGATTCAGCTAGCATTCAACCTTGGAGTCTCAAGTAAGGAAAAATGCTATTATAGGTAAGTAGTCTTGCTCATGTTTTTAAAAATTCCATGATGATTAGTTAAACAGTTTTTGGGTTGATTATTCATTGTTTATGTGATATAATTAATTGCATGTTTAAATTGGGATTGTTACATATGGTATCAAAGCTACATTTGGTACTGTAGTGATTATAAATTTAAAATAATAAATTTTATTATTAAAGATAAATTTGAGAATTAAATTAATGGAGTTTTATAAATCGTACACGCTTTTTGCATGTAATTTTTTTTTAAATAATATATATGCATGCATATTTCTCATATATATATATATATATATATATATATGAAAAATATATTTTTAATATATATTTATGCATTGTTAAACCATATATATATATATATGATGCATGCAGTTTAGTTAAATAAGATAAACAAATTTAAATCATTTAAATCATTAAAATTCTATGTTGCATGAGTTTCTGGAACGTGGAAACGTTGGGAACTTGGGTACGAGTGTCCAGAATGGCTAGAGGTTTCCCTAAAAATTATAGGAAACGACTAATTGAGAGGGGTAATATTATATAATAATAAAAAAAATGTTTTTTTAATTACATAATTTATCTTTGGAATGTTGTAATGTGACATATGGGTCTGATACTTTGTACTTTTCAAAAGAGTGTCAATGTTACTAATTCTAGAAATGTCAGACACATTATTGATACATTTATTAATTTAATATAATTTTTTATTATGAGAAAATATAATATCTTTACAACAACCAGTCTAGAGAGTCTCTCTGAAACTGAAAGGAAACAAAATTAACGTACTAATGGCAAGAGGAATTTCACATAAGGGAAGCAAGAAACCAAAGTTTAGACATCACATAAAATAGGACTCAAAAATGAAATCACCCCACAGAAGAGCTTGCAAACAAAAAGGATAGAAAATAAGAAATCTTTGAAAAGTTAAAGCCCTCACTATTGGAGTTTAAATGTCTAGAAAAAACAAAGTATTTGGAAACTCACTGAGGTTATTGGCCACAGAGAACTGCTGCTTCAGGCACTGTTTGCAAATGAATACAAGGTTGCACTCTTAAACAAGTTAACAATTACAGTGATGGAGTGAATGGAGGAAAAATTTTATGCAAGATTGTGAGTGAGTTTGGCGAGAAAAAGATTTTTTTGTGTGTACTTTGAGAAGGGAAGTTTTTTTTGGTGGATTTTCGCGCAAATTTACAGAAATGAAGTTTTTTTTTGGTAAAACTTACTAAAAATGTTTAACAAAGTTTTGTTTTGGCGGCAAGTTTGTTGAAAACGCCAAAACGTCAATCATTATAGTGGTCAAAGATTCTGGAACGTGCCCCGACTCTGGTAGCAGCTCCTATCGAAAATGATAAGTTCCCGCATAGTTCCAAAACTCCCAAAAACGAAGAAACCTCTGGAACGAGTTTCCCATTTCTCGAGAGCGGTTCCGGTGCAACAAAATTTCATCACAAAAAAACCGTTTTTGCATGGTATCTTTGAACGAAGAGGAAAACTTAAGAGCATCTTCAAGGAATTTGAGAAATTTTTTTAGGGTGTATGGAACACCGCTCTTGATCACTTTGGTTGCAGCAGCTTGCGGTTAATCGAACCCTTGACCTCTGCCGTGGAGTTTATATAACCTACCACTCGGATCAGAGAATGACGTCGATTCTGCCACCGCCTTGAATGACCTCTTCGCCAAACCCTGTCCCTCTTAATCGTTTGTGTTGGTGTAGTTTTATCAAATGCTGGCCGTTAAATCAAATGCCCTGTTTCCATATTTGAGTGCGCGGATTTCAAATCAAAGACAATGCTTTCTGGTCTACTATTTTGAAAATTTGAAAGGTGGGTTTTTGTTTTTTTTGTTTTTGTTTTTCAGAATTGAAAATGGTCCCATTGCATCTAAATATCTTCCAAAAATTTCCACCAATGATCATTCTTTCCATTTATTATCATGCTAGGCAATTCACGCTGCACAGTTGGGTGAGAAGGCTATCCGAGCTTTAACCGTTGTTTCTGAAATTGGACCATGCTGACTAAGCCCACTAGTGATCTCCTTTATCTTTTGCTTATTTGGGGTGCAATTGCCATGGTCATATAATCTCTGTAAGAGTGTTTGGCTCGGTGCCAAACGTTGTCTAGCAGATGGCCTAATTCCTGGACCAGATAGATCATACAGCATGCGTTCTCGGAAATTCGAGTCCTGCTGCAACACAAATGCGTATGCATAAAGACCGACATATATAAAGTACAACAGTGCAAATTAGCGAGTCAGATTGAGCAGATTAAATTGTGAACATGCATTGCAATGAAAAACGATATTATCAACTCATAAAGCAGAAAGGTAATAAATTGGAGAGGGAGAAATCTGAAAAATCATAATTTTCAACTATTAAACACAATGTCAGCATGACTCATACCAACCGTCTCTTAGGTTGGATGGCATGAACTCGAACCTTGTGAGTAAGAAAATACTCCACCATAGATATGCTTATCATTTCGCCATAATATGATATTTGACATCAACCCAGAGAGAAAATTTGACAGCTAAATGAGACAGCTCCAAGTTCAATGCAGACAGGAATAAAATGTTCCAGAATAAAGGGGAATCAAACAAATTCATTCTCGTTTATAAACACAATATAGATGAACAGATGTTAGATTATAAACACAATATAGATTTTTTTTAATGTATGTATAAATAATATATAATTTTTAGTTATTTTGTTTTAAGAGCAGTCACTTAATGTTTAGTGGAGAACATGTTAAGTGGTATGACTTAATTTAATGAATTTTAGTACATGTAAGATGAAAGTTAACAACAATAATATATATTAGTTAATGATATATATTATTTAAGGAAATTGAAAAGTGAATAAAGTTAATTCTTTATTTTAAGTTACATATTATTGTAATTATATAAAATATTAATAAATAAAAAATAAGAAAATAAATATTAAAAAAATAAAATTGAGCAATTATTAATTAAGTAAAAGTTGTGTAATAAAGTTGGAATAGTAAGAGGAGTCTAGAGAAAAGGTAAGCTTGATTATTTAAAAGAATATTTTTATATTTTTAATTAGATATTTATGTATTGTGTTAAAAATAAAAATTAAAAAAAAATATCTATTTAAATTGGGAGTTTAAATTAAACTTATAACATGGTAGTTATATGGCTATCATATGAATAAGTATAACATTGTAACTGGACCATTACAGGGGAGATCATGGCTCCTAAGCGTCGAAGACAAACACAAGTCACCCCTGAGGTGGAAACCCCACCTCCTGCCACTGCAGAAATTAGAACCCCAACTGAGCAAGCTATATTACGTTCCCTCGGGGAAATGACAAGCATCTTTAAGGATTGGGCCACAAGCCAAGGTCAAGGTCAAAGGGATGATCTAGTTCAAGGAAGGGAGTTGGAACAAAAATAGAGGCACGACTTAAATTCTCAGCTCAATGCGGAAACTCGACAACCAAACCTTGATATCATAAAACAAGTTCAAAAATCCAAGTTATTAGAGTTCACAGGTCAAGATGGAGGTTCAAAGGCAGAGGCATGGGTAGTCGGTGTCAAGAGGGCACTTAGCTTTAAGGAATATGCTTCAAGGGAAAAGGCTCAAATAGCAATGAGCCTCCTAAAAGGAGAAGCCTTATTATGGTGGGTAAATGAAGAAACAAAGATGAAAATCACGCCACTGCAAGTTACTTGGGAAATGTTTGAGGAAGCCTTCAGAACCAGGTACCTATCGGAGGACTACAAACACCAACAAATGGGGGCTTTCCATGCAGTAAGACAGAATGGTAGGACTATCGAAGACTATGAAGCTGAATTCTATAGGTTGGTCCATCATGTGGACTACATGGAAGATGACAAACGTCAAGCTGAGAGGTTCTTGCACGAGCTCGACCCTTTGGTTTGAGCAGAAGTCGCCATGTGGAAACCCACCACTATGGCAACAACCACTAGTCTAGCCAAACAAGTCCTGAGGACGATAAATATGAAAAAACAGATGGAGGTGGAAGAAAAAGCCGAGAAAGAGCACCCCATGATGAGGGTAAATAGACCAGGGGGGAACCCATATGGATTCCAAGAAAAACGAAACAATGTTGCCCGAATTGCTAGTGCAACTTTTGGATCTACTGCAAGAGGATGTAGGGGTCAGCCTTACGTGGGAAGATCAAATGGTAGAGGTAGAGGATTTGGCGGCCAAGGATCAGGACCAAATGAGAATCGAAGGCAAGCAGAATGTTGGGAATGTGGGGGTCCACATTATAAAAGAGATTGTCCAAGGTATCAACAGGGACATAAAGCAAGAGGAGGAAGACCACAAAACCCACATCGAATTCATGCCGCAATTAACCATCGCCAGGCCGAGCACCAAGCCACAGTTGTGAAGTCCACAAGTATGATAAAAAATGTTCCTCTGTATGTGTTAATTGATCCAGGTGCCACTGATAGTTTTATTTCTCCTACATCATTGCTTAGATGTGGATTGATAGCTCATGAGAAAAGTAACTTTAGAATGGTAGAAATGGCATCAGGCTCTCAACAATCAGTGGGATCACTGGTAAGGGATTGCATTGTTAACCTTGGGGGATGTGACACCAAGATGAACCTGTACAACACGAATCTGGGCACTTATGACCTAATTGTAGGAATGGATTGGCTTGAATATCATCAAGCTGTAGTGGATTGCTATAATAAGACAATTCTCTTAAAAAATGACTAGGGAGAAGCCACAATAATCGAGGGAATTAAATGAGATATTTCATTGCGCCTCATATCAGCGAAAAAGGTTAATAAGTGTATGAGGAAGGGATGTAAGGTTTATGTAGTAGAAATGGTTAGTGTCGACGGAAATTCTTCTGACAAGTGGCACCCACTACTTTTAGAATTTGCAGACGTGTTTCCTCCAGAGCTACCAGGCTTGCCTCCTGTCCGAGAAATTGATTTTTCCATTTCCCTGAAACCGGAAACAGAACCCATATCCAAAACACCCTATCGAATGGCTATTCCAGAGCTTAATGAGCTAAGTATACAGCTTAAAGAATTGCTTGATCAAGGATTCATTCGACCCAGTGCGTCACCTTGGGGTGCGTCAGTGATATTTATGAAGAAAAAGGACGAAACTCTTAGGTTATGAATTGATTACCGAGATCTAAATAAGGCTACCATCCGAAAACAGTACCCCATGCCCCGCATAGATGATCTCTTTGACCAACTAAAAGGAGCTTCAGTATTTTCCAAGATAGACTTACGGTCGGGTTATCATCAGCTAAGAATAAAAAAAAGAGGACATACCTAAGACAACATTCAGAACACGATATGGGCACTATGAGTTTATAGTTCTACCATTTGGATTGAATAATGCCCCTGCAGTCTTCATGAACTTGATGAATAGTGTTTTCTGCAGATATCTGGACCGTTTTGTGCAAGTGTTCTTGGATGACATCCTAATTTATTCCCACAATGAGGAAAAACATGAAGAACATTTGAAACTAGTGCTTCAATGTCTTAGAGAGCATAAGTTATATGGAAAACTTACTAAGTGTTCTTTATTTCAGAAGGAAATTCAATTTCTAGGCCATACCATTAGTGGGAAAGGCATTGCAGTGGATCGTAGCAAGATTGAAACTATAATGGATTGGCTTGCTCCTAAGAATGTCAAAGAAGTACGCAACTTTATGGGGTTGGCAAGCTACTACAGAAGATTTGTAGAAGGCTTTTCACGGATATACAGTCCCGTTACAAACCTCCAACAGAAAGGGGTTAGGTTTGAATGGACGAGTGTGAAAGAGCATTCAACGAGCTAAAGCGACGCATAACAATTGCCTCAATATTAAAGGTGCCCGACATGGACAAGGAATTTTGTGTGTGCACAGATGCATCAGGAGAAGGATTAGGGGCAGTCCTAATGCAAGATGGAGGATTTATTGCTTATGCTTCCCGTAAACTCAAGACCCATGAAATCAATTATGCCACACATGATCTGGAATTAGCTGTAGTGGTAATGGCCCTAAGACTATGGCGACATTATTTGATGGGACGCCAATTTGAATTGAGGACAGATCATAAAATTTTTGAGCATATATTCACCCAAAAGGACCTTAATGCTCAACAACGACGTTGGAGCGAGTTATTTAGTGAATATGATTTCAAAATATTCTACATCAAAGGGAAGGAAAACAAGGTTGCAGATGCTTTAAGCAGGAGACCTAGAGTCCATTCAATATTGTCAGTAAAGACAGACCTAAAAAGCCAGATTCTGAACCACCTAATAGGGGACCCACAATACTAGCAAATAAAACTTGCCTTACAAGAAGAAGTACCAATGGCATCCAAGTGGGAAGGATACACCTTGGATGAGGATGGGTTGCTATGGTATAATGATAAGATGTATGTACCAACTGAACTTCGAAATATGATAATGAAATAATCCCACCAAGCTCCATATGCTGCACACCCAAGAGTCCAGAAAATGCATGCAAATTTGAAACAGCTATTTTTCTGGGCAGGAATAAAAAAAGATATAACACATTTCGTGGCCCGACGTCTAGAATGTCAACAGGTTAAAGCTGAACATCGTCACCCTGCAGGTCTTTTACAACCCCACGATATACCAGAAACCAAGTGGGAATTGGTTTCAATGGATTTTGTTGTGGGAGTACCTATGACTTCCCAAAGACATGACTGCATCATGGTCGTGGTTGATAAATTAACTAAGAGTGCTCACTTCATTCTAGTCAAGAGCACCTTCAATGCACCAGCTATTGCTCAAGTTTTCCTAAAGGAATAATTCACCTTCATGGAGTGCCCCGGAAAATAATATCTGACAGAGATGCACACTTTACTTCCAGACTTTGGAAAAGCCTTTTACAATCTATGGGAACACAACTAAACTTCAGTATTGCATATCATATAGAGACAGATGGGCGCACAGAAAGAGTAAACAAAGTATTAGAGGACATGCTCAGAATGTATGTCATGGATCAACAAAATCAATGGGAGAAATACCTTCCTTTAATGGAATTCGCCTACAACAATAGTTATCACAATTCAATTCAGGCAGCTCCCTTCGAAGTCAGCTTGTATGGAAGACCATGTCGTACTCCATTGAGTTGGGATCGATTAGAGGATCGTGTCATGTTAGGTCCAGAAATGCTCCAAGAAATGGAAGAACAAATGGAAATAATTAAGTAGAGACTAAAGGAAGCCAGAGATCACCAGAAAAGTTATGTTGATGCAAAGAGAATTGATAGAAGCTTCGAGGAAGGAAGCCAAGTTTTTATTAGAGTCAAACCCTCTAAGAGTTCCTTTAGATTTGGAAGGGGAACAAAGTTATCCCCTAGATTTGTCGGCCCATTTCAGATCCTAGAGCGGATCGGACCAATTGCTTATAAGCTTGAGCTGCCATTCCATCTAAGAAGAATGCATAATGTGTTTCATGTTTCTATGCTTAGAAAATATGTATCTGACCCATCCCATGTGCTAACATTTGAAAAATTACAGGTTTCCGAGGAGGGAGTCCTTCAGGTCAATCCATTCTGTATACTGGACCGCCGGGTTCGTAGGCTCAGGAACCATGAGTTAGAGCAAGTCAAGGTCCAGTGGGACCAATATAGTCTAGGCTCCGCTACCTGGGAAGATGCAGATGTTATTTTTAAAGACTTTCCATATCTATTTGATTAATATTTTGTGGTGAACTAAATAGGAACACATAATTTAGCTAGGATATAAACTTTTATGAAACCTCCAGATTGTGTCTTACTGTTTAAATTTTATTTATACACCTAAATCGTACCTTATGATTCCAGTTATGCTTTTAAATTTATATGAGATGAGGTTGATAATGCACATGTGGTTCTTACTTATGTAGTTGTAGGAATATGATGATTATGAAAGGCACAAGTTTAGGATGTTATGAAGTGAGGTTATATTGACAAGTGATTAGTTTATTACGTATGTTGATGTTATAACTTATGATGGTATTTCATGATGTGAAGCAGGCAAAATCGATACAGATTTTGTGACATGCATGAGGATGAAATTCTTTAATATTTAATGTGGATGTTATATTATTATGATGAAATGCATGAGTTAGAAGGTAAATAATTTCTATGATGTTATGATTATAAATAATGCATTGGATGCATGTTGAGATGTGGTGATTGACAGGAAAATCCACAGATGGTTTGAGAGGGCCAGTTTATTTGATGATCTCGTGGGAGCCCATACCTACGAGGGAGAATAAGTAACATTATATGGGCTGGGGAAAAACTCAATCAACACTACATATGCCAGTGGTCCTTTGTCTTGTATATCTCTTGAAGGGCTGTGGGACCATCTTGAGGAGGCCAAGGGCCTGATATTGTAGGCCAAGTGCCTAGTATTGGATGGGAACGCCGAAGACTAGAAGTGGGTGTAAGACTTTGATGCCTGGGGCTGTGCACCTTAAGGAGCTGTGGAGGGAGTGGGCCAGCCTTGCGAGATGCTCGGAGTCATTGAGTACTGGGACCAGATGCCTACCTTGGGGCAGATGAGGTCTGAGTCGGGCGTGAGCTTTGGGGCCAGCCTTGGCTAGGGACAGACTGGAGAGGCTTATGCCTTGTTCCGAAAGTGGGAAAAGGACATATATTCCTTGAGATTCCTGGGCGTTGTGATGAACTTTCGATGCCTGCTGGTTATACTAGTTCAATAGGGGGCGTTGGTCACACATGAAGTAATAAATAATAAATAATATAATATAATTAAATACTCAACTTCGGGACGAAGTTCCTTGAAGAGGGGGAGTACGTAATATCCCATAATAATTATAAAATAATAAATAATATAATATAATTTAATAAATAAGTAAATAAATAAATAGTCAAGAGAATAATAAATAAATAATAAGTAATTATTTAACAATAACTGGAGTTCTAAATAAAATGGTAAATAATAAACTGGAGTCCTAAAACAATAAACAATAAGCAAAGTTAAAGAAAGAATTAATTAACAAAAGTAAATAAATTAACAAAGAGTTAAACTAAGAAACTAATAGAAAGAAAGTTAAAGAAAGAATTAATTAACAAAGAGTTAAGCTAAAAAACTAATAAAAAGAAAGTTAAACTAAGAGAACACTAAATTAAGTAAAGTTAACAAAAGGTAAGAGAACACTAAATTAAGTAAAACTTAAGTTGCATGTTTAAATTGGGGTTGTTACATAGGGCACCATGTAGTTAGCATGGAAAATGATGAGGAAGTGTCAGGTCACCTCCGTTCTAGCTTATGTCATTCGATTAGCCGACCAATATGCAAAAGGGCTATGTTTTAATTGGGCACAATATTTGTGCGATGAATTTCTAACCAACGTTCGTGAGTCCTAAGAGCAAGGCCGCGCCTTTTGTTACTCTTGGTTGTTGTTTCTTATAACATTGGTTGCCTAGGAAGCCCCTGCAGAGTCTGTCCTCTCTGAGATTACCTCGGACATGTGCGAAGGGGCTCTCTATGCACACTTATGGGATTCCACGGATCCGCAACGGCTCGAGGACAACTAGGTGTTCTAGGTCCCCTTTCAGAGTAGTGTGGCCACATCTATTAACTCCTGACCACGGTTGTCCCCTGTCGTGTACGACAGATACAAGGGCATTGCCGCATTTCAGGTCACTCTGCACAATGTTCAGATCAGAGCGCATAAAGAGAAAGCGTGGACTTCACTTCCTTACATGGTGATGGACGAAGAAATTGACAACGTCATTGCGCTCTGGCCCCCTAACTGGAAAATTGGCTTTAAAACTGGTGCGAAGGGCGTTGGAAGCACCAGCACATCCCAGGTCAAACCCCCAGTCGTCGTCTCGAATATTGGAGGTACGCCCAAGAGTACCAGACAAGACATCGATGCGGCCACCCAAAAGGATGCGCAACAGTGGAAGGACGTCGAGGTGGAGACCCAGAAGGACTCACAGACCGGTTTGGGTACAAAAGGTCTAGATACAGGCGGACCTGCCTCCCCCCATGGCACGAAGCGCACAAGCGAGCTGGTCAAAACGCCCCGCAAAAAGCAGTGATCCTAGCGAGCAGAATGAGACGAAACAGTCACATTGATTGACAGAGACCTGGAACAAATCGCTGATGCAGTTCCTCTGGACGCGGAGGATAGATGGGCCGCCATAGAAGAACAACAACAGACCACGGTCGACACAATTCAGGTAGAGGTGAAACCGCTACAATTAAAGACAAACACTGTGCAAATTAGTGTGACCCCAATACGCCCACCCTCCATCGTTAGTAGCGCAACACTAGTTACAAATGACAACCACCTATGTTCTCTCCTTGGCGAAACTCTGGTGCTCAGTCCACCCAACCTGGGACTTCAAATCTAGGCCAGTACAATAGTCCAGCTAAACTTAGCTCGGCTCCCCCATGAGGCCTTGCAGGGTCTCCACACTGTTGTATTTTAGGAAATCCACCATTGAGACCAACAAGTGCACCAACAGCTCAGTGTAGCTGAACAAGCCATCCTTGAAAAGAATGCTGAGGTGTGCCTCGCCACCACAAAGCACAAAGAACTTGAAGACACGATTCACCAACTTTATGCAGATGTTCCTGCCGAGATCCCGGCATCAGTCACCCCTTAGGAAAAAGTAGAAAGACTGGTCACAGCACTCAAGGCCTCTCAGGATGAAGTTCAGCTTGTCAAGACACGCATGGAGCAGCAGATCGCAAATCTGCAAGCTAAGTTACAGCCTGAAACACCTCTGGAGGTTTAGGCCCAGCGAACTGCGCTGGTCACCACAACTACAAATGTCATCATGGGGTATATTGCGTAGGGAGCCCAGCTACTGGAGATCTCCATGAAGCTATGGACTAAGTTCCAACATGATCCAATCTTGCGAGGGATAAACTAGGACCTGCGACAAAAAGAAGAAGAGTTCGAGACAATCGAAGTCACCTTGCCCACTCTGGTACCTGCTCAGCGCTTGGAATGACTGTGCACCAGCCAAGCGCTCCAAGCATATATTGATGACCTTTGGCAAAAGAAGAAGATCCTTGGTGACCGACTGAAGTCGTGGGTTGATGAAGCTCTCAAACTTTCACAGGATGCAAATGTTGCTATCAAGCAGCTAAACCAAACTTTGGAAAGTGTCACTGTCGCGACTGAAGGACCATTGTCCGAGAAGTTAGTCGACATTGCACAGAATGCAACTCTCTTAAAGTGAAGGCATCTTGCCTCCGTTAGCTGAGGTGATCAGAGTATTGCAAGTGCAGGTTGAAGCCCCACCGACACAGTGACTCGGGACGAGTCATAAGATTGTGTTGGGAGACTGTTGGAGCAGGGTCTCCCAAAGGCTATAAATTTTGTCCATTTTTGTATAATTTTGTATTGTTTAGTCTAATGCAGGGGTTTTGGGGTGGGTCAAAGCCCCTAACACATTGTAAATGGGTCAAGGGTAGACCAAGAGTCTGCAAACCACGATTTGTGGACCATTGGATGTGTAGGCTAAATCGCTATAAATAGATGAACCTTTTTTGAGTCATAAGCATGAATGAATAGAGATTGATGTGAAGTACGAACTGTTAGATCTGTGGTAGGGTTGTTTGGGTTATGACTCCTTGTAAGATCCCAAACCTTAATAATCTAGTTAGATCTAGCACATTTTCTAATGTTTTCAATAAAATTACATTCAGTAAAAACCATGAACATAGATGTGATATGGAAATGTAGCCTTTTATTAATATTATTAACTAAAAACAAAGATACATGCCCACACCAAAAATATCTGAGCCTTTGCAATAGCATGCTTGGCTGCTCATTAAAACAGAAAATCAATATTTAAGCACAATTGTGGACCCTGGATGGATCCACCAGACAAATTCACCAGGGGGTTTTCGTCCCGGGATTAATGCTAGAACTGGCCAGGCCAAGTTCTCAACCCAAACATAATAAGATAGATAATACCAGAATGATTCTAAATGTCTAGCTTCTCTCCCCTTTTATAGGCTTGATGGACTTTCTAGAGACCTTATTTTATTATTTTTCTCGGAAACCAACAACAAATACCATGGGCCAATACCATGGGAAAATACCATATTAAGTACCATGGATCAATTCTATCTACTTTGACTGGATCAAGAAAGGGAATATTACAAATCCTCTCGCCCAAATATTTCTTGCCCTCAAGTGATCCGCTTCTATCCACAATAGAAGCATTTGTACATTGATACTAGGATCCCATACAATCTGATGTGCCCTCCATGTTGAATGGTCCTGAATGGATCCTCTGATACCTAGATCCCAAACAATCCTCTGACCAATCCTCCCCTTAATATATTTTCCTGGATCCCAAACAATTATTTCACCAATCCTGCCCCCAATGGATTCTCCCGGATCCCAATGCCACTTAAATCTTGGGACCTGTGGGTTATGGTACCATTTCAGCCTTCCATTACTACCCGCACCAAAGGGCCCAAGCTGCAATATTCCCTCGGCTGTGAGTATCCTCCAAAGAATCAACCTATCAATAGAATACCAACTCATAATCTCTCGCCAATCCATACTTGGGGAAGGATGAATATCTGGAAATATACTATGTTGATGTTGTTCGATGCTCAATTCATGCTTCTCTACTTGGTTACCCAACATGATGCAGTTGGAGAACTCTGCCCTGCGCTTCCCAATGTATAAAGGTGGGTTGTTGGTGTTGCAAGCCTTATCTATGTATTCCTGTAGAGGGCTTCTCTGGAACTCCCAATTGTACTCCTTTTGCTGCGTTGTGAGGGTTTTGAGTCGTTCCTCAACACTAGACAACTTGGTCTTTGATTTGGCACATACCCCTATGAGTTCCTCATTTTTTCTGTTCTCCTGTAAGGTAGTGTCTCAGACTATCCAGAATTTTTGCTTCAACAACATAAGATCTGTCTTGAAATGCTTGATCCTTTCTTGAAAGTCTTCTACTGGAAATTCTAGTGTCGTGCTGACTGTCTCTGTATCTGTTTGCACTCGATGCCCAATGACCACATCTTCAACTTGAGCCTTTGACCAACTCTCTAGGAATGGTCCATTTTGCACATTATGTTTGTCATGTTGCTCCTCATGATCATACTCTTCATGTTGGTTCACCATGGCTGGATCCTCACTCAAATCTCCTCGGTCTCCTCCATCTGTGGAGACAATATGTTCATCCCTTTCAACTATCGAACATAGATGCATTTGTGGAATTTTATCTATAATTGATTATTCATATTCTTTATGGATATTCCCTTGGGGATCAACAAACTTAGTTGTATAGGAGTCTACTTCATCAATGCCATTAGGTAGAATTTCCTCATGCAATTCCAAATGCTTGTCATCCTGCAAGCCTCCCTGAATAATTTCATGATGTTGCTCACCATCTTGAAGATCAATAGACCCAGCTACAAAAGACTCCCCATGATTTGAAGTAATATCCTCTTGTTCTGTCTTTTTTGCCTTCTTCTTATCACCTGGACAGGAATGGTTAAGGGCCCAAGGTCCCTTGTAGATAAAGCATAGTCCTCTCCTCCTTAGTTCATTATTGTTGCAGATTTTGTTCTTTCTTTGATTATCATTTTGGTCTATGGAGATATGGCTGCTTAAAGGACCATATATCCTCACTAGTTCATCCAATATTTTCTGATTGTTTTCCATAATTTATTTCAGATGATCCATCTTCTCAATATCCTCATTAAAGCCTCTTCCTCTTTTCTTCCTTCCTACTCTTTTTTTCTTACAACTCTAACTCTAACTCTAACTCCGTTTTGAGCTTTATGTCTTTGGTGATGCCCATCTACTTGAAATCCGATATTTCCTCCCTTGTTTGAAAAACATCAATAGACACCACCGCTATCATCCATTCATCGCTTTTCCCTTTAGATCTCAGAGATGCATGATGTGCCCACGTCAAAGCGCAAACCATAAATTAAACCTGAGATTCGGGATTCAAGCCAACCGCCTGAATATGGTCAGTGCTCTTTCTATGCTTATAGTCTCTCGGATTCCACTACATATTCTTTCACTGCCCTTTCCATAATTTCTAATTGGTGTAGTGGCTCACTTCTGTATTTCTTCCCCTTAGTGGACCGCTGTCAATTCACCATTCGACCAAAATAAATTTTGTCCAAAGAAAAACCACTAAAAGGTTACAACAATTCCATTCTATGCCGCATCAATATTTTTGCTATTGGTTCAAGTAAAACCCCACCCATCCTAAGTCACACGAGTTTGAATTCGATGCTCAGAAGATCTATGGCCCGAGCTAACCACCGTGGGACCGGAGGTTACAGCTGATCTCTTCAGCGGCTCAGAGAAGATCTCATTGCATGCTGGGGAGAGGTCGGCAGCTTCATGGCTCAGTCTCCAGCAACTTTGTTTGCCTCCTTGGCGTAATGTGCTAGGCCAACGGTTGGCCCAGATTTTCGTCTAGGTACTCGAGACAACCCACGATTTTTTCCTTCAATGGATTCTGTGTTAAAGCAATGGCTCTACTCGAAATGCTAAGACATCATGCAGTAGGTGTGTTCCCTTGCCCAATCCGCTACATATGCAATGGTTTGTTGCCCTCTGTTTTGTGTGTTGTGCAATAGATATGTGGTTTGTATGGCCTGTCCGTGTATGAATGGTCCTCAACCTACCTTCTACTACGAGAGTTTATGGAATTTGGGCCCAACCCCTGTGCTATAGATGAATGGTGTCTCGGCTCGTGGCTTCACGGTTTTTTTGAAGAGAATCTTCATCGCCATTATCGCCCAACAAATGCTCCTACAACTTCTGATATCTAGTTGCCATTGTGTAATGGGAACTTCTCTGCGTGAGGCTTTTACATGACCTCGGACAAGGAAAAAACACTCTTTCAATCGACCTCGGCTCCTAAACTTGAATGTGATTAGGCAGATCTGGTGCAACTGACCAAGATTGATCTAATAATATCTGCAAGAAAATAAATTCTAAATCTGAACACGGTCTTCTGCTTTCCACCCAGTCACCTCGACCCAATACCAAATGAATGGCGTGGATCTGTTTTCTCTGAGAGAATCACACACTAATCCAATTAATGTTGATGGTGATGTTACTTGTGCCACCACTACTTAACTCTAGGCCTTGGTTTGGCCTTTTTCGTTCTTAATCCTGAACAATGGCCTCATGGCCCTTTCTCCTGTAGCCTCAACAAAGAAAATGCTTTCCCTTCATAACCATAAAAGACATAAAAATTAGGAAATCAACTAGGATGATATCAAATACCACCGGAGTTGGAAGATGCAGGCTTAGGGTGAGAAGAAATCCCACTGAAGATCCCTACATAAAACCCTCAGGCTGGCAGGATGCACAACTATGATACCACTGTAAGATCCCAAACCTTAATAATTTAGTCAGATCTAGCACATTTTCTAATGTTATCAATAAAATTACATTCAGTAAAAACCATGAACATAGGTGGGATCTGGAAATGCAGCCTTTTATTTATATTATTAACTAAAAACAAAGATACATGCCCACACCAAAAATATATGAGCCTTTGCAGTGGCATGCTCGGCTGCACATTAAAACAGAAAATCAATACTGAAGCACAATCGTGGACCCTTGATGGATCCACCAGACAAATTCACCACGGGGTTTTCATCCTGGGATCAATGTTAGAACTCGCCAGACCAAGTTCTCAACCCAAACACAATAAGATAGATAATACCAAAATGATTCTAAATGTCTAGCTTCTCTCCCCTTATATAGGCTTGATGGAATTTCTAGAGACCTTATTTTATTATTTTTCTCGGAAACCAACAATAAATACCTTGGGAAAATACCATGGTAAGTACCATGGATCAATTATATCTACTTTGACTAGATCAAGAAAGGAAATATTACACTCCTGTTGGTTGTGTGTGCGGAGATCCTCTGTCCTGTTATGTGCGGAATCTGCTGGCTGTGTGCGAAGGTGATAATTTGGGGAATGTAAGAGAATTTTTGGGGTAATGATATAGATGTGCGGAAGTATTGCGGATATTTGATGTTATCTGGATCTGTATTGTTATGATTGATGCGGACTTGAGTTATATGATGATGTATCTGTTAGTAAGCTGCGAACTGTCTGTGTTATGGTAAATGTATCTGTGAGCTGTTAATCCGCTGCAAATATATTGTTCTGTGATTATAGCTAATAATACACACGTGGATGCAAGCCTATTGTTTAGATCTGCTAAACTATATTCTGGTTATTTATTGAAACTCTAGCGAATGACCTCTGGCTGTATAGATCTGATAGTTGCGGACTGGCTTGACTTACTTGCTCTCTCCTAGGGTGCGGAAACCTGGTTCCAGCACCCTTCCATACTGCTTCGGGTGAGACTTTGGCCTGCGCAAGCAAGTTACTGCCGAAAGGGCCAGTAGTATAGGGGTTTGTTGGCAAAACTTAACATCTGAACCTGGTTCAGGACCCCTCGAGCCAACATTATATTTTATGTGTGCATAGAAAGGTTTAAAATGATGTTCCTTAAACTCCAACAAGATTTCTTGATTATTAGTATTTTTTTAGAGCCTTAATGGCTTTCTTTCATGGTTGTTCCATCATCTAATATGGCAATCTTTTTTTTCAACAAAGGCACTCATTTTCCCCCTCATATTTCATTCCAAAATTAGCCCCTTTGCATCCCAATTTTCAAATAAGCCTATACTAACTCTTCTTAGTTCCTACAGTATAAGGACGACAAGTTACTAAAATATAAGAGTGTTGGGTTAAATCTAGAAAATGGTTTTCTCCACTACTCTTTTCTTCCTTTTTTTTGTGAATAAAGAAAGACTGGTTCTATTAAAAGCTCATAGTACAGAAGGAGTTACAATCAAGAGAAGCAGGAAACCGGGGGAGCATGAAGAAATCAACGATCTACCACGGTTTTGTGATGCTGTCAAAATATGAAGAAGAAGAACAGAAAGAGCCAAGAATGACAAACAGAGGGCTCTACCCAGAATGGGTAGAGTCCCCAATACGAATTTTCTTTCCTTTCTTTTTTGTGACTTTAACCCAACTGTCAGGGGGCGGGTGGACTGAAACCACTTGAATATTGTTGTTGATCAAAGGAGGAGAGTCTTTATCCGAGTCGGAGGAGCTGGACTCATGCGTATGTTTCTGGAGATTCGAGGAGGTAGGGGGCCTATCAGGAATAGTTGTGGAATGCGATTGTTGTTGTGCTGCAGTATCATCATCTGATTCACATTCTTCTTCATCTGAGCTAGAGGACTCAATGTCTTCCATGGGAGGTGGAACAAAGGGTTTCCAGATTTTATCTTTCGGTTTACGAGTGCTTCTTTTCTTTTGGGCGAGAAAAAAAGTGCAAGAGTTCTGAAGATGACCTGTTTGATGGCAATGCTGGCAACGGAACGCTGTGTTTTCATAGTCCAAAGTCTATGGCCAAGTGAAATCTTCGACTTTGAGAATGATTTGGTCGAGTAAGCCTTTGCTGATGTCAATCTCGACACATATTCTGTCATAGGTGTAGAGGCCCTTTAGGCCTCTCGAGGGATCTGTTGCTAGAAAACATCCCAGAGTATTTCCAATGGCTAGGAAGATCGCACAGTGCCAAAGGTGAGCAGGTAAGTTTGGAAGCCTTACCCAGATCGGAAGTTTGGTGATGACACTCGTGGAGGGATCAAAGTTTGGGAACCAAGGGTTAGGAATAGCCTTGTTGTTCCCCAGAACCAAGGACCACCTGTGAGGGTTGTTTGGTAGTCCTTGTTGTGAGCAAATATAACAATAAAGAAGCCCTTGGAGCAGAAAATGACCTTGAAGTTTTTGGTCTAAGTGGAGTGGATCCATTGGTATAAATCTTCTGAGCGAGGCCAAAGTCCATGGAATATACAGATGAAGGAATTTTTTTGCATATAGTTGAAGGTGCTCTTCCAGATCCGGGTGGGAGATTTCTATAGTTGGCACTTCCTCCATTTTGTCTACCAAGAAAGGCTTGGGAGCCTCCGAGGGTTGAGCAGAATGATTGGAGGATTGAGCATGAACAATGTCTTTGTAGGAGAAACCCTTGGATGCAAAGGTTTGCCCAGCTTCACTTCCCCACAAACGGAGGCAAATAAACACCTTTTCAATATTATAAAAGGAGAGAGGGAGAGGGTCTTCAAGTTGTTTACCTTCATGAATGAGACGCAAAGATGAGGAGGGGATCCCTAGCCTGAGTTCTAGGGTCTTTGAGAGGTGAAGCACCTGGTCCGTGGGTTGAACCCATAGTAGCAAGGTTTTTCCCATAAGAAGAACAATTTGAATCTAAAAATACTGGGGCGGAGGATGCGAGGGTTCCTTACTGCCAGAGCAGAAAGTCGAGTCAAGTCTAGATTGCTTGCTAAGCTGCAGGGCTATCTCCTTGCACTTGATGAAATGTTGTGTCAAATGGTTGCCCAAAAATGAGGTTTCACGGGTGGAACGAAGAAGCGAAGGGCGGTTGAGGAGCTGGTGCAAGCAGGAGCAATAAGAGTTGGGCTCGTAGAAGGACTGCTCGCAAGTATGCTTCCCTGCCGCAAGGAACCGAGGAGATGACATGGAGCTATCTGCAGGGGTGTCCTCGTCTTGCAAAATGCGGAGATGTTCTATGCTTTTTGCGGCTGGGAGGGTAGAGAGAAGAAAAGGCTGAACTGATTTTGAGAGACCTGTGCATCCGACGCATCTGACGCCATGAGGAAGCCTTAGAGGGAGCATAGGTTCAGAAAAACTGAGGCCACCATGGGCAGCGGTCGTGATGGCGGTAGAGGAGCCAGAGGCTAAAACCCTAGGAGTCAGCATCATGCTACCGTATATTTTCTTCCTTTTTAAATACACAACAAACTTGATTAAAATGAAAGTTGTAAGGTAAAATAGGTGGAAAAAAAAATTAGATTTTTAAAACATGTAAAAACCACTTAAAACCCCTCAGCTTTCCCCACTTATTTTAATAACATAGCCCTTAGCACTCTTTCCTCAGTCAACCTCTCCAATTTATTGATTTCAAATATAGCCCCTGGCACTCTTGCTTCAGTCAGCCTCCCCAATTTAATAATGTCAAATATAAAGTATTCAAGAGAGTCAAATTGGGATATTACATGACCACCATCATACCAAGTTGATGTTATGTTAGACACATCATACATATATGGAGATTGTTGTGTGGGTTTTCAAAAAAAATCTAGAGGATTTGAAACCCTAACACTAATTTAACACTAAGACATACAAAACTATAACTCTAACCCTAGATGGTTATTGAAGTATATTAACCTTTAAACCACTAACAAAAAAAAAAAAAGATTCTATTTATTTTTCTCCTAATTGAGTAGAGCACATATGAGTTGGATGTTGAAGAATAAAAATAGCATGTAGAAAATTTTGTAACCACCATTTAGGTGAAATTGTATATGACAACTCCATATTGATTGCCAATTTTTTTGTAATAGCCATTTAGGTCAAATTGTCCATCATAACTTCATGTACTTGTTTTTTATAATGCAAAAGAAAAAACAAAACAAAAGTGTTAGGTCCCTATATTACTAGTATAGTCCCTTATTGTCGTTACTGTAACCCCCTTATTGTTATTATTGTACCCCTGTAACCCCCATATTGTTATTATTATGCCCTTAAATTATTATTGTTAGGTCGGCTAGGATTACATTGTGGCCCCATGGACTCCTATATATAGAAAGGAGGTTTTGTAATTTGTATCATTCAAGAATTGTTCATTCATATAATGTATTGGAGGTTTCCCCCTCGAAGTGGCTTATTTTTAAGGCGTTGATATCTCTTTTCTTCTATTTTTGGAGCTGCTTTCCCAACATTTAGTATCAGAGCTTTGGATTCTAGGTTTTTGTTGCTCCAAACAGGTCATCATGGAATTTTTGTTATAAATTTTTTCTACAAAGTTTCAAAAGCTGAAATTTTTAGAGCGCGAAGCCGAAATCCTGAGGAACGTCGTCACAAAATTTCATAGCTTGGTCCACAATATTTTCAGAGATATGATCTGTGGAAGTTAGGGCTTTTTGCAGGCTCTTGAATTTAACCTAAACAGGTTATTGTGGAAGTTTCGCTATAATTTTTTTTGTACGAAGTTTCAAACGCTGAAAGTTTTAGAGTGCAAAGCCGAAATCCTGAGGAACAATGCCCCAAAATTTCAGATCTTAGTTCGCAATAGTTTCGAAGATATGGTCTGTGTAAGTCAGGACTTTTGCAGGCTCCCAGATTTCATCTCAAAGAGGTGATCATGGGAAAATATTCATAACTTTGTCTCTAAGCATCGGATTGGAATGCTGAAAAAAGTGGCCATAAGTACACGGACTGCAGTTTCTCGTCTATCAATTTCAGAGCCAAAGGAGGAAAAAAATGACACGTGGCAAGTTGTATAAGCTCGCTCTACTGAACCAGTCCATAATTAGGTCATTGTGGGAGATTGGACATAACTTTGACTTGAAGAATCCAAATCAAGTTAGACCTGTGGCATTTGAAAGAAGCTTCAAAGGGCTACTACAGGGCTGAATTTTAGATATTTAGGATCCACAATTATAGAGATAATTCAATTTTAATATCGAGCGCCTAAAAAACAAGTAAAAGGTGTGTATATTTTTTTCCAAATTGCATAAGCCTTGTTTGAAGAATCAAGTTGAATTGATTCCAAGGAAATATTGTAAAATAGATATCATTATTGGATTCTAAAATGATCCCTAAAAAGAATTCAACGCCCATTAAGCCTTTAAAAGGCTCTACTACGACTCATGAAGACGAAAAATGGCAACATGACATATCAAAATTACAAGAGCAAGTGTAACAAATTTTGCTCTCGCAAAGAGCAACAAAAAATGACATGGAAGTTTTGAAAAAAGGCGTGGAAACTAAGATGGATGGTTTGAAGAAAGGCATGGAATATAAGATGGATGGTTTGAAGAATGGCATTGGAAGCTAAGATGAATGGAATGGAAGATGTCATGGAATATAAGATGGATGACATGGAAGCTAAGATGGAAAACATGAAGAATGATCTAAAAGCAGACATGGAAGGTTTGACAAAGTTGATACAATAAATGTTTCCTAATGGTGAAAAGATAGTAGAGAAAACTTATGATGAGAACAAAATAAATGTTAATCGTGATTTCATAAACTTTAATATTGAATGGAAGAACCACCATATTCAAAAAATGGATATGAGGAAGTTTGATGGAAAAAGATCCTGTAACATGGATACTACAGATGGAGCAATATTTTGATCTCAATAATGTGCAAAACACACAAAAGGTACACATTGCAACTTTACATTTAGAACAAAATACATTTGTATGGTATCGATGGCTTTGCTGCCGTAAAAAAAATGTCACTTGGTCAATTTTTATAGAGGAAATGATAGCACATTATGATGATACAAAGAGAAATACCTTCTTTAGCCAATTGATAAATCTCAAACAAAAGGGTTCAGTGGGGGAGCACATTGAGGACTTCCAAAAATTGAATATAAGGGTAACTGATATTCCAGAGGAACACAAGATTGATCTCTTCATAGGTACTTTAAAGGATAAAATCCAACATGAAATTCACGTTTTGGAACCTGATTCGTTGGAGAAGGAATTCAGGTTGGCAAGAAAAATTGAATGTAAAATTATGGCGATAAGGAAGCCTACCACTCACTTATATAAAGATGGAAGTGTTGTTACTCCTAGATTTCCACAATCTACAAGGTTGACACCACAACAATTGGAAGAAAAAAGAGCAAAAGAGCTTTGCTACATTTGTGATAGCAAATATAATAAAGGTTATAAGTGCGTTGAGAAGAAATTATTTTACATAAATTGTGAAGAGGAAGAAGAAAATGAAAAAGAATCTTCAAAAGAAAAGGATATACACTAAGAACCAACCCTAGAAGAGGAAGAAATGAGTCTGACCATATCGTGTAATGCATTGGCGAGAATTACCACTCCTCAAACTCTCAATATAAAAGGACATATTAAGAAGAAAAAGGTAATAGTTCTGATTGATTCGGTTAGTACCCATAATTTTATTCATTGTAAGGTAGCCAAGGAATTGAATTGTTTCCTATACCCAACACTAGATTATGTCAAGTGATGGTTGCAAATGGAGGAACTATAAATTGCTCTGGAAAGTGCCATAATATCAAACTAACTATGGGGGAATATGTATTGAATAGCCAATGCTTTCCATTCCTATGGGAGGTGTTGATGTTGTACTAGGAGTACAAAGGTTACAATCTTTGAGGACAATAGCTTTTAATTTTCAAGAACTTTTCTTGAAATTTTTTTCAAAAAGAAAGGAAGTCGAATTACAGGGTATTGTAGGGAATCCGGGAAAGATAATAAGCTCTAATGTCATGACGAAGCTTCTAAGGAAAGAACAACGAAGCGTAATTGCACAATTATGCTCACTAGAAGTTCCAACATCAAAATCATCTATTTCTGCAGATCTCCAAAAATTCTTGGACAATCATTCCAAGGTGTTTGAAACTCCCAAAAGACTCCCACCTATTCGTGATCATGATCATGCTATTCATATGATTCCATGAAGTGTTCCTCCAAACATCAGGCCTTATAGATATCCTTATGTCCAAAAGAGAAAAATCGAATGTATGATTGTAGAAATGTTAGAGGCTGGTATAATTCAACCTAATCAAAGTTCTTTCTCTGCTCCTGTAGTATTAGTACACAAGAAGGATGGATCATGGCACATGTGTCCGGATTATAGGGAGCTCAATAAGCTCACCATTAAAGATAAATTTCCCATCCCTGTGATTGATGAATTATTGGATGAATTACATGGAGCAATTTATTTTACCAAGTTGGATATTCGTTTAAGATATCATCAAATTATAATGAATACGGAAGATATTCTGAAAACAACATTTCGAACTCATGGGGTCATTATGAATTTTTGATCATGCCTTTTGGCCTTACCAATGCACCTTCTACATTTTAATGGTTGATGAATTCCATTTTCAAACCCTTCCTTAGAAAATTTGTCCTAGTATTTTTTGATGATATACTAATCTACAACAGGTCTTGGAAGGATCATGTTCAACATGTTGACAAGGTGCTCAAACTATTGCAAGAGAAACAATTATATGCAAAAACATCCAAATTTTTCTTTGGAGTACAAGAGGTGGAATATCTGGGTCATATTGTATCTCACGAGGGAGTTAAGGTAGACCCTAAAAAAATTAAAGGCATTAAGGAATGGAAAGTCCCCACAACCATAAAGCAGTTGCAAGGATTTCTCGGGTTAATAGGGTATTATCGCAAGTTTGTTAAGAATTATGGGAGAATAGCAGCACCTCTAACAACATTATTGAAGAAAGATGCATTTTCATGGACTCTTAAAGCAACTACGGCCTTTGAACATCTTAAAGAGGCAATGTGCCTAGCACCAGCCTTAGCTACGCCAGACTTCACAAAAACCTTTATTGTGGAATGTGATGCCTCAGGAAATGGAATTGGTGTTGTTTTAATGCAAGAAGGAAAACCTATTACTTTTGAAAGTCGTCCAATCAAAGGAAAGTATTTACAGAAAGCTATTTATGAAAAAGAAATGTTAACGATACTGCATGCATTAAAGAAATGGCGAACTTATCTAATGGGAAGACACTTCAAGGTAAAAAACGATCATGATAGTCTTAAACACTTTTTGGAACAAAAACTATCTTCAGAAGAGCAGCAAAAATGGGTCACTAAGGTGTTGTGTTATGACTTTGAAATAATCTACAAAAAAGAGACGCTAAATGTTGTTGCAAATGCACTCTCAAGAAAGAATGAAGAGGTGGAAGCATTACTTTGTGCCATTTCTATTATCCAACCAGATTGGATAACTAAAGCAAAGGATGAATGGAAGAAGGAAAAAAAAGTGTGGACACTCATTCAAAAATTGCAGCAAGATCCTAGTACATCTAATACATTTAGTTGGAAAAATGATTCCTTATGGTACAAAGATTACTTATATCTTTGTAAAAATTCCCAACTAAATAAAATATTCTTTTACAATTACACACTTCTCCTTTAGGAGGACACTCAAGATTTTTAAAAACTTACCACAAGGTGAAGAAATAATTTTTTTGGGATGGCCTTAAATCTAATATCAAAATTTTGTGGTGGAATGTTTGGTTTGCCAACAGAATAAAGTTGAAACAATTAAGACCCCAGGTCTTCTACAACCTTTATCCATTCCAAGTCAACATTGGGAGGAGATTTCAATGGAATTTATCACATGTTTACCTAAGTCTGAAGGAAAGAGTGTCATCATGGTGGTAGTTGATAGAATTACCAAGTATGCACACTTTTGTGCATTATCTTATCCATTTAAAGCAAGTACAGTTGCTACTATATTTATGGATACAATTCAAAAGCTACATGGAAACCCAATGGTTATTGTGAGCAACATAGATCCCATTTTTACTAGAAATTTTTGGACAGAGTTATTTTCTTGTTTGGGTACTCAATTAGCTCATAGCTCACTTTATCATCCTCAATCCGATGGTCAAATTGATATAGTAAATAAATGTTTGGAAGGATATCTTCATTGTTTGTATCTGATAAACAAACACAATGGATCAAGTGGTTACCTCTCACTGAATGTTGATATAACACTTCCTTCCATACTGCAACAAAAATGACCCCATTTATGGCACTTTATGGATATCATCCACCGTCCATCACATCATCTTTAAGAGAAAATTCGAAGGTTCAGACAGTGAAAGAGCACATCGAGCATCAACAAGAAGTTCTCCAACTCAAAAATGATAACCTGAATTTGGAACAAAATCGAATGAAACAACAGGTAGATCAACATCACAGCAATAGAAGTTTTGATGTAGGAGACTGGGTATTTTTACGGCTACAACCATACAAACAAATGTCCCTCAAGCAAGCTAAGAAGGATAATAAATTATCGCCAAAGTACTATGGTCCTTACAAAATGTTGCAAAAGATTGGTACTATGGCATACAAATTGAAACTTCCTGCTTCTTCACAAGTGCATCCAGTTTTCCATGTTTCATGCTTAAATAAGATTATAAGTGAAAACCTTCAAGTTCAAACAATATTGCCAGAACTTGATGAGGAAGGAAAAATCATATTGGAATCTGAAGCAGTCACAGAAACAAGAACTCAACAGCTACGAAATCAATCAATTTCAGAGTATTTCATCAAGTGGAAAAACTTACCCACTGAAAATTCTACATGGAAGAATGAGAATTTTATACAGAAGCACCCAAAGCTACTCAAGCATTGAGGACAACACTTTTTTAAAGGAGAGAGACATGTTACATCCCTATATTATTAGTATAGTCCCTTGTTGTTGTTAATGTAACCCTCTTAATGTTATTATTGTACCCATGTAACCCCCATATTATTACTGTACCCTTAAATTATTATTGTTAGGTCAGTTAGGATTACATTGTGGCCCTATGGACTCCTATATATAGAAATGAGATTTTGTAATTTGTATCATTCAATAATTGTTCATTCATGTAATGTATTGGAGATTGCCCCCTCAAAGTGACTTATTTCTAAGGCGTTGATATCTCTTTTAGTACTATGGCAAAAACATAATAAAAGCTTCCCTATCTAATTTAGTTTCTCTTCCATTGAGTTTTCCAAATCACATCTTGTATTTATTTATGCAAATGTTGTGGTTGTTTAAATCTTTTTATTTTTATATTTCAATTTCAACTTATTTCCGTAATTTTCCAATACTCCAAAATTTTGGAGGTTGCCCCCTCGAAGTGGCTTATTTCTAAGGCGTTGATATCTCTTTTCTTCTATTTTTGGAGCTGGTTTCCCAAAATTTTGTAACCACCATTTAAGTGAAATTGTGTATGACAACTCCATATTCACTGCCAATATTTTTGTAATAGCCATTTAGGTCAAATTGTCCATCACAACTTCATGTACTTGCTTTTTATAATGCAAAAGAAAAAACATAACAAAAGCTTCCCTATCTAATTTAGTTTCTCTTCCATTGAGATTTCCAAATCACATCTTGTGTTTATTTATGCAAATGTTGTGGTTGCTTAAATATTTTTATTTTTATATTTCAATTTCAACTTATTTCCATAATTTAAACACTAAATAGTATTAAATTTGTTAAGTAATACAAATAAAATATTTCAAAATATTGTAAAATCTTTTATGACAAACTATTTCAGTGAAATATTCATATCAATTTAGAAACCATTTATCTTTTCACAAAAAATATCTTACTCTTTATTGCCAAAAAGAAAAATACATTTTGTCTTCTTAAAATGTTATGGTTCCATCAATTCAAAATCCATGAAAACTATATTTGAATAATTGTCGAAAAACACAATCCTTGAAAACTACATTTGAATAATTTTCCAAAGACACGTTTGTCAATCCATGAAAACTATATTTGAATAATTGTCGAAAGACACATTTGTCTTTCGAATAATGAAATGAGATGCTATTATCTGCAAAATTGGATGTCTAATGAAATAGTTTAATTCCCCCAAGAAATTACTTCCATTCTCAACTCCTCCTCATAAAATTTGATTCTTACTCCACATAAAAGCATAAATTTGATAAATTTGACTCTTAAGGGCTAGCCATCGATTTACACCACACCTCATGGATCCATCAGCCCAAATTATTATGACCAAATTATTAAAAACAACCTCCCCCAAGAAATTACTTCCATTCTTAACTCCTCCTCCTCATAAAATTTGATTCTTACTCCGCATAAAAGCGCATAAAATTTGACTCTTAATGACTACCCATTGATTTACACCACACCTCATGGATCCATCAGCCCAAATTATTATGACCAAATTATTGAAAACAACCTCCCCCCAAGAAATTACTTCCATTCTTAACTCCTCCTCATAAAATTTGATTCTTACTCTTAAAAACAACCTCCCCAAGAAATTACTTCCATTCTTAACTCCTCCTCATCAAATTTGATTCTTACTCTTAAAAACAACCTCCCCCAAGAAATTACTTCCATTCTTAACTCCTCCTCCTCATAAAATTTGATTCTTACTCCGCATAAAAGCGCATAAAATTTGACTCTTAATGACTACCCATTGATTTACACCACACCTCATGGATCCATCAGCCCAAATTATTATGACCAAATTATTGAAAACAACCTTAAACAACAATATAATTCTGACCACATGATTGAAAACACCATTAAAACCATGTTCCACATTTAAAGAGTGCTCCTCAATGTGGGGAGAGACAGATGGCAAGCCATGATCTTGTAACTGTTCCACATTTAAAGAGTGTTCCTTAATATGGGGAGAGACAGATGGCAAGCCATGATCATGTAACAACGCGTTCATCTTTTGAATGCATCGTTAAAACAAGGAAAATTGTGGATGAGAAAGTTGCCACAACAGAAAAAACAGGCCCCCACTGAATTTGTTGTCATCTTTTGATACTTGATACATCGTTAAACAGAGAAAATTGTGGATGCAATAGTTGCCATAACAGAACAGAAAAAAAAAGAAGAAAAGAGAAAGCTTCCACTGAATTTGTTGGAAGGGTATTTTTGTTAGTTTTACTCGTTTCATTTCACAGAGTTGATGAATAACAATAATTAGATAGAATTGGAGATTAATAACCATAATTAGATAGAATTGGAGATTGATGAACACCAATAATTAGGTAGAATTGGAGATTAATAACCATAATTAGATAGAATTGGAGATTAATAACCAGGTATGTGTCTTCACAAACGCAGCTTACACAGCTTGTCACTACGTTACAAAAACAGCTTACACAGCTTGTCACTACATCGATTCGAATATTTAAATTCTGATTTTATAGATTTTGTTTCCTCCCCTTTCAAACCAAAAGGAAGGAGGGACGCCATGGCGTCTACAGCTCAAACTGACCATAAATGTGCTCCCCTGTGTCATTCCCTACAGCAAGAATGACCAACATTTCAGCTTCGGACAAAAACTGACTATAAATGTGCTCCCCTGTGTCATTTCCTACAGCAAGAATGACCAACATTTCAGCTTCGGACAAAAACTGACTATAAATGTGCTCCCCTGTGTCATTTCCTACAGCAAGAATGACCAACATTTCAGCTTCGGACAAACACTTGGATTTCATGGATAAAGCGAAAAACAATAGAACGGATTCATAACATCATACTTGGTTCCACCTCCTATTTCTGTATATTTTCTGGCTGGTCTTTGAATCAAATCTGCAAGCTACCATCATATAACCTGTCTGATGCTGTAACAGAAACAATAAAGAGTAACATATATAGGATACGAAATCTGAATAAAATATTGGAAAAATGAGAATTTCATTAATTGATAGAAATAATTAAATAGACACAGCATCAGAATCATGCCGAGGAAAAAGAACCAGCCCCCTAACCAGAGGCTTATTCTGTAAAATTTAAGATAAACAGAGGGGACCCTTGGGTTGTCATCACCTGATGACTGGAACTACCGATTGTTATTGAGTATTCTCGATGTGTTTAATCTGAAAGAGTCCAATCCATGCAGTAACTTAAACATCTGAAACAAGCATGTAAACGATCATGTTAGGAATTCTAATGTCATTGGAACCGCTTTCTCCTGCAACTTGAGGAAGTCTGATGAATGCCATCGAATGTCTATCCACTGCTAACTAATAAATATATCATGTTAGCTGCCAGAATAACATCCAATGGAAGTCGAACCTTTGACCGTCAGAGTAGAGCTAGGGATTCTTTTCCCTTTCTATAATAGAGTTCAGACAGTTCAGATATAAGATGGACTCTTAGGTATGCTCTGGCAAATTAAACCTGACTCAAACGTAATACATTTTTCTGGAGCGATCGGAATGGATTGGTGGAATGCTGTTTGTCCCATTTGCTTTGCCAATAAACTCACATCACTTCGGGAAAAGTTCCCTTTGTCTTGGTCTGGGATGTTGGCATCCCCCTCTGTTCCTGAATCGTCCTGCGAATCGAAATGTTCATTCAACAGTTCCTCCCAGAAAACGTCGTTAACATTTTCAAGATCCAGGTCCTCCTCGGCTTCTGCTTCGACAAGGTTAACTGCATTTATATCGAATGCAGATGCCGTTTCCATTGGTATTCCCACGGGCACTGCGTTGTCGAAGGCCGACCCAGGTTCGAACCCGTAGAGGTGCTCTGCAACCATGTTGATGCTCTCGTCCTGTTCCCTGTCCTGAAATGTTTTATTGGGTGTCGCCATGTCTGGCGAATCCGCATGTCCCATGGTAGACAAGAAAGCCTCCAAATTCGACGAATTTTGGGTATGATCCGAATCTGCTGGGATGCTGGTACTGGATTGGTATTTGACAATCCGGTCCTCTGAAGTAGGTAAGGATTGAAGATCTTGCTGTGCTTCTCCCTTGGGTAATCTTCGTCTTTTCTTGCTTGCAGCAAGGCATTTAGTTGCCTGCTTGTTCTGGGACAGCTGTGCCAGAAAAGTGGGATTTTGGATTGCCCTCGCTAGAAATGTCATCATATGCGTCTGCCGCTGCTCGGTGCTCTGAAGCCGGTGGTTGATACTCTGGAGCTGATTCCTAGTGGATTGCTGTTGCTGTCTCAGCTTCACGACTTCCATCATTAAAACGCTTTTATCCCTTCTAAGCCCTTCAATTTCTCCTAGCATTCCAAACTGCCCAACCTCAACGCAGGCTCCCATACCCTGCTGCTGGTCCTGCTCCTGGTGATGATGATGAAGATGATCATTCAGAGGTGAGACCGACGGTTTTCGCCTCTGAATTAGCTTGAGTAAATGTTTCTGCCCCCTCAGAAACCCTTCATTGGCAAATTCCCATCGATCCGGATCCACTTTCCTGAAACCCTGTTTAAATTTCAGCCATAGTTACAGAAAACGTCAGAAAACTGTTCCCATTTGAAGCTCAATTTAAGGAAAAAGCGGTGGGAAAAAACGAAAAATGGCACAATTTCAGCAAAATAATTCAGAAAGAGTCGTCTCAGAGGGGAATTCTAAGAATCCCATATTTAGAATCTTCAAGGGTAAAACTGGTTAATGTTAAGATTGACATTTGGCGATATTTTTTAAAATATTCAAATTTTGGGGGTTTCCTCTGGGCTACTCTGCTTAATTAAAAAAAATGAAATTTGGCCAATAATTTTGGGGAAAATAAAACAAAATTTAACCTCTGAAAGTTTATTCGATCGAGTTATACACAATGACTTACATATGTATTGAGCTGTCGAACGAAGCTGGAGAAATTATTATGCTTGAAATACTTAGGCAGCAAGTCTGAGGAGAACTGGTGGGAATTCCAGACAACGAAGCTGTTATTGGTGCTGCTCCACGACACAACTGTATCGGTTTGAGGATCTTCCACCATGTCGTAAGTCTTGGTCAGGAATGGAGGCGGAGCGGAACTGTGAAGACCTTCCATGGGCCGAGGGAAGCTTGCTATTTGCGTCGAATCCTCCTCCTTTACATTAAAGTTTTTCAAATTAACTTCATCGCCTACCCTTATCCCTGAATTTTGCAAATCCATTATCCGTGACCTGCAAAACAGTTCAACACGCACACACACATTAGCCCGCCACATTCCACCATACTTCATAGCCCTTCAAATCCACAAGATCCCACGTTCGAATCCCACAAACCACAAACTAAACACAGCATCATTGAATCCTGAAAAATGTTTTCCAACAGTGAAAACTCTGCATCAGTTTCCTAACTGTACTAAATCTGCATTAAAACGGTGCACGAACGGATTCAAATATGCTCAAATTGAGTTCCCGGAATTGGGTTGCAATCTCTAAATCCCAAATTCGATGAAAATGCAGCGCACCTGTTGAACGAAGAGTATAGTTACTTGATCTAAGCGGGTTTCCCGTTAAACGGTACGAGACGGACAGCTGAATGAGAAAAGTGAGCGCGATGACGCCTGGCAGGCGAAGATATTTAGGGAATTAAGGGCGACATGGAAACTTCCAGGCGTCCAATGTCATCCATTGCCACGATCTAGTTATTGGGTATCGGAAAAGCGCGCGGTACGAGACGCCTGACAGTAACACGTCGGCAAAAGGTCTACCTAGTAATCCAATCAGAGCTTCAGACAGCCGAGTTGGCGAACAGTTGGCCGATACAGTTCGGAAAGTTGTGGAACGCTCTAGAGAGTTCTTGGTGAAGTGTGCGTCCATGGTGGCAACTGGAAAGTCGGTTGCCAGTAGAAGTCTCGAGAGAGATCTCCACAGTCCGCGGCTCCCAAATCGCTGGGCCCTGCCGCAAAACGACAGGGTAAAAATATCTGTGTGAAGTGCGCGGCAGAAAAGATGCCACCTACTTGCCCACAACCCGAGGAAGGTTTTTCCCCGAAAGTACGTATGTGGCGGACCGCTAACATGTAATCTACTCTGAATTTTTTTTTGCAGTAGGACTGCCTTTCCCCATTATTGAAATTTAAGTAAGATTTTAAGAAAATTTGGCAAGGATTTTTGTAAATTCTGGCTATCTAATTTCAATATTTTGGGTGTTTTAGAGGTTTTGGATGGTGCTAAACCCATTTTCACTATCAAAAACATGATTCAAACACTTCTATTGCAAAATTTCTTTTAAAAAATTACCCAAAATTTAGCCAATTTTGATCGTCCAAACAAATCAATATTTTGGATGTTTTAGAGATTTTCGATGGTACTAAATCCATTTCCACCGTCAAAAACACGATTCAAACACTTCTATTACAAAATTTCTTTAGAAAATTACCCAAATTTTAACCAATTTTGATCGTCCAAACGATTTCTCCAACTAAATAAACAACTCCATTTTTTTTAAATGCACTCAAAGCGTCTCTCCATGAACTACACAGTGTTCATTCGTGACGTTGGTTGAAAATGCAAACATGTCATTTTAATGCAGGTGGAGGTAGGGATGTTTGTAAAGAATGGTTAAACTTTGTAACCAGTTTCGGTTTAGTTAGGTGGAGTTGGTGGTACAGAAAGTCAAAACTTTCTGGAAATGGAAAAAATCTAAACATTTCCAAAAATAGAAAATTTTAACTGAATTTTTTTTAATAATATGTATTGATTCGTAATTAAAAATAAATTAATATTATTATTATATTATATATAATTTTAATATTTATTATTAAATATTTTAATATTTTATTATATTTATAATAATAATAAAAAGCTAGTTTATTTATTTATTTTTGAAATTAAGTTGAGTTTAAATTGAAGTGAGTTTATTTATTAGATGAAAAAAAATCATCAACAATGTGATATTTTTATTAAAACGTAGTCTAAAAACGCAATGTTTTGGCTCAAAATTCTATAAACATTTTGAAAAAATTCGGCAAAGATTTTATCAGGATCTTGTTTACAGTTGTTAAATTTTAGTATTTTGAGTGCCCTAAGAGTTTTTGATAGTGCTGAATCCATTTTCACTATCAAAAATAGATTCCAAACACTCCAACTACCTGATCTTTTGAATTTTAGTTGACCAGATTCCAACAAAAAACTACCTTTCGGACTATTCCACTGCTTGGATAGACAACTTTTATGAACTTTAAATTTAGCTAAAACTAAACCCCACTCAAACTAAATAATCTACACCATATATTTATAAAAACACTCACATGCCAATTAAATATATTAATTTTGTAATATATTTTTATAAATATTATTAATATTACTTATTATTATCACAATATAAATATAAGATTATTATCCTAATATAAAGATAAGATTAGATTATGTAATAAGATTATTATCCTAACCTAAAATAAGATGCATTATGTTTTAGGTACATATGACACTTGAAAGAAAGCAATATAACAGTGCTTTGAGTATTAAACAATTACATTGTTTAAGAATGAAGTGCACGAGAGACAATGTTCTCAGATGCAATACAAGGAGGACATTCCAACTCCATATTGTTATTGCCACCAAAGTCTCTTAAACCTAATGATGATGGTGGGTGGTACCACTTGCTTTTTTAACCATTTTGGCATATTAGATTTAATAAATCTTGAAAAAGGAAAAGAAAAAGAATATATATATATATATATATATATATATATATATATATAAAAGATTGATTTTGTATTTTTTTTATAAATAATTTAATAATTTGTTTTTAAATTATAATAATAAATTGAAGATTAAAATCTAGAATATTAACAAAAATATGTTTGAAAATCAAAGTTAAATAATTATATAAACAAATTTTTATTATATATATATATATATATATATATATATATATATATATATTACTGGTGAATGGAATATAATTTGAGTGAAATGAAGAAATGTTTTTTAATTTTCTTATTCATTTTAATTTTTACATATAATAAGTTAAATTTATGGTAAATAAATATTTAAAATGATGTAGTCTATTTTATATATGAAATGATTTTTTTCACACTATTTTTTATAGATATTTAAAAATTTGAGTTTAAATTGTTTATTTGTAAAATTCAAGTGCCTCAAGAGATTTTTAGGGTGTTGAATCCATTTATGTATTCAAAAATATATTTTAAGCAACAAAAAAATCACATTCTTACTAAAATTGTATAATTAGATTGCACTGAAAAAAACCATTTATTAAACTACTTCGTATGAAATGTTGAAAATAATTAAATCTTTAAAATGATTTCAAATTTCATTATATGAAATTTTGGGGTTATCTAGAGTAGAGTGATGGCTCAAAATTATTATTATCAACTTATCCATCCCATATGGATTTAATTCCTTGCAAGTGACACGATGATGATAAATATTGAAAACTTAAAGAAATAATAAATTAATTTGAAAAAAAATATATATTTTTAAGTTAATTATTTAATATGAAAATACTAATTTATAATACATCTTTAAGCAGAAGGTAGTTCTTATGATGGATTTGGTTGGGTAGATTTGACCAATAAGATCTATGTATTTTCATCCTCCTCCCTCCAAATAAAAATTGACACATGGCACTGTAAACATCACGGAATTAGAGGGGTAGTGGGGAAGTGTGTTGTCATTTTAAGTTTCCTAAATCCCGTCCTAAATGAAAAAAGAAAGATTTTAATCTCTAAATTTTGAGATATTTTGATTTTTTTATTGAGTTTTAAGTTAATTTATCATAAAATTAAGTTTTATTGGGTGTTGAAAAATAAATCTATAAAAATATTTTCCTATAATGGGTTTGGTTGGGGATATTTCACCAATAAAATTTGTTTATTTTTGTCTTCCTCTCTCCAAATAAAAATTGACACATTCCACTACAACCATCATGGAATTAGCTAGGAAGTGTGTTGTCCTTTAATGTTTTCTAAATCCCATCCTAAATGAAAAAAGAAAGATTCTAATTTCTAAATTTTGAGATATTCTAATTTTTCATTGGTTTTTAAGTTAATTTATCATAAAATTAAGTTTTATTGAGTTTTGAAAAATAAATCTATAAAAATATTAGAATATATATTTTTTATATTTAAATGTTTTTAAATTAATTTATAATAAAAAATTTAATACTTATTATACAAAATTTTAATATAATTTATTAATATATAAGTATTTTTGACACTTGTCACTGCAACTATCATGGAATTTGATGAGAAGTGTGATGTCATTTAAAGTTTTCTAAATCTCATCTTGAAAACAGAAAGATTATAATATTTAAATATTGTGATATTTTGATTTTTCATTGGGTTTTAAATCAATTTATTATAAAATAGAGTTTTATTGGGTTTTAAAAAATAAATCTATAAAAATATTAGAATAATAATTTATTTATTTTATATTTAAATGTCTTAAAGACAATTTATAATAAAAATTTCAATATTTAATATTTTCTATTATTTTATTATGATTATACTAAATTATGATATCTTAAAAGACGAAACAGAAAGATTTAGCAACAGTGAAGAACTACCCAAATATGTGATAGCAAAGATGTGATGGATCTTCAGCTAGAGTGTAAGGAAACATTTAATTCTTGTATATTAATGAGGGAATGATGTTTCTTTTGTGTCGTCTTCTATTACTCAATCTCATAGATTGTATGTGCGTGTAATCTATCAAAGCTTTGGCTAAAATCAATGCCATTGGTGTTGCTTTCACTCAAAAATGGGAAATTATGTGGACTTGGACGGTGATTTGAAACATCCATGGATTGATAGTTTTATTCGCAAGCGCAAGCCTTAGATGACAGACGATGTGTTGGGATTTCACAGGTATGACCTGGAAATTGGTTGGTGAATTCAAGATTGTCTACTTTAGAAGATAAATCCTATTCCAAAAAAAAATGTAATTTTAGTCACCACAGGTGAGATGTACTATTCATTTCAATTGAATTTCTTCTTTTTCTTCTAAAATGACTTGAATATTATCATGATTCCCATATTTACAAAAATTAGAACTTAGAAATTCAAAACTAGCACATAAATGAACTTAACCATAAAATGATTAACGAAATTAGATTGTTTTTCCTAGAAGAGTGTCTCTCTTTCCACCTCTGGAAGAGCGTCACTCTACTCTAGTTCCACCTCCTCTATTGTCATTCTCATTCCTCTTTCTTGGACACTGGTCTATACTGAAGGACTGACAATGACGTCTTTCTGAATACTGAAAATAACTTATTCAATTCTAATAGTAGCCTAATTATGCTCATCAATCGTTAAAATATAACTGGTGGAGTCCTCTTTAGAGGTTTGTATGCCCCTTTCTAACGTCTCTGAATAGCTTTAGATATTTTTCATCTACATATTCTTATCGAGAAATATTTTTTCTCCACTCATAGAAATGATTAACAATGCTTGCATTGGAGTAAGTGACGAGATGAGCTTCTCAAATCTTCTATTCCTGCAGTGTTACACCTTTGCACCTTTAGAAGCATTTGCTAGTTAAATAATCGAAGGATGTATTTTAAATAAAGGCCCTTCACTAAAGGTGACGAGAGAAAAGATATTGCACCTACTGTCATGGTTGTTGTGATCATTGGTGATTTGTAATGTCATATCAAATATAATTTTTTTAAGGTAAATGATTGTCAAAATATTGGGTTTACAATTTAAATCTTTTAACGTAAGTTTTTTTCTAAAATTTGGGTTTTCGATTTCAGTTATCAGAATGTTTCTTTGATCATGAAGACACTCAATATAATTTTTTAAGTTTATTAATCAAAATTTTAATTTAATCTAAAGCTGATATAGCCTTCGGTGTGTGTATATATATTGAAATAATAAATTATAAATATAATACACTTTACATATAAATCAATTATTATTATTATTGATAAAGTGAAATTTACCAAATTTATTGTTGAGGAATAATTCATCTAATAAGAATTCACTATAGATTACATTCCAAACCATAACATTATGCCTACACTCTAATTTTATTCATTCCAATCCATCTCTCACTAGAAGAGGTGCATTTTACAATTCGATATGGAGTTGTGTAATTCCTTACATGTTCAGCCTTGACTTAACAGGTGGCACATTTAAATAAAAATAAAATATTCTCCAAATAAAAAAAAACAATATCAACTATAATTAAAAAAAAAAGGAAATAAAAGAAAAAAATATACATATTCCATTACTTTTAATTAAAATTTTCAATCTCACTGTGCTAACTTAGTTGTTGATATTACAACTCAATATGATGGAGAAGTGGTAAAAATATTTCACTCCCACTTACGTCTAATATTAATTATAGAAGATATATATATATATATATATATATATATATATATATATATATATATATATATATATATATATATATATATATATCTTCTATAATTAATATTAGACGTAAGTGGGAGTGAAATATTTTTACCACTTCTCCATAGAGAGAGAGAGACTTTAGAACATCATGAAAATGCATAATTCTTATACACTTTAATAATATTTCAATAATGTTGGTACATTCACTTGGCTCCTGTGTAGAAGCAGTGTTGCATGTTTACATGCTTGGCATTAATGTGGAGAGGCATGGTTTTTGTTTGGGGCTGGAGAGGCAAAGGTGGGGGGGCTGTATGGGAATTTCCTTTGGCAGAGAAGGGAATTTATGGCTAGAACTGGGGATTGGTAGAGTAAATCGGTGAATTATCTCCAATGAAAATGCATGCTCGACTGTGCAAGTTTCACTCCTCACAGCTGATGAGCCCATGTATTGCAACAAGAATGTTGCAACTACCATTGCTACCAACTTTAATTATCAATCCAGAGTTCGTACAAACTTAAGAAGGGTCGACATTGTATGTGCAACAAACACCTTCCTCTTCCTAGTATAACTCGCTTTGATGCAAGTGGAAAAAGGTAATGAAACAAATTCAAATGAGAAAATATTTAGGTAAGTCGGTAATCCTAAGTTGCAAAAGGTAGATAGAAATAAGAAAACATATTCTACTTTTGTTGGAAAGTAAATGGCATAAAGGAAATCTAGACTAATTGTAGAAATCAACTTTCAAGAAGCAAGTAATGTAAAAGCTAAATGGAAACCTGACCAACACTTCGCTCAACCAAAGTGGCCTCAGAGCATTCATAGGCTATAAATGTACATTTACCATGAGTTTGGAGTGAATAAGAGCTAGAAAACAAACCAGTACAGGAAACTCTCCATTGATACAGGAGTCTACAAGCTAGTTTGTCCTCCGATTTATCTCACTGGATGACCAAACAAATAAAATGAAAATGAGATGGGGTAATTTTTTTTATTAATTAGGATGCCCTAGGACTCCAATCCAAGTGGAATCACTCAAAAATACCCTTGTTAACATGTGTTAAACATTAGTAGAAAATTACTACTCATAAAAACTAGAAATTACAGAATCAATAAGATAGTTAACCTACCAAATGCCTAACCTAATGAAGTGAAAGTGCTATGGGGTAAATTTTGTTCTTAATTTGGATGTTTTTAAGCTTCAATCCAAGTGGAATCAACTCAAAATAAGTTCATTATCATGTTCTAAAACTTAGCATAAATTTATTACTATTTTTCTACAGGATTGTTGGGAATGATTGTCTACCTACTTTATTAACCAAAGCAAAGTTCCTAATAGGTATCTAAATCCATTTTATTCATATTTATGGTCTTATGATCATTATGAAGTGCTTAGGGGTGGGCAGAATTTCTTTTGGGGAAAATCAGAATGCATTTGGAGGCTTTTCCTATAGTGTTACAGGATCGGGACAAAGTGCTACAGGATTGTCTTGTTTTGCTAGAGGATCAGATCCGAGAGAAATATGTGGGCTTGGAAGGTGTTCTAAGAGCAAAAAATGGTGGGATAAGGTAGGGGAAGGGTGTATGAAGCCATTTACAAGCCTAATTCTCCTCAGGAGCTCATCTCACACAAGGAAATATGCACATGATGGCCTCTAATGAACCTGTAAAGAGATCTCTATAAACAGTCTGCTTGAAGAGGTTGTTGGGGAAGGAAGGAAAGTGTTTGTGATGGAATGAAAAGTGTAAATGACAATGATAAACCCTGCAAACCCATACCCTGGCCTGCACACAAGATATATTGTTCTTTTTATGCTTGAAAAGTTTGCCAAACAAATGATTTAATTGTAGGAAAAAGAGATGAAAAAGGAAACAAATTCAAGATCTAACTATTGCAACAGGAAATTAACTATGTTTTTGGCTTGCAACACAATATCTACAACCAAATTTCCCACATGAGAGGTGCTTAACAGACCTACACAAGCAACTTTCTCATAAACAAATTCTTCTAGAAAGGAAATGAAATATTGAGGGAAAATTTTAAGGATGGAAATTTATCTTAAATCTAGAGATCTTGACGAATTTCACTATTTCATAATATACATTTTGTAAAATGTTTGATGATATCTTTGTAAAAATATTCAAATCTTTGTGTAAAATTTTGGCGATTTTTAAGGTAAAATAGTTTTATAGTATAAAATTTGGGCGAATCACTTTTAGGGAAATTTGAAATTAGCGAATATTTATTTTTATTTTTTATTTTTGTTATTATGATATATATATATATATATATATATAAGCACAGAAAATTAACCCACTTGCAAATATTAGCCACTAATTTTTTTTATGGAAATATTGCTATCTAGATAGAAGAAATAAGAAGCATGGATAAAATATACAAAGGAGAGATGCTAGAGCCTCTGGTTTGGGCCCTAACCCAAGGGGAATCAACCCTCTAAATATGGATCAGATTGAAAATAAGATGATTTTCTTTCATTGTCAAAAGAGTTCATACATAACAAAATAATAAACAAAGAAGCATGCTACTCCTAAAATTCTATTCTCTACTAATTCGAACTTGATATTGGGCAACTAGGCCTCTTTATTTATACAAAAATACTTGAGGGGAAAACTCTTGAGGGGTTATGTTTCCCTCGAAAAATCCTATAAAATTGGATCTAGTCCCCAACAAGGGAATTCTTTATTAAATACTAAATATGGATTCTCTTGTAGTAGGGAACACGTCCCTAGATTTTCTCAATGAGTGGAGCTCCAAAATATGTTCAATAATTGCATAATATCTCATTCATTTATTATCCATCCTGTAGCATCCTGTGGAAGGGAGAAAGCCATTCAATTATATCATCTTCCAAATCTTCAAAATCTGCCCAATATTCTCATAATATTCTACAAAAATAAATATTTTTAGGAACATTATATGCAATTATATTTAAACCTTCCTAATGAACATATTAAAACTTTAAAAAAAAAAAATATTAAGTGTAGAAGGAGAGATTTAATATAGCCTTTATATGCCTAAGAAAGGTTAGATGGGACTTAATTTGTATCTAATTTAGAATCCCATCATACCCCCCTACTGAAACTATTGTTCATCCTCTGAACAAACTACTCATCTTCCTTTCTTTTTTGTTCTTCGTGTATGCCTCTGGTAACATTTATAACACTTCATACTAATGTGGATGTAGTTGCTCCTACTAGATGGAAGCCTACATGCTCTTCAATTATTTCCTTTTCCTTTGGCTCAACCTATATTTCTTTTTTCATTTCCCTCTGATTCTTTCTTTGAGTCCTCTCCTTCAATCTCAACTTCTTCTTTTGCTAAATCCTCCTCCCATGGCTTCAATAACATTATATCAAAGTGGAACAATGGGTTTCTCTTTTCTGCTACAATGTTCTAGCAATTTCTATGCAATTGACATTATTGAGGCAGAAATAAAATGTACAGTGTTTTTATAATGCATGAGGGAAAGACTCATAATGCAACTCAATATAGTTTCATGCCCTCCTCTTATCATTCCCATCTAAAAAATACCCACACTTTAGTTTTATTCCTTCCCAAAATTACAACAGAGACAAGTATAGGATATGCTTTTGAAAATTTGAAGAGTGTTACAAGTCCTCTCATCAAAAGGCGATAAAGTGAATTTATACTTACCCATTATTTTATGCTTCCCTTCAATTCCTAGGGTTTAAATGGGAATAATTATTAGAATTGGGCTTCCTGTAGCACCCTGTGATTCTCTTGTAGCAGCAGTCTACAAATATAATATATTTCTCGTGTAGTGGAGGATGTTGTAGAAGAAGAAAGTTTTGACATTCTTGTTTCAAAGTTGGGGAAAGAAAAATTACAACATGCACCCCTACCTTATTTAACACACCATGCTCATCCAATCCAATTGTTTTTTCTTACTGGAATTTGCAAAGTGTTTTTCTTGATGGATAAGGTGTTTTTGGAATACTTATGCCAAATGTTGGAGAGGAGGAAATTTTACTTACATTTTCTCTAAATATTTCCTTGTATCTCGAGGCTTTGATGGTTGCTCTAGGCAAAGTTGACCTTCCTATAGAAACCTGTAGGATCTTGTAGCAGCCTATCTGTATCTTGTAGTAGCGCCTGTAGGATACTGTAGTAGTCATTTTCCATGCCAATATGTTGCGGTTCCACCTTTTTATTTTTATTATTTTATTTATTTATTATTATTATCAATATTATTCTTTTTTTCTCTTTTTTTCATTGCATGCAAAACAAACTGAGAGTGCTTTGAGTTAACTAAGTTGGCCCCACCTACTTTGCACTTCTTGTCCTCTATTGTGACCAAATGATAAAAACCCAATTTCCCAAGTCCTTTTCACTTTTGTCTTGTTCCTCTCCCACACATGTGGGTGTCTTGGTGGAAAAGTGAAGTCAACTGCTAGTACACTTGGATGTAAAAAACATTTTCCTTCATACACTTGCAACATTTTTTTGAGCTAATATAAGTCTTTAAGATAGGTTTTAAGGATTGCATACCTAGGATTTACCCTTGATGTGTTTTTGTAGGTGATATTGAGGCCGATAATATCAATGTTGAAGCTGTATTTGGTCATTCTGAAGCTGATGTGTTGGTCACTAGATGTTTGCATGACATTTTTGGACATGGTTGAGGCTTCTTTTGAGTGTCTTTTAAGAGGTCATTTATTTTTCTCCCTTACTTCCTGCAATTCCTTGGGAAAGGTATATAGTTTTTATGTTCATTTGTTGACTGAAGCTCGATGATGCAAGTCCTTTCTTTATGTAGGTGCTCTTTAGATCATATGTTGCTACTTTCTAGGAGATCAAGAATCAGATGAAAAATGACAAAGGGTCGTGTAGCTGCTTGAGGATCATAGTTGTAATCCTCGAATGCTCCATGGTGACTTACTTCTGGATATGGTGCTCTAGCTATGGTCTAGCAGGGGATGTGCATACTGCTACAGGACCACGAGTCTTCCTGTATCAGTCACACAAACCCTCCTGGGATATGATTTCCTTCAGGTGATGCCTTTAAAAGTACTGATAATTCATGAGTAATCTATTGACAAGGATCAGAGGCCTTTTCTATGGTGGAAGGGATGGAAGAAGGGGTGAAAAGGAGTATTTTTTTTTTATGCACAAAAGTTGAAATTTGGGTGGAGGAGAGGCCAAGTGGATGATAAGGTCAAGGTGGACCCCTCCCCTTATTTCTAGGTTAAAAACATAATATTTGTACCTTCTTTTTGTACCGATAATAATCCTGTACCAATTATGGATAAATCATGTAACAGTTCTGGGACAATCCTATAACAAAATTGTTTAACCCATATCTCTCAAATGGTAGATTAGATTCACCTAAAAAATTTTGAGCATGTTTCCATCATCCTTATGCATCTCGCCATAAAAAATATTAGTCAACGAATAAACTAATCTTGAGAAAAAATAAAAACAATTTTAGGTGATGGCAGCCTATTTCTCGAAAATATGAACTGAAATTTGCTAAAAAAATTTAAGCAGGTTACCATCATCCTTATACATCTCCCGATAAAGCATATTGTCCAATGTATGCACAGTTTGCAATATATGGTCAAAACAATTTATGCCCTATATATTTTAGCAATCTTGTAGTAACACAAAACTTTATTGTAGGACTTTAGGAAAACAAGGAAAATGAATGGGAATGGATTTGGAATGATGTGTAATTTCATGGGGATGCATTGTGAGGATGAAAATAGATGTATGGACTTTGTCTTAGCCACGTTGGAGCATCTTGGTACAGAAGGTGGAAAACTCAATGTCGATTTCCCTTTACTAGATGTTTGCTTGTCTCATCAAGTTCTTCTTGTTTATGCAAGTTGGAGAGACCCTACATGTATAATTGGAGAAAAGGATTTTTTTTTTAATTTTCCCCTTTTTTAATTTATTTTTCACCTTTTTGATCATTTTTTCTATTTTATAGGTCTATTGGTTGCCTCTATGAGGTTTTCAACTAGCAGATCTGCCTAGGCACCTCAGAGGAGGTTTTCACCTAGGATCTTATTTCCCTTTTTTTCTCTCTTTTTTTCCCAACTCGTTGGTTTCCTCATAGATTTTTTCAACTAGTGATCCAATCTTAGGTGCCTCAAATGAGGTTGTCACCTAAGATTTTTTTCTTCTTCTTCTTTTCTCTTTAGCCTATGTTACTTTTCTTGAAGAAATAAATATTTTCAAGCATATAAATACTTTCAATGAAGCCATGTACATACCTAGATGGAAAATAAACTCATATTGGTTTGAAATATATGCTTTGATATGTACCAAATTATGAGAGATCAACTACTTTGACTTTGATGAGATCAAGAATTGTTGAAGAAGAGTGTATTGTTGCATCTTAATTATTGTCTGGAACTAAATTTAAATATAGTTGTGATTCCCTTGGTTCACTTGTTCTTTTGGATCAAATTTTATGTGCTTTTCTACCATGACATACAAATATTCTACTCTTTGTTGATTAGTCTCTTGAACACATAAAAAATCTGATATAAGCATAGTAGAAATTCTTCAATCTCAGGCTCCAATGGCTACTCTCCATCAAATGTAGTACATGATTCTTTTGGATCTTTTTTTTTATGTTGTTCTTCAGTGATAACAAGCTAATCTATTTTTTTTTAGTACTCTTCTTAATCTAAGATGGATACCATTTAGATCAAGAGGAATTTTTTTGGAAATGTTGTAACTCAACATTGTAAGTGGGTTGAGTTACTTTGTTTATTTGGGTTCGGAAATGGTTGTGAAGGGAGTTGAGTGGGAAGATATTTGAGATGGATGTGGTTGAGGTTTTGGTTGTGGTGGAGGTGGATGGTATGGATAACATTGAGTAGGGTGTTGAGGAAAATATTGAGGATATTGTGGATTTCTCCCATAAGGTCCCTCCCAATCTTGTTGCCAAGACTGGTTTTGGGGTTGATATGTCCAAGGTTTCCAAGGGAAGGGTGTGTTCCAATCACTTTGACATTGTTGTGCATAACCTTGAAATTGTGAATAAGTATCTTGCATCATACCAAGTTGACTAGGCTACCATGGTCCTCTTGGAGCTACATAACTGTTGTGTAACCAGCTCCAAAAAGAGAAGAAAAGAGATATCAACGCCTTAGAAATAAGCCACTTCGAGGGGGAAACCTTCAATACATTACATAAATGAACAATTCTTGGATGATACAATTTACAAAACCTCCTTTCTATATATAGGAGTCCATGGGGCCATAATGTAATCCTAGTGGGCCACAATGTAATCCTAGCCGACCTAACAATAATAATGTAAGGGCACAATAATAACAATATGGGGGTGATATGGGTACAAAAATAACAATAAGGGGGGCTACAATAACATAATAAGGGACTACACTATTAATATAGGGACTTAACATGCCCCTCTCCTTCAAACAAGTGTTGTCCCCAACGCTTGATTATTTCTTGATGCTTCTGTATAAAATTCTCATCCTCCCATGTGAAATATTTTACAGGAAAGTTCTTCCACTTGCTGAGATACTCTGAAATTGATCGTACTTGTCGAGTTCTTGTTTCTATGATTGCTTCATAACTTCTTTCGATGTGATGTTGATCTTCCTGTTGTTTCATTAGATTCTGCACCAAAGTTGGGTTATCCTTTGAGAGTTGGAGAACTTGTTGCTGATGCTCGATGTGATCTTCCATTAATTTATCATCCATATTTGCTATTATTTGATCCTTCAAACCATCCAACTTAGCCTCCATTTCTGCTTTTAAACCATCTATTTCATCTTCAATTGCTCTTCGTAAGATTGAAACTTGTTGCACTTGGTACCGTAATTTTGATATCTCATACTGCAACTCTTCCTCTTCATGCATCATAGTATAGCTTTCTGAAGGCTTAATGGGTGTTGAATTATTTTTATGAGGCATATTTTAGAACCAAATACTGATATGCCCTTCGAATCAATTCAGATTGATTCTTCAAACAAGACTTATGCAATTCGGAAGAAAAAAAATACACACCTTTTTCTTTCTTTTGAGGAGCTCGATATTGAAATTGGATTATATCTGTAATTGAAAATCTTAGATATCTGAACTTCAGCCCTATAGTAGCCCTTCCGAAGTTTCTTTCAAAATGCAAATGTGTCTGGACTCTGATTTGGATTCTCCAAGACAAAGTTGTGTCCAATCTCCCACAATGACCTAATTCTGGACTGGTTCAGTAGAGCGAACTTGTATGACTTGCCACGTGTCACTGTTTTGTCCTTTGTATCTGAAATTGATATCCAAGAAACTACAGGCCGTCTAATTGCAACCAATTTTTACGGCACTCCAATCCGATGCCCAGAGAGAGAGTTATTGAACTTTTCCCACGATCACCTCTTTGAGATGAAATTCAGGAGCCTGAAAAAGCACTACCTTCCACAGATCATATCTCCAAAAATATTGCGAACCAAGCTCTGAAATTTTTTGAAGAATTTCCTCAGGATTTCATCTTCGCACCATATGAATTTCAGACTCTGAACCTTCATACAAAAAAAGTTATAGCGCAAATTCCACGATAACATGTTTAGGAGCCTGACAAAAGACCTGACTTCCACAGATCATATCTCCGAAAATGTTGCGAACCAAGCTCTGAAATTTTTAAACAAGATTCCTCAAGATTTAAGCTTCGTACCATAAAAATTTCAGCTTCAGAAACTTCGTATAAAAATTTTTATAGCGAAAATGCCACGCTGACCTGTTTGGAGCAGCCCTAGAATCCAAAGGCTCTGATACCAAATGTTGTGTAACCAGCTCCAAAAAGAGAAGAAAAGAGATATCAACGCCTTAGAAATAAGTCACTTCGAGGGGGAAACCTCCAATACATTACATAAATGAACAATTCTTGGATGATACAATTTACAAAACCTCCTTTCTATATATAGGAGTCCATAGCCATAATGTAATCCTATGTAGCCACAATGTAATCCACGACCACACACAATTTACAATAATAACAATATGGGGGTTACAGGTGTACAATAATAACAATAAGGGGGGCTACAATAACATAATAAGGGGCTATACTATTAATATAGGGACTTAACAATAACATAAATGATTTGGTGTTTGATTTGTTCCACTATCCTCCTTGTGAACTTCCTTCAACCCTAGTAATGATAGGAAATATTTAGTAGCATGTGATTCTAGATAATTAACACAATTTTCAACATTCTCTTTTTTCTCTACTTGTTCACTTAGATAGCTAATAAGTTTCGTTTTAAAGTTATCTAGCAAATTACCAAGTTCAGCTTGACTTAATAATCTCGATGTTGATTTACTTACTCTTTCCCTTCCTCTTGAATTGTGCTTGCATATGTCACAAATTTCTTCAAATGATAATTGGTATACATCACCTCTACTCATTAGATCGAGGATATCAATCCACTCATCTCTAATTATTCTAAGTAAGAGGGTTTTTAGTGTGTCAAATCCTAAATGGTGTAATTTTTCCCTCTTAACATTATACATGAATATCTCTATTAGATCATCAAGGCTCTCATCTTCTTTTTGAGTCATTCTAAAGATTTCCTCTTCAAGATAATGATATTCATATTTATTTAGAAATATCGTTTGCATATCATTCCATGATCTTATTGAATTATTCCCTAAATCCATGAACCATTGAAGAGGTCTATCCTTCAATGTTTCCAGAAACAATCTCAATTTTTGAGTGTTTAATAAGTAACTATAAGATCTAAAAATTATTTCAAATTCAAAGAGAAAGGTTTATGGATCTTCTGACCTCATATCATAGAAATTGGGAAGGAAAGATGGAGGGATGTTCTTCATATGAACACTAATATCAGTATCTTGAAGGGTTTCCACCTAAAAATATCGTGTCTACTATCTGGAATGTTGTGCATTGTTGAATGGTGTTGTTATACATTCATGTATTGTGATGCTAACTTACGTTTTTTATCTAATGCTAATGATAATTAATTCCCCATGAAGTTAAAACTAACTAATTGAGGAGAAATATTGATTCGCCTCCCTCTCGATATTTCCAACAACCTCCCAGGAAACACATCTAATGCAAGTGGGGCGGTGGAAACAAAAACCCACAAGGACAATGCATGGAATGCATTTTTCCCCAGGACAAGACTTCAACATCTTTTAATACGATGCTGCCTAAGACCCGACATGAAATCAGAAATTTGAAAATTAAGGTGAGGCCCAAAAATTAATCCTACTCTAACTCTAAGATACTTGAGGAGGTGTCTTGTTGGGTTCCCGATCCCAGTCACACCATGGGATGAAGAAATAAATACCTCAATTTTGTAGCATCAGATTGACAGATGAAGACTCTACTTGGTTTCGTATTAAAAACAAAAAAGTGGAAAAATAAAACGTGTTTTCTTCTCTGGAGGACATCAAAAGGATGTTGAGGAATCAACATTTCTCCAATATGGATAGGCTTAATGTTGGATTGGCCCATGTAGAAGGGAATCTCTAGTGTAACACTGATAGTGATGCACCTCCTAGTTTGAGTACGAGGGTCCCGACACCCATTTCTTCTTGTGGCTATTAATGGATTTTAAATTTTCTATTCCAATTATGTTTTGTACTATATATCCATAATGTTTAGTTTTATGATATTTTTGTTGTCTATGACAAGAACAATGGGTGGTTTCTCTTGTATTCCAGGGAGGCACTGAGGCCTCCTGCATATGATTAGATGTATTAGATGTATACCCTAAAGACATTCTAATAATATAAAGTTTCTTAATTTACAAAAAGGAAAAATAATTTAATGTATGTCACAAATAAAATATTTCAATATGCAAGATTATGTAATATTGACATATATTTAAAAATATATTAATAATAAAAGCATTTTAATATAAGAATGTGGTACATAAATAAAATATCTCAATGCTCATAATAAGTAAAATATATAAATGTTAACTCTCTCTCTATATATATATGGTTAAAAAAAATTGTATATATTATTTAAAACATTTGGAAACAAAAATATTATGGTTAAAACATTTGATGTAGATTTCTCACTATTCTACATTTTCTGGAAGTATCTTGTAGTAAAATAGTTGTAATTTTTATACTAAATTTTAGCACATGTTAATGAACTTCTTTCGAGTTGATTCCACTTGGATTGAAGCTTAAAAGCATCCAACTTAATAAAAAATTTACCCCACAACATTTTTACTTGGTTAGCTTAGGAATTTGGGTACTTAGATCAGCTCACTAGTTCATTGCTTTGAAATTTCTGGTTTTTAGCTAATTTTTTGCCGAATTTTAGCATGTGTTAATGAAGCTCTTTTGAGTTGTTTCCACTTGGATGGAGTCATAGTGCATCCTACTAAATAAAAAAAATCACCCCATCTCATTTTCATATGATTTTCTTGTGTATTTGGCACTTTAACTCGAGAAACAACAATCTTGTAGTTGTTTGTTTTTTATATTTTCCTTGCCTAGATTCACTCCAAATTCATCGTAGAAGTAGATTTATAGCCTATGAATGCTCTAAGACCACTTTTTTTTAGATGAGGCTTAGTTAGGTTTTTATTTATCTCTTACATTTCTTGCTTCTTGAATGTTGATTTCTTCAATTAGTCTAAATTTAATTTCCAACAAAATTAGAATAGATTTTTGTATTGATATTTAACTTTTGCAACTTAGGATTGACAACTTTCCTAGATATTTTCTCATTTGAAGTTGTTTCATTTCCTTCTTTCACCATCAAAGGGAGTTAGAATAGGAAGAGGAAGGTGTATGTTGCACATATAATGTCGATCTCTCTTAAGTTTGCACGAACCCCGAGTTAATAATTTAAGTCGGTATCCCTAGGAGTTGTAACATTCTTGTTGCCATACTAGGGCCCATCTCTTTTTGGCATCGTCATTGGGGAGGGTTTCAAATAAAGCACTCTCTTGTTCCTGGAATGATACCTTTTCTGCGTTCATATTTTCTGCAAAAAAAAAAATCACATTAGCATTCTCATTAGAGTTTCTGATAAAAACAAATATATATATATATATATATATATGGTTCGGTAAGAACCACATCACCATCCTCATATGAAGAACATCCATCCATATTTCCTTCCCAAATTCCATGGTATGAGGCCAGAGGATCTAGAAACTCTTCTCTTTGAATTTGAAATACTTTTGAGATCTTATGGTTACTTATTAAACACTCAAAATTTGAGATTGTTTCCGGCAACATTGAGGATAGAGCTCTTAAATGGTTCATGAGTTTAGGGATTAATTCAATAAGATCATGGAATGATATGCAAAATATATTTCTATAAAAATAGAAGGATCGTGATCTTAAAGAAGAAATCTTTAGAATGACTCAAATAGAAGATGAGATCCTTGAGAATATAATAGAGAGATTTATGTATAATGTTAAGAGGGAAAAATTACATGATTTAGGATTTGACACACTAAAAACCCACTTAATTAGAACAATCAGAGATGAGTGGATTGATCTTCTTCATCTCATGAGTAGAGGCGATGTATACCAATTATCATTTGAAGAAATTTGTGAAATATGCAAGTGCATATCAAGAGGAAGGGAAAGAGTAAGTAAATTAGCATCGAGATCAATAAGTCAAGATGAACTTGGAAATTTTCCTGATAACTTTAAAACATTAATTATTATAATCTAAGTGAACAAGTAGAAACATTAATAATGCAAAATAAGCAAAAAGAGGATGTTGATATTTGTGTTATCCATGCAGAATCACATGCTACTAAATATTTCCCATCGTTACCAAGGTTGGACAAATTTTACGAGGAGGACATGGAAGCAAGTCAATCACCAATGCAACTTTATTATGTAGCTCCAATAAGGCCATGGCAGCCTACTTAACTGGGTGTGATGCAAGAACCTAATTCAAACTTTCAAGGCTATGCACAACCATCTTAAAGTAATTAGAGCACATCCTTTCTTTGGCATCCTTGGTCATCTCAACCCCAAAACCAATATTGGAAACAAGGTTGGAAAGTACCTTATGGGGAAATTTCATAATATCCTCAATATTTTCCTCAATATCCTCCATACCCAACTCCATGTTATCCCTACCATCCACTTCCACCACAACCACAACCTAAACCACATCCATCTCAAAGATTCACTCCCACTCAACTACCTATACAACCATTTATGAACCCAAACAATAAAGTAACTCAACCCACTTACAATGCTAAGGTACAACACTTACAAACAACTCCTCTTGACCTAAATGGTATTCATCTTAGGTCAAGAAGAGTATTGAAAAAAAGAGATTTTCCTGATGTCATTCAAGAACAACATCCAAAACAATGAGATCCATAAGAACCATATACTACATTTGATGGAGAGAAACCATTGGAGCCCAAGATTGAAGAATTTATACTATGGTTATCATCATATCCTTTATGTATTCAAGGGAGTAATCGTAAAATAGTAAAATAATTGAATGGAATGGAAGAAGAAAGCATAAAAAATTATCCAAATATGCAAGTGAACCAAGGGAATCATAATTATATTGAAATCTGGTTCCAGACAATCAATAAGTTGCACCAACACACCCGTATTCAACAATTCATGATCCCATCTCAGTCAAAGAAGTTGGTCTCTCTTATCCAGGTACATTTCAAAGCATACATTTTGATCCTACACATGAGTTTATTGTTCATCTTGTTATGCATATGGTTCCATTGGAAGTATTCCTATACTTGAATGAGATTTTCTTTTTTCAAGTAGAGAAAAAATAAAAAATAAAAAATGAGGATAAAAAATAGGAAAAATAAAATCTCAACTGAAAACCTCCTTTGAGGCGCGTGATATTGGCTCATTGATTAAAAACCTCCATGAGCTAGTTAATTGGTTGGAAAAAAGAGAAGAAAAAAAAGATCCTAGGTGAAAACCTCTTTTGGGGTGCCTAGGCAAACATGTTGGTTGAAAACCGCATTGAGGAAAATAGTAGGCCTAGGGAAAAAAGAGAGAAAACAAAAAAATACACATGAAATGTCCTTATTGCCATGATGAATGTGCAAGAAAATCATCAAAATAGAATAAACAGTACAACTTGCATATTTGGCTCCAAACCCAATGCATGCATCTTCAGAGGAACCAAGAAGCTTCCCCACATCACTCTCAACCATTTCCTAACCATCCAAACCTTCACTGATGATTCACATGCCTTTCCCATTCATTTTTCTCGTTGTCCTAAGTTGTTATAGGAAAGTTCTGTGTTGCTACAGGATTGCCAAAAAAACAAAGGGCATAAATTATTTTGACCATATCTAAAAAATCGTGCATCTTTTTGTCAATATGTTTCATGGGGAGATGTATAGGGATGACAGTAACATGCTTAAAAAATTTCAACAAATTCTAGTGCATACGTTTCAAGAAATTCGCCACGATCACTTACAACCATTTTCCATATTTCTATATATTTCTGCATCCACTGGCCAATATTTTTTATGTGGAGATGCATGAGGATGATGGAAACATGCTAAAAAAATTTCATGTGAATCCACTCTCTCGTTTGAGAGATATGGATTAAAAAAATATGTTATAGGTTCGTCCCATATTTGCTACAATATTGTGGTCAACATAGAGAACGGGTCTAGATTTTATGCTTTCCATGGGGGAATGAAAACAGATGTCCACCACACCACCATCATCTATCCTCCACACCATTTAGCTACTTCTCCATCCAAAAATACATCTTTGTCCATGAAAAAAACCCATTTTCATCCCTTCTTACTTTTATTTGACCACCACCGAAGTTTCTAATCCTTTTCCATGAACTCATAATGAATTATCAAATCTTATAAATGCATTGCATGAAGGTTATTGTGATCATGGAGGGGTCTCTGTGATTGCTACAGGAAGAAATCCAATCCTATAGAAACTTGAAAAAACCCTACAAGGCCATAGTTGGAAGCACTTGGAAGCACTATAATGAAGACTTAGCCATCTTGAAGCATTGAGGGATCATCTCCTTAATCTTGGGCAGGCAAAAAACTCTTGCAAAGTTGCTACAGGGTCACTATTCATATCACATAGAAGAACTTTATCCATCATCAATAGAACATGTGTTGGAAAGCCTCTATTATTTAAGTACTAGATGTAAAAATCTTTTTTCCAAAATATAACCAATGCACAAAGAAACAAGCATGGGAATATAACACCTCAAGGAGCCAACAAATCAACCATTATTATTGAAGAAACATGCAAAGGAAATGATCTCTCAGAATACACTCAACAATAACTTCATTGATGTCTAAAAATGTCATGTAAGCACCACAGGAACAATAACTTCATTGATGTCTAAAAATTTCATGTAAGCACCACAGGATCAACACTATCAGTAAGCAACCTAAAGGTAGGCACAAGTATGCATTATTCTTCACCTCTCCTATTGAGCGTATTATGGTTAAAAATTTGTTTTCAATGTACAAGAGAGAAGGTTTTCTAGGTTGAAGGTGGCTAGCAATCTTGACCACCCTCAAACCGTGAAGTGAAGTTAAATGCGTCTCTCATGTAGCATGGGGAAAACAACAAAAAAATGGTGATAATTTGGAGGAGTCGGCCAACAGGTTTGACAAGTTACGAAGGTGGGGTCCAACTCATACAACGCATTGAGCCCACCACCAAACCAAAAAAAGGAATAAAAGGACACGATTGAATCTCATTTTTAACGAGAAGTCATTCCAACTCCATATTGTTATTGCCACCAAACTCTCTTAAACCTATTGATGATGGTGGGTGGTACAACTTGCTTTTTAACCATTTTGGCAAATTAGATTTAATAAATCTTGAAAAAGGAAAAGAAAAAGAATATATATATATATATATATATTATTGATTTTGTATTTTTGTTTATAAATAATTTAATAATTTATTTTTAAATTATAATAATAAATTGAAGATCAAAATCTAGAATATTAACAAAAATATGTTTGAAAATCAAATTTAAATAATTATATAAACAAATTCTTATTTTATATATATATATATATATATATTACTGATGAAAGGAATATAATTTGAGTGAAATGAAAAAATGTTTTTTAATTTTTTTATTCATTTTAATTTTTGCATATAATAAGTTAAATTTATGATAAATAAATATTTAAAATGATGTAGTCTATTTTATAGATGACATGATTTTTTTGACTATATTTTTATAGATATTTAAAAATTTGAGTTTAAATTGTTTATTTGTAAAATTCAAGTGCCCCAAGAGATTTTCAAGGTGTTGAATCCATTTATGTATTCAAAAATATATTTTAAGTAACAAAAAATCACATTCTTGCTAAAATTGTATAATTAGATTGCACTGAAAAAAACTATTTATTAAACTACTTCGTATTAAATGTTGAAAATAATTAAATCTTTAAAATGATTTCAAATTTCATTATATAAAATTTTGGGGTTATCTAGAGTAGAGTGATGGCTCAAAATTATTATTATCAACTTATCAATCCCATATAGATTTAAATCCTTGCAAGTGACACGATGATGATAAATATTGAAAACTTAAATAAATAATAAATTAATTTGAAAAAAATTATAATTTTTAAGTTAATTATTTAATATGAAAATACTAATTTATAATACATATTTAAGCGAAAGGTGTTCTTATGATGGGTTTGGTTGGGCAGATTTGACCAATAAAATCTGTGTATTTTCATCCTCCTCCCTCTGAAAAAAAATTGACACATGGCACTGTAAACATCATGGAATTAGAGGGGAAGTGGGGAAGTGTGTTGTCATTTTAAGTTTTCTAAATCCTGTCCTAAATGAAAAAGGAAAGATTTTAATCTCTAAATTTTGAGATATTTTGATTTTTTATTGAATTTTAAGTTAATTTATCATAAAATTAAGTTTTATTGGGTTTTGAAAAATAAATCTATAAAAATATTTTCCTATAATGGGTTTGGTTGGGGATATTTCACCAATAAGATTTGTTTATTTTTGTCCTCCTCTCTCCAAATAAAAATTGACACATCCCACTGCAACCATCATGGAATTGGCTAGGAAGTGTGTTGTCCTTTAATGTTTTCTAAATCCCATCCTAAATGAAAAAAGAAAGATTCTAATTTCTAAATTTTGAGATATTTTGATTTTTCATTGGTTTTTAAGTTAATTTATCTTAAAATTAAGTTTTATTGAGTTTTGAAAAATAAATCTACAAAATTATTAGAATATATATTTTTTATATTTAAATGTTTTTAAATTAATTTATAATAAAAAATTTAATACTTATTATCCAAAATTTTAATATAATTTATTAATATATAAGTATTTTTGACACTTGTCAGTGCAACTATCATGGAATTTGATGAGAAGTGTGATGTCATTTAAAGTTTTCTAAATCTCATCCTAAAAAAAAAGAAAGATTATAATATCTAGATATTGAGATATTTTGATTTTTCATTGGGTTCTAAATCAATTTATTATAAAATAGAGTTTTATTGGGTTTTAAAAAATAAATCTATAAAAATATTAGAATAATAATTTATTTATTTTATATTTAAATGTCTTAAAGACAATTTATAATAAAAAATTCAATATTTAATATTTTCTATTATTTTATTATGATTATACTATATTATGATATCTTAAAAGACGAAACAGAAATATTTAGCAACAGTGAAGAACTACTCAAAGATGTGATGGATCTTCAGCTAGAGTGTAAGGAAACATTTAATTCTTGTATATTGATCAGGGAATAATGTTTCTTTTGTGTCGTCTTCTATTAATCAATCTCATAAATTGTATGTGCATGTAATCTATTAAAGCTTTGGCCAAAATCAATGCCATTGGTGTTGCTTTCACTCAAAAATGGGAAATTATGTGGACTTGGACGGTGATTTGAAACATCCATGGATTGATAGTTTTAATCACAAGCGCAAGCCTTAGATCACAGACGATGTGTTGGGATTTCACAGGTATGACCTAGAAATTGGTTGGTGAATTCAAGATTGTCTACTTTAGAAGATAAATCCTATTCCAAAAAAAATGTAATTTCAGTCACCACAGGTGAGATGTACTATTCATTTCAATTGAATTTCTTCTTTTTCTTCTAAAATGACTTGAATATTATCATGATTCCCATATTTACAAAAATTAGAACTTAGAAATTCAAAACTAGCACATAAATGAACTTAACCATAAAATGATTAACGAAATTAGATTGTTTTTCCTAGAATAGTGTCTCTCTTTTCACCTCTGGAAGAGCGTCACTCTACTCTAGTTCCACCTCCTCTATTGTCATTCTCATTCCTCTTTCTTGGACACTGTTCTATACTGAAGGAACTGACAATGACGTCTTTCTGAATACCGAAAATAACTTATTCAATCCTAATAGTAGCCTAATTATGCTCATCAATCATTAAAATATAACTGGTGGAGTCCTCTTTAGAGGTTTGTATGCCCCTTTCTAACGTCTCTGAATGGCTTTAGATATTTTTCATCTACATATTCTTATCGAGAAATATTTTTTCTCCACTCATAGAAATGATTAACAATGCTTGCATTGGATTAAGTGACGAGATGATCTTCCCAAATCTTCTATTCCTTCAGTGTAACACCTTTGCACCTTTAGAAGCATTTGCTAGTTAAATAATCGAAGGATGTATTTTAAATAAAGGCCCTTCACTAAAGGTGACGAGAGAAAAGATATTGCATCTACTGTCATGGTTGTTGTGATCATTGGTGATTTGTAATGTCATATCAAATATAATTTTTTTAAGGTAAACGATTGTCAAAATATTGGGTTTACAATTTAAATATTTTAACGGAAGTTTTTTCTAAATTTTGGGTTTTCGATTTCAGTTACCAGAAAGTTTCTTTGATCATGAAGACACTCAATATAATTTTTTAAGTTTATTAATCAAAATTTTAATTTAATCTAAAGTTGATATAGCCTTCGTGTGTGTGTGTGTGTGTATATATATATATATATATATATATATATATATATATAATGAAATAATAAATTATAAATATAACACACTTTACATATAAATCAATTATTATTATTGATAAAGTGAAATTTACCAAATTTATTGATGAGGAATAATTCATCTAATAAGAATTCACTATAGATTACATTCCAAACCATAACATTATGCTTACACTCTAATTTTATTCATTCCAATCCATCTCTCACTAGAAGAGGTGCATTTTACAATTCGCTATGGAGTTGTGTAATTCCTTCCATGTTCGGCCTTGAGTTAACAAGTGGCACATTTAAATAAAAATAAAATATTCTCCAAATAAAAAAACAATATCAACTATAATTATTAAAAAAAAAAAAAAATGTACATATTCCATTACTTTTAATTAAAATTTTCAATCTCACTATGCTAACTTAGTTAGTTGTTGATATTACAACCCAATATGATGGAGAAGTGGTAAAAATATTTCACTCCCACTTATGTCTAATATTAATTATAGAGAAGATACGTATATGTATATGTATATGTATTCTACATATACATATACATATCTTCTCTATAATGAATATTAGACATAAGTGGGAGTGAAATATTTTTACCACTTCTCGATAAAGAGAGAGAGAGATTTTAGAACATCATGAAAATGCATAACTCTTATACACTTTAATAATATTTCAATATTATTGGTACATTCACTTGGCTCCTGTGTAGAAGCAGTGTTGCATGTTTACATGCTTGGAATTGATGTGGAGAGGCGTGGTTTTTGTTTGGAGCTGGAGAGGCGGAGGTGGGCGGGGAAATTTTGTAGGCGAGAAGGGAATTTATGGCTGGAACTGGGGATTGGTAGAGTAAATCGGTGAATTCTCTCCAATGCAAACGCATGCTCAACTGTGCAAGTTTCACTCCTCATAGCTGATGAGCCCATGTATTGCAACAAGAATGTTGCAACTACCAATGCTACCAACTTTAATTATCAATCCAGAGTACGCACAAACTTAAGAAGGGTCGACATTGTATGTGCAACAAACACCTTCCTCTTCCTAGTATAACTCGCTTTGATGCAAGTGAAAAAAGGTAATGAAACAAATTCAAATGAGAAAAGATTTAGGTAAGTCAGCAATCCTAAGTTGCAAAAGGTAGATGGAAATAAGAAAACATATTCTACTTTTGTTGGAAAGTAAATGGCATAAAGGAAATCTAGACTAATTGTAGAAATCAACTTTCAAGAAGCAAGTAATGTAAAAGCTAAATGGAAACCTGACCAATACTTTGCTCAACCAAAGTGGCCTCAGAGCATTCATAGGCTATAAATGTACATTTACCATGAGTTTGGAGTGAATAAGGGCTAGAAAACAAACTAGTACAGGAAACTCTCCATTGCTACAGGAGTCTACGAGCTAGTTTGTCCTCCGATTTATCTCACCGGATGACCAAGCAAATAAAATGAAAATGAGATGGGGTAATTTTTTTTATTAATTAGGATGTCCTAGGACTCCAATCCAAGTGGAATCACTCAAAAATACCCTTGTTAACATGCGTTAAACATTAGTAGAAAATTACTACTCATAAAAACTAGAAATTACAGAATCAATAAGATAGTTAACCTACCAAATGCCTAACCTAATGAAGTGAAAGTGCTATGGTGTAAATTTTGTTCTTAATCTGGATGTTTTTAAGCTTCAATCCAAGTGGAATCAACTCAAAATAAGTTCATTATCATGTGCTAAAACTTAGCATAAATTTATTACTATTTTTCTACAGGATTGTTGGGAATGATTGTCTACCTACTTTATTAACCAAAGCAAAGTTCCTACTAGGTATCTAAATCCATTTTATTCATATTTATGGTCTTATGATCATTATGAAGTGCTTAGGGGTGGGCAGGATTTTTTTTGGGGAAAATCAGAATGCATTTGGAGGCTTTTCTTGTAGTGTTACAAGATCGGGACAGAGTGCTACAGGATTGTCTTATTTTGCTAGAGGATCAAATCCGAGAGAAATATGTGGGATTAGAAGGTGTTCTAAGAGAAAAACATGTTGGGATAAGGTAGGGGAAGGGTGTATGAAGCCATTTACAAGCCTAATTCTCCTCAGGAGCTCATCTCACACAAGGAAATATGCACATGACGGCCTCTAATGAACCTGTAAAGAAATCTCTATAAACAATATGCTTGAAGAGGTTGTTGGGGAAGGAAGGAAAGTGTTTGTGATGGAATGAAAAGTGTAAATGACAATGATAAACCCTGTAAACCCTTACCCAAACAAATGATTTAATTTTAGGAAAAAGAGATGAAAAAGGAAACAAATTCAAGATCTAACTATTGCAACAGGAAATTAACTATGTTTTTGGCTTGCAACACAATATCTACAACCAAATTTCCCACATGAGAGGTGATTAACAGACCTACACAAGCAACTTTCTCATAAACAAATTCTTCTAGAAAGGAAAGGAAATATTGAGTGAAAATTTTAAGCATGGAAATTTATCTTAAATCTAGAGATCTTAATGAATTTCACTATTTCATAATATACAATTTGTAAAATGTTTGATGATATCTTTGTAAAAATATTCAAATCTTTGTGTAAAATTTTGGCGATTTTTAAGGTAAAATAGTTTTATAGTATAAAATTTGGGCGAATCATTTTTAGGAAAATTTGAAATTAACGAATATTTATTTTTATTTTTATTTTTTATTATTGTTATTATTTATTTGTTTATATATATATATTCAGAAAAAGCACAGAAAATTAACCCACTTGCAAATATTAGCTACTAAATTTTTTTTTATGGAAATATTGCTATCTAGATAGAAGAAATAAGATGCATGGATAAAAAATACAAAGGAGATATGCTAGAGCCTCTGGTTTGGGCCCTAACCCAAGGGGAATCAACCCACTAAATATGGGTCGGATTGAAAATAAGATGATTTTTTTCATTGTCAAAAGAGTTCATACATAACAAAATAATAAACAAAGAAACATGCTACTCCTAAAATTCTATTATCTACTAATTTGAACTTGATATTGGGCAACTAGGCCTCTTTATTTATACAAAAATACTTGAGGGGAAACCTCCTGAGGGGGTATGTTTCCCTCGAAAAATCCTATAAAATTGGATCTCATCCCCAGCAGGGGAATTCTTTATTAAATACTAAATATGGATTCTCCTGTAGTAGGGAACACGTCCCTAGATTTTCTCAATCAATGGAGCTCCAAAATATGTTCAATAATTTCATAATATCTCATTCATTTATTATCCATCCTGTAGCATCCCGTGGAAGGGAGAAAGCCATTCAATTATATCATCTTCCAAATCTTCAAAATCTGCCCAATATTCTCATAATATTCTACAAAAATAAATATTTTTAGGAACATTATATGCAATTATATTTAAACCTTCCTAATGAACATATTAAAACTAAAAAAAAAATATTAAGTGTAGAAGGAGAGATTTAATATAGCCTTTATATGCCTAAGAGAGGTTAGATGGGTCTTAATTTGTATCTAATTTAGAATCCCATCATACCCCCCTACTGAAACTATTGTTCATCCTCTGAACAAACTACTCATCTTCCTTTCTTTGTTGTTCTTCATGCATGCCTCTGGAAACTTTTATAACACCTCATACTGATGTGGATGTAGTTGCTCCTACTAGATGGAAGCCTACATGCTCTTCAATTATTTCCTTTTCCTTTGGCTCAACCTATATTTCTTTTTTCATTTCCCTCTGATTCTTTCTTTGAGTCCTATCCTTCAATCTCAACTTATTCTTTTGCTAAATCCTCCTCCCATGGCCTCAATAACATTCTATCAAAGTGGAACAATGGGTTTCTCTTTTCTGCTACAGTGTTCTAGCAATTTCTATGCAATTGACATTATTGAGGCAGAAATAAAATGTACAGTGTTTTTATAATGCATAAGAGAGGGAAAGACTCATAATGCAACTCAATATAGTTTCATGCCCTCCTCTTATCATTCCCATCTAAAAAATACCCACACTTTAGTTTTATTCCTTCCCAAAATTACAACAGAGATAAGTATAGCATATGCTTCTGAAAATTTGAAGAGTGTTGCAAGTCCTCTCATCAAAAGGTGATAAAGTGAATTTATACTTACTAATTCTTTTATGCTTCCCTTCAATTCCTAGGATTTGAATGGGAATAATTATTAGAATTGGGCTTCCTGTAGCACCCTGTGATTCTTCCTGTATACCAAATGATAATTGGTATACATCACCTCTACTCATTAGATCGAGGATATCAATCCACTCATCTCTAATTATTCTAAGTAAGAGGGTTTTTAGTGTGTCAAATCCTAAATGGTGTAATTTTTCCCTCTTAACATTATACATGGATATCTCTATTAGATCATCAAGGCTCTCATCTTCTTTTTGAGTCATTCTAAATATTTCCTCTTCAAGATAATGATATTTATATTTAATTAAAAATATCATTTGCATATCATTCTATGATCTTATTGAATTATTCCCTAAATCCATGAACCATTTAAGAGGTCTATCCTTCAATGTTTCCAGAAACAATCTCAATTTTTGAGTGTTTAATAAGTAAATATAAGATCTAAAAATTATTTCAAATTCAAAGAGAAAGGTTTATGGATCCTCTGGCCTCATATCATAGAAATTGGGAAGGAAAGATGGAGGGATGTTCTTCATATGAACACTAATATTAGTATCTTCAAGGGTTTCCACCTAAAAATATCGTGTCTACTATCTGGAATGTTGTGCATTGTTGAATGGTGTTGTTATACGTTCATGTATTGTGATGCTAACTTATTTTTTTTTATCTAATGCTAACGATAATTAATTCCCCATGAAGTTAAAACTAACTAATTGAGGAGAAATATTGATTCGCCTCCCTCTCAGTATTTCCAACAACCTCCCAAGAAACACATCTAATGCAAGTGGGGCAGTGGAAACAAAAAACCACAGGGACAATGCATGGAATGCATTTTCCCCAGGACAAGACTTCAACATATTTTAATACGATGTTGCCTAAGACCCGACATGAAATCAGAAATTTGGAAATTAAGGTGGAGGCCAAAAAGTAATCCTACTCTAACTCTAAGATACTTGAGGAGGTGTCTCGTTGGGTTCCCGATCCCAGTCACACCATGGGATGAAGAAATAAATACCTCAATTTTGTAGCATCACATTGACAGATGAAGACTCTACTTGGTTTCGTATTAAAAACAAAAAAGTGGAAAAATACAACGTGTTTTCTTCTCTGGACGACATCAAAAGGATGTTGAGGAATCAAAATTTCTCCAATATGGATAGGCTCGATGTTGGATTGGCCCATGTAGAAGGGCATCTCTAGTGTAACACTGATAGTGATGCACCTCCTAGTTTGAGTACGAGGGTCCTGACACCCATTTCTTCTTCTGACTATTAATGGATTTTAACTTTTCTAGTCCAATTATGTTTTGTACTATATATCCATAATGTTTAGTTTTATGATATTTTTGTTGTCTATGACAAGAACAATGGGTGGCTTCTCTTGTATTCTAGGGAGGCACTGAGGCCTCCTGCATATGATTAGATGTATTAGAATATACCCTAAAGACATTCTAATAATATAAAGTTTCCTAATTTACAAAAAGGAAAAATAATTTAATGTAGGTCATAAATAAAATATTTCAATATGCAAGATTATGTAATATTGACATATATTTAAAAATATATTAATAATAAAAACATTTTAATATAAGAATGTGGTACATAAATAAAATATTTCAAATCTCATAATAAGTAAAATATATCAATGTTAACTCTCTCTCTCTCTCTCTCTCTCTCTCTCTCTCTATATATATATATATATATATATGGTTAAAAAAAATTGTATATATTATTTAAAACATTTGGAAACAAAAATATTATGGTAAAAACATTTGATGTAGACTTCTCACTATTCTACATTTTCTGGAAGTATCTTGTAGTAAAATAGTTGTAATTTTTCTACTAAATTTTAGCACATGTTAATGAACTTCTTTCGAGTTGATTCCAGTTGGATTGAAGCTTAAAAGCGTCCAACTTAATAAAAAAATTTACCCCACAACATTTTTACTTGATTAGCTTAGGAATTTGGGTACTTAGATCAGCTCACTAGTTCATTGCTCTGAAATTTTTGGTTTTTAGAAGTAATTTTCTGCTGAATTTTAGCATGTGTTAGTGAAGCTCTTTTGAGTTGTTTCCACTTGGATGGAGTCATAGTGCATCCTACTAAATAAATAAATAAAATACCCCATCTCATTTTCATATGATTTTCTTGTGTATTTGGCAATTTAACTCAAGAAACAACAATCTTGTAACAATCTTGTAGTTGTTTGTTTTCGAGATTTTCCTTGCCTAGATTCACTCCAAATTCATCGTAGAAGTATATTTATAGCCTATGAATGCTCTAAGACCACTTTTTTTTAGATGAGGCTTAGTCAGGTTTTCATTTATCTCTTACATTTCTTGCTTCTTGAATGTTGATTTCTTCAATTAGTCTAAATTTACTTTCCAACAAAAGTTGAATAGATTTGTGTATTGTTATTTAACTTTTGCAACTTAGGATTGACAACTTTCCTAGATATTTTCTCATTTGAAGTTGTTTCATTTCCTTCTTTCGCCATCAAAGGGAGTTAGAATAGGAAGAGGAAGGTGTATGTTGCACATATAATGTCGATCTCTCTTAAGTTTGCACGAACCCCGAGTTAATAATTTAATTTGGTATCCCTAGGAGCTGTAACATTCTTGTTGCCATACTAGGGCCCATCTCTTTTTGGTGTCGTTGTTTGGGAGGGTGTCAAATAAAGCACTCTCTTGTTCCTGGAATGATACCTTTTCTGCGTTCATATTTTCTGCAAAAAAGAATCACATTAGCATTCTCATTAGAGTTTCTTATAAAAAATATATATATGTGTGTGTGTGTGTGTGTGCATTCATATTTTCTACAAAAAAAAATCGCATTAGCATTCTCATTAGATTTTTTTATAAAAACAAATATATATATGTGTGTGTGTGTGTGTCTTTAGTGCCATAACTCCCCATTTGACCACGTGGTTCAGTAAGAACCACATCACCATCCTCATATGAAGAACATCCATCCATATTTCCTTCCCAAATTCCATGGTATGAGGCCAGAGGATCTAGAAACTCTTCTCTTTGAATTTGAAATACTTTTGAGCTCTTATGGTTACTTATTAAACACTCAAAATTTGAGATTGTTTCCAGCAACATTGAGGATAGAGCTCTTAAATGTTTCATGATTTTAGGGACTAATTCAATAAAATCATGGAATGATATGCAAAATATATTTCTATAAAAATAGAAGGATCATGATCTTAAAGAAGAAATCTTTAGAATGACTCAAATAGAAGATGAGATCCTTGAGAATATAATAGAGAGATTTATGTATAATGTTAAGAGGGAAAAATTACATGATTTAGGATTTGACACACTAAAAACCCACTTAATTAGAACAATCAGAGATGAGTGGATTGATCTCCTTCATCTCATGAGTAGAGGCGAGTGCATATCAAGAGGAAGGGAAAGATTAAGTAAATTAGCATCGAGATCAGTAAGTCAAGATGAACTTGGAAATTTTCCTGATAACTTTAAAACATGAATTATTATAAATCTAAGTGAACAAGTAGAAACTTTAAGAATGCAAAATAAGCAAAAAGAGGATGTTGATATTTGTGTTATCCATGCAAAATCACATGCTACTAAATATGTCCCATCGTTACCAAGGTTGGACAAATTTTACGAGGAGGACATGGGAGCAAGTCAATCACCAAAGCAACTTTATTATGTAGCTCCAAGAAGGCCATGGAAGCCTACTCAACTGGGTGTGATGCAAGAACCTAATTCAAACTTTCAAGGCTATGCACAACCATCTTAAAGTAATTAGAGCACATCCTTTCTTTGGCATCCTTGGTCATCTCAACCCCAAAACGAATATCAGAAACAAGGTTGGAAAGGAACTTATGGGGAAATTTCATAATATCCTCAATATTTTCCTCAATGTCCTCCATACCCAACTCCATGTTATCCCTACCATCCACTTCCACCACAACCACAACCTAAACCACATCCATCTCAAAGATACACTCCCACTCAACTACCTATACAACCATTTATGAACCCAAACAATAAAGTAACTCAACCCACTTACAATGCTAAGGTACAACACTTACAAACAACTCCTCTTAACCTAAATGGTATTCATCTTAGATCAAGAAGAGTATTGAAAAAAGGATATTTTCCTGATGTCATTCAAGAACAACATCCAAAACAATGAGATCCAGAAGAACCATATACTACATTTGATGGAGAGCAACCATTGGAGCCTGAGATTGAAGAATATATACTATGGTTATCATTATATCCTTTATTTATTCAAGGGAGTAATCATAAAATAGTAGAATAATTGAATGGCATGGAAGAAGAAAGCATAAAAAATTATCCAAATATGCAAGTGGACCAAGGGAATCACAATTATATTGAAACCTGGTTCGAGACAATCAATAAGTTGCACCAACACCCTTCTTCAACAATTCATGATCCCATCTCAGTCAAAGAAGTTGGTCTCTCTTATCCAGGTACATTTCAAAGCATATATTTCGATCGTACACATGAGTTTATTGTTCATCTTGTTATGCATATGGTTCCATTGGAAGTATTCCTATACTTGAATGAGATTTTCTTTTTTCAAGTAGAGAAAAAATAAAAAATAAAAAATGAGAAAAAAGAATAGGAAAAATAAAATCTCAACTGAAAACCTCCTTTGAGGCACGTGATATTGGCTCATTGATTAAAAACCTCCATGAGCTAGTTAATGGGTTGGAAAAAAGAGAAGAAAAAAAATATCTTAGGTGAAAACCTCTTCTGGGGTGCCTAGGAAAACATGTTGGTTGAAAACCTCATTGAGGAAAATAGTAGGCCTAGGGAAAAAGAGAGAAAAAAAAAATACACATGAAATGTCCTTATTGCCATGATGAATGTGCAAGAAAATCATCAAAATAGAATAAATAGTTCAACTTGCATATTTGGCTCTAATCCAAATGCATGCATCTTCAAAGGAACCAAGAAGCTTCCCCACATCACTCTCAACCATTTCCTAACCATCCAAACCTTCACTGATCATTCACATGCCTTTCCCATTCATTTTTCTCGTTGTCCTAAGTTTTTATAGGAAAGTCTTGTATTGCTATAGGATTGCCAAAAAAACAAAGGGCATAAATTTTTTTGACCATATCTAAAAAATCGTGCATCTTTTTGTCAATATGTTTCATGTAGATATGTATAGGGATGATGGTAACATGCTTTAAAAATTTCAATAAATTCTAGTGCATATGTTTCAAGAAATTCGCCACCATCACTTACAACCATTTTCCATTTTTCTATATATTTATGCATCCATTGGCCAATATTTTTTATGTGGACATGCACGAGGATGATGGAAACATGCTAAAAAAAATTCATGTGAATCCACTCTGTCGTTCGAGAGATATGGATTAAAAAAATATGTTATAGGATTGTCCTATATTTGCTACAATATTGTTGTCGACATAGAGAACGGGTCCAGATTTTATGCTTTCCATGGGGGAATGAAAAGAGAAGTCCACCACACCACCATCATCCATCCTCCACACCATTTAGCTACTTCTCCTTCCAAAAATTCATCTTTGTCCATGAAAAAAACCCATTTTCATCCCTTCTTACATTTATTTGACCACCACCGAAGTTTCTAATCCTTTTCCATGAGCTCATAATGAATTATCAAATCTTATAAATGCATTGCATGAAGGTTATTATGATCATGGAGGGGTCTGCGTGATTGCTGCAGGAAGAAATCCAATCCTATAGAAACTTGAAAAAACCCTACAAGAAGAACTTTATCCACCATCAATAGAACATGTGTTGGAAAGCCTCTATTATTTAAGTACTAGATGTCAAAATCTTTTTTCCAAAACATAGCCAATGCACAAAGAAACAAGCATGGGAATATAACACCTCAAGGAGCCAACAAATCAGCCATTATTATTGAAGCAACATGCAAAGGAAATGATATCTCAGAATACGCTCAACAATAACTTCATTGATGTCTAAAAATGTCATGTAAGCACCACAGGATCAACTCTATCAATAAGCAACCTCTAGGTAGGCACAAGTATGCATTATTCTTCACCTCTCCTATTGAGCGTATTATGGTTAAAATTTGTTTTCAATGTACAAGAGAGAAGGTTTTGTAGGTTGAAGGTGGCTAGCAATATCGGCCACCCTCAAACCGTTAACTGATGTTAAATGCCTCTCTCATGTAGCATGGGGAAAACAATGAAAAAATGTTGATAATTTAGAGGAGTGGGCCAACAGGTTTGAGAAGTGACGAAGGTGGTAGGTGGGGTCCAACTCATACAACGCGTTGAGCCCACCACCAAACCAAAAAAGGAATAAAAGGACACGATCAAATCTCATTTTTGACGAGAATTCATTCCTAAAATGGTAAGAGAGGCCCACTAAGATGTCGAGAGTCGAGGTAGAAATGACCAGAAGTCCTCTAGGGTGATACATAGAAGCTACAGAGTCGAACAAAATGTGTTATAAGATTTCATAGTATTGCTACAAGATTGTAGACTAATGCTATATGATTTCATATTGTTGCTACAATATTGCAGAAAATACTACAGGATTGAGCCGAGATGTGAGAAAATGCTCGAATTGGTGTGAATTTTCCTCCAGACCCCCACAACCATGAAGGAGTCTCCTCAAGAGGGGTAAGTAGTGCATTTTCCTCACCTCCCATGCACAAAGAGTTAGATAATTTGGTTAATTTCTACCTGTATAGGCATCTTGTAGCAAACCCTTAAAAATTGAGTTTCTTTCTTTCGAAAAATATTTTCCATTTAAGGGAAGCAAGGTAGCTACAAGATTAATTTTCTTTGAATTTGGCATGTAGATTTTCTCCCTCTGACCAAAATAATAAACCCACCCCTCTCACTTGTGCCTTGAAACTCTAAGCTACTCAGAAAACATAAATTGACATAATATTCCTTGAAATTTTTGAATAAGCTACAGTAGGGCACATGGGGGGTGTATTTAATAGTAGAGAGCCCACAACCAAGTAGGAGAAGAATAAGCTAATGAAGAAGCATAATAGGATGGATAAGAGGGAGATAAGCCAAACAATAAATTCAAGGAGGAAAAAGGAGAAGCATAGGCACAAACTGTGTTAAAAGCCAAAACAACAATGCTTATTAAAGACCCAATAAAACTTGTTGCGACAAAAATAGCAGAATGGAAAACTCCATAGGCCATTGGGAAATCATCTAGGACACAAAAGAGAAGAAGAAGACAACAAAAGGAAAGAAGGCATTCACCATCAAAATATAACTCAAACCACAGTAATGAAAAGAGGATTTCCAAGAGGTCTTTTATCTCTTGTAGCTTGTGTCCAAGGCCTAGAAGATGTTATAGAAAGGTAAGAGGAAAAAATTAGGCACGAGGTACAATTTTGGTCAAGATCTAATAGATTTTGTGATGTGATTAAGGATGCTACAGGTCCGCTATAAGATGCTCTGTATTTCTACAAGATTGCATCCGAAGGAATTTTGAGGGTCTAGAGGAGGTAAAATGGTGGAAAAAGGAAGTAGGAGATTGGGAAAGGATGTGGAAGAACTTTCCAAGCCCAAAACCCTTCAAGATCCCAACTTGCACATGGGGGAAAAAGTAGAATAAAGCTCTCTAGAAAAACTATGACTTTTTTGTGCATAGGTAGTTTAAAATAATGAGTGAAAATGGAATGAGGGTGTCAAGGGAGATGGTTTGAATGTAATAGAGATGATGCCACTTTTCCCTACAAGCCAACAAAGTTCACCTACAAAGAGAAAAAAATATTTTTTGTGCTTGAAAGACTACTAAAAAAATGCATGAAAAGAACAACTATGTTTTTGTGTTTGTCCTTGCAGAACATACAACTAAGATTCTTAAGAGAAAGGACTGATAAATGTAGAAGGATGCCACCAGGGCCATGAATAAGGTACAGTTAGGTGACTAGGTTGCTCAAAGGATGAACAACATTTTCATTAGGGGTATGACGGGCCTCCAAATTAGATAAAATTTAAGGCCGATTTTCCCATCCTTTAGCACATTTAACCTCTCTCTTTTCATTTGAGGAGATGTTTTTAAGCTATAATGTGTTCATTAGGAAGTTTTAGAGATAATTTCATATTATGTGCCTAATATTATTTATTTTTGCATAATATTGAGAGAATATTGAGTAAATTATGAATGAGATAATAAAGGGACTTGCTCCCTGTTATAGGATGGACCAAGATTGTATAATAAATGAACATGATATTATGAAATTATTAAATATATTTTGGAGAGATAGTAATTGAGAAATCTAGGAATGTGCTCCCTATCATTTAACGAAGATTCCTACTATTGGGAAAAAGTTCCACTTTTTGAAGGACTTTGGAGGGGAAACTTCCTCCTTTCAAGGCTAAAGATTCCCCACCAATTTGTACAAGTAAAAATTAGAATTTTCCTCTAGGGGAATGATTTTGTTAGTCTTCTTGTGACGAAACCTTGTCATTTAGCAGCTCTACTTTCATTTCTAGCATGGATGTACTTGGATTAACTCTAGTAATGAAGTTTGGTGTCATTTTTAGCTTCCAAAGCTTGGTTTCCTTCATAGGACTCTGAGTATCCTTGGAATTGGCCATCCCAGGAGCCTCAAATCCATGTTGTACAATTTTTTATCTCCCTTACACTTCTTATTCACTTGTAGTTCCTTTTCTACACTTAATATTCATTTTCCATTTGTTGTAGGTTAGATTGGTTAAATGGTTGAAAAAAGTGGTTTTGCAGGTCATTTATATAGTTAAAATTATGATGCATCTTCAGATCATTTGTTTCGTATTCATCATTGAGCTACTTTGATTGATTTACTAGTTCGCAATTCTATAATTTCTAGAAGTATCCTGTAGAAAAATAGTCGTAATTTTCTGCTAAATTTTAGCACTTGTTAATGATCTTCTTTCAAATTGATTCTACTTGGATTGAAGCTTAAAAGCCTTAAGCTTAATAAAAAAATTTACCCCACGACATTTTCACTTGATTAGCTTAAGCATTTGGGTACTTAGATCAACTTATTAGTTCATTTCTCTAAAATTTTCGCTTTTAGTAGTAGTATTTTGCTAAATTTTAGAATTTCTTAACGAATCTCTTTTGAGTTGATTCCACTTGGATGGAATCCTAAGAAATCCTAATTAATAAAAAAATTTACCCGATCTCATTTTCATTTGATTTTCTTGGGAATTTGGCAAGTTAACTCGAGAAACAAAAATCTTGTAGCAATCTTGTAACAATCCTGTAGTCATTTGGTTTTTATACCTTATTTGCCCATATTCATTCCAAATTCATAGTAGAAGTAGATTTATATCCTATGAATGCTCTGATACCACTTTGGTTGAATTAAGGCTTAGTTAGTTTACCATTTAGCTCTTACATTGCTTTCTTCTTGAACGTTGATTTCTGCAATTAGTCTAGATTTACTTTCCAACAAAAGTAGAATATATTTTGTTATTGTTATTTACATTTTCAAACTTAGGATTGTCATATTACCTAGGTATTTTATCATTTGAAGTTGTTTCATTTCCTTCTTTCACTTGAATCCAAGGGAGTCAGACTAGGAAGAGGAAGGTGTTTGTTGCACATACAATGTCGACTCCTCTTAAGTTTGCACGAACCCTGAGTTGATCATTTAAGTTGGTATTCCTGGGAGTTGCACCATTCTTATTGCAATAATAGGTATCATCACTTGGTGCAATCTATGAATGAGTGGAAGCACTATCTGATGGAAAAGAATACAATAATCCATAGAGATCACCATCCACTACAATACTTGTAGCCCTAAAGTAAGCTACAATAGACCAAGCACTACAAGTGGATAGGGTTTCTACAATAGTTTCAATTGGTGATAAAGTACAAGAAGGGAGACACAAATAAGTTGGATGACATGCTTTCAAGTCCACCCACACCAAATATCACAGCTTTTGGAATTCTTATGCACATAAAAGCATTCACCCATGATGCATACAAAGAGGCATATTCAGAGGATGAGGACTTCAAGGAGGTTTTTCAACAGTTGAAAATTAAGCGTCATATGCACAATGGTGACAACACCATTGACTACCACCTCCATGATGGGTTATTCTATAGGCTGAATAATATATGTGTTCCTAAAGGTGAGTGATTAACGAGCAATTAGAGAGGCTCACGCCTCCAAGGTTGCAAGGCACTTTGGTGTAAGGAAGACTATGGAAACCTTGCAGAGGTATGTCTATTAGCCCAAGATGTAAGAGCATATAGCTAGGTTCATAAGAGGATGCATGCCTTGTTGTACCAGCAAGCCTAGCAAGAGGAAACGGGGTCTATATAAACTCTTACCTATACCCACTCATCCTTAGAAAAGAAATTACATGGAATTTTTGGGAGGTTTACCAACAACCAATAAGGGATATTAATACATGTTCATGGTAGTTGACATGTTCAACAAGATGTGTATTTTGATGCCCTATAAAAATACCATCCATGGGAAAGAAGCCACAGACTTGTTCTTTGGACAGTTCTGAGTGCATTTTGGAATACCAAGGAGCATCATAGACAAGGATGCGAGATTTTTCAATGCATTATGTAGTAAATTGTGGGAGAAGATGGACACAAAATTGGAGATATCTACAACATTCCATCTGCAGAGAGATGGGCAGACAGAATTAGTCAATAGGACTTTAGTGCAATTTTTGAGGGGATACAACCAGAAGCATTCGAAGACTTGGGATGAAAATATAGTATATATACAACATTCTTACAACAAATCAGTCCACACTTATATAGGAAATTCCCCATTTGAAGCTTATTTTGGACATTTGTCACTTTTACCTTTGGACATTGCATATGGGCAACAAAGACTAAGGGAATATTTTATAGGAGACACCTCCATGGCTGAAAATTTTATAGAGAATATAAGGCAGATCCATCTACAGGTACAAGAGACACTATAGAAGTCACAGGAGAAATATAAGGCCATACATGATTATCATATAATAGAGAAATCGTTCAAGGTGGGAGACAAAGTATGGATACAGTTGAACAAGGAGAGGCTACAGGGGCCTGGTAAAAAATCAAAGCTCTAAGGTATGATCCCTTTGAGATACTAGAAACTTGTGGGTGATAATTCCTATCGACTCATTTTAACACCATATATGTGCATTTACTCATTTGTGAATTTAGAGAATTTGAAACACTACAAGTCTTCCATGCTAGATCAAGAAGAGGAACATGCCCTACCTTTTGTAGAGGATTTGGCACCATATGCTCAGGCAGAGTTGACAGAAGATAAAAAAATTTATAAGATGTCCAGAACTACAAGATAGAGGTAGCATAACCTTTGGCAGTGTTAGCGCTCAATAAATCCCTTTAGGCTAAAAAAATGGATACAACGGTAACCAAAAACCTATTTGGGTTAGAAACTATTCCTTTCTAACTGGAAGGGGCTCCCTCACTAGAAATTTCTAAAGTAACTAACCCTGAAAGCTCAAGGACTATAGAGACCATGTATGTTAAGAATCTAATAATTGATGACAATTTTTGGGATATTTGAAGAAAGGATGTTGAGACAAACATTAACATATTTCAAATTCTCAAACATAACACATTAGTACATACATAAGTCACTTATAGATACAGAGGCAAGGTAGGTACATGTTTCAAGTTGACATCATTTGTAGTATAGTGAAGAAAATAAATAACCACATAACAATATTTGATCTAATGCAACAGAGAAAAATCTTAATTTTGTCACATACTTTGATTACCAAATATTTCGAAGAACGAGATTAAAGGAGCAAGATTAAATTATATCATGTATGAAAAATTAACAGTCAACCAGAGCACTAAAGGGTGAATTCTGGAAACTGCTTCAGCAATACACTTTAGAATAAGACAACAGTGAAACCGTTAAATTAACAATTTGCACAGTAGAAACACCATCACTTGAAAGGAACATACCACATGAATCTCTGCAACTGGTGACAAAAATCTGCACTTGAGATTTTATTCAGAGATATGACTTAAAAGACACAGAGTCTATTTTCATTCCCAACCCTTTCTTCATGGTTTGAGTGGACTTAAATACATTGTTGAACATGACATGCTCATATGGCCAGATACATTGCATGTATCATCCACTAAGTGGATCGAATCCAACTAGACTTAGTAACATGATGTTTTCTTAAAGAAAATCTAAAACAAAGCTAACATAAAAATTGCAGTTTTATCCTTGAAATAAAACAATAACTTTATCCTGTCTCCTACTATTTATTAATCTTCAACTTTATCCATATCCTCAAAAATTAATACAACACAGTTTGGACCAAAGACAAAAGTAGAAACAACAAGTATTTGAGTTGCGCAACAACTCTAGCTTAGCAAGCTTTTTATGTGTTGGAGGATAGTTGTACGATTACGTGGAACTAAGTAGACCTATGAGTAGTAAATGTACCATTCCACACGTTCCCTGACACTTGGCATCTTCAAAACACTCCATTCCACCTATGTGCAACAGTTGCGCAGTAGCTATATAGTGCCAGTGCAACGGGACTGTGTTTTTGAGCATATCTCCCAAACGGTAAATCCAATTAAAATTAAATTTTTACATAATTATAATATCATCATGTAGCACCTCCACAAACAATTTGAGCCAAATTGGACTCACATATCTCAAGAAAATACAAAAATGGATGTAGGTGAAAGTATCTCATTTCTCAAAAATTGTGAAGGAATTTGAATTGAAATTATCTGTGTTTGTTTATCTCACCCCCATACATATTTCGTATACTTTTTAGGGAAAATGAGAGCAAGGTTTAGAAGATATAGTGAAAGTACGATGACCGTTTGAATGCGTAGCACTGAATTTATAGAAAAATAGGCTTGAAATATGCATTCAAATCTCCCGATCTATGACATCTGTGCAGAAACTGAAGGAGGTTATTGTGCTTTGGTCTGTTCTTGATAAAAACCTCTTTCAAGTTTCCTAAATTCACCCCCATGTGATCTAAAAAATCGTTTAAAAATTATGGCTAAAATAGAGTATTTCGTGCAATAGTTGTGCAACGAGCTTCTCCCACGTGAAAATGACTAAAACAGAGTATTTTGCGGAGAAGTTGCACATTGAAGTTCTCCCACATGAAAAACCTACCTTCGAACCTATTGGTGACTGAGTGTGAATAAACTATTCAACCCTTTTCCACATGAATTTATCAATCCAGGTGCATACATTATTTCAAGATAACGCACAAGGTATATGCAGGAGCAATGGCACAATCCAACATTGATCACAGATTTAACAACTGAAATAAACAAGAACCATTGTAATAGTAATTAAATATAAAGTGTAGAGTTATAAAAGCATTCACATCAATTTAAAGAAAAGTAACATAATAGCAGTTAAAATGTACAAACAAAAATGCGAGAACAACACAGAAATAACACAGCACCTGATCAGAAGAGTGGGCCCAACTCTCTGACTAGGGTTGTGATGGATTCACAACCTTGAAACCCCTCTTATACAATTGTTCAGAAAGCCCTGATTTTCAAATCTAACAACTAATGTCTACAAATATAAAATTGTTAAAACGACCAAACCAGTTGCCGAGAGAAAACAAGAAAGGTCTGGAATTGGTGTAGAATCTAGTATGTTGTTACAACGATATCGAACTAGTGTTGTAAACTCGGATTTTCTCCTGTGATCTGCAGATACGACCCTTTAACCATCGGATCTGCAGAAATGACAGATTAGTAACTCGCGTAGGCAAAATCCCCATGACTATTATTTCATTGATTAAACATTCCAGATAAGACAATGGAAGGGGGTTTACCTTGTGCATTAGAGAATTTAATGAATATTAATAATACAAATAAGTGAAAGAGTGGGTGAAAATGGAGGGAAAAAGTATGAAGATTTGGTACCCAGCATCTCCCCCCAACTAGTCTTTTTGCATGTCCTCATGCAGTCATCGTCTCTTCAGGTCTGGGTTCAACAGGCTGTGGTCAACATGAAACTGAGAGAGGTTGTATTCTGTGGCCATCTCTGTTCTAGGGGTTTATATCCTTCTGTCAGGAGGATACCCTTCCACCAATCTTCGCTTACGTTATATGCTGGAGTATATTGATCTGCTAGCAACCAAATGAGGGGGAACTGAAACCTTAGCCCCATCCACCGGACCCCACAAGTTTGAATGCACACAACAAAACGTGGCACTCTTTTTAATGCCTGTGCAAAATTAGGTGCCCCAAAAGGTTCCCAGTTTCTTACAACTTATGACGACATCATCCATCTCCTTTGACAACTGTCAAGAGCTTCATCCTGAAAAGAAACTACCTGTTTGACATGCAAGTCAGTACACCACTTTTTTGTTGTCATCATATGTTCTTTATGTCCCTCAATCTGCAAAAAGGTAGAGTGCTTGTTATAAATATTCATTGACTGACCATGCTCCCTCCTTATCATCAGTGGTCTTGTAGCTTGATTTTATTCAAAAGTATTAGAGGCCTTCTTCCATTTAACCTGGTTGATAGTATAGGAGGTAAAATCTCTCAGGTGAACATCCCCCAAAAATGGAACTGGATTGAAGGTATGATCATCCTTCAAGAAATAATTATGCATGTAAAGTTTGCACATCAAGTGTTGGTCCACAATATCATGGATTTTCAAAATACGAAGGAACTGTATTGGGTCCTCAATCTCATGGCTGATTTCCTTGCAAATACTTTCCAGGGAAAAGAAAAAGAACTGTTCTTGAATAAATAAAACATAACTATGGGCGGGAGGTCTACAGGCCATTACTTTTTGCACCAAGGTATAAAAAAAATCTTTATCTGCCTTCAACACTTGTACCTTCTCCTCTAATTCCTCCATCTTACCCTGTTGTTTCTCTTGCCTTCACCTTGCTCTGTCCAACTGGTCTATACACCCAGTAACAATCCCAACGTCCTGCTCCCAAACCCTCTTCATCTCCTTCTTATGTTCATTCACAGCAAATTTCCATTTTTGAATTTTAGCAGTTAGGAAGAAATCTCGGGCCTCAAACAGATGTTCAATAGGGCCAGTCTGTGTGGCAGCAGAGGTTGTAGGAACATCTTCCATCTGTATGGATGCTAAGGAAACTTCTAACTTGGGTTTCACCACTGTTGGGCTATATTAATCACTTTCAAATGACTAAATAATACACATTAATTATCAATCCATGGATGTCTTTTTATTCCAATGACAGTTCAATGTTTGTGCTGATACACCCAACCAGAAGCAATTCCAAAGAATATAAATCATTGTTGAATTAAATGCTGGAAGTAAATCACTCATGCAGAAATAAAAGGATCTACAAGACTAGGATGTTTTTTCTCCAAGGAATTCCTAGCAGTGGATCCAAAAAAGGTAAGAGTTGTCATGGAATGGTCAACCCCTAGAAATGTAGATGAGGTGAGATCTTTCATGGGGTTGCAGGTTCATTAGAGAAATTTTGAGCTCTAAAATGGGCCTCCTAATAAAAATGTACAACCAAAATAAAAAATTATAAGAACCAATAGGATTTAATATGATCATATCAACCATGGGGGATGATTCACCATTTTTGGGTAAAAAGGTAAAAAGATTAAAAAAATAATAAAATAATAAAACTACTTTTTCAACTTATCTCCCTAAGGTTTTACTCAAATTTTGAGTAGGAGTACTCATTGGATTTAAAATTTAATTCCTCATCCAACAAATACCCATGTTGCATATTTTCGATGGACCGTGCTACACAAAAAATGAAAAATACATGAAAAAATGTGATTGCAATCACATTTTTCATGTCTTTCTTAGTTTTCGTGTAGCAAGGCCCATCAAAAGTATGCAACATGGGTTCTCCTTTGATGAGAAATAAAACTACGCATCCAACAAGTGTTACCCCTCGAAATTTCAGTAAATTGATAGGGAGATAAGTGGAAAATACGAGTTGAAAGAATAGTTTTTTTTTAATTTTTCCCTCTCAAATTTGATGATGTAATCTAATATTATTTTATTATTTCCACTGTTATTATATAATTTCCTTAGGATGCCCATTTTAGACCTAAAAATTCCCCTGATGATTATAGGAGGTTCATCATGAACTTCTCACATATTTCTTATCTGATTATATCCTTGCAGAGGAAAGGTAAGAAGTTTGAGTGGGCAGAGGAGTGTGAGGCTAGTTTTGAGAAACTTAAGAAGTTGTTGACACATGCTCCTGTGTTAAAGATCGCAAATCCAGACAAAGAGTTTTTGGTGTGTACAAATTCTTTCAAGAGAGGGCTTGGTGGATTCCTTATGTAGGAGGGTTAGGTATCATGCTATGAGTCATGGAAGCTAAATGAACGTGAGCATAATTATATGATGCATGATCTTGAGCTAGCAATGATCATCCATGCATTAAATATGTGGAGGCACTATCTTCTTGGAAGGAGGTTTGTAGTGATAAGTGATCACAGTGGGTTTAGGTACTTGTTTGAACAACCAAATATAAATGTCAAGAAAGCTATATGGTTGGCTATGATCAGCGATTTTGATTTTGAGATCAAGTACATAAAAGGTAAAGAGAACAGGGTCGCATATGCTCTTAGCAGATGGATACAGGTAAATCACATTGTAGCTATGATCTCCTATGGGAAAAATTTACAAGATAAGATCTTGTATAAAGTTCAACAAGATGTTAGATATGTGGATATTAGGCATAGATTGCAGCAGAGTACAAGTGTAGGTGCAGGTGTACAAGATTTGGACTATTGTCTTATGAAAGATGGATTGGTCAGGTTTAGAGATAGGATATATGTGTCAAATGGTAGTGAGCTCAAGAAGGTGATATTGACAGAGTTTCATGCGAAACCATATTCATGCCACCCATGCTATCAGAAGGCATTGACTGTAGTGAAGAGTTTCTATTATTGGTTGAATATGAGGAAGGATGTAGTAGAGTTCGTGGCTAGGTGTTTGGATTGTCAGTAGTTAAATTTAGAGTGTAGGCATCCAGGTGGTCTACTACAACCTATCAGTATTCCGGAATGTAAATGGGAGGTCATTTCCATGGACTTTATCACAATTTTTTTTAGGATAGTGAGACAACATGATTTTATCATGGTGATTGTGGACAGGTTGACAAAGGTTTCATACTTCATTCTAGTGAAGACTACCTACTCAGCTAGCGATGTAGCATAGGTGTTCATCAGAGACATAATCAGATTGCATGGTGTTCCAAAGAAGATCGTGTCAGACATGGATGCAAAGTTCACTTCCAAGTTTTAGAAGGAATTATTTGCATGATTAGGCATAGAATTGGCCTTCAGCATGACTTATCATCAATGGAAAAATGGACAGACTGATTGGGTCAACAGGATATTGGAGGACATGTTGAAGATGTATGTTATGCATCAACAAAGGAAATGGGAAGAGTATCTATCATTGGTTGAGTTTGCATACAACAATGGGCATCGGGAGTCATTGGGTATGAGTCCCTTTGAGACATTGTATGGGCAGGGTTGTAATACTCCCATTAGTTGGAGTGATCCAGTTAACGGGGTGTTGATTGGACCAGACATGTTGGCAGACATGGAGCAGTAAATGCATGTTATAAAGAATAATCTTAATGCAACACAGGATAGACAGAAGATTTATTCATACCATCATAAGGTACTTAAGGAGGTTCCAGTTGGGGAGCATGTTTTTTTGTGCATCAAGCCCAAAAAGAGCTCCTTGAGGATTGGATCGTGTGCCAAGTTGGCACGACGGTATTATGGGCCTTTTGAGATCCTTAAGAGGATTGGAACAGTGGTCTATCGAATTGCACTGCCTCCAACACTGAAAGTACATGATGTGTTTCATGTTTCATTACTTAAAAGGTATGTAAAGGATGTTGATCATGTTATTGATTGGTATGTATTGCAAGTGGAGCAAGAAGGATAATTCCAGCTGGAACCTGAGTGCATATTGCAGCAGAAGCAACTCATGCTCATGAATAGAGCCATCAAGAAATTTAAAGTGCAGTGGAAACACTTTGGGCCCAACGAAGCTACATGGGAGATGGTGGATCATATGCAGGCTATGTATCCTTCATTATTTTTCGGTTAAGGCAAAGCAATTTTGGTTTGATATTTGGTATATATTTTGGTGATGTTTTGGTATATGTACTTATTTATATGGATGTAAATACTACCATGAGCTAATTTATAAAGCTCCAATAAGTATTATGGATGTTATATGGTCATTTTATCATGGTTTTTCTTTTGAGCAGATTATTCATTGTAACTACTACAACGAGCTAAGTTATAAAGCTCCATGAGTAGTATGTTTTCTTTTTAGCAGTCTTGCTGAGATATAGGTGTGGTTTACATTGACGACGGTGTTCCTCAAGGGGGAGGGTTTTGTAACAGACCCGAGCTAAAAGGTCATGTAATAAAAGTTAATAAATGCAAAAATAAGACCACGATTAAGGGACACTTATTCCAAGATGAATGTTGGGAAAAATATCCTAGTGGGCATCACTAGATATGTGTTTATGGCTAAGGAAATTGGAAAAGGAAATGGCTAAGGCATTGAAAAGGAAAAATGTATTTTTGGCACATCTATTTATGAAAATAAAGGAAATTAGGAGAAAGGGAAGGTAAAAGGTCACAAGTTGCATGTGAGGAGGATAATGAAGGAAAATAATGGAAAATTAAGAAAATAGAGGCCTAATTGATAAAAATGCTTTTTAGGATCAGTTGGTGACCTTTTTTCAGTTAATTTTTGGGAGCTCTCTCATTATTCTCTATCTCTCTCACACTCTTGGATACTTAGAGTTTTCTTGGAGCAATTAAACATTGTGTGAAGAAGGAGGAAGCAAGCGAAAGAAGGACAAAAAAGGAAAGGAAATCAAGGATCAAGCAAGGAAAAGAAGGATCTAGAAGCTTCAATAGGAATAGTTGGAGGTAACATATTTCATGTGTGATTTCCTAGTTTGTTTGGACATGCATGGCTTACGCATGTTGGCATTTGGTTATTTTTCTACCGGTGGAATGGTTTTTTTAGGTTATGATAGTGGTTTTTAGTCTTGCCTTTCCTTTTTATGGATGTCATGGTGTGTTGGGATTTTGATCTCGGTTTGAGATTTGGATTTTTCGTATGGATTTCAGAATCCAAGCAGAGGTGGTCTCAAGTTTCATTCCCAAAGGCCTAGGAATCCCCTGATTTGTTTTGGCGGGATACACAGTAAATCTTGAAGGAGGTGTCTCGGTTTAGGGCCCAGTGATATGGGATTAGATTTTGGTAAAGCCTAAGAGACAGGGAGATGGAAAATTCCTCAGGGATAGTGATGGATTCTGGATGGCATTTCCAATTTCTGCTCGGTTTTGTAGTCAAAGCACCAATTTGGTGTGATCATGGTATGGTGAGGGTGGAGGTGGTTTAGCCTCTTGATTCCCTTGGTTATTTTTAGGTTGGTTTATCCATGAGATCCCACATTCATGCTTGGAATATGGCATGGGGGTGACTGGCTAAAGAGAGATTTGGCTCAGCCATGTCTATGGTTGGGTGGAACGTGGAAGTCCCAAACCTGGTCGATATTTTCCTATGTTTAATGGAAGTTAAGTTCTCTTGCGTTTGTACCTATTAATATGTGGATTTAATTTATGTGTTCTCACTATTATTCCCATGGTTTTATGTTGGTTATAGGCATTTATAAATGAATGATTCATGTCATGGTTATTTCATGTATTTAATTGTAATTATTAAAGTGATGGATGCAAGACCTAATTGATGTCATATATGATTAAGGAAGAGGGTGGTGATCCTTATTGTAATGTCTCATAATATTTTTCAGTCATTCATGCTCTATCTTGTATCCTAGACCTGTATATTACATTCATACCAAGTGTTTGAAAAAATGTCAGTCCTGATTGGGGATGGTCAGGCCTAGTCATGGAGTCAAATTTTGGTTTATTAGTGTTTTCATTATGTGTTTAATGGATTCCAGAAGTTACAACAAGTTTTGGGTAGTGGTCATAATTCTGGGCTTGAAACATTACTTAAATCTCATGGAAGTAGGCATAGTTCTAGGCATTTTAGTCCTTGGACGCAGTCATGCAGGCTTGTGCATGTGTCCAAAGCCTCCCAAATGCAAGCATGAAGGCTTGTGATAGCGTCTAGGGGGTTTTCTTCTTGAAATATAAGTGGGACCCAGGGACAAGTTAGATGGATGATTGGGATAGCCTCTAGGGGTCCTGTAGCAGGTACAATGGGTCTGTGTTATGATTTTCCACATCGATTTCAATTCCTTAAAGTCACTAAGCAGGTTGAATATTCTCTTAACTTCCCTCATCTCATGTTTGCCCTAATTGGCCAATTACTTGGGTAGATATGAGTGGAGTTATATGTTACATGCACTTTGCTACATGTTCCATTCACTCTCATTATAACCTCTATTGAATCCCTGAGAGACATATTTAATTTTATTTCCTTGATCAAGTGTTGGACAATATCAAGAAATTAAGGACTAAACCAATTGTGACCAGCGACCAAATCAATGGTTACATGGACTATCCTCTTTATTGGATAAAAAACCCATTCAACGCATTCATACATAACATACTCAAGATTCCATAAATCTTTGAATCAACCAACACATTGATCCACACCTTTTCTGCTCTCACCAATGTGTAGGGATATATCCATTGCACCATATGAATATAATTACACTCAATTCACATTGCTCCATGTGCATATCTAATTAAACCAGTGACCCAATCACACTAAATAAAGAATTATAGTGCTTCTGCCATAATGCATTCACACTTTAGATCAAATCATTCCTCGAACTTAGCCAACATTGTTTTGATGACCAAATCAAATTGGTCAGGTACAGTGAACTCATGGACCAAATTAAACAATTAACGTGCTCCTTTGGACCAAATAAAAACACAGAGGAAGGATACCATGGGAAATTTCAATGATATATGCTTATGGTTTTATCTCTAAGCTCAGGTCCACGGATGTTGATTTTCCACTGAATATATGGGTTGTAGACGCTTATTATCCACTGAAAAGTTGGGTTTCCAAATATGAAAATGAAATTTTTTTTGCTTTAAACTGTGTTCGTTGGATGATGTGGAGAAAAACCAAAGGTTCGTTGCCCATGTATAGATTTGTTGCTTCATACCACCTATAAACATCATGCCTATAACTTTTGCAGCTCCAAAACACATCAATAATACCAACATCATACCACAACAGCAATACAACCTTTAACACGCTAAACACTCAGTGGAAACCACATCTTCAAACCATGAGACAATCAAGAGTTCACATCAATGCCAACTTTCCATAATGCGAATAATGATACCCCTTTAGCATTGATGGAAACCTCCAACAAAAACTAGACCATCTAATCTTTCTCTCTTCCCTTTTGACGTCAATGTCAAAGGGCACAAAATTATCTAACTACCACATTGATAAAGGTGGTCATAAAGCACTTAGTTGTTGCAATCTTCTATAGTATACTTTTAAATGAAGACTAGAACCTAGACCAATAATCATGCTAAGAGAAATATATTCTCACGTGCTCCAACCAACAACAAATCACCGATGGGTTCATTGACACTTAGCCATACATGATATGACAATATAAAATAAATGGAAGCTACAATAGTAGTATGATAATACCAGGCTTATACATAAAACCCTAGCTACATAACAAGTCTTAACATATCAAACTCCTGCTTAGTAATACATTTCTGTGTACATACAAACCTCAGCGACATCATGTACAACATTCATTTTCATCATCATCAAGAATAGCAAGGCCTTTGCAATACAAACCTTGATCAATATAGGAAATATATCTTCAGTGGGAGACTCAACAACATACAATAGTAGTCCTTCTCAAGGCTTCATACTCCCGCAACACAAACCCTAGCTCTGGAGAACAAGTCATCAAGAAACATAACATGACTCTTCATCATCAACATATACTCAAATAATTAGCATATGAAGCATTACAATATCATTATCTTGATGCAATAGCCACAACTGATTCACAACCATTTTTCCTATCACAAATTCTCCTCTAATAGCAACAACGATACCAAATCCCTAATTAGATCTTCAACAATCACAAGTTTGATCAGTGGCCTAGGGATACATCAGATGAGAAACATATTGATTGTCACATGATACATGAGTAGAAAAATGAAGATCTAGCAACCGGCATGTCATGGAGCATAGGTACTCCTATAACTAAGGATTTTTTATCTATACTAAACCACCAACAAGGGTTTTTCCATGAAAACCCTATTTTCTCAAACTCCAATGCATATGCTCTCTTGCCTCAACTATATGAAGCATCTTCATAGACATCCATTAAGGGAATTTTGAGGTCTAAAATGGGCCTCTTAAGGAAAATGTACAATCGAAATTCACTTTATGAGAACCAATCACATTTTAGGGGATGACATCATCCACAATGGTTGAGGTGACATTGCTTGAGTTAAATATACTTACTTGTTACATTCTCAATGGTGAATGAAAAATATGGTTAACCATGGTAGTCTTCTAAGCACTTTTAAAGTCATAAAGTAAAATATTAATAATAAATGTCATTTTACACTTTTTGAATAAAATATTATTATTGTCATTTCATATTTTTTGAAAGAAACAATGCATATGCTTACATAATCTTCATGTCTTTACACATTTTTCAATAAATATTATATTTGTATATTTTCATATATTTATTTTTAAATTATATATTCATCTCATTTTATTTAATATTATAATTTCAAATTAATATCTATACATATATATTAGACATAAATAAATAAAAATAAAAATGCAACGTTGTAATTTTATGATAAATCAAATCTATGAATAAAATTATTATAATATTAATAACAATACAAACATATTAAAATTAAAGAAAAAATGTATATTAGTTTTGTATGATGAAAAAATGTACATTAGTTTTGTATGTTAAAAAAAGGTATATTAATTTCAACATAGTTTGGGGCAAAAAAAGTCTACAATTTCAATGTATTTAAATCTTATATTATACTTATAAATATAAATTAAATCTATTTCAATAATTTTTTTTCTTTAATTTTAAATACAACTAAATTAATTTCATTATGATTACATTAATATTATATATTAATATACATAATATTATAAAAAATAATCTATTACAGATTATATATTACATTCATTGTTATATTATATATTGTTTTCTCTCATGTTATAAATCAAATCAAATCAATTCAATATGTAATATAAAAAATACATAAAATAATATATTACATTTATTATATTATATTATAATATTTTTATATAGTATATTAATTACCTGTTATTATATAATTTAAATAATACAAATTTTAATTAATAGTATATTATACAAGTAAGAATTTATGAATTTATATTTATTATTTATTTAAAGTTATTTAAGTACAAATGACAAATGTATTAGTTGTTCAATGATAATGACATTTTATTGAAAAACTCATTCTTATTTATAGTCACATCAATACAATTTTTTTATTAATTTTATTTTGGTACACCTTTTCAATTGAATTTAACCATGGTTACATGGATTGTGGTGCAAAAAGTAAACTGTAAATTCATAAATATGATTTTATTGGTTTAGCTATTATTTTATTATTTCCTTAGGAGACCCATTTTAGACCTCAAAATTCCCCTAATGAATTATTTTCTCTATCAACATGCACTCAAAATCATGGAAAATTGATAACCCGTGCAATAAACCAATGTCAAACATAGCATCAGGAACATGACGAGCTCCTTCAAGAGGTTCATAATTCCAACAATTATGTTGATCCACCGAAAGATTTTGAAATGCTCCCCCTGAACATGTCACATATATCCATTGTTTCAATAGCATGACCTTCAAGCTTTGACAACTCTCTCATGAATGAATCCATGTTCATGGTAATAATATCATTCACAAACCTTCTACCAAATCCCTAATCACAATAATCTCAATAGATTCAACATTAGTAGCAACAACCATGAAATTATTTGCAACATATAACCAACATCAAAAAGATAGTCCTTAGCAAATAAAGCATGCGGCAGTCTTCATTATCCAAGACACCAAACTGGCTCAACCCTTAGCAATGCAACATCGTGACACAATCTAGTCACAAACCCTAATTTCTTATATCAATCACCAACAGAAACCCATAATGACCTTATAACACAATATGCCATCATATATAGCAATGACTACATCAGTCAAATATAAAAGAGAAAACTCAACTCACACTATATCAAAATCTTAAACATGCACATGGGAACATAAACTTGGTTTCCATGTATTCAAAAAACATTATTAGGGTTTCAAAACTATATGAATATTCCTTTAATATTTTTCCTTAATGATAAGTTATGTAACAACAAGAAACTGCTACAATGTTATTAACAATCATGTATGGCTAATCCAATAGTTATCAAACTGAAACAAAGATAAACCAAAATTGAAAAGCAAACCTTCAAACCTTGTGCAGATCCCCCTGAGCTCCTCCACCTTCTTCCTATCATGCATATCTATCTACTCGCAGTGCTTCTTTTATGGTTATGCCTTCAATGGTCCTCCATGTAATCTCATGATTTTTCAATATGCTCCCCCTAGGTCCAATTTGACTTCAATTTTTCTTTGAAGTCACTTGCTCCTCTTTCTTCTCCCAAACTTCGATGGGTTGATCTTTGATATGTGCATCTCCTACTAACTTCTTGTCTCATCAGATTTTAATGATCGTCACCTTTTGACTTGATTTCTTAAAGCAATTGGGTAACTTTCAATCTTTAGCCATATGATTAAGATTTCCTCGCACATAACATCTTATGTCAGACTAAGGAATGAAGGAAATGACTCATATCTTCTGTTGTTAGTTTGCCTTACATTCCTTCTCCTCTTCTCATAAAGTCTGCATGTTATGAAACTAGCTCACAAAATAGAAGAAAAGAGAGATCAACGACTTAGAAATCAACCTCTTCAAGGGGGAAACCTCCTTTACATTACATAAATGAACAATTATTTGATGGTACAAATGACAAAACCTCATTTATATATATAGGAGTCCATGGGGTCACAATCTAATCCTAGCCAACCTAACAATAATAATGTAAGAGCACAACAATAACAATAATGGGCTTTTATGGGGAAAAATAATAACAATATGGGGACTACAGGGGTACAACAATAACAATAAGGGGGCTACACTAATAACAATAAAGGACTACACTAGTAATATAGGGACCTAACATGGCCCTCTCCTTCAAAAAAGTGTTGTCCTCAATGCTTGAGTAGTTTTGGATGCTTCTGTATAAAATTATCATCCTCCCATGTGGAGTCTTTAGTGGGTAATTTCTTCCACTTGATGAGATACTCTAAAATTGATCGATTTTGTAGTTGTCGAGTTCTGGTTTCCATGACTGCTTCAGGTTCTAATATATTTTTTCTTCCTCATCAAGTTCTGGAATTTTTTTTTAAATTGGAGGTTTCTCACCTATAACCTTTTTTAAGCATGAAACATAGAAAACTGGGTGCAGTCGAGAAGAAGCAAGAACCTCCAATTGTGTGCCATAGTACCAATATTTTGCAACACCTTTAAAGGACCATAATACTTTGGCGATAATTTATTATCCTTCTTAGCTTGCATGAGGGAAATTTGTTTGTATGGTTGTAGCAGTAAAAATACCCAGTCTCCAACATCAAAACTTCTCTCATTGCAATGTTCATCTGCATGTTGTTTCATTCGATTTTGTGCCAAATTTAGGTTATCCTTTAAGAGTTGAAGAACTTGTTGTTGATGCTCAATGTGATATTCCATTTCTTGAACTTTAGAATTTTCTCTTAACTATGATGTGATAGATAGTGGATGATATCCATAAAGTCCCATAAATGGGGTCACTTTTGCTGCAGTATGGAAGGAAGTGTTATACCACCATTCAGCCATAGGTAACCACTTGACCCATTGTGTTTGTTTATCAGATACAAAACAACGAAGATACCCTTCCAAAAATTTGTTCACTATATCAGTTTACACATCGGATTGAGGATGATAAGATGAGCTATGAGCTAGTTGAGTACCCAAACAAGAAAATAATTAGATCCAAAAATTTCCAATGAAAATGGGATCTCTGTCGCTTACAATAAAATTTGGTTTGAATTGTTTCCATAAATGCAGTAGCAACTGTACTTGATTTAAATGGATGAGATAATGCACAAAAATGTGCATACTTGGTATGTCTATCAATTACCACAATGATGACACTCTTTCCTTCAGACTTAGGGAAACCTATGATAAAATCCATTGAAACGTCCTCCCAATGTTGACTTGGAATGGATAAAGGTTGTAGCAGAGTCAAGGTCTTAATTATCTCAACTTTATTTTGCTGGAAAACCAAGGGTCTTAATTGTCTCAACTTTATTTTGCTGGAAAACCAAAAATTCCGCCACAAACTTTTGATATCAGATTTAAGGTCATCCCAAAAAATTATTTCTTCACCCTGTGGTGAATTTTTAAAAATCCTGAGTGTCCTCCTAAGGGAGAGGTGTGCAATTCCAAAAGAATATTTTGTTTTAGTTGGGAATTATTACAAATATATAAGTGATCTTTGTACCATAAGGAATCATTTGTCCAACTAAATGTATCTAATGTCCTAAGATCTTGTTGCAACTTTTGAATGAATGTCCACACTTCTTCGTCATTCTTCCATTCCCCCCTTGCTTCGGTTATCCAATCTAGTTGGATAATATAAATGGCACAAAGCAATGCTTCCACCTCCTCATCCTTTCTTGAGAGTGCATCTGCAACAAAATTTAGCTTTCCTTTTTTATGGATGATTTCAAAGTCATAACCCAACATCTTTGTGACCCATTTTTGCTGCTCTTCTGAAGATAGTCTTTGTTCCAAAAATTATTTAAGACTATCATTATCGGTTTTTACCTTGAAGTGTCTTCCCATTAGGTAAGGTCGCCATTTCTTTAGTGCATAAAGTATTGTCAAAATTTCCTTCTCATAAATAGCTTCATGTAAATACTTTCCTTTGATTGGACGACTTTCAAAAGAAATGGGTATTCCTTCTTGCATTAAAACAACACCAATTCCATTTCCTAAGGCATCACATTCCAGAATAAAGGTTTTTGTGAAGTCTGGCATAGCTAAGACTGGTGCTTGGTACATTTCCTTTTTAAGATGTTCAAAGGCCTTAGTTGCTTCGGGATTCCATGAAAATGCATTTCTTCAATAATGTTGTTAGAGGTGCTGCTATTCTCCCATAATTATTTTCAAACTTGCGATAATACCCTGTTAACCCAAGAAATCCTCGCAACTACTTTATGGTTGTGGGGACTTTCCATTCCTTAATGGATTTCATTTTGTTAGGGTCTACCTTAACACCCTCCTGAGATGCAATATGACCCAGATATTCCACCTCTTGTACTCCAAAGAAACATTTGGAGGTTTTTGCATATAATTGTTTCTCCTCCAATAGTTTGAGCACCCTATCAACATGTTGAACATGATCCTTCCAAGACCTATTGTAGATTAGTATATCATAAAGAAATATTAACAAAAAATTTCTAAGGAAGGGTTTGAAAATGGAATTCATCAACCCTTGAAATGTAGAAGGTGCATTGCTAAGGCCAAAAGGCATGACCAAAAATTAATAATGACCCTCATGAGTTAGAAATGTATTTTTTGGAATATCTTCATTCTTCATTCTAATTTGATGGTATCCTGAACAGAGATCCAACTTGGTAAAATAAAATTCTCCATGTAATTCATCCAATAATTCATCAATCACAAGAATGGGAAAATTAGCTTTAATAGCTAGCTTATTGAGCTCCCTATAATCCAGAAACATGCGCCATGATCCATCCTTCTTGTGCACCAATATTAATGGAGAAAAGAAAGAACTTTGACTAGGTTGAATTATACCAGCCTTTAACATTTCTGCAATCATATGTTCAATTTCGCTCTTTTGGACATAAGGATATCTGTAAGGCATGATGTTTGGAGGAACACTTCCTGGAATCGAATGAATAGCATGATCATAATCACGAATAGGTGGGATTTCTTTGGGAGTTTCAAACACCTTGGAATGATTGTCCAAGAATTTTTGGAGATTTGGAGAAATAGATGATTTTGATGTTGGAACTTCTAGTGAACATAATTGTGCAATTACGCCTCGTTGTTATTTTTTCATAAGCTTTGTCGTGAAATTAGAGCTTATTATCTTTCCTGGCTTCCTTTTGATACCCCATAATTTAACTTCCTTTCCTTCTGAAAAAAAATTCAAGAAAATTTCTTGAAAATTAAAAGCTACTATCCCCAAAGATTGTAACCATTGTACTCCTAGTACAACATCAACACCTCCCATTGGAATGGAAATCATTGGAATATTAAATACATATTCCCCCATGGTTAGCTTGATATTATGGCACTTTCCAGAGCAATTTATAGTTCCTCCATTTGCAACCATCACTTGACACTCTGGTGCTAGGTATAGGAATCAATTCAATTCCTTGGCTACCTAACAATGAATAAAATTATAGGTACTACCCGAATCAATCAACACTATTACATTTTTCTTCGTGATATGTCCTTCTATATTGAGAGTTTGAGGAGTGGTAATTCCTGCCAACTCATTACAGGATATGGTCGGACTCGTTTCAATATTCCCTTGGAATCACTTCAAACTAATTCTTCAAACAAGACTTATGCAATTAAAAAAAAAAATACACACTTTTTCTTGCTTTTGAGGAGCTCGATATTGAAAATGATGTATCTCTATAATTTCGGATCCCTGAGATTTTATTTTTGGTCCTTTAGTAGCCCATTGAATCTTCTTTCCAATGCCATAGGTCCTACCTGATTTAGATTATTCAAGACAAAATTATGCCCAATCTCCCACAATCACCTAATTATGGACTGTCAGTGGAGAAAAATTGTATGGAGTGCCACGTGTCATTGTTTCCTCCTTTGGCTCTGAAATTGATATACAGGAAACTAAATTTTGTGTGCTTTCAGCCACTTTTTACAGAATTCCAATACGATTATCAGCGAGAGAGTTATGACGATTTTCCCAAGGTCAGCTCTTTGAGATGAAATTCGGGAGCCTACAAAAACCCTAACATCCACAGATCATATCTCTGAAAATATTGTGAATCAAGATCTGAAATTTTTACACTAAGTTCCTCAGGATTTATTCGCAAATGAGTTTTTTTTTAGCTTCTAAACCTTCGTAGAAAAAAATTTATATCGAAAATGCCACGAAGACTTGTTTGAAGCAGCAAAACCCTAGAATCCAAAGCTCTGATACCAAATGTTATGAAACCAACTCACAAAATAGAATAAAAGAGAGATCAATGACTTATAAATAAACCTCCTTTAAGTTACATAAATTAACAATTCTTTGATGGTACAAATGACAAAACCTCATTTCTATATATAGGAGTCGATGGGGTCACAATATAATCCTAGCCGAACTAAAAATAATAATGTAAGGGCACAACAATAAAAATAATGGGCCTTTATGGGGCACAATAATAACAATATGTGGAATAAAGGGGTACAACCATAACAATAAGGGGGCTACACTAACAAGAATAAGGGACTACACTAGTAACATAGGGACCTAACACTGCAATCAATATCCTTATGGCCAAATTCATTGCATGAGTAACAATACCCATAAAAATAATTTTTATACCTGATTGTAGATGGTCTTCATGATGGAAGCAATATTCCTTTAGTTATTTCTTGAGAGGCTTGTCTATTCGGTTTCATCTTCTAATTTTTTTCTACTAGGAAGGTCTTATTTTTTTAATTTTTAAATCAGTTGCAATGTGTCCATGTTTATCACAACTAAAGCACTTGACATCTATTAATAAAGGTTTATAGGATTTTCTTAATGAAGGTAATTTTCTTGGCTACTGAATTTTCCCCTTGTTCTTGCTTGCTTCCTTGCTAATTATGTTGTTATCGTCATCTAATTTAGGATTTCCAAATGTTGCTTCATTATCTCATATAGTTTCCTATGAACTAGATCTGCTCTTTTCTAACTCTTTTCTTACTGAAACTACCTTAGCTTCAATTTTTTTCACAATGATTAACTTCTTCCTTAAGTTTTCTTCTTATTACATCTTTGATTCTCCTTGATTCTTGTAGTTGAGTTTTCAATCAAATAATTTCTTCTTTGAAGACATGTCCCTCCTCATCAAAAATTTGCAATAACTTCTTTCAATATTTGTTCTTAGTTGTGAACCTTTCAATCTCAGCCTCAAATGCCACTATTCTACATTTATTTTCTAATCTTGATTTCTCCATCTAATGATTAGTTTCCTTTGCACTTAGAGAATTATTTCAATTCACTAATTATCGTCATCTAGCCCAATATTATCAAGAACGTCATCATCACTATCTATACTAGGTTATGGAAAACTAGATGTATAATGACCATCATGTTCACAATTGAAGCAAAGTAATATGCTTGATTCACCTTCATGATTGTCTTTAGCATCCTTGCTCAGAAAAAAGAGGGGTTCTTTGGGATCCTAAGTATTTATGGCCTTATTTCATCCCTTCCTTTTCTGAGACATATTTTTCTTATGCTTCCCTTGATTTTCCATAGGTCCTTGATCTACCCTCAAGTGGTCAAGCTGCACTTGAGGGAATGAGGCTCTGATACCAATTATTATTAACCAGGTCACTACTAAGAGGGGGGGTGAATCAGTAGTGAGGGATTTTTGTATTTTTTTTCCCAATTTTGCTTTCTCAAAAATTAAATATCACATACAAAAGCAACAACATGAAACAATCACATAAGCATCAGGAAAAGCATCAAAACAATATTTCTCATGAGACACAAGTATTTCTATTGGAAACCTTGAAGGGGAGAAAATTCACCCTATTGCTTTGCTTATCTCTTCCTTAATTATTTTTCAATCTCTTTTACATTTGCTTGTGTTGAGAAATCTAGGGAATTTAGATGAGATGATTTCTCTAGCCATGATAACTTCTTGTAAATAATTTTTCACTTTTCTAAATTAGATTCTTCTTGAATTGATTATTATTATGTGTTCTTCTTTATCAAAGAGTTATCAACCCATAAAGAACAATGAGACAAAAAGGACACAAGATGTAGGTTGTCATCCAGGGCCAAAACCTCTCAAATCTTGAGAGGAAAACCAAATCGAATTCTTCTTCTTATAGAATCTCCAATTGACGAATTCTAAGACCTAGACCCTTGACAAATAAACTCCTCCAAGATCAAGTCAATGCTTGCGTTAAGTCAAAGTAAACTTCATGATGCTTCGCTTTGAACCCTTGATCTTGCAACCCTGGTTTGAAACTTTCGACCCTTTCTTCCTGCAATTCTCGTCTACATGAAGATGAATGCAATCTTCGCATGTGTGGACAAAACTAGGGAAATTGTAAGTACTTTATCAATTAGGATTGAAATTTAGGTCGTTTTCTTGAATTATTTCGTCCTCCTTGAGATGACTATACTTCTAAATTTCTACAAAAGGAAGAGCCCTAATTTTGTTATGAAACCAGCTCCAAAAATAGAAGAAAAGAGAGATCAATGCCTTAGAAATAAGCCACTTAGAAGGGGAAACCTCCTTTACCTTACATAAATGAAAAATTCTTAGATGATTCAAATGAAAAAACATCCTTTCTATATATAGGAGTCCATGGGGTCACAAAATAATCCTAGCCGGCCTAACAATAATAATGTAAAGGCACAACAATAACAATAGTGCCTTTTGTGGGGCACAATAATAACAATATGGGGGCTACAAGGGTTAAACAATAACAATAAGGGGGCTACACTAACAACGATAAGGGGATACACTAGTATTATAGGGACTTAACATGCCCCTCTCCTTCAAACAAGTGTTTCCCTCAACGCTTGATTATTTCTGGATGCTTCTGTATAAAATTCTCATCCTCCCATGTGGAATCTTCAATGGGTAAGTTCTTCCACTTGCTGAGATACTCTGAAATCTATCAATTTGGTAGTTGTTGAGTTCTTGTTTCTGTGACTGCTTCATAACATCTTTCGCTGATATGTTGATCTTCCGGTTTTTTCATTCGATTTTGCACCAAATTTAGGTTATCCTTTGAGAGTTGGAGAAATTGTTGTTGATGCTCGATGTGATCTTCCACTACTTTACCATCCATATTAGATTTCATTTGATCATTCAAACCATCCAACTTAGCCTCCATTTTTGCTTTTAAACCATATATGTCATCTTTGATTGCTCTTTGTAAGATCAAAATTTTTGCACTTGGTAACGTACTTTTGATATCTCATACTACAATTCTTCCTCTTCATGTGCCATAGTAGAGCTTTCTGAGGGCCTAATGGGTGTGGAATTATTTTTTGGAGGCATTATAGAACCCAATACTGATAAAAATACTTCAATGTGTAGAAATTATACAACAATATGTATACCAATGGATTCAATCCAATCATGTGATATGCTAAAGCAATATATTGAATCCTTCTACAAATCAATTGTGGAAAATAAACACGATCACCAATCACAACAAGTAAAGAAAGAAGCAAATCAAACCACAACACGGATATTTTCCCGGGGAAACCTTGCTGCTCAAAACCCCTCTATCTTCTATTGTATATTCACCAAGGAATCATGAAACAATTAAAATGCACTCTTCTCCCAAGAGTCTCCTACACTCTCACAATTCTCTCACACTAATACGGAAAAAAATGACCAATGCTTAGCCAATTTTCAGCCTCTGCTCCGCTTTCCTTGCTTGCGCAATTCATGTGGAATGCAATTCCTATTCTTTAAGAAATTCAGCCTTCCAAAATTGTGCAATGCTCATGGGAAATCATATGGGTGTTATACTACATGCAGGAAGCCTACTAATAATACAACTAATAGTTAACATCCCTTTAACCTTTGTCTCAACTGGGTCTCCACTGGAACTGACATGCATATAACTATTAATATTAAATCATCAGTTACATGACAGATCATTGCATATGAATTAAATCTGATTTAATTCATTTGACCTCTCACTAGTGCAACAAACGGTTACAACTAGTTAAACTGATTTTAACTCAATTAATTGAGTTAGTTGATTTCTCATGCATTAAAATAATGCACTAACTGCAAGTTGGACTCAATAACTAATAGAATCTCTATGCATGCCTCACCAACCACTCTCAACTCAAAATTGAGCTAATTGAGTTTATTACACTCAGTTAACTATTACAAGTGATTATGAGATAAGATTACATTTTATTATCCAATTTAATTAAGGGAAAATTAAATTAGACACACATTTCTTGTTGACTTTTCAACACTCCCTCTCAACAAGAAAGGGATTATCAGCTACCCCCATCCTGCCTCTATGTTATTCGAATTTTCTCCTGGCGAGCACCTTCATCATAATATCTACATCTTGATATTCCGTGGGAATGTATTGAAGTAACAAAATGTATCTCTGAACATAATCTCTGATATGGTGGTACTGGATGTCTATGTGCTTGGACCTATCATGGAATACCAAATTAACCGAGAGTTTAATGCAACTCTGGTTATCACAATGTATCACCGTCGGATCCATCTGATGACCAAAAAAACCAACCAGAATCTTCCTCATCCAGATGACCTCACATGCCGCCTGACTTGTTTCCATGTACTCTACCTTGGCTAAACTGAGTGCCACAAATATTTGCTTCCTGCCGTACCAAGAAACGGTTTTTGATCCTATGCTGAAGATTCCTCATGATGTGCTCTTTCTGTTTGATGGATTGTCTGCCCAATATTCATTGGTGAAGCCTTGAAGCTTCACTCCCTCTATCGATCTGTACCATAATCCAGACGTATCTCAAGACATGTGTCTCCGTTTTCCAAAAGAGCTTGGTTGGCTTAACCATAGCTTGACTCACTTGGTTAACTACGTAGAAAATGTTTGGTCTGGTGTTCACTAAGTACATCAATGAACCCACAAGCTGCCTATAAACAGTAGCGTCCACTACCTTACCTGAAGTAGCATCCTCCTTCCTCCAGTTTCCTGGAAGAGGAGTCTCCATGGGTTTACAACTCTCCATGTGAAACTTACTCAGAATATCTTTGGCATGCTTTCCTTGAGAAAAAAATAGCTCACCATCCCACTACCATATTTCCAAACCAAGGAAATAGTGAAGGAGTCCCATGTCCTTCATCTCAAACTCTCTTGCAAGATCCTCTTTGCAAGAAGTTATGAGTTTCTCATCACCTGTCAAAATTAAATCATCAACATAAAGTACGATAATCAAGAACTTACCATCAACCAAAATTTGGTACTAGTTCACATCCACTTCACTATTCGTGAAGCCCAACCCGGTGAAATAGTTGTCAATCCTGGTGCTTGCTTCAGCCCATACAGTGCTCTCTTGAGTCTGCACACATGTGACTCACTGTCAAAGGACTCAAAACCTTTTGGCTGCTCTATGTACACTTCTTCCTCAATAACTCCATTGAGAAACAGATTTTTCACATCCATCGGATGTATTTTCCATCCCATATGTGCTGAGAGTGCAAGGATAGATCTAATCGATGAGTACCTCGCAACCAGTGTGAAAATATCCTCATAGTCAATCCCCTCAACTTGTGAGAATCCTCGGGCTACAAATCTAGCCTTGTACTTCTCCACACTCCCATCCACTACTTGCTTCACCTTATAGATCCATCTTGATCCAACCATTGATTTTCCGACTGATCTTGGGACAACTTCCCATGCACTATTCTTGGCGATGGAGTCATACACCTCAACCATGGCGTCAACCCAAATTGGTTGTTGCACTGCTTTCTCAAAGGAGGATGGTTTTGTCACAATACACTTTCTCATAAGAGCCATGTATCTAGTAAACCTGTCTAGATACTGTCTCTATCTACGCAGTGAAGTAGGTACTCCTACATGTTCTATCGCACCAAGTCTCAATCTATCAACTTTTGCGGTGCATCTTCTACCATGTCTGGTGGATGGCTCTGCATGAGTGTTTTATGCCACTCCATGATCCTCTGCATGTGGCTGCTCCACATCTTGAGGTTCATTCATTGGAACCAAGAGTTCCTCCTCTGCATGAAAATCAAGCTCCCTCTCAAGGGAAAATCGCATGGCTTTCTCCTCATCAAAATTTATATCTCGTCTCACAACAGTCATCCTGCTATTTGGAAAATACACCCGATAGTTGTGGGGAGATTTGTGTACCCCAAAAATATCCCAATCTCAGTTTTTGGTTCAAGATTCTTCCTGGAATCTTTGGTCACGTGGAAATAGACAGATGAACCAAAAATTTTAAAATATGAAACAACATTTTTCTTACCATAAAAAGCCTCCTCTAGTGAACTCATGCCAAGTATCCAATGAGGACTATGGTTTTGCAAAAATACCGTTGTGTTGCATGCTTCCGCCCACAGATGCAACAGTAGGCCCTAATCATGCAACATCACTCGTTCCACACTCGCAATTTTTTTTTTCTTTATTTCTATGACCCCATTCTGTTGTGGGTTATGAGGCACAATAAAATCTCTCTGAATTCCTTCTTTGCTACAGAAGTTATTGAATTTATTAGATATGTACTCACCACCATTGTCGCTCCTAAGAGCCTTCACATGCTTCCCTGTGTCTTTCTCCACCAGTGCTTTGAACTCACAAAATTTTGAGAACGTCTGATCTTTCTTCTGCATGAAGTAGATCCATCACTTTCTAGAAAAATCATCAACAAAGATGACATAATACTTGTGCTTTGTTGTCGAAATTGTAGAGAATGTTGCACACACGTCTGGGTGAACTCTCTCAAGGATTTCTGCTGCTCATTTCTCCTTCTCATGAAAAGTGGCATTTGCATACTTCCCCATGTTACATCTCTTGCATGTGTCTATCTGCACAAGAGTACCCTTTGGAAGCCCCGTAGAAATCTATTGCATGACCTTCAGGGCACCGTGGTGTAGATGGCCCAATATCTTGTGTCATAACTCACCCTCGTCCTGGCTCACCACTCTGTATGCCTTACCCATCAATGTTGTGCAACCATCTACATCAAGTTTGTAGAGATTATTCACACAAATCTCAATCTTCTTGGCTTTTCCTGTGGCTTTGTGTCGAAGGAAAGCTTTCCTTTCACTGAAAAACACATCATAACCTCTATCCTCCAACATTGCAACTGAAACTACATTCTTTTTCAAGCCTGGTACATGCATTACATCATTTAATAAGAAGGGTTTTCCTGATTGTCTCTGGAAGGTAACTGTACCAATCCCGATAGCGTTGTACCTCCCATCATCACCCATTTCGATATGCATGAGGAGGTCCTCCTAATCCAAGCTACTCAAAAGTTCTTTGTCTCCTTTCATGTGGAAAGGTACACCACTATCCAAGTACCACACTGATCCCATTGCACTTGAAACCATGCATGCAATGAGAGAGAAGTCCAACTCAAATTGTGAGGCCAAAGCCTCACCAACTGTAGATCCTGAAGCCTTCTTGTTCTTCTTCTTTTGTGGACAATTTTTTGCATAATGTCCATGCTCATGACAGTGAAAACACTTCACTCTGGACATGTTGTGCTTCTTGCCTTATTTGCCAGCCTCAGATTTGGAATAGGATTTCTTTCCCTTCCCCTTATTTTCCTTACCATCCAAGGCACAATTTTCCTCATCATCCATATTGGATGAGGATCCATCCCTGGTATTCCGCTGGAATTCTTCTTGCACCAAATCAGACCAAAGTCGCTCCCAATCTGGCAGCTTCTAGCTCCCATTGACAGAGTCCTAATAACTATGCCAACTCTTGGAAAGGCCTAGAAGAGTTAGGCTCACCAAGTCATCATCCGCTCTAGTAATTCTAACACTCCCAAGCTCATCTTGACATTGGAAAAACTTGGTTAAATATTTCAGAATAGTGTCGCCTTTCTCCATTTTTATTTTCCTGAGTTTGTCCTCAGTGCCAATTTTTTGTGGTCACTGCTACTCTAAAAGAGAACTGTCAAATCCTTTCACATTGCATATGGAGTTTTTTTTCCATGGAGAGTTGAGACAATGTGCTCTCATACTCCCTCCAATAAGATCCTCCTCGCCTTTGCAACCTTCTTTTTCCAAGCATCAAGAAGAGCAGCATCTGCTGCTGCGGGTTTGGGAATGTCATTATCAATGAATTCTTTCAACATGTTGTCCTCCAAAACTGCCTCCATCCAGTCTTTCCACGCAATATAATTAGTACTTCCCTCGAGTGCATATTTCAATCTCAAGCCATTGAAGTCCATACTGATCTTGATCCGCCTGTCGCACCAAAGAATATGTTTGCAAATTCGAATGCTATTCAGCACAAACTCAATTTCTTCTCCACTATAGTGATTTCCTGTGCTTTGATACCATGTAGAAATTATAAAAACAATATGTATACCAATGGATTAAATCCAATCATGCGATATGCTAAAGCAAGATACTAAATCCTTCTACAAATCAATTGCAGAAAATAAACATGAACGCCAATCACAACAAGTAAAGAAAGAAGCAAATAAAACCACAACACAAATATTTTCTTGGGGAAAGTTTTCTGCTCAAAACCCCTCTATCTTCTATTGTATATTCACCAAGGAATCATGAAACAATAACAATGCACTCTTCTCACAAGAGTCTCCTACACTCTCACAACTGTCTCACACTGATCCAGACAAATCAACCAACACTTAGCCAATTTTCAGCCTCTGCTCAGCCTGCCTTGCTTGCGTAATTCATTTGGAATGAAATCCCTATTCTTTAGAGAATTCATCCTTCCAAAACTGTGCAATGCTCATGGGAAATCCTATGGGTGTTTTACTGCATATGGGAAGCCTACTAATAATACAACTGATAGTTAACATCCCTTTAACCTTTGTCTCAACTGGGTCTCCACTGGAACTGACATACATTTAGCTATTAATATTAAATCATCAGTTACATGACAGATCCCTGCATGTGAATTAAATATGATTTAATTTTCTTGACCTCTCACTAGTGCAACAAACAGTTACAACTAGTTAAACTTATTTTAACTCAATTAATTGAGTTAACTGATTTCTCATGCATTAAACTAATGCACTAACTTCATCTTGGACTCAATAACTAATACAATCACTCAGCATGCCTCACCAACCACCCTCAACTCGAAATTCATGAGCTAACTAAGTTTATCACACTCAATTAACTATTACAAGTGATTATGAGATAAGATTACATTTTATTGTCCAATTTAATTAAGATAAAATTAAATTAGACACACATTTCTTGTTGATGTTTCAACACAATATGCCCTTGGAATCATTTCAAACTGTTTTTTCAAATAAACGTTATGCAATTTTAAAAAATAAATACACACTTTTTTCTTTCTTTTTGGGAGGTCGATATTAAACTTGAATTATATCTGTGATTTCGGATCTTCAATATTTGAAATTTGGTCCTGTAGTAGCCCTCTAAATCTTATTTTCAATGCCAGAGGTCTGACCTAATTTTGATTCCTCAAGGCAAAGTTATGCCCAATCTCACACAATGACCTAATTATGGACTGGTTCAGTAGAGGGAACTTGTACAGTGTGCCACATGTCATTGTTTACTCCTTTAGCTCTAAAATTGAAACATAGGAAACTAAAGTACATGTACTTTCAGCCACTTTTATAGAATTCCATTCCGATGCTTAGAGAGAGATTTATGACGATTTTCCCAAGGTTGCCTCTTTGAGATGAAATTCGGGAGCCTGCAAAAACCATAACTTCCACAGATCATATCTCCCAAAATATTTCAAACCAAGATCTGCAATTTTTACAAGACCTTTCTCCGAATGTTTCACAAATGGGTTTTTTTTTAGCATCTGAACCTTTGTAGAAAAATTTTTATAGAGAAAATGCCATGATGACCTTTATGAAGCAGTGAAACCCTTGAATCCAAAGTTCTGATACCAAATGCTATGAAACCAACTCCAAAAATAGAAGAAAAGAGAGATCAACGCCTTAGAAATAAGCCACTTTGAGGGGGAAACCTCCTTTACATTACATAAATGAATAGTTCTTGGATGATTCAAATGACAAAACCACCTTTCTATATATAGGAGACCATGGGGTCACAATATAATCCTAGCCAACCTAACAATAATATTGTAAGGGCACAACAATAACAATAGTGGCTTTTATGGGGCACAGTAATAACAATATGGGGGTTACAGGGGTACAACAATAACAATAAGGGGGCTACACTAACAACAATAAGGGGATACACTAGTACTATAGGGACCTAACAAATTTCTTCACACATGTGAACTAGAATAGTTGAAAATAGATCCAAAATCCCTTTGATTCTCCTTCCTTCTTGTCCTACTCTTCTTCGACTGACTTGATACTACTTCTTGATCCCTTTTATCAAAATTGTGAATGAATCAATTGTGTTCATTGAATTAGGTTGAGTGCCCTTTATATAGGCTTCCAGTCACTTGATATTAGGTCGACTTGTCACTGTCTTAGGCTGACTTGTTGCTAATGAAGGCCGACTTGATTGTTATCACTTGACTTGATCTTGGAGGGTTATTTTGACTCAAATAATTTCTATTTTATAATATGTAATATGCACAAATGGGTCTCCAATACATGACAATGACTCAATTGAATTTATGACTTAATGACCAAACCTAATAGCTCACAGTGGGAGCTTCATCTATGAAATAAACTTCCTTGAGCATGAAACCCATGAATCAAGCATGAAATAATTTTATTTTTCTTCTTCATTAATTACATAAAATCATGATTACACATGTCATTATGAATACCGAACTTAGTTACATATTTCAACAGTTTGTTGGCCTCAACCAGCTAAGAAGCTCCAACTCCCTCTACCTGAATTTGTTGGCCACTACCAGCTAGAAAGCCCCAACTCCCTAAACATATATTTGTTCACTACCACCAACTAGGAATCCCCAACTCCTTATTTTAGCAAGACACCACTTTCCGGAGGCCCCAACCTCCACAATCACTATGGGCCACCCTTTCATGCATTTTCAAACTAGTTCCAAACACAAAATATCAACAAAAAATCTCGCAACCAACTCAACTCCTTTACAAAATCTTTATCAAACTCCAAAAACATACTCTGTCATGAACCTTACACAAACTACACACTTTCACTATCAACACAAAGCAGTAGCACACACTCCAATACCCATCAAGAAACTATGAATAAACATACATCTCATTGTTATACAAATACTTGTATCCAAGTACAAAAATGGCATAATGGTACAGGGCTTAATTAATCAGTACATTTTCAGAGGACATTACAAAGGACATTACATTCCATCTATGCATGCATCCAATCAAACAATTTGTAGCAGTGATAATACATAATATATGACACATGATGCATTAGAAATATACTCGTTCCTTTCAAAGTAGCAGCAACAACACTCAACGCACAGGTATGATGTAATTTATCTCTAATAGCCCCTCTACATCAACCTTTCCATTTATGCATGCATCCAATCAAACAATATGTAGCAGTGATAGTACATAATATATGACACATGATGCATTATAAATATCCTCGTTCCTTTCAAAGTAGCAGCAACAACACTCAACGCACATGAATGATGTAATTTATCTCTAATAGCCCCTCTACATCAACCTTAAATCACAGATGATTTGATTGATACTTGTACACTTCTCTGCTCCCAAATAACACACCTTTTCTTTGCATAATCAAGACTGCACAAATATTTTTTCAACTCACATACTAGACATACCAACTGCACATCATTTAAATCGACCATGCTCTATGAACCCTTAGACTAACAATACATCAAATCACATCACGCTTATACAAAGCTCACTCCATCTCATAGGAAACACAATTTTTTTATTCCATCGCATTTATTCTTGGAACGAGTAACCAACGATCAAACCATGAATATATATCTCTATTACACCAGAGCATACGCACAGTCACGCTATCCCCATAAAATTTCAAGTCATATTAGAATATGATCTCTATGAAAATGAAGACATTAAATTCTAATCGCACTTTGCTATAGGTTTTATTCACTCTTAGTGTAACATATATTCAATCCCATAACATATATTCAATCCCTAAGAAACATATTTAATTTGTTTTCCCTGATAAATTTTTGGACCAGAGCAAGCAATTAAGGACCAAACCAATTATGACCAGTGACCAAATCAATGATTACACAGACTATTCTCTTGACCAGATCAACAACCCATTCAACGCATTCATACACACCATAATCAAGATTCCATGAAGCATTGAATCATCCAGCACATTGATCCACACCTTTTATCCTTTCACCAATGTGCAACGGTTATATATTCGTTGCACCAAATGTATATAACTAGCAATTGCACCGGGGGTGCAAGGGAACACCGAAAGGAGGAGACCTGAATCATTTTGTGGTACATGTTAGGGAACATGATGAATGTGAATGTATGAGGGGTAAAATCTGCCATTGATTGATTACATGAATATTTAGATTTAAAACTACGAAAATAAAAGATGGTGTTTGCTCAAGTTGGAGGTGGAGAGGAGGTAGGTAATTTCATCTCGATGAGTTACATTTAATGAATTTGTGGTTATTATGTTAAATCATTATGTGTTAATAATAGTAGAATTAAGTTAGTGATATTTGCACGAATGTAATTTAAATTAGAAACAAAATAATTGAAAATGAAGAATAGGTTTGGTTGTGAATATCCTTTGAATATCCTTTGAATAATTCACCGAGGCTATCTCCCTCTTTTATAAAGCGCTCAAATATTAATAGAAATTCTATTCCTGTCAACTGTATTAAAAGGCAATATCGTCTCATTATATTTTGATGTTCGAACTTGTTAGACCATAACCCCAAGAAATAACAAGTATACACCCTCCCGAAAGGCTCACGACGAACTTTAGTTTAATAAGCATTGACCAAACCTTAGAGTTAAAACCCCAAGTCTTATCATGTCATTAGATCATTAATATGAGATCACTACATACCTTGATTTTATTACCGTGGACATCAATCGACGATACCATATACACTTTCACATATTCATTGAAACACCATTATGCATGAATGTCGTAAAGAGGCTGTAGATGTTTTTGAAAGTCTTAGTAGTAGGCAGTTTAACATAGTAGTAGAAGCAAAATAAGTGAGAGTGGTATTGTTAAATCTAGAAAAGAATCGATTTGGAAGAAAAAGGAGGAGCAAGTGATAGCATAGCACATTGAGGGGGTATTCTTGTGCATCGTATAGATTTTTGCGAAGGCATCATTGACTTGATTTGAAGTAATGTAATGGTAAAAAGGTTTTACATGTTATTAGCACTCGAAGTAGTAGGTAGTTTTACATCATGGTACAAGCAAAAACAGTAAGAGTGATATTGTTAAATATAGAAGAAAATTGCTTTGGAACAGAAAGGAGGAACAAGTGTTAGCATAGTAGAATGATCATGCATGAAAGGTGTTTGGTTGCAATCTAGTCGTAAATACAGGGGGTTGCCCGACAGCGACAGCACCAATTGACGTCCAAACCCGGGATGCGACTAAGATAGTATGCTCGAATTTTCCTTTGTGCATCTCTTTCATGCACATGAATGAGGCGAAGAATGAATATTTTGATCTTATGGAGTAGTTGCAATGTTGGGCACAAACGGAATAGTGGTAGAGTAGGTGGAACTAAGAAGCATTGTTGTAGAATGAGGAGTGCATTATCCTATTGAGTGATTTCTTCATAGAATTTGTTGAGCTAAGAAAGGTACCTGCGATCCATAGTTGCTGCAAGGGAAGGAAAAGCATATAAGTGAACATGTAAAAATTTGACAGTAATAATGAAAAGCATAATAAGAAACAAATAGTAGGAACAAATATGAGTTGAAATGATATTGGAAAGTGAAGATGTAAATGAAGCAGGAAATTTGCAAGGTCTTATTATGAGGAACAAGAAGAAAGAAGTAAAATTGAAATGCAAGTGAATAGAAGGTACCAATAATAGGAGTTTTTCAAGGAGTGTGAATAATAGATTTGGATGCAAGGTGTGCCTCTTCTTGTTTCCTATGCATGACGTAAGGTTTGTCCTGCATACGTGAATAGCGTGAGTAGGAGAAGGCAGGGGAGATGCAGAGATCATTCAGCGAGCGAACTCTTGAAATAGCTGTGAAAGTGAGCCCTTGCCGGTCAATGTTGCCGATGTTGATTGTTGCTTTATCTAGTGTCATGCCTTGCGATTTATGGATTGTTAAGCCCCATGCCATTCCGAGAGGGATTTGTGTACGTGAACCCCTTGTGATGGGGGGGATTGGCACAAATGTAGGATTCGAAGGATCCCATGGTGGACCAGTGTAGTGAGGGAAGGCAACTACAACAAAGGATGGTAGTTCTGGTGGTGTACAACCTGGTGTATATACGATTGCACGAACAATTCCGAGCAAACCGTTAATAAGACCAGCGCCAACCCACAGATTGCTTCTGAGAATAACACGTTGGTCAATGCAAAGGAGTATTTTCTTTGATAATTGATCATTTTTTGGTTGACTAGTTTCTAGTTGCCTCTTTTCGGCAGCATAACAATGTGCAACTGGCTGATTTAATATTTTTAACATTGATTTATTGTGCAAGTCAACAGCGTCATTTGTTGAATAAAGATGCATTGAAGTGGAGAATGATTGGACTTCGGCTTCAGGAAGATTTGTTTTTGAACGTGTCATAAGAAGATTCCAATCAGCAACAGTGGGTGTTGCATTGCGAAGGTTGGAGAGGAGTTCGCGGAAGGAAATTTGTGTAGGACTTGTTCCTTGTTGCCGAAAAATTGTTGCAAGCGTAACCACAGTAGTGAAGCTTTGCCAAAGTGCAGTGCCACGAGAATTGCCTACATACATTGGCGTGTCTTTTACAGGTGGTAGTTGGCCAAGGTCACCCACAAGGATTATAGAACGTCCACCAAATGGGCTATTTCTATTTGATGGGAATGCCTCGCGCAAGCGATCATCAATTTGAGAAAGAAATTTAGGACCAATGAAGCTCATTTCGTCAATTAGAATGTAATGAATATGCTGAAGTTGTTCTTGAAGGTTTAGGAGGGATTGACCCTCTAAAGGATCCATACAGGATATAGGGATGCGAAGAGCAGAGTGGATCGTCAAAGCATTAATGTGGAATGTTGCAACACCGGTAGGAGCAAGTAGTAGCAGGGGGCATTTTTGCATGGTGGAGCTTTCAAGGAATGCATTTTTTAAGAACTCAATTAGGAACGACTTGCCGGTACTAGCAGTGCCTTGGATTATCATGTGTAGTGTTTTTTTGGCAATGTTGTTGCGGAAGTGTGAGAAGATGATATTGAATGCAATGGTTTGGCTTGGGGACAAGGAGGAAAGGGAATGTGCAAATGGAGTTAGTAGTTGGTGGGATCTTGTGGAGGAGCGGGTGGAGTCGATGAAGTGGATCACGGTTTCTTGTAAGTGTGGAGGGATTGTAGAGTGGCCCCAATTATGGTTTGTGTCAAACTCACGATGGCCAAGCATTTCAAGCTCATCGAGGAGGAGGTTGTTACCTGGGTGGAGTTGAGAGAGAAATTTCCATTCATGCATGTCAAGTGTGGGGTCATGGGGAGGGTTGTTTGGGGATGAACAGATAGAGTTGGAAAGGTCCAGGGTGGATGGTTTGCGATAAACATGCCTAGGTTGATATGTGTGTCTAATTTCTTCCCAATGTGCAACAATTCTTGCATCGGATATGCCAATATCATTAGGGAGGCTACGGAAAGGGAAGTATAAAAGGAGTTCGCTCCAGCATAAGTCTACATAGGATGGTGATTATTTCAATGGAATGGAGGTGTAACGAGGAAGAACGCGAACAACCATGGGAGGGAATATTTGTTTCCATGGTGATGTTTTTCAGCGGGTGGAGAAGGACCAGGAGCGTGAAACTTCAATAAGAGACAAACTTTCAAGTGCAGCTGGTCTTTGCATGTAGGAGGCAATGAAAGGTGTTGATGGAGGATGACCATCTAAATCATGCAATACACGTTTGAAGACTTTTTTTTTTACATTGAGGGAGACAAAATAACGACTACACTTTGTTAGTGGGAGTTTTTGTAGCATGTGGCATGTTTCTTGTGCACCGATGTCTCGATCAGCAACAATTTCGGTGAGGACTTTGCGGACGATAGTGATAGTAGGAGCATCTGGGGGGGAGCATTGTGAGAGGCGTGAGAGCATTTGGTAGTAGCTTTCAGACTTTGCCTCTGATTTTGCTGCATACTTCGAAATGTAGTTCAACACAGCATGGCGTGATAGAACTGGTTGAAAATCAATGTTGGCCCTCCATATTGCAAGTAGTTGAGCATTGTGCACATTGAGTTTGTCATCATTTCTAGCAGGGGAGTATACCTTTTTGCTAGAACCATCAATGTGAAGAGATGACGTGTTGCGAACCTCCCATGGGGCTCCGTAGCGGCAATTTGATGTGTTATTTATTTTGCGTAAACATGTAGAAGAGTGGCAATATGTGTGCCTTTGAACAGAATTGAGGACTTTTTCATAGTCTTCTAACTGATTGCCTGCAAATATTTCATGTGTGCTAAGGAGGCATGGATCTTGTAGAGATGAGTGATTTATTCCAGGAGCTCGACTGTGAACCGGACGAGGATTCCAAGCAGTGTAGTACTTATCAAAATATTCCGTAGCCACGCGAACATCTGTGGCATTGGTCCAATCCAGATTGTCCATAGCAGGTGCATTTGGAAGCCACAGAAACCCATGGATATGTGCGGAGCCGCGATGTTGCCATTCATACCTTATAAAGGAAGGGGACAGATAGTAAGATTGGATGTGTGGAAGTGAAAGGAATGAAAGATGAGAGAAGGAAGGAATAGTATGCATACCTACACCAGTAATCCTTTACAAGGAATCCTTTAAGTAGCACCTCTTCCAGGAATATTGTGAATCTTCAATGGATATATTGAGATGCACGATGCGAGTTTCTAACAATGTTTTGGATTCTCCATTGAGTGTGCTCATTTGAATTGGATGGAGGGTTGGAAGGCATCAAATTATGCAAGTCAGGCCATTTTGTATCAGCTGCAGTTAGTGTGAATAATATGGTAGGGGTACCAATTTGAGTGATCATGTCTGTTAGTTCTCCTCTAGCCCTAGTCCAGAAAGAACGGGTTCCACGCAAGGATGACCCGAAACGCATAATTTGGTCTGGAATGGTGGAAGGGGGCGTTTGTTGGAGTAGGTGGCGAAGGTCGGTGACTGTTTCTGGTAGGGTGTTTGAAAGGTCCCTTTTAATGAAGACAGAGGTAGTTGCTTGGTTGCAATGGCGCATGATAAGGTTGTACAAGTAATATCAGAAGCGAGGATGTTGTGCAAAACGATTGTCATTGTAGCGCATTAGATGCATAGCGTATTCTTGCATGTCCACTTTTGCAATTCTTGGTTGGTTAATCATGGGAGATCCTGTGGGGAAGAGGGTGGGGAAGGCCATGGAGAATAGGCCCTCTGTGTTGTATTCATTGATTGGGGAAAGGCCAATGGTCGGCCATTGAAGTGAATGGGTGGTTGTTGAATTGGAGGAATCTATGTAGGCATGTATTTCATCAAGTTCAGAATGACAGTTTGGTAGAGTTGAAACAAAGGAGGATGGGTGGAGGTCAGACGGGCATGAGTGGGGAAGTTCAAAATTAGGAATTTCTGGAATGGCTTCATGGAGTGCGATGGAAGCTGTGTTGATATGGTGTAGCATGTTGGAAATGTTGGTAGGTGGAATAGGCAAAGCATTGAGGGCAAGTTGGTTAATATGGACATCTTTTTAGTATGGGTCGTTTTGTAGTTTGAATTGCAAAGCTGCATGGACATGTGTTCGACTAACAAAAAATTCATAGTTTTTTTCATCATAGCTAGTTTTGTTTACCACAAGGATGTCTAGTTCTGACAACATGCGAGGAAGAGAGGTGACAATATTTGTGATATCTTGTGGAAAAATAATAGTATGACCGGAATATTTCACTTGGCCACCACGTGCATGGGCGACCTGAAGAACGGGATTGACACGAGCAATGAGCATCTCTTCAACTTGAGTTAGGCAGGATAGGACATGTGGTTGGATACCTGGGTCCATGTTATTTGTAGAGGAGAAACGATGCGTTGATCATTCGGCAACACAACGGGTACAACAAATTATTCCATGACTTGTTTTTGTTTTCATGGATGGGTAAGCTTCATGACAAATTGAGCAAACTTGGATGGGACAAAGTGCATCGATCCTTTGATGAAACCGAAAATGTGCATGTTGCAGAAGGATGGGGAGAAATTGTTGGGCAGGTGGAAAGGGAGGAACATGGGGTGGAATATGTAAAGGGTAGGGAAGATTTGAAGTAGTTGAAGTGCTTGGAAAGGGTCAGTTAGGAAGCGGAGATGGAAGGGGAAGTTGGGAAGTTTGGGTGGGATGTATGGGGAGGACAGAATTTTGTGAAGCAATAGGAGTATTGTTGGCCTGAGAGCGAAGTTTTGTTCGATGATTTGAAGAGAGGAGGCGGCGGCGTGCATTGATGATGTCTTTATTAAGTTCGTAGTAGCGTCGTTGTTGTTCGCTTTCCACATTGTTTTCTAGTGGGGTTGGCATAGCTGTTGCAAGTAAGGAAACGTCTGTCAAATGCATGAAGTATATTGCGAGTGATTATTAAAGCGAAAATGTATTTAGTATGGGTTGGTTGGAAATGTGTGTTGCATATTTCAAATTGAGAAAGCATTTATTTTGAAATCAACCACATGTTGCATGTATTGGCTAGAGTAAAGTGAAGACATATTTTGTATTTTACAAAAAGAGAAGAAGCAATTTATGTATTATTTTTTATAGTAAGAATAGCATATTCATTTGTACATTTAGAAACTGTGTGTGTTCCAAAGAAGATCAAACAATAAAGGAGGAAAGGCAAAACTATGTGTCTAAATGTTCATATATTACAAAGATCCATTAAAGCATAATGGAATGACACATATACAAAACGTCATGAAGAAAGGAGTGGACGATGAAGCGTTTAGGAGAAGTAGTAGAAAGTAGAAGGGCAATGGAAATATATACTTACGATTACAAAACATGTCTGGAAAATGGATGAGGAATGGAAATCAAGGTTTAAGAAGCTGAAAGGGGAACAATGGGAAGGAAATGAAAATGTGTAGCGGATGGTGGACATGTTAGGAGGAAGCTATTATGGGGAAAGTATGTATTGAATGAGAGGTGGGGGAGAGATGAGTTAGAGCAAGAAAGAAACGGTTAGAGTTTGTATTAGAATGGGTTGGCGGGGGGAGGACTTGATTGCAGGGCCCTTAGAAGGGTAGTTGATGCCTCAGTGTACGCAAGTTCTTCTACATGCATAAGAGTTGGGCGTAGTCGTTCAACACCGTTGAATCTATCCCTCTTTAAAGATAGTGTGAAGAGGAAATGGTGTCCTTTGATTTTGTTGTATATGTTGATAACACTTTCAGGATCAATTGAGAGGAGGCAGAGGTCCTTTGCGGAGATGCCAAGAAGGGCAGTTGCGGCTTCGTCGAAAGCAACAACATTGTCAAGGTGGCCAGTGTGGTCTTGCAATTGGGGTCGAAGAATGTAGCGATAGTCGCACTCATTGAACGAGCCTTCACATTTCGAGCATCGGTAGGTGTTGTCATTTTGTCGTAGAGCCTTTCTCATGCATTGGATCCCATCATTGATAAGGGGACATGCGAGGAAGTAGAAATCATCCATGTTAATAGAGATAGCAGTAGCATGAAGCGAAATCCATGGAATATTTTTGTCAGGTTGCATTGCCAAAATGTCAGAAATTGTTTTTGAGCTTAAAGGCCTCTTGTTTGTACTTTTGTATTTGCGGCTGAGCGATGGTGAGGGTGCTTTATTTCCTTCTCCGTCATACCATTCTTTCAGTTGTTGTGCTTTAGGGACATTTGGATTTATAAGCAGTGAAGTAGTTGGGATTGTGCTGATAGTTTGGCCGTTGAACTCGACAATCCTACCCCCTTTAATTGCAAGTATAGAAATCTCATGAGCCATGCGCATTTCAGAGAGTGCACGACCTTCAGCATGGCAGTGTTCGCCCCACAAAGTGACATCAATGCTGCTCCCAGACATATCACGAAGAGTGATAGTTTTCTTGGGAGTCTCAGAGCCATCGCGTTTGCGAATGATAGACGAAGGAGAGAGGGAGGTGACAATACCTATGACATCAACGATTGAATTAGGAGTTGAATGTTTGAGGGGGCTCAATTGATAGGTATGGGAAGGAATTGTAAGGTCATCAGCGAAGACCTGTGACACTGTTGATGAAGAGAAGAGGAGGATTTCGAATGGTCGTTTGAGATGGTTATATGAAGGGTTGGGGATCTTTATGGTCCCATTTGCAACATTGTAAATGTGGCCAATTTTAATGATACCATGAAGGGATTCTGCCAATTCATTGAAGGCAGAGACATGGATTTGATTGCTGTCGCGATCGACAAGGTCAAACCCCAGTGATTTTCCAGTGCCCCGTGCATTGCTAAATCCACGAAGGGGTGTCCTTGAAAGGACTCTGCCTTGGATGGACCAAGATTTTAGGGTAGGGGAGAGTGATTTAAAAGGGAGAACAGTTGTAGATGATAGGGTGGAGTTTTCGGAGGACAAGGACTGAATGTCAAGGGAGGGTGGCGAGGAAAAGGGAGACGAAGAAGAGGAGGCTGAGGTGGCTTGGTTCATCTGTTCAGTGGAGAGAATAATAGGGGTTGGGTCACCAACCAATGGTGCATCACGTTGCAGTATGTCAAGATCGATGAGACAAAGTGACCTGCAAGAATGAGATATTTATTAGCAAAGAGGGCAAGTAAAATGTTAGGAAAGAGAATTGAGATAAACAAGGGACGTAAGAGGAGAATCATTAAAGGGGAGGAAGCGGAGAGGTGACATCTACGTAGCTTACATGGAATGATGTGCATACGTGCATGAGCTTTTCCTGAGGCGAATTATCGAGCCTATTTGTAACTCCTCATTTTGTGCAAACTCTGTATGTGAAGAAGGAAGTAGAACGACATGCTTGTGAGCACCATCGGACAACGATACGCAGTAGCGAGGCGTTGTAGCTCGAGCAGAAGGTATCTGTTCGATTGCAATGATCTGTAGGGTTGGTTGTAGGTCGATACCACCAGCAAGGAGCGACGAGAGGCCATTGCGGGTCAAGGATGTTTCCATGACGATGCAACTGGTTTTGTAAAACGAGGTGTTGCTAGCAAATATAAATATGAAGGTAAAGAAACTGAAGAAGAGGATGTGTACATAAGGGAACGAAAACTTCTAAATTTGCAATTTAAGAGAGTTGAAGCAAAAAAACAAGAATTGACAACATTCATAAAAACTTTCTATTAAATTTTTTAGGTGGTCACCTTAAAGCATAAATCCATTGTCCCTTGAATGCCGCAATATAACGAAAAATCTTATACAATGATAAATACATAGTCCTTGGAATGATTAAAATATTTATGCCTTCTATAAATAACAAGAATTTAATACCTTTCATGTCTTAATGATCACAAATTTCATTTCTATAAAAGAAGAAAAGTTGTCTAAAATACAAATAATGCAAAATTCATGTTCAAAATTAGTGGTTGGTGGTTGAAAATTAATATTTGTGTTTCTTAATTGAAATTTAACTAAATAGTTCAATGATATAGTTGAAGATAATAAATCATAGATTATGGCATCTAAATTTTCTAAGATGTATTGAAACTAATTAGGTTAAATAAATTTGTACAACATTAACATTATTTGCAAATAATATTTATCAAGAGAAATTGTGAATATATCTCCATTGTTAATAATTTAGTTTTATGAACTAATCATGTTGATTTTAGATAAATTTTCAATATGTTTCCATTGTTAATAATTTAATTTTTAATTTTCTAAACCGGTTATCTTGATTTCTGTTTAGTATCATAGTCAAACAGCAGAAGCGAAGGACAGATGCTATGGATGATGCTATGCAGCCCACCCATTTTTGTATGAAATGTTGACCATATTTTTTTTTATGAATAGAGTTTTAAAGAAGCAGTATTTTAGCCTAAAAGAAATCTGTTAAAAACTTGTGCATGAGTAAAATTACTGCACAGCATAATATAGCATCATTGTATTTGCAGGGATAACATTTAAATCTATTGTAACGAACTGTTCATTAGCATCCAATGCAACTTACAGACCAGAAACACTAACGCGTATGTAAATGAGAAAGTTAAGTAATACTAAAGTTCCATATTGTTATTACAAATTATGTCAATGGGATCTTGGGTCGTTGGTAGGGTGGGGGGGTGTCACTCCTTCTACGGAGGTTCAAATCCCCTCAATTAGGCCAATGTGTCACCACAAGTGAGCCGTTTAATGCAATGGGGGCTACGTGAAAATCCTAGGGAATTTGGAAAAAGAGGTATACCCCCAAACCATGGCTACTTAACCAAAGGGTGCACTTATAGCAAGGGATATATATGTGATATATCTGCTTCAATGATGGCGTTTCTTGTGTTGACCAGAAGCATTCAAACTAGAACCCAAAAAAATAAATTAAAAAATGAAGTTATTATTATGAAAGGGAAATTTCAGAAAACCAAAAAGGATTTAAATAGTCGTCTTTAATGAACATGTAAAAGCTGAATCAAGAATACCAAAAATAAACAAAACTCGTCCATTCAATGTGAACTAAATTACTACCCAACATAAAAAACATTATAGCGAACAACAGAAGCGAAGCACAGAGTCTTTGAACTGATCGACTTAATTGAACACGTAATGAAGAGTTATTTTAAACCATATTCGAAATGATCAAAGCAGGCGGAAAGTAATTCGGAAATGGTACAGACAATATAAGCCGATGGATAGTTTAATTATCCTCCTCCCAGTAGCAGATGATTCCTTAGCTTGCGGGTGCCACAAATGTGACCCACCCTTCTGTAAAAATGGCCTACATGTACATGCCTTGATAATATTAATGTTCAAAGAAAACATATGTTATTAAAAAAGGGGTGGTCTACAAATATTTCGATTATGTTGCTTACTGGATTATCTCAAAACAAGATTTTTCATAGAGTGATAATTTTTTATACTGCAGTGCCCTGCAAAACCAACTATACAGTCATGGATGTTTTGTAAAGACTTTTCCACTAATAGAATAGAACAAAAAGGCTTTTCACGTAAACTAAAAAAGGAGATAAGATTATAATCTATAGGAAAATAATATTTTATTGATCTTTTGATCAAGCGTATAGAAGCATTATCATGGGAAGCATTGCCATCGATCTTTCAGATGAGAACATAAATTTCAATGAACGCTTGAAGTGAAAGAAGTCATTGCCAGTCAAAACTCAAGCAAGTGGGTATATGTAATGCTATGCACATGTCAATATAGTTATTTTTACAGAAACTATAAATAGATTTTAATAAGTTCGATTCCATCGCGTGTAATTACATGTGTTTCTTATGATATAATGCACAGACTGACTTAACGGTGGACTTCATGCATGTTTTCGCTTTGCATGAGGCCCACGTGCCTCTGGCTCTCTTAAGAAAACACTAAACATGTAAACAACGAACTCTTCGACACCATTTCGCTTCAGTGAACGGAATATGGTTGCCCAGTTCCTGGCTCCACATAACCAAATGAGGGCTAATTCAGTATCAGGCTTTGCAAATGCCTGTGCTAATGTTTCAGGGATTCTGGCGGGTACAGAAGTTATTGGATCCATTCACAGTAACAGTGACACCCCTTCAATTTGCCCAGGAGAAAATGGCACAGTACTGGAATCAACTAATGATGTCGTTCGTAGTCAGATAGGTCTTAAAAATATTGGCTTCTCAGAGGATGGAAATTCACACAGTCTGGGAGTGGATTCTTCAAACCAAATGTCTGGGTTTCCTCAAGCATTTACGTTCCAAAGCCTGCTTTCCAACAATTTCCTTCAGCAAGGTAGAGGAAATTAGAAATCCAATCTGTTGCAAATTGCAATTAATCCTGTAGAAATTTTGAGAGTAGATTGGGTCATGACTACCATTAACTCTTCTGAAGTTCTGCAGTTGTTGGTAAAGATGGGGCATAGATCGGAGCGATTGGGTTCAATGCTTAGAACGTTCAAGAAATTTAATTAATAGGAGAGAGCAAAAAGACAATCGGGTTTTCTTTAGTGCGTGGAAAGGGGAAATTGAAAAAGAAGACAGAATTCTGTAACAAATTAAGCTTTCAACTGACTTTTCTTTCCTCTCCTATTCTTTCACATTTTGGTCTGTAGGTAAGAGACACTAGTCTCAAATCAATATGTGCCCGAACATTTCTCAGCTTTGTTGGGTAAATATGAAGCGTAGATCAGAGGGATTGGGTTCTATGTTCACTATGTCCAAAGACTTGCATCTTGTTTTCTTGAGTGCTAAAAAGGAAATGAAAAAAAAAAGACAGAATTCTATAACTATAAATGAAGCTTCGACCAACTTTGTTTTCCTTCGTGTTTTTCACATCTTGGTCTGCAGGTAAGAGATACTAAGTTGAAAATCAAGACGAAAAATGGCTGCAATATTGGTGGTCAGGAGTCAGAACCCTACACAGAGCTATGTTATTTTTGTCAACTGGATGTTGTTTGTAGAATGACATCTGCAAAAAAGCTTCATTGATAAGATGTTCTTATGTAATGAGTAGAGACTGGTTGATCTGGCCAGACCTGTATGTTAACTTTAATGTTAAATTTAACTGTGCAGACTACAGACAGGCAAATGATAAAATCCCTATCTAATTAAGTACAATACTTTGATTCTATTTTGATAAATTAGTTTCATTCTATTCTGAAAATAATTCTTTTAAGAGTTTGAAGCAAGTCAGTGAGTAATTAACCTCAACGACTTCACATTTTTCAAGCTCGGATGTTTATGAACTGAGCTATTAAGTAACTGACAAAGATTTAACACATCTGGAGGGTCAAATGGTTGGAGTTGCTTGATGCCAAGGTGGTGACTGGCTATTTCATGTTGATGTTTGTATTAATGAGTTGGTACATTTGATCTATTGGGTATCTTGGTTTTAAGCTAGGTGACTAAGCTGGAGCAAGCAGCCCTGGCTGTAGCTGTATCTAGGCCTTTTATGCATAAATTTATGTAATTTTAGCTTTGGGACTCTAAATCCCCCACCATGAATATGTTTTCTTTGAATTTTGCAGCAATTTCAAAATATTCAGCATGAATATGCTTTCATCATTGAATTATGCAGCGATTCAAAATATTCAGCACGAATATCCTTTCATCATTGAAATTTCCTAAGCAAATATCCCTCTTTTCTCATCCTGTAAGAACTTTCGGTTCTCCACTTCAGTTTAATGCAAGTTAGTTCTCTGAAAGGATCATTTTACAACGAATTTGACTTTCTGTTTCAACAGTTTTGTTCCTCATATATTCACAAATTTTCACAACACAGATGTTTTTTTCTTACTTCTTTCTAATCCTGTAGCTATTTCACATTCTGGACTTACGTTTTGAAAAACATTCTATAGAAGTTAAACACAAATGTGACCTAACAATTATTCGAAGCTTACCAGCAATTTGTCTTCTTCAAGCTGGAGCTGAAAGTCGGACAAGTTCTTCTTCAGGCTGGAGCTGGAAGTCAGGGTGGAGCTGGAAGTTGGAAGTAGGCACTATGTTTGTTAGATGGAAGTCTATTTAAGCAGCACATCCAAGTCGGTTGAACGTTGCAAGTTGGCAATATTCTGCAAGCTGCAAGTCGGAAATCGCCTAGTCTTCAATGCAAGCTGCAAGTTGGCAATATTATGCAAGCTGCAAGTCGCCAATATCGTTGTGTTCAATGCACATTAAATGGTTGCATTAAATTGTTCTGTGCCTGGAGTTGAAAAACGATGTTTGCAGGAAATAATATCGAAACTGATTTGCCGTGTAGATTTCATTCTGCAAATCTAAATTTGAGAGTTTGAAATTTGGAATCAACACCTGGTCCCCAGATCGAGCTGCCACATGTAAAAACCTAACTGGACCAGATCGACCAATTTTATTGGGTCAAGAGCTGCCACATGTAAAAATTTAATTGGCTCCATGCGCTATGCAAAAGTGTCTCTCATTGGCTGGGGTGAACAGTGTTTGCTCGCCCCAAGCCCGCAATGGAAAACGCCTCCGGCGTAATTACAATCAATTCACATCACTCCATGTGCATAGCTAATTAAACTAGTAGCCTAATCGTACAAAATCAAACACTACAGCCTTTCCACCATAACGCACTCACACTCTAGATCAGATTGCTCCTCGGGCTTAGCTAGCATTCTTATCAACTGAAGATTTGGGCTGCCAAATCTGCAAACTTAGATTCCCTCGCTTTAAATTGCATCCATTGAGTAATGTGGGGAAAAACCAAAGGTTCTTTGCGCAAATATAGAATTGTTACTTCATACGACCTACAAACATCATGTTGATCATTTTTGCAGCTCTAGAACACATCAATAATACAACATCATGCCACAACAGCAATACAACCTCTAACACTAATTCAGGTTTGACATCAATTCCAACTTGCCATAATGCCAACAGGTTATCCAACATATTAGTCTTTATTACACATTACAAAATGTGGGGTTAAAAAGGCATGTTATAAAGCTACACTCTTGATATCCAAAGAAATACGTCCTTCATGAAGAACTATAAAGTTCTTACCTGCACTAGGAAAAGGAATGTAAGCCCCATCCATGGACATATACCCTATCTTCAAATATTTCCAATCTCAACTAAGAATGATTGAATAGTTACTGATAATCAGATAAATCACTTGTACATTACACATGTATTTTGGGATTAACACAAAGTATTAAAGTCATGTCCTTAATTTCACCAATGGTAGCTTCTTGTTGGTTTTTTAAAATCCAACATATTCTTTGAATTATAATTAGTACAAGACAAACTAAGTCTTTCATGGTTATATTAGACATAACAGTCATCCAAATCCATTATCAATAAGATAATAGTGTGCAATTTTGTCCATAATATTCATGGAAACATAAAAAGGAGAGTTCTTAACTAAGTTTTTGGAAGGATTAACAGAAGTATTTTAATTTTATAAAATTCTTCCTTATCTTTATCAATAATAAAAAATTTTCCCACTATAAATTCATTTAGATGTTCTTGTTGCTCTAGAACAATGGTCATATCTAAAAGAGTGGCATTTTCTTTAATAGTAGCCATGTATCTTAGAATATTATATCTTTGAGAAGGGGTGGAAGAATATAATGAATTAACTTCAGACTTTTGAATAGCCTTGGCTGATAAATTGAACTAGAGAATTTTTAAAATGAGATTGATGAAGGGATGAACCAAAAGAATTGTGAGCAAAAATGGTTTTTAAAACCACCTTTGTGCTTATTATGATCGCACCAATTTCTAGTAACAACTAACATGACAAATCTGGTTCTTTAAACCACCTTTGTGCTTATTATGATCGAACCGATTTCTATAGCAACTAATATGACATTCCCCACAAGTGCCCAATCTAAATTAGCTATAGTAAAGTTAGGGTTTTTTCCACGTATTTCCTATCAGGCATTTTTTTTTTTTGAAGTTCACGGTTGCTTTCTTCACGATTTTCCTCACAAAAACTACACCAATATTAGAAAATAATAGCCTTAGGCTAGAAAACTTAAGACTAATTACGAACCATGGCTTCGCAGAGCTTTCTTCGTGGCTTTCCCAAAAAAAATTGCACTAAACTAGGAAAGGATAGTCTCGGGATCAGGGATGGAATTTGACGGGAATTTTGCCTGTTATTGGGCATTTTACTGGGCATTTTACCCATATTTGACTGCTGAAATTTGTGGATGCCCATTTCTGGTGGTGTGCTTGAAACTGTGGAACAAGTATTTTTGCCGTTTAAATTTTTTTCTCATTTATTTTGCATCTACTAGTGTGTTTTTTTTACAAGTTGACTCCTTCACTGAATGGGGCAAATGCAAGTCTGGACTTTGCAACCACGAGAGATTCGCCACTGGATTAAAAATTCTAATGGAAGGTTACTTTTCTGGGCATTTAAGAATATTACTCAATTGGAAATTGGTATAGGGCATCCAGTCACTCGATTGATAAAAAAAATTTCTTCCCTGTTCTTGAACTTGAAGTTGTAAGGTGAAATTTGTTTTTTTTTTTCAGAGGAAAAAAAACGCTGATATATTAGGAAAAAAATATAACAGTCCATGTACATGATTACATCACAGCTGTGACAACAGCATGTGATAGGCTTCGAAAATATCCAAACATACAATCATGTAAACTCCATCATCGGAGTCCAATGATGTAAAATGGCAAACAGCATTATGGGAGGAAAACCATCCCATTCACAAAAACCAGTGCATCCCTGTTACATTAATATACATGACATAAGAAGATACATCGAAACATGTATAAAGGGAAGTATGAAGACCAGCAATACCAAAGTGAAAGAAAAGTCATGAAGTATGATAATAGATAGAAAAGGATCGATGCAGGTAGCCCTGTGTGCCAAAAAACCAGCGTGTGTATAGGAATATAAGATTGATAGGCTGGATGATGATGTATATAAAAGCCGGCTCGCCTGATGTAGATATCCTGCCGCAACAGTTTCCAAAGCATGCCCGAAAAAAAGAAAGCATAGTGTAGCCAATATATATGGACGATGTGAGGAAACTCCAGATAGTTAATAGCCGGCTCGCCTGGGGATGAAAAATGCAGTATCAGCTCCCATATGTGTGTGTAGTATCCCAACCATATACATCCAGCGCCGGCGCATATGGAGAGACCCTATGTACCAAGCATAGCACCTCGACTGAAAGTAAATCATCAAAAGAAAACCGAACTGTATCAAAAAACCAAAAGGACCGTCATAGACAGAGTATCGACCACATAACAGCATATGTTGAGCAATCCGTAAGGCCACCGGTGCAAAAACGATGAAGTAGAGAGCATATGACTGCCATTCCGGACTGATCTACGATGGAAAAAAACAAAACCATAAAGTAGAAAACAGAGTAGATAGGAGATATAAATAGCTTCAAGGAATTGGAATCACAGTTGATCTTTGCTGTACCCCATCAATAAACTGTTGCATATGCATCTGGCCAAAGTCTGTAGAAATGCCTTTTTTGGATAATTTATCCGCCCTGGAGTTATTTTCCCTGTAGATGTGTGTAATAGGGGGTTTATCCATTATCTGCCATCTGTGCAGAGTCCTCTGCTTCCACCCTCTCAGATTTGGTATAGTAATATCACATTTGCATTGTATCCAGTCAATTACAAGCTTAGAATCTCCATAGAAGTTAGGATGTTGTATTAGATAAAAAGAAGCAATGTGGAAACTACCCCAGATTGCCATAATTTCTGCTTTATTGTTGGTGCCTGCCCCTCCGTTCCAATATGCATGTATCCTCTCGTTTCTTGAAAATTTTACCCAAACTCCACAGCCAATGATACCATCCTTAGATGCTCCGTCAAAGAAAATGGCCGGAAGTTTTATATCATGGGGTCTATATCTGATAGATTTGTCTGGCCGTAACAAAGGAGGATCATTCCAATCCAGTAACCAGGTCTCGATGTTGGACACAATATTATGAGGTAGAAAAGGCCTGTCTTCGAAAATGAGATAGTTCCTACCATTCCAGACTTCCCATATGAGATAGAAGGGGAGTGACTTGTACTTACCATTGATCTTATCCCATATCCTAACTGTCGATATAAAATTCGTAGGAGTCCAGTTTGGGTTGGATAAGTGGGGGAGAAAAGTCCTCCATATGCGTAAGATGACCGGGCAGGAAAAGAAAAGGTGGTGAATGCTTTCCTCCTGTGTGCAGCATATAGGACATCTATTTGGTCCTATCATTCCCCTTCTGCATAAATTGTCCCACATACTTATCTTATCTCTCCAAACTAACCAACCTAATAGTATGATCTTAGTGGGGATTTTGCGCTTCCAATAGGGGGAGAAAATCTTTGTAGTGGATCCGTTTGCCTCTTTGTAGACCAGAAACCTGTAAGCATCTTTAACCATGATTGATTCATTCTTCATCGGGCCATACCAAATGATTTTATCACCTCCCGGTGCTCTACAGAAACCCGCCGCTTTGAAAGATGTAGTGATGGCCTCCCATTCCGCAGCATCATCACCCGTCAAATCCAATTGTCCAGCATTTTTAAAAACTGGAACATCATGAGACCACTCAGATATGGTCTGTGATATGAGAAAAAAACCCCGCTGTAATAAAGAAGTTAATAGGTTAGGGGAGAGAGTACATCCCGAGGACAGACCAGATATCGATTTGAAACTTAAAGGTATCTTCCCTCCATCGCAGAAACTCCATGTTACTCGATCACATATATGGGGGAGGATCTTTATAAAACCACGCCATATGACCGACACATTTGTTGGGGTGATGAGCTCCTTGTGTAAAAACTGATGTAGAATATCCCCAGATACGTATTTACTCCTGATGATAGCACACCAAATGTTGTCCCCATTAAGAGCACGCCAGAAAGATTTGAGTAAGAGAGCAATGTTAAAGGTCCTGGTGTTGAGAATCCCGCAACCATCAAAGTCCGTAGGTCTACAAATGATGTTCAACTGACAGAGATGAAGCTTCTTAGCCTGATTTGTGCCTCCCCACAGGAAATGGGAGATGATCCCGTTTATAAGCTTTACAATCTTGGCTGGTAAGTAATAGAGATGACCCCAGTAGACCATGAGTTGTGATAAAACAGCCTGAATAAGTATAAGTCTGCCTCCCATTGAAAGCCATTTGTGGGTCCATCTAAAGATCCGTGATCTAAAACGATCCACCAGCCACATCCAGTCACGGAAATTGTATCCACAGGGTTTTAAAAAACACCCCAGGTATGTGAAACCTTCAGATATGTGATGACATTGAACCCCCAAAAGAGCAGCAATAAAATATATCTCCTGTCTTTCACCCTTGTCAAAGAGTAGGAAAGATTTTCCTTTGTTCATGCCCAGTCCAGTGGCGGACTCAAATTTCAGCAATATCAATTGAATATATACCCAGTGAGCCCTATTAAGATATCCAAAGAGCAACATGTCATCAACAAAGAGTGAATGGTGAGTGGCAATAGATTCTGAAAAAGAAAACCCTTTGATGTGACCCTGCTGTTCTGCAATGTGTAATCTTCTGCTAAAACCATCAAGAATCAGAATAAAAATAAGAGGGGAGAGGGCACATCCCTGATGTAGTCCTCTAGCTGCTTCGAAAAAACGAGTGGGGACTCCATTAACCAGGACAGCGTATCTAACAGTTGATATACATGTCATGATCCATCGAATGACACCAATTGGGAGGCCACTTCTGAGAAGTAGAAGCCTGATGTATGACCAATCAACCGAGTCATACGCCTTGTGTAAATCCACTTTCATAATCAAAGTTTCCTTTTTCCCAGTATGTGTCGAATGTAGAACTTCATGTGCAATAGCGATCGCATCGTGAATAGAGCGACCTTGTAGGAACCCATATTGTTCTAGGCAGATGTGATCAGATAATATGGCCCTGATGCGGTTTGATATGATTTTCGATGTGATTTTATACATAATATTGCACAAAGCAATAGGCCTGAATTCATTGAAAGATTGTGGATCAGCCACCTTGGGAATCAGGGCAATAAAGGTGGAATTAAAGTTTGCTGGCATATGTCCCCTTTTCCTGATCAATTCAATCACCTCCGTTAGCTCACCACCTAACATGTCGAAGAAGAATATGAAAAATTCTCCCGGCCAGCCATCCGGCCCCGGGCACCTATCACGAGCAAAAGACTTCAGCACTTTTAGCACTTCATTCTGTTTTATTTCCTGTTCCAGAATCTCTATCGATGCCGTGTCAAAAATTCTCGGAACACCATCTAAAAACCACTGTTGATTTTCCCCATCGATCTGCATCTGCCTTTTATAAAAAACTGAGAAGTGTGTAAAGGCTTCTCCTTGTATGTCCTCTGTTGTAATAGCATACGTGCCATCAGCCTTCTTAATTCTCCATATAGCATTCCTATTCCTTCTTTCTGTAGCATATTTATGAAAGAACTTGGTATTATAATCACCCTCCTTCATCCATTTAATCCTACTCTTTAGTTTCCAAGTTGTTTCTTCTATCTCCAGGATCTGTTTCTTTCTCGTCCCCAATTGCTCAAGTATAATATATGACGCTTCCTCAGGAGCAGAAGTAGTAAAACCTTTATAAATATCTTCCATCTGATGTTTTATATTTTCAAGTTCTGCATTGAGGCCGGCCCTTTTCTGAACCTCCCACTTCTTTGAGGCCACTTTCAGCCTTTGAAGCCTTGTATGAAAGCGATCAATAGGGGTTGATATATCACTGTCAAATTCTTCTGCCCATGTCGCTTTCACGAGATCGACATAGTCCTTATCGTCCAACCACACCCGATTGAACTTGTATGGACAGCCTTTAGGAAAACTCCAGTCATTCCATGATAAGGTTATGGCCATGTGGTCGGATATCTCAGAAAACATAATCATGGACCTGGGAGTCCCCCATTTGTCAATCAGGTTGTCCCTTATCAAAGCTCTGTCCAGCCGTTTTGCAATATATTCATCCCCCTTTCTTTTATTAGACCATGTGGGATATAGAGGGTTAGGTCTGACATCGATCAGATGAGATTCATGTAACATAGCATGTAGAAAATTAGATAGTGGATCCAAGCGGGCCCGAGCCCCCCATATTTCATCAGCTTGCATAGTGAAATTGAGATCTCCCAATAATATCAGGTTCGACAATCTAAAGATGCCTGATAATCGCAGCTTGTCCCAGAAGAGTTGCCTGCCCATATATGGGGTGTATATATTGATGATATTAATAGGTTCTATTCTACCCCTCATGTGACCAGAGAGGAGAATACCCCCCGAGAAACTGTATGCCTTGAACGCGAACCAGGCAGGATCCCACATTGCAATTAAGCCACCGGAGTGTCCCATAGAATCAGTCGCCGCTGCATGCCATCCAAATCTGAAGTTTAAAAAGATCTTGAGAGCCTTCTTCCGTAAGCAGAGAGTCTCCTGAGCCAAAAAGATGCTACACTTACTGTCTATAACCAGATCTCGTAGGCAATGAGTTTTGGGGCCATCACCCAAACCCCGAATATTCAGAGATAAAATGTGGTTCATTGGAAACCCTTTACCGGGTAGCTTGCTCTAAGCGCCCGTGACCCCTCCCAATTTGCCTTTGCCTTCGTGATTGGGACATCAGAGAGATTATCGTCTCCCTCATCAAAGAGAGCAATGGATTTGTATTTGCCCTTCAACTGTCTCTTATTATTCTTGGTCTTTTTCCTTATGGATATACATGCATTTGAAGGCTGAGGAGCATTTTCATCAAGGTCCGAAGGAGGTCTTTCGAAAACCGATAGTGCAGCGAGGTCAAAATTTGGGTTGCGGAGAATAGAATCGATGTCACATCCGACCGAGTTCCTGGGGGATTCAGGTGGGTTGACAGCATCTTCAGGGTCAGAGAAAGAGTTAGAAATGGAAGGCAGTGGCTCAGGTGATAAGGGTGGAGCAGATGGACCAGCAGTCGAGGATAGAATAGGTTGAAAAAGTGGGGGTTCCGATATGACATGGTGACCAGGATAGGAGCTAGGAGATGAGGTCCCCGTAGCGGGTATTCTAGTAGGTGGAGAGTGTGATATACCTTGTGGCGAGAGCGAAAGAGCAGGCTGGGCAGATGGTAAAACAGGGTTTGCATGATATGTGTTATCAACCACATTAGGGGGGTCAGCCAAAAAACTTCTGTTAATCCAGTTTCTGATGTAGAATATGTTGCTTGTTTCCAAGGAGTTCTCAAATGTGATTTATTGGAGGAAATTAAGGGATTTCTCGTATTTCCAGCGGAACAAAGAATGGTAAGCATGTGTGCGCCAATAATTATTGATTCTCGAACTTTGTAGAAAAATATAGGAGCGCACGAAATCTGAACATCCCTTTCCATCTTGCTTTGCTCGGCGCTACCCTTACACAGAAAGGATATTGTCTTCCTTTTATCAGATTTACTAAAGATTTTAAAATTAAATAATATTAATCGAAGATGCAATCAGTTCTATGTGAATATTTTTACCTTTTCTAGTGACATGAAACAATCTAAAAATACAAGATGTAATTAAAAAAATGTTGATTTAAAAAAAAATAAAAGGGAAAAAATTAGTACACAGAGAAAATGCTCCCTCACATGATCCCTCTTATGTCATCGAAATTCCATTTTTACTCTTCGCTATTAGTGGAAACCTAAACCTTGCTTGCCAACTTTTAGCCATCCAATTTTTTGTGTTTAACCTTATAAGAACTAATTCCTATTTGGTAACACACTGTTTTCACATTAACATTTTTTGGGTTTACCTTTATTGAAGGAAATGGTTTTTTTTTAGTTTTATTCTGAGTTTTGGAAGGTTTTTCAGTTTAATTTGTCTAGAATTTGGCAGAGATTTTTTAGGGTTTTGAATTCATATATGTAGTGAAAAACTCATTTTTAACAACAAAAATAAGTTCTGGATAGAAATCTTAATATTAATTAGAAAGCTAAACTTACAAGAAGCTTTATTGAGTTGGTTGAGTAACCACTCTTTTCTAAACATAAATCATTATTTTATTCCTTCTTTGAAACAATTGTAAAAAGACTATCAAAATCATCTTTTTTATTTGAATCTCTAAAAATAAGACATCTCCTCAAGGCCTATTCTTCATACTTGAGTTTGTAAAGATGATCCTAATTATTAGAATTTTTCTATTCTTCATACTTAAGTTTGTAAGGATGATGCTAATTATTTGAATTCTTCTTTTCTAATATGTGATGATAAGGAGGATGTGAGGTATTATAATAATGTATGAGATCACCTTGATTATGAGGTCCAATGAATTTTGAAATTTTATTATACAATTTAGTGAAATGCATAAAGACTCTATGATATCAATTTGATTGAAGCCAAAATTTTCGTTAACGTTTCAATAAATCTTTCAAGCTTTTAGGTTGACAATAAGTCAATTTGAACAAGTAACAAATTTTAGCCTTGGTAATAAAATATTTAGGAGGAAATTCAAAAAACTTCGCATTTGCATTCCCTTCCAAATAATTAACAATCTCATAGATTAAGAGTCTATCACCTTTGTGACACTAAGAGGGTTGACTATGAAAAGAAATCTCTTATATTATCTAGCTTATACTCTTGTAAGATCTAAATTTAAATATATTTGTCACATTACCAACCATCTTGACCTTTTAAGTCAGCAAAATTATGGTAATCTTGAAACACTCCTCTTAATGTTTTTCGAGCATTGAAATAAAATGCTAAAGAACTCCAAGTAATATTTTACCTTTTGAAGGTATGATAGATGATCTCGATAGTAGTAGACATTAATCATTATTGTCCTCATCATTAGCACCAATATTATGGTAGGCATTAGAAAAAACAATCAAATGCTCATCAACAAATATAGTCCCATTCCCTGAAAATTGGGCAAATGATATTTAAATTTTGGAAGAGGGGTAGTTATTGAAATTAAATTCAAAGGTGAAGACACATACCATGGAGTGGTGTTAGCATATTCTTCAAATTTAAACAACCCATATTGTTGAATAATTTTAAATGGATTAGTTGTACAATAAACTATATTTAAATATTTGTACATGCTCCCAATAAAATTTTAAGAGGTTGAGGCTTGAGAGGAAGAGGTTTGAATTGTACCTAAATTAGAAGTCAAGTTATTCTTTCTCGGTGGAAATTTTCAAGACAAACATGTGACTTATGTCTCAAAATGATAAAGAGATTGCTGAAAACTCCTATGAATACTTTCTATAAAAAAATTCCACCTCTCATTTTCAGTGAAAGGGTAAAATATAGGATATTTGTTTCTAATTTTCCAAGGAGATCAAAGAGGAGGGATCATAAGATAACTCAGAGTTGTGTAGGACAACTTTGAATCTACCTCTCATGAATATATATGTTTTCTAGAATTTCAATATCTTGAGATATAGATAAACATTAAGAAATTGCATATTCTAGAGGACCAATAGAAGCACAAGGGTTAGGGTAACTGGTATGTTGTATTCAACGAAAGATTTATGAAAAGGGTAACACATTTGAGAGAAACATGGGACTAAATTGGATGTTAGTGTACCTAAGGATGGTAAAACACATGCAAAGTGGTCAGGCAGTACATTTAAGAATATGGTGACAAGAGAGACTCTCCCAACCCTAGTGGAGCAATAAATGGAGGGGAAAAGGAAGGGATTGATGAAAGGAAACCACCTATATATTTTAGATTAGGAGAACCAAAAAAACCATGGGGCGATAAGGAACGGTCGTTTTGCGAAGACACTTCTCAACCCCAAGTATTGGGTAACATCCCTAAAGGTCATTCAAACAATTTAGTATATTAAATACCATGCCCTTATTGGAAATTTTATAGGAATCTAGCCCTTAGAGAAAGTGTAGATTTCTTGGATCAAATTAGGGTGGACGATGAAGGGAAAAATTGATCTCAAACTTGGCTTGAAAATTTGCTTTACTATTATTTTCTCTTGCACAAAGGATAAGGATAAGTTTTTTGATGAGGGCCCTTATTTAATTTAGCTATGATGCACATCTAGTTCTCCCCTAAGAAATAAATATTCACTTCGACACATATTTGGATGCACATATATTCCCTTCGTTAGGAATTCAAGGAGAAAGAAACACTGGAGGGAATATGAAATCTCTTAAGAAAAAATTGTAAATGTCTCATATACAATAAGAATAACAACATATACCTCATATGCTAGGATCTATGTATACATGGACATAACAGGGGAATCACCAAAATCCATAGTCATTTCTCATCATTTTGAGGTATGGGTGCAAACCAGTAGCTATTAACATGTCCCATTCCATTGAATGAAGTTGCATGAACATGGAAATTTAATCATGGATTTCCCACCAAATTCCCCTAAGGAATTAGAGAAAATGAAGGTGACCAAAGAGGGAGATGGCTTCACCAAAACCCAAAATAAGAGAAAAATGGCTTGCAAGCCCAATAAACATGTAAGGAATCAAAGAAATTTTTCTTAGAATAGCTTTGAGACTCTATCCAACATGATCAACGTTATGTAACCAAGGGATTCATCCTAGGTCATTCACCAAACAAGAGAAATAGATGATCTAGAAGATATTAAAAACCAAAAGAGGTTCAAGACATAGGTCCTAGAGGGAAATTTAGTAGCAATAGAGGAAGAAGAGATGGACATGGATGATGGGACTCCAAATAATGAACCAATCTAGGGGTCAGAAGAGGATATGATGGTTTTATAGCATAGTAAGGTGGACATTCAAGCTTTGGCGACAATCCACAAGAAGGACGATATACATCAGTTGTTAAAAAACCAATTTAGATATCTCCATAAGTAAATAGGTAAAGGAAAAGGTAAAAGCAGTGAGGAGATGATTGCATCAGTATTGGGTAGTAGTCTATATGCTCAAACTAATCCCTTAAAACCTTCCAATAAAATAGGGGGGAGAGGCAAAATGAGTTTAAAATCCCATGAAGTAGAAGTTAGAAGAGGCAAGAGTGTTGCTAGTAGACTTGGGGAAAATTTTAAGTCGTCCATAAAAATATTTCTCCACCCAATACAAAATTTAAAAAAAAATGAAGATTGCCTCATGGAAATTGCAAGATTTGAATGTCCCATCAAAATAGACGATCATTAAAAATTCCATGAATCAAGAGAACCCATGTATTGTTCTTATTCAAGAGATCCAGTGTGATAGAGAGATGATAGAGCTAGTTGCTAATCAAATTTAGAAACATTATAGATTTGCAACAGTTAGATTAGAGGGAGAAGAAGGGGGTCCAATTATTATGTGGAACCAATAGCAAAGTAAGGTGGAAATTATATGGTTAGATCAATACATATTTACATATCACATGCTTACTGAAATATGTGAAAGGAGTTTTATTTCCAGCATTTATGGTCCCTTGACACCAGCATTAAAAATAATGTTCCTAGATTCCCTCAAGGCAATAGGATTAGCCTATACAAATATTCCATGGATTTTTGTGGGATATTCCAATATGATTTGTTTCCTATAGGTTAACAAAAGAGGGGTTTGGAAATTGGATACCAAAAATTAATTATTCAAGGAATCCTTAGACAAACTCCAGCTTGTGGACATTCCTACCAATAATTTCCTCTTGTAATAATTGAACAAGTGTTACCCATCAAATCATAGTGAGACTATATAGTTGTTTATTCTCAGAAACATGGTTCCAAACTCATCAAGAGATTTCGACTAGCATCATCCCTTTCACAGTGTCATACCATTGGCTAATCATGCTACAAGGGAAAGCGGGGAAAAACCTAGACCAAAGCCATTCAAACTGAAAAGTTTTAGATAGACCGTCCATATTTTCTTCATAATTTCAAGAAATGGTGGAATGAAAAAATAGATCTATTTGGCACCAAAATTTATCAGATACAACAAAAACTACAGCATGTCAAGGCCAAAGTGAAAATATGGAATATAAAATTCTTCGGTAATATTTTTTATGCCAAATAGAAGTTGGAACAAGATATGGAGAATATAAAAAGGTTCATAATCAAAGAAGAAATATCAAAGGCCTTTTGTATGAGGGAACAACAGATTCAACTAGAAATGCATATGAGAGAAATTCAGGAATAAAATATATGGAAACAAAATCCAAGGATCATATGGTTGCAGGAGGATGATAAATACACCATATTCTTCCATAAATCTCTTATTTAGAGAATATGCTCAAATAAAATCTCCTCCCTAAAGACTAGATAAGAAGGTGTAGAGAAACGATAACATTGAAAGAGAACTTTTGAACTATCAAGGGAATATTATGAATGAACCCATAGTTTATCAATTTATGGAAATCGCTAGCATAATTAATGTTATGCCCTGATTAGTCACCCAAGATCAAAAACTCAATTTGATGAGGTCAATCACAATAATGGAGGTGGAGGTTGTGGGTGAAGGTTTGGCCATAGGAAAATCCCCCAATATGGATGGTTGTACTAATAAATTCTTCCAAAATTGCTATAAAATCATTGGGTTGAAATATTTGTGATGTAATGGAGAAATCAAGACGATTAGGAACACTTCTCCAACATTGCAACTCCACCTTCTTGGATTTTATCCCAAAATAACAAACAAAAAATATTGTATATAAGTTCGAACACATGTCCTTGTGGCAACAATGTTATTTATAATATTATAACCAAACTCTTAGCTAACATATTAAATCTTATCCTCAATGATATCATATCATTGAAGCAAGGGGGTTTTGGGGAGAGTCATCAAATACTTGATGATATTATTCTAGGAAAAGAGACCATTTGTTCCCTCAAAAATATGAAATCTTCAAGGACGCTTGATAAGCTTTATATGTCTAAGGCTTATGGCAGCCTTAACTGGTACTTTCTTTTTCAAATGATTTAAGCTTTTATTTTTTTCAAGAAGTGAATCTCTTGGATTAGAAACCTTTTCTTGTCAATATTTTACTCCACTCTTATCAATTGTTGTCCTTAGAAACCCTTTAATCCCTCCAATGGGATTAGATAAGGTGACCCTCTTCCCCCTTTATATTATCATCATGGAGGGGCTTGGAAGATTCGTCAACCAAGTGAATGAAATCACCAAATTGAGGGCCTTTCCTTATTCCTTGATCTCCCTCCTATGTTTCACCTTCAATTTTTGGATCAAACATTTCTCATGTGGAAACCCTTTGTTCAAGAAGCCCTATCCTTTAAAAAATACCTAGACATATTCATGGAGGATTTAGGAGCCCTTATTAATGTATCCTAATCACAAAAAAATAAAATAAAAATAAAAAATTCCTTTAACACCATCATATCAATCCAATTAAATGTAGCCAATTTTTTTGGATTCCAACATGCCTCCTTACTCTCCAAATATCTCGAATCTCGTTTTCTAGATAAGGCCTTCTGAAATATTTTCTTGGCAATATACCCTTACAAATATGGAATCCAAGTTAACTAGTTGGACCTTTTATTTATTTCCTTTTCTAGGTTGAATTATCCTCATCAAATCAGTCATTCATTCTATGCCTTTATAACTCTTCTCAATTTTGGTAGCTTCAATGAATATCATATGCAAGATTCATAATATTCAAAGATCATTTTGTAGGAGGAAACACTCAAGAAAATAAATTGGCTCTAATACCCTAAGATAAGGTGTGCAGACCGAAGGCAAAAGGATGGCTAAATCTTAGGGATCCACTTACCATGGGTAAATATTTAGTTGCAAATTCATGATGGTGATGAATCCAAGGGGGAACTCTAGGTAGAGGTATGGAAACATAAGTATGTAATATATATCCAAATAATTATTTGGTTATAATGGAGGGGGAATGTTCCAGATCCCTAATCTAGAACAATGCCTAGAAAAACCGACAATTGATCCAAGATCACTACTTTTGGGAGGTTCATGGTGGTTTCTCCACCATATTCAAGGAGGATGTTTGGAAAAAATAAATTATTTTAGGGAATTATATATATTTCCATGAAATGAAACATTCATTAATTGGAGTAGGATTAACACATATCCATCGTGATTGGAAAGTGTCAGGAGACTCTCAAGAGTAAAATAATCATAGGTGGAAACATGGTGCCTCTTGAACTAGGGACTATGAGGAGAGAAAAATGATCATCAATGGATGCCCAACTTAATTCATGAGTCATCCAACACAATGAAGATAAGTAATACTAAGATGAGGGCGGAAATGTGATGGAAACTTGCACGTGAAAGAAGCGTGTAGATGGACAACAACATGGAAAATAATGAAATCTTACCTCTTCAATCCAAGGTTTTGAGTAGGGATATCTAGAAAAAAATATGCATGCTTCTCTAGTTGTTGAAAAACAGGAAAACCTTAACTTACGATAATATTTCTCCAAGAGGTTTCCCAAGGCCCTCCATATGATTTCTTTGTAGGGAAGAGAGAGGTAGAGAGGGATGTACAAACACTTGTTTGACGAATGCAAAGAAAGAACCTTGATTATGGGATAGGGGAGTAGAACTTATTTTTCAATCAAATCATAGAAGGGGATATATCTTTGCCAAAGTTGCTAAATGGATACTTAACCCATTTTAAAATAATATTATGAATGCAAATTGGATTCCTTCTTAGGATTCATTCAATGAAATATTTGGAATCTCGAGAGAAAAAAATGAATCATCAAATCTTATCCTATCCCACTAAACTTGGTCTAGGAACTAATCCTAAAAAATATCAGTAAAACCATACGAGCAAAGGTGTGGATTCAGGAATATTGGGAAGACCCTTTTCACGTAATTGTTGGTCCTCTATGTTACTTCACCAAGTCAAATTCAATTTTTATGGGGCCTCTAAAGGGAACCCAAGTAATTTTGGGGCTATAGGAGTCTTCTCAAACCATGATGGCCAAATTCTTAGGATTTTTGTTGAAAAAATGGGGCACAACACTAACAATGGTGTAGAACTAGTTCGCCTTATCAGAGGACTGCAATTGGTAGTCCAATAGGGATTTTCTAACGTGATTATTAAATGGGAATCTAGATTGATCATTAACGCAGTTAAGAGAATCTTTCATGCTCCATTACCAAAAAGATATTGAATAATTGGTGCTTTACATATGAATTATGGAAGTGGTTGTTCCAATGAAGAAAATACCCTAGGTAATCACTTTCCATATCAAAAGGAAAGGAAACTCTTTGGCCAACAGATCATCTAATGAAGGAGTCTCCTGAGAACCTCTACTCCAATCATGGGCCTACGAAGAAGTTTTTCCCTTCCCTCCCAAAGAATATCTCCAAAATATTTTGAAGTTTGATCTAACAATCATGGACATGTCAATTGGTTGAGGTAACAACATGGACGAAATAAAAAGACACATGGTAAGGGATCTAGATGGTGAACAAATGAAGGTGAAAAATGCATGTCAGCATTCCCATCCTGAGAACATAGTTGATACATTGGAATATGATCACCCCACCCAAATTAATTGATGTCTTACGACATAGTAATCACTCGAACATGTGCAGAAAGTCACAAACTAGGAGCCAAATTCTATGGACAGAGGATGGGACAGAGTATGGTACATTATCCCCTAATCTGAATCATGATAAAATAAGTAAATACAATGTTCCTTCAAAGAAAATGATGATAGTGAGGTGGAGGACCTAGAAAATTGGATAAACTAGTAATTAAGATTGGGGTTCTATGGTCAAATGGTTAAGAAACCTAGGGAGGTTACTTGGTTTTTAGTATATGTTCCTAGTGTTGTTTCCAGCTCACTAAGAGGCACACACACCAATTGAAATTTACTTAGAGACATGTGCTCCAAAGGGGTATTTAGATTAAACAAGGGTCTTTCCATAAGAAATATATTGAATGGCTTCCCCCGCGCCCCCCCCCCCCCCAACACCTCCAAGTTGTGGTAGAAGAGGAGAAAGAGGGCATGCAAGTCAATGGAAGCCACAGGTCAATACCAAAGATTCAATATCTCAAAGAATAACTTGTGTAAATTAGGACATGCTTTGAGCTAAGATAAAGTACATCCATGGTTGTTTTGTTGAAGGAAAAATGGCAATGGAACTTGGACACAACATTGCATATGAAAAGAAGGCAGACAATGGTTGAAAAGGTAGTGGCCCAAGTAGAGGGGTTGGCCAAGGACCCAAATAATTCAAGGACCTATTGAGGCCCCGAAAATCGGTGCAACAACATCGAGGAAAACCACCCAGTCAAGGACTTGAAAACTGTCCATTTTCTATTTGGAATGGTGGCTCTGACTGGATTTGTGGGACTAGTTTCCCAATTTAATATAGTTGGAGTGAATGAATGGCTTTATCTCTAAGTTTAAATTGATAGATGGAACTATAAGCAAGCTTGCAATAAACAGTAAATCTATATGTTTATATCTATATATCTAAATCTATCTCTATCTATCTCGGGATGAAACCTTTTCCTTGTGTGATCTAAAGAAATAATCCTTCAATGAGTGGAAATAAAGATAAAACATTCATTTAGAGACATGAAAAAAAATTAAGATAATTGATTTAATTAAGAAGTTAATTAAATCAATTTGATGAAGCTTATATCTCAACTTTTACAAAATGCATGTATTGCATATACATATAAATGATAACGGAATAACATGTTCAAAAGTGAATTGATGTGAAACTATATTCAAACAAATATATGAAACAATGCATCATAAGATCAATGAACTATTTCTCATTTGAAACTTAAATGAAACATATAAGATAAAAGTACCATATATATATTTACTTAGCTCATTTGAGAAATAACTCTCAGTCCAGCCTTTTCTATTCAGAAAAGTTTAAGAGTACAAAAATGCAACATCAGTAAAGTCTTCTTTTCAAAATTTTAGGACCCCTTCTTAAAAGGCATGAAGAGGTTTAAATATAAAACTAATAAGTCTTAAAATAGTCATTACAATAAAAACTGAGGAGGTTTCAAAAAACTCCCCTTAAAGTAACTAAAATAAAGATAGAAACAAAAATTAAAGGCATGATTTGTTGGTGGATTGTCCTGGTGTTCCTTATTTCATTTTCTCCTTGAGTTGAAGAATATTAAGCATAGGCTGAACCTCAGGAGGTTGGCCTGGCCTAATGCGTAGGTGTCCAGTAAAAACAACATCAGATAATGGAGGTAGCATGTATGAAGACGTATATGTAAGACAACGAAGCATGAGCCATTAGCTATGAGGCTTCACTAGACATCTCCAGTATCTTTCCTAATCTAACTTTTATATCTTCTTAATGTGCTCCTCTTTCACTTTTGCCACTTCCTGCCATTGCCTTATCAAATATTTTACCAAGGGTAATGCACCAAGAGGACATATATCTATGAGATTTTTCGTGATCAGGTTTTGGCTGACAGTTTCCACAATGTTTGTGGAAACATCTTTAGCTCTGGTTATTTCCCTTTCTGCTTTCTTTAGTTGTATATCCCAATTTGTGAAAAATATTTCTTTCTTTGATTCTTCAATTCTAGGCAGGTTGGCCTTTCGGCCATCAGAGGAATCCTACCAAGTAACAAATTGGGATACCTTCTCATTTATGTCATCAAAACTAATTCACATATCAATAATTTGATTCACGAGCGAATTTATTTGCTCACATAATTCAAGAATGCTAGTTAATTTCTGACAAAAGATGACATGTTGTTGTACCAATAAGATGTTTAATTCTAAAGCTTATTTCCTAAACTCATCAATATTTGGAACATCTTTCATTTTCTCAATGGAGAGTTGTAATTGGTGAATTTGAGTATCTTTAGAACTAATTTCACCTTGATGTTGAATCTTCAGTTGGTGCAAGCTCTCTTGCAGTTGTGTAATTTGTACCTATAGTTGTTGACTAACACTTTGCTTTTCTACTTGTAACTTTGTCTCAATTTGAAGTATATTCTCATCTTTTTGCTTCATCAGTTGATGAATCTATGATGCCTTGTTAATAGTTGCAGATGCATAGGCTCCTGAAAACTATGATAACCGAGTTATATTCTGGGAAGGATCTGACTCAATATCTTTCCAAACAACATCCATTGACATATCTTCTTGAGTGAGAATCTAGGCATGCTATTTTCTTCTCCTTTTCCTCTGCCTGCTAACAACTGCTTTATGCCTAGGACTATAAAAGATGTCCAAGGGAGGGATGTCTTGAATATTTAAAACAATTTCAAATGTTGGGAAGGTCAGGATGTATTCCATTCTCTCTGTACTAAACATTTTGTCAGAGGGCCTAGCAGTAAACGGGTCCTAAATTGTAGAAGGGGGAGTTTGTACATTATGTTGTTGGTCAATAATCATGGTTGTCTGTTATTCTTGGAGTTTGAGGTCAATGTCTTTCCAGACATATATGAGATTGCTGGGGAAATCCAAATCTATTGTTTGAATTTCAACTGACTTCTCTTGATCTGGTGTATTAAGGACTTCATTATCCTTAATAACTGTTTCATTTTCTTTCTAAGTCTTGATTTTAGAGACATCCAAGATCTTGAGTGGAATTTTCTCCAGTCTCTTGTTTCTGTATTGTTGAAACTTTAATAGTTGTGATGGGTGAAGGAGAAAATTTTCCAACTTCTTAACTGCAGTATAGTTTTCAAAATACTCAAACAAGTCGTCAAAATCATTATCTTCGTGCACAAAGGGTCTAATTTTCACTTGAGTAGTGAATTTATTGGCCACTTTCATGGGATCAAATTTTCTGTTTAGAATTGTAAACAATTTCAGACACTCTATTTGGCCAATTTCCAGTATAGCATGCTTGTAGTTGTCTAGTCCATACACACCACATTTAATTGGAAAGGAAGGCCACAATGCCTTCTTGGCTTATTTAAAAAAAAATTCCAAACCATATCCACATATTGGTATGTGATTTCTCTTCCAAGAAGTTTATCACGAACATACAGTGGTAAGACATGTGGATGAGCTAGGCTCCCAAATACTTGTACATAAGTGAATGACTCCTCACCAAACCACTTTCCTATGGAAGAGAAGTCGGCTTGGGCCTCTTTGGAATGTCTGGGGGCTTTCTCATTAAAAACAACTTCAAAAAGGGGAAGTATAACTCCATAACAAATTCTGTAAAAATGAATTTCATATTTGGACTCCCAGAGAATACTATGAAATACATGAATGGGAAGGGGATCTTGGGTAGTCCATTTCCATCCCATGGTTGGAAAATCTGATGTAAAACATATGGCATCCATAATATTACCACTCATATAAAATGGAGGAAAAATTTTAGAAGAGATAGCATGATCTTTCTGTATTCTAAAATTTGGGTGGCAGTATTATTTAACATAATATTTCCCCAATCCATAACATAAGCATCATCTACTGCTTCCATAAGGGAAACCCATTCTACTAAGAATCTAGTTGTGTCTGACTAACCAAAAAGTCTAGACATTATAGTTGAGATATAGTAATAGGGACTTGCAAGAGAATCAGTAGAATACGTACCCTTTTCATCGTTCTTGTGTTTGTTTGGATTTCTCCTCCACTTTTTTATTAACGCTGATTTGAGTTCATTTTCCTTAACGAATTTTGAAAGGAATTGTTTATCATAAATCTTATCAAGGTCCGGAAGATGGTACATTTGCTTCAGGTCTTCCACCTTAAAGGAACCAATCATTGTTCCTCTACGGGTAACAAAATTTTTGTCCATGATATTAAGATTGTCGATAATCCACCTCACCATATCAGTATATGGTAGTATTTTGGGGCTTGTTTCAATTCCATGAAGAAATGAATTGGCTACATCTCCAATTGTAGCTTCAGAATAATTTGGGGCATATGTTGTTGCTTTTCTCTAAATTTTGTGTGGTTTCTCATCTTCAAATAGCTTATACATATATTCCCAAATAGAGGATACACTTTCAGGTCCGCAAGTCATATCTGTGAATAAGGGAAACATCTATGTTCTCTCTAAAGTAGTAGGCACAGGATTAATGGGAGCCATATGCTTCTTTTGTTTCTTCAAAGCCTTAGACATTTTCAGAAGAACTTTGATTACTCGTACTTGCCTATAAATAAGTAAGAAAGAGTAAGTGGGAAGTAAGAACCTTTGATTTTTACAATACGCATAAATACCGTAGTAAATAGAAACATTCCAAATGGATGAGAATTTGCATGATGGTGGGATATGAATTGAATGCTCGTTGCAGGGAAATGATTATGGTGGTATGGGTGATAAAACCGTTAATTTGTGACATTGATAATTGATATGGATCATTGTGCCATTATAATCATTTCTCAATTAAAACCAGATCTATCGCATTACATCATGACTCGTGTAATATCTTCATTAAATACTGACAAACTAGCTCTACTGATCGTGACATCGCAATCGCAATATCGACAAGGTTAACAACATGCAATATGAATTTGTGTAATGGGCATGCGATATGTGATCGCTTCATTGCATCGATAATTATGAGCAGTAAAAAAATAGCATGGTTGAGTTTTTTTGTGATAATGCGATGTGATATGATTTATCGCATCGACAAGTATGAGCAGGAGAAAATGAGAGTGTCGGGAGAAATTGCAATTTGCGAAATGCAATAAGCTGATGGGGAAGAAGTCAGTCCTGCAATATTCTTTATCGGATTTACTTACAAATATGGTATTTTCCTCATATAAAATCACTTCGATTACATTCATTGGATCGCAAAGATGTTTCAAATCATTATTTTTGTTATGTAAATGATTTTGTGATTTGTGAAATGCAATTTATTTTTGCTTAAGAATTTGGAAAGCCAATTCTTAAAATTTTCATCCCTTTTTAACCCCTATTCCTATCAAAAGAAATACTCTTAAGGGTTTATTTTTTTAAACTCTAAAAATTAAAATGGTCCCCATTATTTTCTAAAGAACTATGGCTTAAAATAATGGGGCTTGTTGATTTACACAACAATTGGTGATTCACTAGAAGAACCAGTTATCTTTGAAAAACAATTTTTTTAATATCTTCAAATAAGTAGAAATAATTTAAGGAAACAAGAATTATTTTAAAAATATTTAAATGAATAAAATTACTCTGAATATAAAAAATCATCTATATCGTTAATCTTATATAATCCTTTCATATATAAATATCTCCTTTACTCTATATCAATCATTATATGGTTTAAAAGATAAAGTGGGTGTTGTTTTATGTAACTTGGCTTTGTAATTTTCTCTTTTTGTCATAGGTAGAGCCACCGCTGCTAGTAAATATTAATATCTTAAGAAAGGTTACCTTTTAACCATCAATAACTCAGTGTCCCATCCATTTATGTACAATTTCTTTGAATTAACTCCGTAGTTACTCATTTTTTTTTCTCTTAAAAAGTCATTGTCTTGGCTTGATGACCAGAAAGTGACAATGCCATTCACTAGTTATGATCTGGACTAAACAAGTTGGCTCGTGATGAGACCCCTTGTCTTATGATTTTTATAATCATGAGCCATTACATTGATTTGGTATGCAGTTGTGGTAATGTCATTTAATCATTAACTTATGATCATGGTAAGCAAGCTCGTGATGAGACTTCTTATCCTTTTAAGTTTTTGTTTTTTTATATTTTTGAATTACACTCTAAAAATTAATTTTCAATGGATGGGGAGAATTCTTGACTCCTTCAGAGTTCTGGATGACATTTTAGAGCTAAAGATGCTTAGTTACAAAAATCCCTTTTCTTTTTAAAGATGAACCCTTTTCCTGATCGATAATAGATTAAAAAGACTTTACAAATTCTAAGTACAAAATTTACAATTTCGATGGGAAAAGATCTCAGAGTTCTATAGTATTCATTCAATTTTCTAAGTTGGTATTCATTTCTTCAAAAATTTCTATTCTTCAAAAATAAAAACATAAAATAATTCAGAGGTGTTGTGAACAACCAGAACTATGTAATCAATCATTATTTTCTAAAAAGAAAGAAAAGAAAATGGATATAATACATTTATAAGAAAATCTTCTTCTAAGAAAAGATTTTTTTCAGGATTATCCCATTAACAGGGCGTAAGACTTTCTCCCTTGAAGATATTGGATGATTTGTTCAATGATTTGGAATGGTCTAAGCCACATTCTTTGGAATTTGGTATGCTTACGTTTTTCCTCATGTGCTTTGTCCCATTTGAGTATGAGATCTCCAACTTGGAAGTATTTTGGGGAAACAAAATTTGCATCAAAAGAGCTTTTCACTATTTATTGATGATGATCATGAGTTATTTTGGCTTTTTCCCTTTCTTATTCCATTTTATGGATCTGTTACATTCATAACTATAGGGAAGAATAAGGTACTTCATCAATAAATTGTACTAGGGCTAGCGAGGGAAGAACTAGGTTTGAAGGAATTACAACTTATTTCCCATAAACTAGATGGAATGGAGAAGTTCCTATGGAGGCTTTTTGAGTAATTCTATCTGCCCATAGTGCAATTGTTAAATATTTATGCCAATTTTTATGATTTTGATCAATATTTCTTTTGATAATTCTTATGGGATGTTTGTTTGTTGATTCTGCTAAACCATTACCTTAGGGATTTTAGTTAGCAGAGTATTTATGTTTAAAACCTCTTTTAAGAGCGAAGTCTATTATACCATTTCCTAGAAAATAAGATGCATTATAAAATATAAGTTCATTATGTAAGCCAAATCTAGTAATAATGAATTGATCAATAAATTCAATTATGGCTTCAGAGTTAGCTACCTTTAGTGGAATTTCCTCCACCCACTTAGTAAAATAATATATTGCGGTGAGAATGTATTTATGCTTCTTGGATGAGTTATGAACGATCCCACCTATGATATCCAATCCCCAATTCTCAAAAGGTTTATCAATGTTGACTAGCTGCAATGGCAAGGCTGGCTTTCTTTGTCTTCCAGCCGCAGTTTGGCATGTTTTTCATTTTCTCACATATGTATGTGCATATTTGAATAGAGTGGTCCAGTAATAACCTGTGTGAAGGATCTTATGTGCAGTAGTATCTCCACCAAAGTGTCCACCTGCAGGTCCATCATGGAGTTCCTAAAACACCCTCTGAGCTTTAGATTTCTCAAGGCATATTAGTAGAACAGAATCATAGTTTTTCCTAAACAAGACATTGTATATGAGTTGGTATTGATTATCTTTTAGTCTTAAAGCTATTTTTATTTTATGATTGAGTTCTATCGGAGCGTATCCATTCTTTAAGTGAAAAGTTAAATCAGTATACTGTGATTTTGAATCATTTAAGCTTACCTTATCAATTTGTACATTATTACCTGACTCTACATCATTTGGTAAATTGGATGCTCCAAATAGCAGTTTGTAGAGACCTTGTCCTCTAATGATTTGGGTCAGTCTTATTTCAATGTCAAATTCCTGCAAAGCAGTTACCCAATTTTATCTCTTTTATCCTAATTCTTTCTATATAAGTAGTTGCCTTACAGTCGAGAATGGAACTATTATCTTATTGTGTGTTTTAAGGAGAAAAGGTCTAAAAAAAATAAATATTTATAAACAGAAAATGCTTGTTTTTCTACTTCATAATAATTTAGTTCAGCACCTTGGAGGTTTGAACTAAAGAATGAAATAGGTGCTTCAATATTTTGATCATCAATCTGTGTTAATACATCAGCATAAGATTTTTCTGATGCGAAAGTATACAAAATATAATTTTTGGAAAAATCAGGGGTATACAAAGAAGGTGCATTAATGATGGCTTCTTTAATCAAATCAAAGGCTTCTCCTTCATCATGTCCCCATTTAAAAAGTGAATTCTTCTTACCATCACTTTCAAAGGCAAAACAATTTGAGAAAAATTTGGAACAAATCTTTTAACAAAATTTATCTGTCGTAAAAAGGACTGCATGGATTTTTTGTTATAAGGATGTGATAGTTCAGAAATTGCCTGAATTATTTCAGGATCAATATAAATTCCCTGTTTTGAAACAATAAATCCTAAAAGTTTTCCTTCACTTAAAGTGAAATAATACTTATTTGGAGTCAAAGAGATTCCATATTTCAAACGTCGTTCAAAGATTTGTTTAAGATCATGATAGTGGTATCTCCTTTTCTTGGAGTAAACAGTTATATCATCTAGATAGACAACCACTGTTTTGTCGATTAAACCTCTAAAAGAAATATCCATTGCTCTTTGAAATGTTGCTCTTGCATTGATTAATCTGAATGGCATTTTTGGATAGGCATATGTACCCTATTTTGTTTTGAATGTAGTTTTTAATCTATCTTCAGTATCAAAAAAAACTTGATTGTAACTTGAAAATCCATCAAGAAAAGACATTAATTCAGAACCAACAACTGATTGCAAAATTTTTTCCATTGGTGGTAACGGGAATTTATGTTTCAAACAAGCTTCTTTTAAGTTTCTAAAGCCAATAAAAATATGAATATTTTCGTTCTTTTTCCTAATAGGAATTAAATTTGATACCGCTTAGAATGCCTAACAGGGAAGATAATTTTTGCTTTAAGGAGTTCATTGAGTTCACTTTTGATTTGACTTTGAAGGTCAGGGTGAATTTTCCTTAGTTTTTGTTGTATATGTTTTTCAGTGGATATCATTGGGATAGTATGTTGAATGATTGAAGTATCATAAGTTTCTAGGTCATCGTATTTCCATGCAAAGACATTCTTGTATTTTTTCAATAAATGAATAAATGTTAATATTTCGTCTGAGGAAAGATCAAGTCCTAGGTTTATGTTCTGTGGATTTAGATCTGTTCCTATATTTACTAGTTCAAACCTCAAAGTTTAACTTTGGAGTTTAGAATTAGTAATCTTTTTGAATCTATCTTTAAGATCGTAGAGATCTTCGAGTTTGACCACAGACTTAGGTATAGCATTTTCTTCAATTTTTTGTTGTATTTGTCTTTCATGTACGTATTCAACAATCAATTGATCATCATATGATCCTTCTGATATAAGAAAAGTAATAACCTTATCATCATCATTGAATACCCTCCGTTTAGTAATATTATCAAGAATAGATGGTCAAAAAATTAACTCTATAGAAAATCTATCTGGGCTATAATCTTATGAAGGAATAAGCTTGGATGTTACATTTACTAGAAGTTCTACACTTATATTCTGAATTCTTGGAATAGACAAGATATTGAATGCTAAAAAATGAAAGGTAAGAGATTGTACTAGAGATTGATAATGTTTAAGATGGCTGGAAATACAGAGTATAGTATTTCTTACCTACTTAACAATTATTTCAAAGTCTCCAAATACCTTAAGTTATGTTGGCTCGAGGGGTCTTGACCCAAGTTCAGAGGTTAAGGCTTGCCAACAAACCCCTATACTACTGGCCCTTTCGGCAATGACTTGCTTGCGCAGGATAAAGTCTCACCCAAAGCAATATGGGAGGGTGCTGGAACCAGGTTTCCGCACCCTGAGAGAGAGAAGGTAAGTCAACCAGAGCTGTGTTCCCAGCTTATCAGCTTTGTATTTAGCAGATATAGTTATAGACTTATATCGCAGAGCTCATATCTACTAACTACCTTCGTATCCACGTGCGTAGCACCGATCTATCAGTACAAAAACTATAATCATGGTAATCAATAGATCATAGATTCATATAACAGGAACAAGGATATTTTCACAGCTATAAAACAGATCTATTCGAAGGTTCGCTAATCAATTATAGTCCACAGTTACCAGAGTTACTATCAGTCATAGATTAAATCATCACCTTTGCATCAGCAATATCACAAGTAATATCATAAACGCACAAACAATAGATCATAGGAATACTTCGTATTATAACAAAGACAGATCCATAGCAACATAGATCCAACAGTTCGCATCAACAGTAATACATAAACTCAGATAACGCAGAGATACTCTAACCAGATTCGGATATATTAGCATCCAAAACCAAATACAAGCCAACGCAGCTTGTACACACAGCCAGCAGGGTCTGCACACAGCAGGACTGAGGATATCCGCGCACACAGCCAGCAGGAGTCCTTACCCTAGCAACCCAAACAGATCTAACAAATCGTAACTATCATCAATCTCTATTCTTTTCCTATCTATGACTCAAAAAGGTTCATCTATTTATACCGATTTAGCCTATACATCCAATGGTCCGCAAATCGTGGTTTGCAAACTCTTGGTCTACCCTTGACCCGTTACATTGAATTAGGGGCTTTGACCCACCCAAAAACCCCTGTGTTAGACTAATTAAGACCAAAATATACAAAACTTATACAAAATTGCAGCTTTTAGGGGACCCTGTTCCAACAGTCCCCCAACACAATCTTGTGACTCGTCCCAAGTCACAACGGTCATGGGTCCTCCATTTTCACCTGAAACCGCTTGACTGCATCGACTAGTGGTGGCAACACCCCTTCACTTTGCGCGGCAGCGGTCTGAGCTATCTCTACCAACTTCTGTCAAGTTAGGCCTTCTGTAGTGGCTGCAGCACTCTCCAATGTCTGGTTCAACTGTTTTACGGCAACATCAACATCGTGGGACAGCTTGAGAGCCTTGTTCACCCAGGGCTAGAGATGATTACTCAACGTCTGCTTCCACTTTTGAAGGGCATCCATGTCAGCTCTGAGGGCCTGGTTGGTGCGCAGTCGGGCCAGGCATTAGGTAGGGACCAATGTAGTCAAGGAAGCCTCCAACTGATTGAACTCCTCTTCCTTCTAGTGCAACATTTGAGTAATTTCGCGTAGGAGAGGATCCCATTGTACCTTGGTCTAGAGTTGCATCACTATGTCCAGTAATTCGTCGCCCTGAGAAATTTGGCCTGTGATCACATTCGTGACAGCTATAATCAATGCAGCGCGCTGGGCCTTGACTTCCGGAGGTGTTTCTGGCTGCAGCTTGGCCTGCAAGTCGGAAATTTTATGTTCCATATGAGTTTTAATGACCTGGATCTCCGCCCGTGAAGCTCTTAAGGTTGTGACCAACCCTTCAATTTTGGCCTTGGGGTAGTTGTGGCTGGCATTTCATCCGTAACATCTGCGCAAAGTCTGCCAAGTAAATTCTCCAGCTCCGTCTGTTGTGTGGTGGCAAGGGCACATGCAACCTGTACCTTGGTTACCTCAGCCCTCTATTATATAATGGTATTCTCCGTTGTGCTGAGCCACCGGTGGGCCTAATGGTCTCTGTGTTTAATTTCTTGAAACAATGAGCAATGTAGAACCTGCAGTGAATCATGTGGCAAATTTTCTAGATCTAGCTGGACCTCTGCACAGGCCTGGACTTGCGCTCCCAAGTTGGGTGGACTTACTGTGAGGGTTGTGCCTAGCAGGGAATAGAGGCAGCTTTCGACTGCAACAAGTTTTGTGCTGCTAGTGGCAGAGGTTGAGCGGGCCAGGACCAAACTGGTTTGCAGTGCGTCCATTTTCAGTTGCAGGGCTCAAAGCTCGGTCTGAAGTGAGTCAACCAAGACTTTCTACTGCTCTCCTAGAGCTAGCCATTTGTCCTCTGTGGCCAAGGTGATCGCATCTGTGATTTTTTCAAGGTCGCCTTCCATGAGTGTAACCATTTCATCGTGTTCTATTCGCTGAGAGCGTTGCTTCTTTCGTGGCCCTTTAGCGGTCTCACCTATCCGCTTTGTTCCTATGGGGGAGTCAGTACCTCCCGTATCCTGGCCTTCTATACCCAAATTTCGCTGCGACCCCTCTTCTGATGCTACTTCTGCACCCTTCGCTGTATTTTTATCTGGCTACGCCCTTCTGTGTCTATTTCGGAGTTCTTTTTCTGCTGCGAATCTCGCTGTGATCTTACGGACCTTTCTTTCCCTGCACCTTTGCTTGATCAGCCAGTTCCTTTGGCTGTGGTAGTGGGGTTAACCTTTGTAGCGCTCGCCCCTATGGTGCCCATTGTACCGGTTTTGAACCCGATCTTCCACTGCGAAGACCATGTAGTGACTATGCGATCAATATCCTCGACCGCAGCCATATGTGGAAGCAAGACCCAGGTTTTATCCTTGTGTGCCCTGATTTTGATGTTTTGCATGGTGATCTGAAATGCCGCGATAGTCTTGTACTTGTGATATACTACTAGAGACAAGCACGAATGGGAGTTGATAGCTACTGCCAAGCTGCTCTGAAAAAGGACCCAGAATACCTGATTGTCCTCGATACACTGCGCATCCTTGGAATCCCATAAGTTGGCATAGTGCGCCCCTTCGCACATGTCAGAAGTGTGCTTGGGGAGGACTGCTTCTTCCAGCGCTTCCCATGTGACCAATGCAATGATCAACAACAGCCAAGAATAGCATAATGGGCACCCCTGTTCCTAGGCTTCGCGGACATTTGCCAAGAATTCGATACACAGGTGCTGGGACCAATTGAAGCAAACGCATTTTTTTCACTGTCCTGCCAACTAAATGACATATGCGGGGACGGTGGGGGCCTGGCACTTGCGCATTAGCTTGCATGCTAGCAATAAGGTACCCATCTACATTCCCGGGTCGTTGATGGTACTAATCATGAACCCCCACATATTCCATAGCACATGGTAAGTCTCACACATGCTATCAGCGATCTTCTGCTCATACTTCTTACCCACACGCAGCATCGGGTCAGAGCCTTCCATGGGGAGGCCAGTAAATCAGTGAATTAGCGTAGCATTGATAGGGATGCGATCCCGGATCCACAAACTATCGTCATGGATCAAGGTGATCATCTAGCGCAGCAAGTGATCTGTAACATTGTAGTGGCCAAAATGTGGCATCCTTAGCAAGTTCAGCAACCCAGAACCAGCCAAGCTGCGCACCCAGCGCATAGGGACAACCTGCACCCCGTCATCTTCCAGTATCCATTCCAGGTAAAACTCAGGTGCCAGCTGGGGAAAGGCCTCATAGTTGGCCAAGTCATGATTGTCGAACTTTACCTCATGAAGTTTGCCAAAGGGATCACCAATGACAGGGACCTTGCCCAGGGTCAGTGGCATCTGCAGGTAGGTGATTAGGCCATCGAAGTTCTTTGGTGTGTGGGTTGAGGGACATCAAGGCCAGACCAATGGTGGCAGCCAATAGATTGGTTGAGCGACCTGGCCTTTTCCTGACCAGATAAAGGGCAGCCTATTGGTTTAGGGGAGCCGGCCGGGGCTGCCCCTTGTGGCGACTTCACATTGTGGAGAGAAGTGCAGGGTTTTACCCTAGCCCATTTTGCAGGCTTTCCTGGGGCCGTGCGCTTTCTCTTTTCCTTTCTTTGTTGCTAGAGGTGATGTGGAGATGATTGCTTCAACTTTCGATTCGACCTCTACTACCTCCTTGGTTTCTAGCTCTATTGAGGCTATCGTCTGAGAGGGTTCAACATGGTTGGTGGCCGTCATTTTGGCACGGAAAATGAATCCCAACCCTAGGTGGCTACTATCAGAGGGGATGGGTTGTGCAGACATGAAAGGAGTACAGTAGGCCCAAACTATCTTAAGGCATAAACCCATAGAGCATAGCGAAGACAAAATATACATAACCCTCTTCCGACCTATCCTTCCCCTTTTATAACCGCAGAGGGCCACTAACGGTCCGGTGAACCTTAGTTGATACTTACCCTCAGATAAACGGTAAAAAATCTCCGGAAATCGCGTTATTAAATGTCGATCGCCCACTCCTTTCAACGGTAACTTTAGCTTTCTACCTAATGTTACTGTTCCAAAAGCTAGTTTTCGCATCTCTTGTGCGCCCAGCGCACCCCTGCACTCCCAGCACACCTGCTGCATTTTGAAAAAACACCGGCACCTCCCACTCACCCCTCTGGGCTTCCAAGTTTTTGGTTGCTTCCTGCGCATACCCTGGTCATACTCATCTTCCTTGGTGGGCATATCCTGCCCTATACAACTACTCTGGCCATATAGTCATTTGATCCGATACGGTTTGAGTCGGCTACCATTGACATATCCTAGGAGCATATCGTCGCGCAGGTTAGTTAGCCTAACAGCTCCACCATCTGTGAGTTCCTTAACTATGTAGGGACCTAGCCAGTGTTGTCAGAACTTCCCTGGGTGTTTCACAAACTAGCTATCATACAAGAGGACCAACTCGCCCTCCGCAAATGTCTTTTGGCAAATATGTCGATCATGCCATGCCTTATCACGGGCCTTTTGAACCTGCTGATGGAAATTAGAAATAAACCGATCTTCCTCCAAAGCGATAAGTTGCGCTAAATTCTCCTCCATGACTGCAGGTTCTGCCATATTCGTAAATGCTTCGATATGCATACTAGGAACAGTATACTCCATTGGCATAATGGCCTCCTTGCCATATACCATCCGGAATGGGGTTTTCCTTGTTAGCTTCTTGCAGGTTGTTCGGTAGGCCCAAAGAACCGCTGGGATGCGCACGTCCCAATCACTGCGATCGACGTTGCAGTCCTTGGTCAATGCTTGCTCCATGATTTTTTTAAAAGCCTCGACCGCTCCATTAGCCTATGGATGATACGGGGTTCTCTTCGCATGATGGATCTGGAATTCCTCAGTCAGAGCTTGTATTGTTTCATTAACAAAGTGCGTACCTCTATCGCTCATAAGGATCTTTGGACATCTAAATCTGGTCAGAATCTGCTCAAAGATGAAGTGCACAGCAGTATCTGCAGTACAATCCTTCACCGTTTGTGCTTCGGCCCACCTGGTTACATAATCAGTGGAAATAATTATGTAGCGCACACCTGTCTTCTTCCCTGGTGGGTTGATCAGTCCCACAAAATCAATGGCCCATTTGTCAAAGGCTTGCAGAGCCATTTGTGGTTGTAAAGGCATTTCGTCTCTGCGTGATGGCCTTCCTGTCTGTTGGCACGTATCGTAGGCTTTACAATAGTCATGGGAGTCACTATGCAAGGTAGGCCACCATAGCCCAGCTCACAAGATCTTTTGTGTTGTCGCCTTGCCTGCATAGTGACCTCCTGCTATGCCTTCGTGAGCTTCTGCCAAGATAGTGTTCCTTTCATGCTCCAGAATGTATCTGTGTAGCACTTCATCAGCCCCTAGTTTATATAATTTACCTGCAATAATGGTAAAATCTACCGCCCGGGTAACCAATTCCTTATTTTGTTGTACTGAATATTTTGCAGGTGCCATGCTTGTAGTTAGGAACTGAATGATATCAGCGAAGTGTGCATCAACGACCTTAATGGAAAATAGATGTGCAGGCAAGCCTTCCTCCAGGTTAGTGGGTTCCTCGCCCATCTCAATTCAGGACAAGAGATCCAGCCCAGCATTACACTTCCCTAGTTTGACTATGATTTCAAAATCGTATTCCTAAAATAGCAACATCCATCTGCAGATTTTCCCCCCCAAAATAGGCTTGTTTACCAGGTACTTTAAAGCCGAATGATCTGTAAAAATTTTAAAGTGTCCTCCTAATAGGTATTTTTGATACTTCTATAGTGCATAGACCATGGCCAATCCTTCCCTCTCCGTGGTGGCATAATTACACTCTGCACTCGATAGTTTTAGACTAGCAAAAGCGATTGGGTCATCAATGTCCCTGGCGCCAGGCTGCGTAAGGACCACTCCTAGGGAAATCCCTAAAGTATCAACATGAACATGAAATACCTTCACCCAATCAGGAAAAATAAGAATAGGTTCAGAGGCGATCTTTTCTTTGAGTAGCTCAAAGCTCTTCTGGCACTCGTTATCCCAAAAGAATGAAACATCCTTCTGAAGCAGCTTTTCCAGGGGTGTTGTGATTACTGTGTATCCCTAAATGAATTTTCTGTAGTAGCCTATATGTCCAAGGATTGAACGCAGCTCTTTCTCAGTCGTAGGTACTTCCAGATTGATAATAACTGCTACTTTCACAGGGTCCACCATCAACCCTTGTTGGAAAACTATGTGTCCGAGCAAGATTCCAAAGGGTACACAGAAGATACATTTCTTGATATTTAGGGAAATATGGTGTTTCCAGCAAGCGTCTAACATCATGCATAGGTTTGAAACGTGCGCCTTTACCAGGCCGAAGACAGTCCAATCATTGAAATACACTTCTAGGAATTTGTGGATGAATTCCTTGAACACTGCGACAACGACCCACGAGAAGACAGCAGGGGCATTCTTGAGTCCAAATGGCATGACTGTATACTGGAAGGATCCCCATTCAGTGGCAAATGTAGTTTTGCTGCAATCTTCTGGTGAGATTCTGATTTGATGGTATCCTAAGAACTCGTCAGTGAATGAGTACGCTTCCTGGCCTCCTACACTATCCAGGATCTCATCGGAGAATGGTGTCGGAAAGGGGTCATGTACGCAGGTGTCATTTAGTTTGCGTAAGTCCACACAGATTCGTATTTCTCCCTTTGTTTTCTTTTCCTGAACCACCATCGGACTTACCCAATCCGACTACTCGACCGGCTCAATAATATCTACGGCGAGCATTTTATCGATTTCTTCCTTAACCTTCTACTTATACTTAGGGTTCAGTCGATAAGGTTGTTGCTTTACAGGGCTCGCATCTAGTTTTATCGTGATGCGCATAACCCCTAGGTCCCCTGTGATTCCTTTAAGCTCTGAAATATTTTTTGGGAATAAGTCTTGATATTTTGTGAGCAATTCAGCAACTTTGCTTACAATTTCATCATCCCAGTAGTCCCCAATTTTAACCAACTTAGGCTGCTCTGTCGTGCCAATGTTGATTTCCCGCAGTTTCAAAGGCTTCGTTAGATCCACAGTGTGTAATGAAGGTCCTGAAAATGTGTGCTCGCCCTCTGTTTCTAGGATAGAGCTATTGTGCAGATTCTCATCGCACTCTTCTATCATTATATTGTAACAATTGACAATATCCTACATCTACGTTTCCCATGTTGGTACCCCAAATACTGCAAAGGAGCTGGATTTACCAAACACAAACGTATCTATATCCTGCAGAGCTTCATCAAGTGCCTCTGAACCCCCTATCATTCTGAATGTTCCTATAATTCATCCTTCATAGTTTCACAGTGGCGGGTGCATTGATGTAGCTCCGCATCTAGGTACCATGCAATAGGTATTGGACCTAACGCATGAATCAACAAGTGAACCCATTCTTCTGTAGTTTGGTCGCACCACTTCTCTATCCAAGCAAACAAGTGTTCACACGGATCCCCTGGGCTAAGGAACGTCTTGACGCACGCCTCATCCAAAGTCTCAAATCGCAGGATCACCATGTCCCGACAGTCCTCCCAGTCCTGGAATGCTCCCTTATGCATATCCCACCATCATGTAGTTGTTGCACACATGGCTAGATTAAGGGCCCATAACCTTCGTTCTCTAGGAACCTAGGCTTCGAATGTTCGCAAAAATTCTTTTACACTACCAGACCCATCAAAGTAATGTAGTTCTCTCACCTCAGAGGATATGCAACGGAAGTCCCTTGTAATTTGCAGGCAGCGCAGCGGAGAGACATAATACAGCCGATTTTTCCAATTTTCCATTTCCTCGTCGAAGTCGAAGAGGCACTCGCTATCTCCTTCCCAGCAAAGCATACCATCAGCCATGGGATTGATCCAGTCTTCATCCTTCACATTTAGCTTATATATGTGATCCACCTCTTCTTCCTCATGCACTAGCTCTGTATACCTTTCTCCTTCTGCGAGATCTAGTGGTACTATCACTTGTGTTCCTTCACTTTAAAATACCATGCACCTCTTTTTTAAGTTGATAATACCACCCATATCTGTGGCCTAGTCCAATCCTAGGAGCGTCGGGTAAGGTTCTACACCTTTTACAATCTGAATGACTTCAAATTCATCCCGGACCTTAACTCCTGCGGTATCTACCATGATCTTCGACAGTCTTCCCGATGGGATGATCTTCTATTGGTTGGCCATGCACAGCTGGATAGTGGACCACTCTAACTTAGGTTCCCCCATTCGCTGCCAAGTTTGTTTATGGAGGATGTTCGCATCCGATCCCAAGTCTAGAATAACCTGATCCATCTCATAATCACCGATTTACGCAGTCAACCGCATCTCCCGACTAGTGCGTCACTTATGCTTATAGAGTTTATGTACATCCTTAACTTCCATAGCTGGGGTTGTCATTTCTGCGCAGCTATTTATCAAATTTTGGAGGTTTTCTATGGCCTTTTGGTTGCACAGCAGATTCATACATGCCTGCAGGAATGGTTTAACCTCATCATCTTCTCTAAGGTTCACAAGGGCTTGAGGAGTAGGTGCCTCAGCTTTAGAAAAGTCTTGGTGAGCTATGACAAAGGTTTCTTTTTCTTTCTGTAAGTCCAAACCTTCTTGTTTAACAACCGCTTTACAGATGAGAGGCTTCGCCTCAGATTTCTCCGCAGCTCCTCCAGTGGCCATGCTGCTACGTGTTATAACATTAACACTTGGTCCTTCATCTTGAGGTTCTGCCTTGACCCTTTGTGCATTATGCATAGGTGTCTGTTGCTTCTCCTGCATCTTGGCTATCAGAATTGGGCAATCTTCAACCACGTGATCCAACTATCTACAGTATTTTCAAGATTTTCTCATAGGGTTCATGCAATCCCTTGCAAAGTGGCATATTTCTCCACAGTTATAGAAAATCAGTTGCCCTCTCCCCCTACCCGCACTTCCACCTCAGCCCCATCCCCTGCCTAGAGAACCACCTATGCCCCAGGGGGATCTTGGTGATGACGGATCTGCCTGTATCCTATACAGATTTCTTCGATCTATCATTAGATCGTACATTCGACAATTATGTTCATCATGGCCTACAAATCTGCAAAACCTGCACCATTGTTGCTTTATTTCTGGGACATATGCAGTAAGGCGGGGGAAATGGTTGGTATCGTGCAGCCCAGCAACATGACAATCATCGTACCAAAGCACCGAACTGGGTCCTACAGCTTCCCTAGTTCGCAATGGACTGGGTCCCCTAGCCTGTATGTAGTCTGCTAGTCCATTCACCCTGCATCGTATGAACCGTCTTTCAGGGCTAGCCTCCATTCCTCACTCCTTCCGCAGATTTTGGATCTCCATATGCATTGCTTCTAGCTAGCCTTGTATATGTTTTACTCCTAACTGGGTATCATCTTTTCGTGTAGCTTCTAGCTTCATCACAATTTCCAAGGCTTTTTCCTGCAATTCAATGGCTTGATGCCCCATTGGCACATGCAGGTGGGGCAACAGCATAGCAATGAACCACTCTGTGTGCTTCCTATCATAGTATAGGAATCCTCCTCTAATTACCTTTTTTAACCATTGGTAAGCCTCCCATACGGATTCAAACAGTCCTTGCTTGAAATCTTTTAGAGCATTCACTATCTGCGAGTAGGACTTGGGATTTTTGAACTGTTGTTTCAAAGCATTCTTAAATTATTCAATGGATGCATTCGTATGCTAGTTGATGTACCCCATATACCAGTCTAAGGCCCTTCCTTCAAAGGCAAGGGATAGTTGCGCCCTTTTCACCACATCACTAGCTACATTTTGCGCAGTCCATACCGATCCTGCGACGAACAAAAACCGATCCATATCCTCATCTCCTATGCCCTTGAAGGCGGGTAGCTTCATGTGCGAAGCCATATCGTCTTCCGGTGGTGGAGGTGGTGAGTTCTTACCCCTATGAGGGTTCGACGGTGGCATAGACAGAGAGCTATGCGTAGCATAATTTATTACTGGACTGTAGACAGGTCAATCTCCCTCTTGATTGGTTTTGTAGTATTTACCACTGCACGTTGTACCCTCACTTTGATCGAAGCTCATTCACTCTGTATGACTACACAGGATACTCATTTCGCACAATAAGATCTTAATCAATAATGGTAGAGTTTTCAAAAACTTACCCCGGAAACCCTTGAAGAATCTTCGTTCCGCCTCAGAGTAGGACACAACTTGATCAATCGCAAATTTTGTCACAAACCCTCCTATCACACTGTCCACCCAATGATGTACCGTGTGAGTGATGGTGTTATCAGTCTTTTCTATCTGCTGAATCAGCTTTGGGGTCCATTGTGTGATCCGTTCATCCTTCCAACACTTCTGGAACTCTACGAGCCTTGCAAGCCACTCCTGAAGCTCAATTGCAAATGTCACAAAAAAAATCTCGTAGATCTCTGTGAAAACGTACTTATTCTTCCACTTTTCTGCTGTCAACCTCGTGCTGCGATTCTCTTTTATTGCAAATTCCCGAATTTTTTTTTTGAACCACTCCTCAATTTCTTTCTTCTCAGGTTTCAAATATTCTCTTGGCATTACCCGATCTCTCTCTCAAAATGCTTTCATTCCTAGCAATGGAGCCATTTGTTGGCTCAAGGGGTCCTAACCCAAGTTCGGAGGTTAAGGTTTTCCAACAAACCCCTATACTACTGGCCCTTTCGGCAGTGACCTGCTTGCACAAGCCAAAGTATCACCCGAAGTAGTATGGAAGGGTGCCGGAACCAGGTTTCCGCACCCTGAGAGAGATCAGTTAAGTCAAGCAGAGATGTGTTCCCAACTTATCAGCTTTGTATTTAGTAGATCTAGTTGCAGACTTATATCGCAGAGCTCATATCTACTAAATACCTTCGCATCCACATGCGTAGCACTGATCTATCAGTACAACAACTATAATCACAGTAATCAACAGATCATAGATTCATATAACAGGAACAAGGATATTCTCGTAACTATAAAACAGATCTATTCGCAGGTTCACTAATCAGTTATAGTCCATAGTTACCAGAGTTACTATCAGTCATAGATTAAATTAGCACCTTCACATCATCAATATCACAAGTAATATCATAAATGCACAAAAAATAGATCACAGGAATACTCTGTATTATAACAAAGACAGATCTGTAGCAACATAGATCCAACAGTTCGCATCAACAGTAATACATAAACTCAGATAACACAGAGATACTCTAACCAGGTTCGCATATATTAGCATCCAAAACCCAATACAATCCAACGCAGCCTACGCACATAGCCAGCAGGGTCTGCACACAGCAGGATTGAGGACCTTCGCGCACACAGCCAGCAGGAGTCCTTACCCTAGCAACCCAAACAGATCTAACTATTCATAACTATCATCAATCTCTATTCTTTTCCTACCTATGACTCAAAAAGGTTCATCTATTTATACCGATGTAGATTATGCATCCAATGGTCTGCAAATCGTGGTTTGTGGACTCTTGGTCTACCCTTGACCCGTTACAATGCATTAGGGGCTTTGACCCACCCAAAAACCCCTGCGTTAGACTAATTGAGACCAAATTATACAAAACTTATACAAATTCGTAGCTTTTAGGGGACCCTGTTCCAACAAGATACTTAAAACCAATATCAATTGCTTTGGTTAAGCCTTGAACCAATGCCTCGTATTCTGCAGTATTATTTGTGCATTTAAATTAAAGTCTGCATGTAAGTATATTTTTTTTCACCTTCTCGATTGATTAATATAAATCCTTCTCCTGCTCCTTCACTGGATTTTGACCCATCAAAATATAAAGTCCAAAATAAAGTATCACTGCAAGGCTTATCTATAGTATTTACACACTTGGAAGAATCATTCTACGAAAAATTTTGAATCTGGGAATTAACTGAATTGGTAAGAAATGGAGACTTTAGAGCATTCAAATTCCCTAATAAGGATTCAGCCAAGTAATTGCCAAGGATATTATTATTAAAGGCCATGGGTTCATTTTCTTCTTCGAATTCAGTTATTGAATGTTTTAAATGTTTTTCACAATCTACCGTGATTTTATTTGGCTTACCATTATGGGGAAGCCACATATGAGACCAGTTAGTAGCAAAATAGCCATGAATCTTTTCTGACCAATCCCTTCTTAATATCAGACCATATAAATCTGGTATATCAGCAACTAAGATATCAATTACTTGATGGACCTTTGGATTGGATGCTAATCTGATAAAGACTGAATTCATCTCTCCTAATACTTTAACTCTTGTTTTCTCTAATTGTATAATATTCATTGCTGACTTCTGAGGATATATATTCAATTTGAGACAAACTAAATATGGCATAATGTTTGATGAAGCTCCAGAGTCAATTAAACAATTATGTATAGTTTTGTTGAATAATTCAAAAGTTAAAAGAAAAGGAGGGGTATGTGAATTGGATATGTAACCTATTAAAATAGCATCACTTCCGTCAATTTTCTCAGGTGAATATTAGGAGGCTTACCTGTTCCTTTAGCTACTTTCGAATTTACAATAGCAGGCAAGGCTGTAGCAGGAACTGCGTTCAATTCTTTAACCAAAATTTTTCGTTGTTGTTTTAATTTTCTCAGTTCATAGAGAGAAATGTTTGCTTTAATTTTATTCATATATTCCACTAAATTGTATTCAATGGTATCAGAAACCACTAATTTTTTAGAGGTAGATGGAAGATTTGAAGAATTTGGATTTGTTTGAGTAGAAGAAGCCTTTTTATTGAATAATTTATCCTTAATGACATAAGATGAAGTTTTTTTCTTTTGAGGTGACTGAGGAAGATTGGCAGAATTTTTACTTCTAGTATTAAGCGGAAGTACCTCATGTTCATTTTCATCATCATAATTTGGGAGAATAAAGTCCCGTAGTCCATGAACTTCAACTATTTCTTATTCTTGAGATTCTTCAGCAGATGATATTGTTTCATCATGATCCTCATCTTGATCTGATTCAGCATTTGATATCACATTTGGGGGTTGAGAAGACTGAGTTTTCTTAACAGATCTAAAAGGTTTCTTTGAAGAAGATTCAGCTACTTGTTTCTTTATATCAACCATATCATTGGACATGGTTTTGAGAACCTTTTATAACCCCTCAAGATCATAGGTATATTTAGATGATTTCTTTTTGGATTCATCTTTAAAAGAAACTTTCTTCATTTTCCTATCTTCTTGAGAATTTTTTTTCTCTAAAGCAAGTATTATTTTTTCAACAAAAAGAGCTTCTTTCATATTCTCTACCAATGTAGCCTTATTGGCTCTATCTACAAAAATAGAAATATTATAAGGAAGATAGGATATATACCATTATATTTGCACGTCTACTCCAGGCTTAGATGTGGTTGGGATTTTGTTGAGCAATTTTATTAAATCTGGAATTGAAGTCTTTGATATTTTCACTTGTATTTGATTTCAAATTGGAAAGATCATTGATAAGCATTACAGTAGTGTGGTCATCTCCAAATTTAGTAAGGAATTGTTCTTCGAAAATATCCCAACTAGTAATTGTGCCTAATGGTAGTGAGAAATACCATGATCCAGCTGATCCTTGAAAAGTATAAGGAAATAATCTAACTACGCAATCTTCCTTTGTAAATCCATTAATATTTATTGTTGGAAAATTATATATTGTGGAGCAATGCAACACATAAAATATGCAGAAAATACAAGCACACAAAACACATAAAAACATAGAGACACAGATATATGTGGTTCACCCAGTTTGGGCTACGTCCACCCCGAACAGCCAATCCTTTCTTTTTATTATCCAGCAAAAATGAAGAGACAAAACCTACAGCAGATCTGTTATAATATCCTCTATTCTCTCTCATAGTCTCCCTCTCTGTTTCTCACTCTGAGAATACACATACAATACATAGCCGCAATACAATGCCCTCATAAAAGCGAGGGGTTGCCTTCTAGGGAAAAAAACCCTAATCTAAACATAACTTCTACTGTCAGATCATTTGCCTAATGAACAGCCCAGATTGACTAGAAATTACTATAATTTTACAATGCAATTTTACATCTGTTTGTAGCTTCAGGGGCGCTGCCCCCGAAAACCCCCGCCAGGGGGGGGCTCCAAAAAGCGTTGTCGCCCCCCCCTGGACCCCCCACGGTAGCGATTAATTACGGGCAGCGTTGCCGCCCCTTTTAAGGTACAGGGGTCCAATGCTGTGATACAAAGTAAACAAGATAATCAGGCTCCACACCCAACAATCTCCCACTTGGACACTGATTGTAGCAACTCCACTGTTGCTTCATTTGCTGGACAATGACTCCTCTTTGGACCTGGCTATTTCTCATCTTCATCGTCATCCTTGAAGACCAATTGAAACTGAGCATGTTCTCAGTTTCTCCCTGGTTACAACTTTTGTTAGCATATCTGCAGGATTCTGGCTAGTGTGTATCTTTTCCAGCTTCAACTCTCCATCTTCCAATACCGACCGTATGAAATGGTACTTGACATGTATGTGTTTAGTCCTGGAATGAAATGTTGAGTTCTTTGCAAGATGAATAGCACTTTGGCTATCACTGTATAGTGTGCCCATATCATGCTTCTTACCCAATTCATCCATAAACCTTTGTAACCAAATCATTTCTTTACTAGCTTCTGTAGCAGCAACATACTCTGCTTCTGTTGTTGAAAGTGCAACAACACTTTGGATTTTTGAAACCCAACTGACAGTTGTTCCACCTACAGTAAATACATATCCTGTAGTGCTCCTCCTGTTATCTCTGTCACCTACCATATCTACATCAACATATCCCTGTAGAGCAATGTTTGAACCACCAAAGCATAATGCCTGATTTGTGGTACCTCTCAAATATCTGAGAATCCATTTTACTACCATCCAATGTTCTTTTCCTGGATTTTTCATGTACCTGCTTACAACTCCCACTGCATGTGCAATGTCAGGCCTTGTGCAGACCATTGCATACATTAAGCTCCCAACTGCTGATGCATATGGAAGTTTAGACATATAGTCCATTTCTTCTTGGGTCTTGGGGCACATCTCCTTACTAAGTTTGAAATGGCCAGCAAAAGGTGTACTAACTGGTTTTGCATTTTGCATATTAAATTTTTTCAACAACTTTTCTATGTACTCATTCTGAGACGGTGTTAATTTGCGATTTTTCCTGTCTCTAGTTATCCTCATACTAAGGATTTGTTTTGCAGCTCCCAAATCCTTCATTGCAAATGAATTTTCCAATTTTCTTTTGAGCACATTTATTTCCTGCATGTTAGATCCTGCAACAAGCATGTCATCTACATACAATAACAATATAATATAGCCGCCATCATTTTGCCTTTTTAGATAAACACAATGATCAGAGTGACATCTAGTATAACCTTGTTCAGACATAAACTTGTCAAATTTTAGATACCACTGCCTTGGAGCCTGTTTTAAGCCATACAAGCTCTTCTTTAACCTGCACACCAAATTTTCTTTCCCTTTTACCTCATATCCTTCTGGTTGCTGCATGTATATCTCTTCCTCCAAATCTCCATGGAGAAATGTTGTCTTTACATCTAATTTTTCAAGATGTAAATCTTCCGCTGCTACAAGACTTAAAATAGTTCTGATTGAATTCATTTTAACAACAGGAGAAAATATTTCATCAAAATCAATGCCTTTCTTCTGTGCAAACCCCTTCACCACAAGTCTAGCTTTGTACCTTTTTTTTCCTCCATCTTCTTCCGTCAGCCTGTAAACCCATTTATTCTGCAATGTAGTTTTACCTGCAGGCAACTTGACTAAGTCCCAAGTCTGGTTATGCATTAAGGAGTCCATTTCTTCTTCCATGGCTAGCTCCCACTTCTTCCTACTTTCAACCTACATTGCTTCTTCATAACATTCAGGTTCACCAGAATCAGTTAATAATAAATAATATAATGAAGGAGAGTATCGTTCAATGGGTCTACTTATCCTGGTAGATTTTCTAACACCACTTTCAGGTGTTTGAGGTGCCTGTTATTGTTGTGGTGGTTGTTGCTGCTGTGGTTGTTGATTGTTATTATTTTCAGGCACCTTTACTTTTTCAGATATCTCATCAATAACCGCGTATTCCTTGCTTTCTTTTTATTGTTTCTTTTCCTGCAACTGATTCTTATACAAGACCTTTTCATTGAATATTACATCTCTACTCCTAATGATTTTTTGATTTTCATAATCATATAAGCGATAACCAAAATCATTAGCACCATATCCAATAAAGGTACATTTCTTTGATTTTCCCTCAAGCTTTGTTCTATTTTCTTTATTAATATGGACAAGGGCCTCACAACCAAAAGGCTTTAAAAAAGAGTAGTTTACCTTTTTACCTGTCCATGCTTCCTCTGGAATACCACCATCCAAGGAACTTGAAGGCCCTCTGTTTATTAGATAAACAGCAGTATCTATAGCATCTGCCCAAAATTGTAAAGGCAATCCTGCATGCAATCTCATGCACCTTGCACGTTCCATGATTGTTCCGTTCATCCTTTCTGACACACCATTTTCTTGTGGTGTTCGTGGAACTGTCTTCTCTCTACGAATTCCATGCTCTGAACAGTACCTATCAAACTCTTTGCTGCAATATTCACCTCCATTGTCTGATCTGAGACTCTTTAACTTCTTTCCTGTCTCAATCTCAACCAAAGCTTTCCATTTCTTGAAAGTATCAAATCCATCAGATTTATTCTGAATACAATAAATCCATGTTTTTCTAGTTGCATCATCAATAAAAGTAACATAATAACGAGAGCCATCGAGAGATGATACCTGAGCAGGTCCCCATACATCTGTATGCACAAGCTCCAATTTTCCGCTCTTCTTTTCTTTCCCAACTCTGAGAAATCTGACTCTCTTCTGTTTTCCATAAATGCAATTCTCACAGAAATCCAAATCAACATTCTTCAAACCTAGCAACAAATTTCTTGAGTGGAGAATCTTCATTCCCTTCTCACTCATGTGTCCGAGCCTATGATGCCATAATGCTGCATTTGCTCCTTTGGAAGTTAAAGCATTAACAGAGTTAGAAATACCATTGCATAAATACAATGTACCAACCTTTTCGCCTTTTGCTATTACCAGGGCTCCTTTGGTGACCTTCCAAGTTTTATCTGTGAAAGTTATCACACAACCTTCATCGCCTAACTTCCTTGTTGAAATCAGGTTTTTCTTCAGATCTGGAACATGCCTTACCTCCTTTAGTAGCCATTGGTTTCCATTCTGTTGTTTTACAAGAACTTTACCCATTCCAAAAATTTTACAGGGTTTATCATCACCCAAACGAACTTGTCCAAAATCTCCTTCAACATAGTCATGAAAATATTTCTTATCAGGTGTGGCATGGAATGAAGCCCCTGAATCTACAACCCAAGAATCAGTAACATTTTCGAAAGAAAGAATCAAAGCATCTTGTAACACATCACCTGTCACATTTGCTTCATGATTGTTTTCTTGCTGTGTGTCTCCTTATTTTCCCTTCCGAGATCTATATTCTTTCTTTAGGTGTCCTTTCTTTCTCCAATTCCAGCACACTATTCCTGAGCTGGACTTGGATCTTCCTTTCCTTGATTTACTGCGATATCTCGAGCTCTTTCCTCTTTCCATTCTTCTTCCCCTAGACTCTGCACTCAAAGCATTACCTGATGTCTCACCGGAGCTTTTCCATCGCATTTCCTCGCTAAGGATAGCACCAACAACATCATCAAACTTTAAAGTACTAGATCCAGAGACATAGTTACTAATGGCCATTACTAAACCATTCCAACTCTCTGGCAATGAGCACAAGAATAACAAAGCTCTAACTTCATCATCAAAGTTTACCCCTACAGAACTTAACTGACTGGTAACTGTATTAAATTCATTTAAATGGTCTGCAACAGATCCACCTTCCGACATCTTCATATTAAATAGTCGTTTCATAAGAAATACCTTGTTTGAGGCCGAGGTTTTTTCATATAGTTTCGCCAACGTCTACATCAAACCCTCTGTTGTTGTTTCCTTCGAAATATTGAAGGCAACTGACGCCGCAAGGCACAACCGTACTGTTCCGAGTGCCTTTCTATTGAGAATGTTCCATTCCGCATCTGTCATGGCCGCCAGCTTCTTTGTTTTTCCGCTCAATGGTAGGTACAGATCTTTCTGATACAGATAATCTTCCATCTGCATCTTCCATAGCGGGAAGTTTTGGCCGTTAAATTTCTCGACCCTAAACTTACCATCTTCCGCCATTTCTCCCACTCGAACTAGGAACCCTTCTTTCCTGCGAGTTTATCAGCCAAATATACCTTCGGCTCTGATACCATTTGTTGGAAAATTATATATTATGGAGCAATGCAACACATAAAATATGCGGGAAATACAAGCACACAAAACACATAAAAATAGAGAGACACAGATATACATGGTTCACCCAGTTTGGGCTACATCCACCCCGAACAGCCAGTCCTTCCTTTTTATTATCCAGCAAAAATGAAGAGACAAAACCTATAGCATATCCATTGTAATATCCTCTGTTCTCCCTCACAGTCTCCCTCTCTGTTTCTCGCTCTGAGAATACACATACAATACACAGCCGCAATACAATTCCCTCATAAAAGCGAGGGGTTGTCTTCTAGGGAAAAAAACCCTAATCTAAACATAACTTCTACCATCAGATCATTTGCCTAATGAACAACCCAGATTGACTAGAAATTGCTATACTTTTACAAGGAAATTTTACATCTGTTAGTAGCTTCCGGGGCGCTGCCCCCGAAAACCCCCGCCAGGGGGGGGGCTCCGAAAAGCGCTGCCGCCCCCTCCTGGACCCCCCACAGTAGCGATTAATTACGGGCGGCATTGCCGCCCCTTTTAAGGTACAGGGGTCCAATGTTGTGATACAAAGTAAACAAGATAATCAGGCTCCACACCCAACATTTATGGCAAAAATGAAATTATGGAGATGCTTTTCGGCGGGTAATCCATCATTCGGATTATACTTAGGTAACCATCTTTCAGGAAGCTAAGGTAAAGGATGAAGGGGCCCAGGTAGTTGGACAGCTCCAGGATTTTGCTAAGGTATATTAGCCATTGTATGAATAGGGGGATTGGGTGGTCCTAAAGGAGGATTTTAAGTAGAAGAATTAGTTCCAATAATAGTTGAAGGTATGGAAGAAATGATTATGGAACTAATATTACTTGTAATACTATTTGTAGACTGAGAAAAAAAAGAAGGATTAATGATCAATGAATAAAATTTTGAGAAGATGAAGGAGAAGGAAGAATGACTGATGTTGTTGGAGAGGTAGAAATAGTTTGAATCTCACTAGTTGATGATTGTTTTTCAGAAATGGGAGTTTTCCTTCGATGAGAATGAAAAGGAAATTCGAAAGGAATAACTCCAAGTTTTTCACTCTTGGATCGATTTAATACACCAGTGCCTTCAAAAATCGAAATGACACTTCCTTCTGAGGCTTCCAAAAGTATATGTCTTCCTACTGAAATTGAAATTTCTTCCAATTGTTTTATCAGTGTTTGTACTTCAGGTGACTCTAATGTATATTTTAAAGGGATTTATTTATGAACAGAACTAGGAGATTGAGGAGAAGAATGAACAACTTCTGATTTATGAGTAGGTTATTTTGAAACAGGACTTGAAGTTGTGGATTCGGATGGCGAATGAATCTAGTGATGGTATTTATTATTTAATTTAATCTTTGGTGACATTCATAGTTGGATGCCCTCCTTCTAGCGCCAGAAATGTTGAGGCCCCGAAAATCGGTGTAACAACATCGGGGAAAACGACCTGGTCGGGGACTTGAAAACCGTCTCTTTTTCGTTTGGAATGGTGGCTCTGACAAGATTTGTGGGACCAGTTTCCAATTTTAATATAGATGGAGTGAATGAATGATTTTATCTCTGAGTGGAACTTGATAGATGGAATTATAAGCAAGCTTGCAGTAAACAATAAATATATATATATATATATATATATATCGAGATGAGACCTTTTCCTTGTGAAATCTAAAGAAATAATCCTTCAATGAGTGCAAATAAAGATCAAACATTCATTTAGAGATATGAAAAAACATTTAAGACAATTGATTTAATTAAGAAGCTAATTAAATCAATTTGATGAAGCTTATATCCTAACTTTTACAAAATGCATGTAGTGCATATTCATATAAATGATAAAAGAATAACACGTTCAAAAGTGAATTGATGTCAAACTATATTCAAACAAATATATAAAACAACACATCATAAGATCAATGAAATATTTCTCATTTGAAACTTAAATGAAACATATAAGATAAAAGTACCATGTATAAATTTACACGGCTCATTTGAGAAATAGCTACCAGTCCAGCCTTTTCTATTTAGGAAAAATTAAGAGTACAAAAGTGCAACATCATTAAAGTCTTCTTTTCAAAATTTCAGGACCCCTTCTTGAAAGACATGAAGGGGTTTAAATATAAAACCAATAAGTCTTAAAATAGTCATTACAATAAAAACTGAGGAGGTTTCAAACAACTCTCCTTAAAGTAAGTAAAATAAAAATAGAAACAGAAATTAAAGGGGTGATTTGTTGGTGGATTGTCCTACTATCCCTTCTTTCATTTTCTCCTTGAGTTGAAGAATGTTAAGCATAGGTTGAACCTCGGGAGGTTTTCCTAGCCTAATGGGTAGGTTTCTGGTAAAAATAGCATCAAATAATGGAGGTATCATGTATGAATACGTATCTGTAAGACAGCGAAGCATGAGCCATTGGTTATGAGGCTTCACTAGATATCTCTAGTATCTTTCCCAATCTAAATTTTATATCTTCTTGATGTGATCCTCTTTCACTTTTGAGACCTCTTGCCATTGCCTTATTAAATCTTTTACCAAGGGAAATGCACCAGGAGGACATCTATCTATGAGATTTGTTGCAATCAGGTTACGGTTGACAGTTTCCACAATCTTTTGGAAATGTATTTAGCTTTGGTTATTTCCCTTTCTACTTTCTTTAGTTGTATATCCCAATCTGTGAACAATATTTCTTTCTTTTATTATTCAATTCTAGGCAGATTGGCCTTTCGACCATCAGAGGAATCTTGCCAAGTAACAAATTGGGATACCTTCTCATTTATGTCATCAAAACTAATTCTCATATCAGCAATGTGATTCACAAGTGAATCCCTTTGCTCACATAATTCAAGAATGTTGGTTAATTCTGAAAAAATATGACCTATTGTTGTGCTAATACGGTGTTTAATTCTAAAGATTCTTTCCTAAATTCATCAATCTTTGGAACATCTTTCATTTTCTCAATGGAGAGCTTTAATTGATGAATTTGAGTATCTTTAGAACTTATTTCATCTTGATGTTGAATCTTCAGTTGGTGCAGGCTCTCTTGCAGTTGTGAAATTTGTACCTGTAGCTGCTGACTAACACTCTGCTTTTATTCGTGTAACTTTGTCTCAAGTTGAAGTATATTTTCATCTTTTTCCTTGATCAGTTTATGAATCTCTGATGCCTTTTCAATAGTTTCAAATGCATAGGCTCCTGCAAACTGTGATAAACGAGTTAGATCCTATGAAGGATCTGAATCGGTATCTTTCTAATCAACATCCATTGACATATATTCTTGAGTGAGAGTCTAGGCATCCTCTATTATTATCCTTTTCTTCTTCCTGCTAACAATTGATTTGTGCCTAGGACTATAAATTATGTCCAAGGGAGGTATTTCTTGAATATTTAAAAAAAAATTAGAGGTTGGGAAGGCCGAGATGTATTCCATTCTCTCTATACTTAACATTTTGTCAGAGGGCCCAGTAGTAAGCGGGTTCTGACTTGTATAAGGGGAAGATTGTACGTTCTCTTGTTGGTCAATAATCATGGTTGTCTATTCTTCTTGGAGTTTTAGGTCAAACTCTTTCCATACATCTTTGAGATTTTTGGGGAAATCCAGATCTATTGTTTGAATTTTAAGTGACTTCTCTTGATCTGGTGTTTTAAGGACTTCAGTATCCTTAATAACTGATTCATTTTCTTTATGAGTCGTGATTTAAGAGACATCCAATATCTTGAGTGGAATTGTCTCCGGTCTCTTGTTTCTGTATTGTCAAAAATTTAATAGTTTTGGTGGGTGAAGGCGTAAATTTTCCAACTTCTTAACTGCAGCATAATTTTCAACGGACTCTGTAAAAATGACTTTCATATTTGGACTCCCAGAGAATACTCTGTAATACATGAAGGGAAGGGGATCTTGGGTAGTCCATTTCCAGCCCATGGCTGGAAAATCTTATGTAAAACATACGACATCAATAATATAACCACTGATATAAAATGGAGGAAAAAATTTAGAAGAGATAGAACGATTCTTTCTGTATTCTAAAATTTGGGTGGCAATATTATTTGACAGAATATTGCCCCAAACCATAACATAAGCATCAATTGTTTCTTCCATAAGCAGAACCCATTCTACTGAGAATCTTGTCGTGTCTGACTGACCAGAAAGTCTAGACATCTAGCTTAGATAGAGAAATAGAGACTTGCGAGAGAATCAGTAGAATACATACCCTTTTCATCGTTCTTGTGTTTGTTAGGATTTCTCCTCCACTGCTTTATCAGTGCTGATTTGAGTTCATTTTCCTTAGTGAATTTTGCAAGGAATTATTTATCATAAATCTTATCAAGGTCCAGAATATGGTACATTTGCTTCATGTCTTCCGCCTTAAAGGAACCAATCATTGTTCCTTTACTGGTAAGGAAATTTTTGTCCCCGATATTAAGATTGTCGATAATCCACCTCACCATATCAGTATATGGTAGTATTTTGGACCTAGTTGCAGTTTGGTGAAGAAATGAATTAGCTACATCTCCAATTGTAGCTTCAGAATAATTTGGGGCATTCAATGTTGCTTTTCTCTGAATTATGTGTGGTTTATCGTCTTCAAATATATTATACATAGATTCCCAAAGAGAGGATCCACTTTCAGGTCTACAAGTTGTATCTGCGAACAAGGGAAACATCTTTGTTCTCTCTGAAGTAGTAGGCACGGGATTAATGGGAGCCACATGCTTCTTTTATTTCTTCAAAGCCTTAGACATTTCAGAAGAACTTTGATTACTCTTACTTGCCTGTAAATAAGTAATAAAGAGTAAGTGGGAAGTAGGAACCTTTGAGTTTTACAATACGCATAAATATCGTAGTAAATAGAAACATTGCAAATGGATGAGAATTCGCATGATGATGGGATATGAATTGAATGCTCATTGCAAGGAAATGAATATGGTGGTATGGGTGATAAAATTGTTAATTTATGGCATTTATAACTGATATGGATTATCGTGCCATTATAATCATTTCTCAATTAAAACCAGATCTATAGCATTACATCATGACACATGTAATCTCTTCATTAAATACTGGCGAGCTAGCTTTTCTGTCGATCGCGACATCGCAGTCGCAATATAGGCAAGGTTAAAAACATGCAATATGTGTTTGTGTAATGGGCATGCGATATGTGATCTGTGATGCGATCACTTTATCGCATAGGAGATTATGAGTGGTAACAAAATAGCATGGTTTATTTTTTTTGCGATAATGCGATGCGATATGCTTTATTGCATCGACGAGTATGAGCAAGAGAAAATGAGAGTGTTGGGAGAAATTGTGATTTGCGAAATGTGATAAGCTGGCGTGGAAGAAGTCAGTCCCGCAATATTCTTTATCGGATTTACTTAGAAATGTGGGTTTTTCCTCATATAAAAGTGTTTCAGATATATTCATTGGTTCGCAAAGATGTTTCAAATCATCATTTTCGTTATGTAAATTATTTTGCGATTTGTGAAATGCAATTTATTTTCTCGTAAGCATTTGGAAAGCTGATTCTTAAATTTTTCATCCCTTTTTAACCCCTATTCCTATCAAAAGAAATACTCTAAGGATTTATTTGTTTAAACTCTAAAAATTAAAAGGGTCCCCATTATTTTCTAAAGTAACTACTACCTAAAAAATGGGGGTTGTTGATTTACAGAACAAGACCTGCAAAACAAAATTATTTCTACGAGTTGAGAAGTATTAGGTGTTGAAAGCCCTGGTGGCCCAAGACATTACCTAGAATGTTAATAAATTGAAGACTTGTTGTGCTATTCAAAAACACCCATTATTTTAGAATACTTACCTTAGAAAAATAATTGGGACCCTTTTAAAAAAATTTAGAGTAGAACAAATAAAACCCTTAAGAGATTAATTCAAAATAGAAATATTAATGAAATGGGTTAAAAATGTTGAGGACACTTAAGCGGAGAATGTTAAGTAAACATACAAGTAAATCGCACATATGGCTCCTAAAAATCCACTCAAAACAATTTGCGATGCGAAATACAACAAAGAACTTTAATAAAGGAAAAAGGTTTTTTCTCGAATAATATTCCACGAGAAAGAAACCGCGGGACCAATTTCCACCGCGTAATCAATCACAAATCGCATTTCTCAGTTTTATCATGATAATATTAATCCATCCTTCACATTTCCCCAATGTGATATACTCTATCGCATCACATTTATGGTACGTGACCACTCTTTCCCCTTGCTCATTTCCACTGAAATTGTGATTGTGATATCGCAATTGGCGAAAGGTAGTTGATAGGCATTCTAAAAAGGTTCACACACGAATAACATCTGCGATGCAAAAATACCATGTTTAAATGTTGGAATTACCCATGCTTTCCATTAATGCCATAACTTAAATGGTTTTTACATCTCATGCCTCCGAAAATAATTTGACCGCAAGAGTATTGAATTTCTAGATTATCCATGTGCCAAGTTTCATTCGCTCGTTATTTCCATTATTATATTACTTTCTTACTTGTAAAACAATATTTCCTCTTTTATGCTTATAATTCTTGATTGTCCGTAGGCGAGTCCAAATAAGAAGATCTCTTCAGAAATTTCGAAAGGTGCGAAGAAATCCAAAAATACAATGGCACCCACAAATTCTACATCTACTGCTAGTGAAATAACATAGATGCTCCCTTTATTCACAGACATGACATACGGGTCAGAGACTAGTTCTTCCTCTTGGGAAGAAATGTATAGTTTATTTGAAGATGAGATAGGGTTGAACGAAATGCTATTGCAAAATTTTTTGATTCTTCAAAATATACTATAGAAGAAGTCACCAACTCTTTTCTACACTGGATTTTTGCGCGTCCCAAAATTTTACCATATATTGATATGGTAAGATGGATAATCAAAAATATCAATATTGGAGACAAAAATTTCTTGACAAGCATAGGAACACTGATATGATCTTTAAAAGCTGAATATTTGAAGTCAATGTACCACTTTCTAGACCCAGAGAAATTCTACGATAAATCATTTCTAGCACAATTTTCAAAGGAGAATGAGCTAAATTCAACTCCTATAAAGCAATGGAGGAGCAACCCAAACAAACATAAAAATGATGATAAGGGTAGGTATTCCACAGATTCCCTTGATAGTCTCTATTGTTATGTTATTGTAATTATGTCTAGACTCTTCGGTCAGCCTGATACCACTAAATTCTCAGTTGAATGGGTTCCCCTTATGGAAGCGGTTACATATTCTTATATCATGTACTAGGGAACCATTTTGTCCAATAATATCACCACCCAGATTCTTGAATATAGAATTAATTGTTCCATTTCATCCAAAATATTTCCCCTATTTTACATGAGCGCTTATATTATGGATGTTGTATGTTTTACCTCAAATTTTCCAACCATGTGTTGGAAATGGACTACCCAAGACCCTCTTCCCATTCATGTCTATCATAGTATTTTATGGGAATAAAAATATGAAAATCATTTTTATAAAACTCGCCATGGAGTGATGATCCCATTATTTCAAGCTATGTTCAATGAAAAAGCCCCCACATTATCCAAGGAAGCTCAAGCAGACTTCTCCTCCATTGGAAAATGGTTCGGAGAATAATTGTTTACCTTTGTCAGAGTCTTCGAAAGCTTGGCTCGACCACATGTTTTACCATTGTATGTTCTGGATAAGCTTCTCGCAAGAGAAATCTCTTATCAAACTGTCGATAATGGATTGACTAAGTTTTTGAAAGAAGTAAAGAATGCATCATGGCCCTCTTTTCCTATTCATTGTGGTGTCTACACATTAGACAACTATAAGCATGAAGGATTAGAGGTTAATAAAATTCTATGCTTGAAATTGGATACAATTTCAAACACAAAATATGACCCAAACCAAGTTTCCAATGATTTCACAACTCAAGTGAAAATTAGACCATTTGTTCATGAAGACGATGATTTTGATGACTTGTTTGAGTCAGTCGACACGTATTCCACAGTTCAGAAGTAAGCAACATCACGCCTTAATCCACATCAGCTTTCAAAGTTCAATCATTATAGAAACAGAAGATTGGAAGGGATTCCTTTAAATATAATAGAGGTATCCCAACACATCATGTAGAAAGAGAAGGAAAAGAGAAACCACCTAAGGACACTGAAGTCCTTAGCAAAACAAAAGACGATAAGTCTGCTAAAGTTCAAACTAAGGGTTCATAGTTTCCAAGTAACTTAAATGATGTCTAGAAGGATTTTAATCAAAAACTTCAAGGAGACAAGGAAATGGTGATCACTAATCATCAACAAAGTGTGGAAACACCTCAAATAAAAATTCAAAACTCATTTATTTTTGGGTCAACTGATAAGTCAGTTAGCACAGAATAAGTGGAATTCATCCGGGCCTACCATACTTCAAAAATTGTATTGAAAATTTAATAAATTCCTCCTCTAGATATATTTTATAGTCCCGAGCATAAATTTGTCATGAGAAGGCAAAGGAAAAGGAGGAGAACATAACAGTCTCAACTCCTTGTTCCCAGAGATGTTCCTATGGAGGTAGTTTGGAAAGATTTGCAAGTAGATCCTTCTCAAGATCTAACTCATTTGACTCAGTTCTTAGGAGCCTATACATTTGCCACTATATATAAGGCCACAAAATTTCAATAGTTAATCAAAGAAAAGGATCAAATAATCATTCAATTGCAACAGGAATTACATGCAGAGAAGCAGAGTGTCATTCAGCAATTAAATGTACAATTATACAGCTCCTAAAGAGCATAGATCAATTGAAGTTGCAGCACCAATTTGAAATTGGTGCTAAGGTACTCAGATACATCAATTGCAATTCATTGTTGAGAAAGTGAAAGAAAAAACTAAAATAGATGAATTCGGGAAGTAAGCATTGGAATTGAATACCATGTTGGCACAACAACAGTTGTTTCCTGCTAAAATTTGTCTAGTATTTTTGAATTATATGAAAAAATTGATTCATTGATGAATCGAGTAGCGAACCAAAGAATCAGATTTGATTAGATCGATGATAAAGTGTCATGGTATGTCACCTAGCAAGATACTACTGAATGCCAAAAGGCTAATCTTCCCAGGCTAATTTTAAAGTTTTATTAGTAGAAAAGGTTGGACGAGATACTGTTTTTCAAATGAGAAAAGTTAACATATACATGGTACTTTTATCTTTATGTTAATTTTTTGTTTCAAATGAGAAATGGTTGATTTTGCTTATTATGTTTTGTTATATGTATCTTTTTAACATAATCTAGCATTTATTCACTTTTGAACATGTTCAATTTCCATTTTTTATATACATATTCAATATATGTAGTAAACACATGCGATATATGATTATTCAATTGATTTAATTAACTATTTAATTAAATCAATTATTTTATATTGTTTTCATCTCTCTAAGTGTTTGTATAATCTTTATTTGCATTCGCTGAAAGATCATCTCTTTAAATCACATAGAAAAATAATTCATTTCGGGATATATATAGATAGGTATAATTATTTTATTCAAGCTTGTTATCACTCTCATCTATCAATTTATAGTCAGTTATAATACCATACATCCACCCAATTATATTTCATTGGGAAACTGGTCCCATAAATCCAGTTGGAGCGACCATATCAAACGGATAAGCGACAGTTTTCAGTTCCCTGACCGGGTGGTTTTCCCCGATGTTGTTGCACTGATTTTCGAGGCCTCAACTTTTTTGGCCCTAGAATTAGACTATGAATGGCACCAAAGCTTAATCCAAAAAAAAATACCATCAAAAGAGTTATTCTCCCTCCAAATCTCCTACAACTTCTAGTCCTCGTTCAAAATCCCCTATATATAGATCAAAATTTGTTCAATCTTCTTCCAAGTCTCCTAGTTCCCTTCCCAAATAAATCTCCCCTGATTATGCCCCAAAATCGCCTGAAATAAATACCTTAATAAATAAATTGGAAGAAATTTCTATTTCGTCATAAAAGCCTGTACTTTCTGAAACCTATGAAGGAAGTGTTACTTCAATATTACAAGGCACTAGTTTATTAACTTGTTCTAAGAGTAAAAATCTCAGAATAATCCCTTTTGAGTTTCCTCTTCATTCTCAACGTAGGAAATATCTGATATCTGAGACTCAAACATCCACTAGTGAGATTCTTTCATCTTCTTCCCCTCCAACTCCATCATTTATTCCTCCCTCTATTACATCTTCTCAACCGATTTCTTCATCAATTCATCTCTTATTCTCAGACTATAAGCTTTGCTTCAAGCAGTACCAATTCAGTTGTTGTTTCCTCTTCACCTACATCCACCACTGTAACTACGTCTTCTACTCCAAATCCTTTGTCAGGACAAGTCAATCCTCTGATTCACACAATGGAAAATAGACCTTGGACTCATCCTAGATTTGTTCAATTAGCAGGTCCTCTTCATCCTTTACCTAGCATCCAGAAATATGGTTGCCTAAGTATAATCCAGACGACGGTCTCCCTGCAGAAGAACATATCCATAATTTCATGTTGTCTATGAATCTAAATGATGTCTCTGAAGAAGATTGTGTAGTAAGATTTTTTCCCTGTACTTTTCAAGGATCATCTAGATTATGGTACTTTTCATTACCACCAGGAACCATTACTAGTTGGGACATATCTGAGGAAAAATTTCTGACTAAATTTGGTGATGATCGTACTACTGCTACTCTCACCAATGATCTTTCAAATCTCAAAGCAAATGCAGGTGAAAAGATTAAATATTTCAATTCCATATTTAATAAATTGCTCAATAAAATCCTAGCTACATCTAAACCAAGTGTAGATGTACAAATTCAATGGTATATATACTCTCTTCTTTCTAATATAGCAATTTTTGTAGATAGAGCCAATAAGGCTACTTGGTAGAAAATATTAAAGAGGCCCTTTTTGTAGAAAAGAGAATTCTTGCTTTAGAAAAGAAAAATGCACAAGAGGATAGAAAAACTAAAAAGATTTATTTTAAGGATAAACCCAAAAAGAAACATCTAAGGATCCTTATGATCTTGAGGGATTACAAAAGGTTCTTAAAACTACGTCAAATGACATGGTTGAAATAAAGAAATAAATAGTTGAATCTTCTTCGAAGAAACCTTTCATATCTTTTAAGAAAACTCAAGCTTCAAATTCTCAACCTCCAAATGTAAGCTCAAATGTTGAATCAGATCAAGACAAATATCAAGATGAAAGAATATTATCCCCATAAGAATCAAAAGATGAATAATTAGTCTAAGTTCATGGATTATGGGACTTTATTCTTCCTACATCCGATAATGAAGGTGAAAATGAGGTGCTATCAGTTAACACTATAAGTAAAAAATCTATTGATCTTCCTAAGTCTCCTCAAAAGCAGAAATCTTCATCCCCTGTTGTTAAGGATAATTTTTTTAACAAAAAGACTCCTTCTCCTCAATCAAGCCCAACTTTTCTACCACTCCATCTACATCAAAGACCTTAGTTGTCTCTGATACTATTGAGTATAATATAGTGGAAGATATGAAGAAAATGAAGGAAAATATCTCCATGTATGAGGTGAGTAAATTAAAACAGAAGCAAAAAATCTTACTCAAAGAGCTAAACACAATCCCTGCTTCACCCTTACCTACCTCTGTTACTTCCAAAGCCTCAAAAGGAGTTGGAAAACCTCCTACTGTTTCATCTAAAAAATTCAACGCAAATGGTGCTATTCTAATCGAAGACATATCTAATTCACATACTCCTTTTCTTTTGACTTTTGAAGTTTTAAAAAAAAAGTGCATAATTGTCTAATAAACTATGTAGCTTCCTCAAATATCATGTTGTATTATGTTTTATTGAAGTTAAATATTGCTCCAAAAAAGTTTGTAGTACATGTTGTGTAATTAGGAAGAACGAAAGTCAAGGTAATAGGAGAAATGAATTTTTTCCTCATCAGACTAACATCTAATTCAAAAGTTAATCAAGTAATTGATATTTTGGTTGTTGATATTCCTGAATTTTACGTTTTAATTCTGAGTAGAGATTGGTCAGAATATCTTCATGGTTATTTTGTAACTGATTGGTCTCATATGTGGCTTCCCTACAATAATAAACCAAATCAAATTCGATTTGACCATGAAAAAAATAATAAATATCCAGTAACTGACTTCGAGGATGAAAATGAACCCATGGATTTTACTAATAACATTCTTGTAAATTACTTTGTTGGAACTTTTTTAAGCAACTTCAATGGACATAAATATCTATTTCTTATCAAATTATTTAATTCACAAATCGAAAAATTTCTTAGTCATACTCTTCCAAATGTATAAATATCATAGATAAACCTTGTGTTAAAACTTTATTCTGGACATTATAATTTGATGGATCAAAATCTAGTGAAGGTGCAAGAGTTTGTTGCATACTAATTAGTCTGGAAGGAGAAAAGACAATATTGGAATGTAGGCTAGAATTTGAGTGCACAAATAATATTGTAGAATATGAGGCACAGGTCCAAGGCTTGTACAAAGAAATAGATCTTGGGGTTAAATATCTTCAAGTATATGGTGACTCTAAAATAGTTATCAAACAGGTAAGAAATACTATTCACTGTATTTATGGTCATCTCAAGCATTACAATCTCTTACCTCACAATTCTTAGCATTCAATATCTTGTCTATTCCAAGGCTCCCAAATGCAAGCGTTGACCTTCTAGCTAATGTAGCATCCAGAATTATTCCTTCTGAGGATTACAGTTTAGATAGATTTTCTATAGAATTGGTTTTTTTCCCATCTATTCCTCATAATGCCACTAACTGGAGGGTATTTAACAATGATGAAGATGTTCTAATCTTTCTCACATCAGAAGGGTCATATGATGATTAGCTAATCGATGAAGATGAATATCAAAGACAATTGAATCAAAATCTGAAGAGAATGCGATACCTAAATATGTGGTTAAACTTGAAGATATTTATGATCTCAAAGACGGGTTTAAGAAGGTTACTAACTCTAAACTACAAAGTTCAACTTTAAGGTTTGAACTAGTAAACCTTGGCGCAAATCTCAATCCTGAGAATATTAATCTAGGACTTAATCACTTGTCTGATGAAATATTAACCTTCATTCATTTACTAAAGAAATACAAGAACGTTTTTGCATGGAAATGTGAAGATCTCAAAACATATGATACCTCCATTATCTAACATACTATCCCAATGACATCCATTGAAAAACCTATACAACAAAAGCTAAGGAAAATTCACCCTGATCTTGAATTTCAAATCAAATCTGAACTGAATAAACTCCTCAAGGATAAGATCATCTTCCATGTTAGGCATTCAAAGTGGGTCTCAAACTTAGTCCATGTTAGGAAAAATAATGGTGGCATTCACATTTGTATATATTTTAGGAACTTAAGCAAAGCTTGCTTGAAAGACAATTTCCCATTACCACCTATGGAACAAATTTTGCAATTAGTTGCTGGATCTGAATTAATGTCTTTCCTTGATGGATTTTCAGGCTGCAATCAGATTCTGGTTCATCCTAAAGATAGGTTAAAGACTACATTTAGAACTAAATGGGGCACTTATGCTTATCATAAAATTCCTTTTGGTCTAATCAATGCAGGAGTGAATTTTCAAAGAGCAATGGATGTTGCTTTCAAAGGACTAATAAACATAATTGTGGTTGTATACTTAGATGATATAACCATTTATTCCAAGAAAAGAAGCGACCATTATCACGATCTTAAGAAAATTCTTATGGAATTTCCTTAAATCCCAAAAAGTCTTATTTTTATTTAAGTGAAGGAAAAATTTTAGGATTTATTGTGTCAAAATAAGGCATTTGCATAGATCTAGAAAGGATAAAGGTAATTTCTGAAATATCTCTTCCCCATAACAAGAAATCATGCAGTCCTTTTTAGGACAGATAAATTTTGTTAAGATATTGTTCCTAACTTTTCCCAAATTGTTTTACCATTGCAAGTAATTATTAAGAAAAACACACTTTTCAAATGGGGACACAATGAAAGAGAAGCCTTTGATATAATCAAGAAAGACATCATAAATACTCCTTCTCTAACTACCTCGAATTTTTCTAATCATTTCATTTTATATACGTTTTCTTCTCAAACATCTTATGTTGTTGTGTTAACACAAATCAATGATAAAAATATTGAAGCATGCATTTCCTTCTTTAGTTAAAATCTCCAAGGTCCTGAACTAAATTATTCAGAAGTGGAGAAACAAGCCTTTGTTGTTTACAAATATTTAAATCATTTCAGACCTTTTCTTCTAAAAACACACACCAAGGTAATAGTTCCATTTTAGCCAGTAAGGCGACTTCTTATTCAAAAGTAACTGGGAGAAAAGAGAGAAAATTGGGTTACTGCTCTGCAGGAATATGACATTGACATAAGACCGGCCAAAATCATTAGAGGGAAAAGACTCTGCAGATTACTATCTGGGGCATCCAACATATCATATGATGAAGATTCATGTACATATTACACATTGTTGAGGTAAGCCTAAACAACTTTGAATCATAGTATGCTGATCTTATATTTTATTTAAAAAATGGATATGCTCCCACATAACTCAATTATAAAAGAAAAAGAGCTTTGATATTGAAAGCTAATCAATATCAGATCATAGATAATGTATTATTTAGTAAAAACTATGACTTTGTACTATTAAGATGCCTTGAAAAGTCTGAAGAACAGAGGATTTTGCAGGAACTCCATGATGGACCCGAAGGTGGACATTTTAGAAGAGATACCACAACACACAAAATCCTTCATGCGGGATATTATTGGCCAACATTGTTCAAATACGCTCATGCATATGTTAGAAAATCTAAAACATGCCAAACTGCTGTTGGAAGACAAAGAAAACCCGCCTTACCCTTGCAGCCAATCAACATTGAACAACCTTTTGAGCAATGGGAACTAGATATCATAGGTGATATTGTTCCTAACTCATCCAAACAGCATATATATATTATCACTGCGACAAACTATTTTACTAAACGGGTGGAAGTTGTTCCACTAAAGGTAGCTAACTCTGAGGTCGTCATTGAATTTATCGATCAATTCATTATCACTAGGTTTGCCTTACCTAATTCACTTATGTTTGATAATGCATCTTACTTTTAGGGTAATAGTATGACTGAATTTTCTCTCAAAATAGCTTTTAAACTTAAATATTCCACTAATTACTATCCCCAAGGGAATGGTCTAGTAGAATCAACAAAAAAAAATATCATAAGAATCATAAAAAGGAATATTGATCAGAGCCAGAAAATTTGGCATGTATTTAACATTTTCACTATGGGCAAATAGGATTACCTAGAAGGCCTCTATAGGTTCTTCTCCATTCAATCTAGTTTATGGGAAAGAAGTTGTAATTCCATCAAATTTATTTCTTCCTTCATTAGCCCTAGTTCAATTTATTGATGAAGTACCTTCTTCTTCCTTACAATTAATAATGTATCATATCCTTAAACTATAAGAGGAAAGGGAAAAGGCCAAATTAACTCATGCTCGACACCAGCAGATTGTAAAAAATTCTTTCGATGCAAATTTTGTTTCCCCAAAATCATTTCAGTTTGGAGACCTCATCCTTAAGTGGGAAAAGGCACATGAGGAAAAAGGTAAGCATACCAAATTCCAAATAATGTGCCTTGGACCATTTCAAATCATAGAACAAATTGACACATCAACCTTCATGTTACAAGATCTTCAAGCGAGAAAATATTTTCTTCCTGTCAACGGGCTGATTTTGAAAAAATTATTTTTTTAGAAGAAAAATTTCTTCTAAATGTACCATACTCATACTTTCATATTTTTAGAATAATAATGTTTGATTATATACTTTTGGCTTTTGAAAACACCTCTGAATTGTTTGATAACTTTTTATTTTTGAAGAATAAAATTTTTTGAGGAAATAACTACAAACTCGAAAATTGAACGAATATTATATAACTCTGAAAAACTGGAAAAAAATAAATAAATAAAAATAAAATAAACAAAATATTAAAAAAAATCCATTGGAATTGTAAATTTTGTAAACCTAAAGTTTGTAAAGTCTTTTTACTTTATTATCACTCAGAAAATGTGCATCTTTACAAAGTAAAGACTAGTTGTCACTACGCATCTTTAACTCTAAGTTTTCATCCAAAAACTCTTAAGGAGAAAATGATTCTCCCCATCCATTAATTATGCTTTTTCTAGAGTGTCATTCAAAAATATAAAAAAAAAAACTTAAAAGTATAGGGGGTCTCATCATGAGCCTGCTTACCACGATCATAAGTAAATAATAAACTGACATTACCACTATTTCATATCAAACTAGGGTAATGGCTCATGATTATATATTAATCATAAGGCAAGGGGTCTCATCACGAGCCAGCTTGTTCAGTCCAATTATAACCAAAATCTAAAACCCCTTAAATTTCGCCTTTGGGCTAAAGTCGCCTAAGTGTATCCACAGAGCCAGCTTGTTCAGTCCAATTATAACCAGTGAATGGCATTGTCACTTTCTGGTCTCCAAGCTAGGACAATGAATTTTTAAGAACAAGAAAAAAAAATTATATGATTAAGGATTTATCTCAAAAATATTGTAATAATAGATGGATGGAATATTGAATCATTGATGGTTAAAAGGTAACCTTGTCGAGGCTATAAATGTCTTATGGAAGCAGTGGCTCTACCTATGACAAAAGGAGTAAATCAAAAGGCTAAGTTACAAAAATACACTTACTTTATCTTTTAAACTATTTGATGATTGATATAGAGGAATGAAGATGTTTATTTATGAAAGGTTTCTGAAAGATTAGCAATAGGATGAGTTTCTTTTTTTCTTTTTTTCTTTTTTTTCTTTTCTTTTGAGTAATTTTATTCATTCAAATATTTCGAAAACAATTTTTGTTTCCTTAGTTATTTTTACTTATTTAAGGATACTAAGAAATCCATTTTTCAAAGATAACTGGTTCTTCCAGTGAATCGTCAACTGTTGTGCTATTCAAAAACCCCTATTAACTTAGAATACTTACCTTAGAAAAATAACGGGGACCCTTTTAAAAAAATTTAGAGTAGAACAAATAAAACCCTTAAGAGATTAATTCAAAATAGAAATATGAATGAAATGGGTTTAAAACGTTGAGGACACTTAAGCGGAGAATGTTAAGTAAACATATAAGTAAATTGAAATATCGCATGAAAGACATATGGCTCCTAAAAATCCACTCAAAACAAGTTGTGAGGCGAAATACAACAAATCACTTTAATAAAGGAAAAAGGCTTTTTCTAGAATAATATTCTACGAGGAAGAAACTGTGGGATCCACTACCGCCACGTAATCAATTTCAAATCACATTTCTCATTTTTATCATGATAATCTTAAACCATCCTTCACATTTCCCTAATGTGATATAATCTATCGCATCGCACTTTCGCTACGTGACCACTCTTTCCCCTTGCTCATTTCCATCAAAATTGCGATTGCGATATCACAATCAAAGAAATGTAGTTGATCAGAATTCTAAAATGGTTCACACACAAATAATATCTGCGATGCAAAAATATCTTGTTTAAATGTTAGAATGATCATGTGGGAACATCAACCCATGCTTTCCATTATTTTCATAACTTAAATGGTTTTTACAACTCATGCCTCCAAAAATTATTTGACCAGAAGAGTATTGATTTTTTTTATTACCTTCGTGCCAAGTTTCATTCGCTCGTTATTTCCATTATTTCAGTACTTTCTTATTTTTAAAACAAGATTCCATATTTTATGCTTATCATTCTTGATTGTTCACATGCGAGTCCAAATAAGCATAGCTCTTCATAAATGTTTAAAGCTACGAAGAAATCCAACAACCCCATGGCACCCATAAATCCTACAGCTACTGCTAGTGAAATAACAGAGATGCCCCCTTTATTCATAGACACGACATGAGGGTGATCCTAATTTATGCAGGAACGCAATAATATACAAAAATAAACATAAACACAAAGATGTAGTGGAAATAAAACTCCATTTCATTAATATCATATAACATAAATATGCTTACAGACATAATGGGAATAAACTAGCTAGGGCACTCGTAGCTTATCTTTAAAAAGAGATGTGGCAGCTACAGGCCTCTGAACTGTGTTACAATGAGGCTTGAAGGCCTATTTATTGTTTAGAAACAACGTAAAACCCTAAACATCCAAAAACCTAACCCTAGGAGATGAAGTGCCAAAACTATGGGCCCCGTTTGGGTAAATTGGTACATCAACTTCTTGAGGACATAACATTGGCATATGATCTCCATTTGACACGCTCAATACCTCGTCAAAAATAACTATCTGAGGAATAAAAATTTTGAGTGAGACAAATCAAAAGATCTTCCATGTTGCTCCTGGTTTTCCCAAAAATCGTTGTTTAGGGCCTCAAAACGGCTCCGAAAGTTCAGGACTTGAAAAAATACTAAAAATAGTAAACTGTGTTGAAACTGAAAAACTCAAAGAAACAATGGTGGGGGTCCTAGTGTAATAGGCGAGTGGCCACCAATATCCACCTAGATCATTCCTCCCCTTTAGGAAGCAATGCTCCCCATTGCGTTGAGTTCCTCCATGAGATGAGGGAAATTTTGCTGAAATGGGTCCCCGGTGAGACACTTGCCTTGGTGATGATGTATGGCCCACATCGGAGCCAGTGAAGCTTGCAATGGGGTCCAGCAAGGTGCTCCTTCTGCAAATGTAGCCACATTTTGTCGCCCACCTGCAATTTTTGTTGCACCCAATGCTGATCACTGCAATGCTTGTACTTGGCATTGGATTTTTCCAAGATGTCATGGACTTGCTTGCAGACATGCTAGATGCGTTCAATAAATTTGGTTTCTTTATCAGCCTCAGAAAGTACATGTTTGGATTTTGTATGTGCCGTCGCATGAAGTATCGCAACATTAGGTGGCGGCGCTCCTGGGGTCATATCAATGGAGTGCTTGACCTGACAGTGTAAAGGAACCTTTGTGGGTGAGGATAAAATGTCCTTGTATTACTCCAAGACTGTGTGCATCTTTTGTTGTCGTGGAGGGGAGAATTGTTTAGAGCTTGTGGTTGCAATCTTCTTCTTTCCCTATGGGCGAATTTTAATGAAAATAAATTTCCTAGTTTGGGAAATAATCTTATTGTTCTGCTTTTCAATGATCAAAGAGATGGACGGAGGCAGTACTACCTCCGGTATCTTGTACAACTTATTTCCCAAAGTAATGATAACAGAACAAGGTCTAGACTCATACACAGCATGTCTCTTCCACAAGTATGTTTGGCCCAATAATACGTCAGACACATCAAGAGGAGAAACATCACACAGTACCTCATCTATGAATGGCTTGATGATGTACGGAAGGTGGCACTGCTAGCGGACGTGGAGATATCTTCCTTGGTGAAGCCACCCAATGGTATAGGGTTGCGGGTGTGTTGTGGTCAGTAGGCTGAGCTGCCTTATGACCTTTGCTGAAATGAGGTTCTTTTGGCTTCCTCTATCAACAAGAAATTGTAGTGGAGAACCCTTCACCCACATCTGGGAATGGAAGAGGCGCTCTCCCTCCTCTAGATCCTAGGGCTCCTCCCTCTGGAACTTGGTGGTGGAAACAATAGCACTGGGTTATGCATCAATTATTTACTTTCCTTTGTCATTTCCCTTCTCCGATTCTGAATCGAGATTAGAACATGCATCTGATTCGGATGCCTTCAATTCAGCCACCAGCGAATATTTGGCCCGACACTCGCTTGTGTTGTGAGTGGATTTGTTATGAAATTCACACCACTTTCCCGTGTCCTTCTTTGGATTTTTGGTGTTGTTCTGAGTCGTCCTACTATGGCTTTTCCCCTTGTTCTACGGTTCGAGGAAGCCTTTCCCTGGCTTCAGATTCGCAGATTCAAAGTCTCGCTTCTTCTTCTTAAATTTCTACTCGATCTTGGTGGCATATCGATATGTTGTGCTAAATGAGGTAACGTCGAGAAACTCCATTTCCTCCTGAATTTATCTGTTCAAACAGCTGCAGTACTTGAGCACCAAATGTTTATCTGAATCTTTAATACCCAACTTTGTGCGTAGGGTATGGAACAAATTTGTTAGCTCATGCACATCTTGGTCCCTTTGATGCCGCAATGTATTCCATTAGATGTACTTGTCATCATGGCTCCCCACGGGGTAATATTATTCCTTGATGTCGTCTCAGAATGAATTCCAAGTGGGTCTGGCCGAGAACAAAGAGGGTTCCCTCTCGTCCTTTTGCTCATAGTAGGTTTCCCACCAGTATTTGACATGGGGGGAGGCTTTGAGGAGTGAAAAAGTAATCTTTTCTCAGTCGAAGAAATCATGGATCGAGAAATACCCTTCCATCAAATTCAACCATCTATCTTTAGCGTCTGCATCTATTTGGCCTTCAAATATAGGAATGTCGAAGTTTACTTGTACCTTGAAAGGATTGGTGCTTCAGAGTGGATGTTTGATGTAGATGTGTCGTCGGTGGGTAGCCATTGAAGGATCTGGGCAATGTTATCCATCATCATGTTCCTTTGTTTCTTGAGGGCCTCCTCAAGAAATATTTTGATAGGATCTCCTGCTCCCTCGTATTTCATCTCTTTCATCATGGGAGGTCATCAGGTTTTGCGAGGCTGATCTTGCAAGGGTTCAACCAGATCGAGCCCTAACTCCTTATACCCTAACCTCGTTGGGGGGTGTGAAAAGAAAAACAAAGAAAGAGAAAACCGCTCTAATACCACTGATCCAAATTTATACAAGAACGCAATAATATACATAAATAAACATAAACACAAAGATGCAGTAGAAATAAAACTTCATTTCATTAATATCATATAACATAAATATGCTTACATACATAATGGAAATAAACTAGCGAGGGCGCTTGTAGCTTATCTCTGAGAAGAGATGTGGTGGCTAAAGGCCTTTGAATTGTGTTACAATGAGGCTCGAAGGCCTATTTATTGTTGAGGAATAATGGAAAACCCTAAAAATCCAAAAACCTAACCCTAGGAGATGAAGCACCAAAACTATGGGCCTTGTTTGGGTAAATTGGTACATCAACTTCCCGGGGACATAACTTTGGCATATGATCTATGTTTGACGTGCTCAATACCTCATTATAAATATCTATCCGAGGACAACAACTTTTGAGTGAGAAAAATTAAAGGAACTTCCATATTTCTCTGTTTTTCCCAAAAAACATCGTTTGGAGCCTCAAAACATCTCCGGAAGTTCAGGGCCCGAAAAATGCTAAAAATAGTAAACTATGCTGAAATTGATAAACTGAAAGAAACAATGATGGCGGTCCCAGTGGAATAGGAAGGTGGCCACCAACATCCACTTGGATCAGCGAGTAAGAGAGTGGTTCTTCTATTGGTAAGCAATGTATAGTCTATTTGAAGATGACAAACCCCATAGGGTTGAATGAAAATCTATTGCATGTGCTTATGATTCTTCAGAAGCTACTATAGAAGAGGTCGCCAACTCTTTTCTACACTGGATTGTTGCACGTCCCAAAATTTTACTATATACTGATATGGTAAGATGGATAATCGACAATCTCAATATTGGAGACAAAAATTTCCTGAAAAGCAGAGGAAGAATGATAGGATATTTCAAAGTTGAAGATTTGAAGTCAATGTACCACATTCCAGACCCAGAGAAAGTCTACGATAAATCATTTCTAGCACAATTTTCCAAGGACAATGAGCTAAAGTCAAATCCTATAAATAAATGGGGGAGCAACCCAAACAAAATAAAAATGATGATAAGGGTATGTATTCCATTGATTCCCTTGCTAATCCCTATTGCTATATTGTTGCAATGATGTTTAGACTCTTCGTCAACCTAATACCACTAAATTCTCAATTGAATGGGTTCCGCTTATGGAAGCGGTTACAGATTCTTATATCATGGATTGTGGAACCATTTCGTCCAATAATATCACCACCCATATTCTTGAATACAGAAGGAATCGTTCCATTTCATCCAAAATCTTCCCCCATTTTACATGAGTTCTTATATTATGGATTTTGTATGTTTTACCTCAGATTTTCCAATTATGGGTTGGAAATGGAATACCCAAGACCCTCTTCCCATTCATGTCTAGCATGGTATTTTATGCGAATCAAAATATGAAAATCATTTCTATAAAATCTTCCATGGAGTTATGTTCCCATTATTTCAAGTTGTGTTCAATGAGAAAGCCCCCAAATTATCCAAGGAAGCTCAAGTAGACTTCTCCTCCATTGGAAAATGGTTCAGTGAAGAATTATTTACCTATGTCAGAGTATTTGGAAGCTTGTCTCAGCCACATTTTTTACCATTCTATGTTATGGATAAGCTTCTCGCAAGATAAATCACTTATCAAATTGTCGGTAATAGATTGACTAATTTTTTGAAAAAAACAAAGAAAGCTTCATGGCCCTATTTTCCTATTCACTATGGTGTCTACGCGTTAGAAAAGTATAAGCATGCAGGATTAGAGGTCAAACAAATTCTATGCTTGAAATTGTATACAATTTCAAACAAACGATATGACCCAAACTAAGTTGCCAATGATTTCACAACTCAAGTTAAAATCAGACCATTTGTGCATGAATACGATGATTTTGATGACTTGTTTGACTCAGTCGAGACTTATTCTGCATTTTAGAAGTTAGCAGCATCATGCCTCAATCCACAACAGCTTTCAAGGTTCAATAATTATAGAAACAAAATATTAGAAATTACTCCTTTAAATATAATAGAGGTATCCCAACACATCGCACAGAAAGAGAAGGAAAAAAAGAAACCACCTAAGGATACTGAAGTCCTTAGCAAAACAGAAGAGGATAAGTCTGTTGATGTTCATACTAAGGATTCACAGTTTCCAAGTAACTTAAATGATGTATGGAATGATTTTAATCAACAAATCCAAGGAGACTAGGAAATGGTGATCATTGATCATCAAAAAAGAGTGGAAAGACCTCAAAGAAAAAGTCAGAACTCATTTATTGTTGGTTCAATTGATAATTCGGTTAGCACAGAACAAGTGGAATTCATCTTGGCCTACCCTACTTCATAAATTGTATTGGAAATTGAATAAATTCCTCCTATAGATATATTCTATAGTCACAGGCAAAAAGATGTCATGAGCAGGCAAAGGAAAAGGACGAGAGTAGAACAGTCTCAACTCCTTGTTCCTGAATATGTTCCAATGGACATAGTTTGTAAATATTCGCAAGTAGATCCTTCTCAGGATCTAACTCGTTTGACTCTTTTCACAAGAGCCTATCCATTTTCCACTATAGATAAGGCCATCGAAGTTCAACATTTAATCAAAGAAAAGGATGAAAGAATCATTCAATTGGAATAGGAATTACAAGAAGAGAAGCAGAGTGTCAATCAACAATTACAGGTACAAGTATTATAGCTCTGAGTGAGCATAGATCAATCGAAGTTGCAGCACCAATCTGAAATTGGTGCTAAGGATACTAAGATACATCAATTACAATTCATTGTTGAGCGAATGAAAGAAAATCCGAAAATAGATGAATTCAAGAAGGAAGCATTGGAATTGAATACCCTGTTGGCACAACAACAAGTTGTTTTCTACCAAAAGTTGTCTAGTATTATTGAATTATGTGAAAAAAATGATTCACTAATGAATCAATTAGTGGACCAAAGAATCTACATTGAAGAGATCGATGATAAAGTGTCACAGTATGTCACCTGGCAAGATACTATTGAAGGCCGAAAGGCTAATCTTCCTGAGATTGAATATTCCAGAAAGGAAATTTTATTTACTGATTGGGACATACAATTGAAACAAGCTGAAAAGGTGATTTGCAGAGCTAGAGATGTTGCTAATAATATTGTTGAAATAGTTAGCCAGAATATCATTGCTGCTAATCTTATTGATAGATTCCCTCTTGGTTCTCTACCTATTGTTAAATATTTGATAAGGAAATGGCGGGAAATGTCCAAGGATCAGGAAATTGGAGAATTTGGACTGGGAAAAGTATTGGAAATATTTGGTTAAGCCACATAGCCAATGGCTAATGTTGCATTGTCTAATAGATACTTATTCCTACATGATACCTCCACTTTTAGATGCAATTTATGTAGGACAGTTGTGCATCAGTCCAGGCCAACCTCCTGAGGTTCAGCCTATGCTCAACATCCTTCAACTAAAGGAACGAATGGAAAATGAGACAATAGTGCAATCTTGAAGCGAGTCATCCCAATAAATTATGTTTTTGTTTTTAATTTCACTTATTTTAAGGAGAGTTATTTAAACTTCCTCAAATCATTATGTTATTACTATTCTTAAACTCTTTATTTTATTATATAAACCCCTTCATGTCTTTTAAGAAGGGGTCCTGAAATTTTGAAAGGAAGACTTTACAGAAGTCGCACTTTTGTAATCTTAAAGTTTTATTAATAGAAAAGGATGGACCAGATACTATTTTTCAAATGAGAAGAGATAACATATACATGGTAATTTTATCTTTATGTTGATTTTTTGTTTCAAATGAGAAATAATTGATTTTTCTTATGATGTTTTGTTATATGTAGCTTTTTAACACAATCTAGAATTTATTCACTTTTGAACATGTTCGATTGCCATTTTTTACCATTTTTTATATACATATTCAATACATGCAATAAACATATGTGATATATGCTTATTCAATTGATTTAATTAACTATCTAATTAAATCAATTATTTTAGATTGTTTTCATCTCTCTAAGTGTTTGTATAATCTTTATTTGCATTCGCTAAAAGATCATCTCTTTAAATCGCATAGAAAATAATTCATCCTAGGATAGATATAGATAGGTATATTTATTTTCTTCAAGATTTTTATCACTCCCATCTATCAAGTTACAATTATTTATAACACCATCCATCCACCCAATTATATTTCACTGGAAAACTGGTCCCATAAATCTAGTCAAAGCCACCATATCAAACAGATAAGGGATGGTTTTCAAGTTCCCGACCAGGTGGTTTTCCTCGATGTTGTTGCACCAATTTTCAGGGCCTCAGCAAGACCAAAAGCACCATCTGGGTACATTCAGGGGGGAATTTAAGACATTTTTGAAGGGTTATTTCAGCACTAACATCACCATGAAGAAGGTATTTGAGGACCTTAGAAAGGTTGATGAGGCAAAGTGATACCATGTTTTGGGGGGGGGCTCATGAAGATCTCATTTTTATTCTTAAAAACCTAAAGTCACAAACTCCTCATCCTTCTGTATAGTCCTATCAAAATTCATTTGAACAAAATCATAAGGAGGTAACCTTGGAGATCACCTTGGAGGGCACTCCACTTTCTAGTATATAATTATATGTTTTTCAAGCTACTCACTAGCCTAGGCCAATGTAACAACCCTAGTCACCCATTAGGGCATATTACTATCTTTGTAACCTAACATCTTAAAAATTTCCTTTGATTCTGGTACACATACGTTCGATACCATGCATAATTTATTCCCTCTAAGGAATCTATAACAACCTAAATTATCCATTCACTTTGTTACCATCATGTTTATCTTATTTACATGCTTAATGCACATTATTAGGAAATGCATCATGTACTTAACCATTGCAGCATAATTAAACATATAGAAACACATGTAATTCATAAGAAACATGTAATTTAAAATTTATCACAACAAAGAACAAATAAATATAGCATAACACTTATCTTGGAGAAATGGCATCAACTAGTTGCAAGCCTTAGACATTACACCCACCCATATATTGTGTCGTTCATAATCTCTCAACAACTAGTCACAATCGAGATGGGGTTATGACTCCACTAGGGAAAATGGATACCTAAAGTTAGCTATGGTACACAACTGCACTATCAAGGTAATAGGCCAAGGTACTTGAATCTAGAAACCTCCATATAATAACCTCTCATCCCACATCAGCCTACACAATCCAAGGTAGTGTACCGCCTTCTTGACACATGCATTCCAAAAAAATATTCCACTACCCTTACAAGATTCATAATTTAGGTCATTCAAAGATGTCTCAAAACCCCATGGCTTCGAAGAGTTCCAAATACCCTCGAAAGTTTCATAGTACCTTACTAGCCTCACACCAGAGAAATTCATGCCCATACCTAAATCCACTCAAGATTAACAAGGTAGAAAAAATTACAGGGTAACATCGTCTTCCTCCACTTGGAATTTTAGTAACCATCCATATCCCCCTCATGGAATCGAATGAACAAAATGAATGGAATAAGACTAAAAATCCCCCCATTTTTGTGCATGTGCCCTTTTTTACAAGTTCCACCTCATGAAGCCATAAGGACTTAAGATAAAAAACTTCACTTTTGACTTTATTCATAGTTTAATAATGGCTTATCCCCTAGGCTTAAGCTCCTCATCACTTAGCCCTTGGAAAAAATTTCCACTCGTGGAGAGGTAGCCCCCCATACTCTCTGACTTGGTTTATAGTAGCAATGTATTTATTAATATGCATGTGATTACATATTTACAAAGAAACCTCTCTAGCTTATTATCACATAGGCTCACCAACCTATAATCACACAATAATTCGAGCCTCAAAACATACGCACACTGACCAAAAACATGTATATACATGGGCAGACTGGCCCCAAAACACTTCATGACTAACCAACCTAAATATGAATATAAAATACACACAAGGATCATCCTTGGGGTTTTACATTTCCCTCCCCCTCATTTATGCATTGTTCTTATAGAATTATATACATATACAAAACCAAAATTATTCAAAAAAATAAAGGCACTCCTCCCTCATGGCATATTCATGATTCCATGTAGCAACCACAAGACCAAAATGTGTCCACTACACCTTTACCAAAGTGAAGACTCAATTTTGAAGCACCTTGAACTTTCTATCTAAAATTCCCATTGGTTGAACCTAAAAATCTCCCTATGGGTCCAACTAAATCACATTCCATTCAATTAAATGGTTAGCACCATGAACACACTTTTTAAGAAATGAAATATGAAACACATTATGAACATGCATGCATGTTGGTAATTCAAACCTATATGAAATTGGGTAAATCTCCTCTAATATCTCAAACTGCCCACAAAATCTAGTTACCAACTTTGAGCAGCTTTCTAATTTTAGTGAACTCTTCTTCGTATTTACCTTCAATAAAACATAGTCATCAACTCTAAACTCCATATTTTTCTTGTTCTTATCCACATATTTTTTATTATTTTCATCTTATCCTAGGTAGCCTTGAAGTTCTATTTGATTTTCACCACTTGATATTCCATTTCTCTAAGAAAATATAGTGAAACAATGGCCCTATCCACTAGATTGTCCCAACTCACAAGTGTTTCACATTTCCTACCATATAAGGCCTCATATGGGCTCATATTCAAAGATGTTTGATACCCATTTTTATATGCATACTTCACAAAGTGAAAATACTCTTCCCATTTTAATGATTTCTCCATTACATACATCTTCAACGTGTCTTCAACTACTATATTGACCCTCTTCACTTCTCCATCTATATCTAGATGATATGATGTATTGAAGTTCAAATCAGTTTCAAATCCCTTGAAAAATCCTTTCTAAAAATTTGATGTAAATTTGGGATCTTTGTCTAAAATAATTTCCCTATGCACACCATGTAACGTGTGAATTTACTTCATGTATATTTTAGCAATATTTGATTATTTATCTTTTGGCTTCACTGGAATAAAGATTTCATCTTTAGTGAGCTTATCCACCAATATCATGATAGAATCATGTTTCCTCATGGCTCTAGGAAAATTTGTAATGAAATCAATAGAAGAAAATTTCCCATTTCCACCCTTAAATGGGTATTAATTGTAGTAATATTGCTAGATGCTTATCCTCATCCTTCACCTTTTGGAATTCCAAACACCTAACTATACAATCAATTTCTTGAGATTCAACAAGATGATGAGCTTAGTGAAAATCAATCACCTTCACTAAGTGGGCCCGCAGGCTATTTTTAGGTGTAAGTCTATTTTTAGACTGTCTATTTTTAGACATGGTGATCATATTTCAGAAGTTGCAGGATGTTATTTGTGGATGGTTGGTCAAGTTGGAAAAATAGATGAAATTCTATTTTTAGAATATTGGGCGAAGCCTATTTATAGATCGTCGATCTAAAAAATAGATGTGTCGATTATTATTAGCCCTTAATAATAATCAGACTCTAAATATCAACTTATTCTCTTGGAGCACTTTATTTCAGTATACAGATTTGGAAAATCATTGGGCTGAATGAATTACACAATTCCTAGGGTTTACTGGTGGTTCATGAATGGAGGACTCAGTTAGAACTGAAGTGGCAAAGTTATGATAGAGTTGGAAGAGTAGTTCATGGAGTTGTTATTCAGTTTAACATAGTTAATGGAGTTAAACTAAGTTGAGCTAGTTGTATCTACTCTAACTGAATGATACACTAGTGAGAGTGGAGTGAATTAATTATTTAATTAATTCACAAATAATAACTCACTAATCAACTGAACAAATACAGCAGTTAACTACAGTGCATGTCAGTTCCAGTGGAGACCCAGTGGAGAGATAGGTGAAAGGGTGAGATGGACTATCTGTTGTGACTATAGTGATGCATTGATTGCATAACACACACATTGGAGCTGCCAATGAGGATTGCGCAGTCAAGGCAAGGCCAATTTGAATTCATTCAGGGGTCCTCTTCAGCAGGGATTGCGTAGTGGAGGCAGGCTATCAAGTGGAAAGAAATTAGTGCATGGATTTGCAGATTTCTTCATGTTAGTGTGTGACGATTGATTGTACTGAGAGCTTGATGTACTAATATTTGTATGAGATTGTTACATGATCTCCAAGATACATAATATATGATAGTTGGGGTTTTTAGCTTCAGGATTCCCCGTTAAACAACTGTGTTATGTGCGATTGTTTTTATTGCTTCATGTGTTTGCAATTGAGTTTTTAAATTTCCGCAAAAGATTAACAGTGGAAGGATTCTGTATTTAGAAAGAAGATAAATATTAGTAGACCAAGAGAATCTGGATATATGCGTGCATATGTTATATAATTTCTACATGGTATCATAGCAGTGTTAATTCTTGAAGATTGCAATTGTGAAGAATTGTTGAGTTTGTGCTGGTGGACAATTCGAATTTGCTGCAGAAATTTCTTGGTGCAGCAGTTGAGTATACATTGAAATGTCTTTCAATGGGTTGCGATTGGAGTATGCCCTTGATGGCAGCTCGAATTACATATCCTACAAGGATAGGATGGAGATGGTGCTGGAAGATAATGGACTGAAGGATTTCATCGATAGCGATGTTCCTAAGCCGGGATCTAGCGATGCTGCATTACTTGACGCATGGTAAAAGAAGGTAGCAAAGACAAGAAGAATTATGTTGGAAGGTGTGAAGGACCATATTGTGTCTAGCCTTCATGGGAAAGCCACTCCATTTGCAATGTGGAAGGCTTTGACATATTTTTTCCAAAGCAGCAGCGACCAGAGGAAGTTGGCGCTGAAAGATAAGCTTAGAAAAATAAAAATGGAGAAGGGCAACAGTATTCCAAAATATCTCACGAAGTTTGTCCACTGTAGGGATGAACTGGGAAGTGTGGGGATTACTATTGATGATGAAGAATTGGTGAGCTTGTCTCTCCTTGGGCTTCCGAATAGTTGGCATAGCTACGAAGACTCTGTCAATGGACGGGAGAAACTATCAATGTGGGAGCGACTTTGGTCGAATCTTGTGTAGGAGGAGATAAAGCAAAGTACCAGGGATGGATCTTCATCGAAGAATGAAGATGAATAGAATTGTGCTTTGGCTTCCAAAGCAAGGAAGGGGAAGGGGAAGAAATCCCATCCAAAATCCGAAGCTAAAGGCAAGAAGCAGGATTTTTCCAAGGTGAAGTGTTTTCACTGTCACGAACATGGGCATTTCACCACTAACTGCCCACAAAAAAAGAATAACAAGAAGGTTCTGGAGCTGCAGTTGGAGAGGCCTCAGCCTCGCAATTTGAACTTTATTTCTCTTTGATCACATGCTTGGTTTCAAACTCAATGCGAGCAGTGTGGTATCTTGATAGTGGTGCGTCTTTCCAAATGACGAGACACAAGGAGTTGTTTAGTGACTTGGAGGAGGACCTTCAAATGCATATAGAGATGGGCGACGATGGTCGATACAGTGCGACTAGCATTGGGACCATTACCTTTGAGAGGGAGTCAGGCAATCCATTTATGTTGAAAGATGTTATGCATGTTCCAGGTCTGAATAATAACTTGGTCTCGGTCGCAATGTTGTTATGACGTTGTTTCAGCGAGGGAAAAGCTTTCCTACGACACAAAAAAAATGGTTCAAACCAAGAGGATAGGGATTCGAGTTAAGGATCTCTACAAGCTGGAGGTATATGGTTGTGTTTCAATGATGGGCAAGGCAGAAGAAGTGTTGAGCCGAGATGAGAGAAAATTATGGCCCAGGATATTGGGCCATCTTCACCATGGCGCTTTGAAGATTTTGTAGCAGATTTATATCGACTTCCCAAGGGTACTTTTGCACGGTTAGATCAGTGCAAGGGATGTACTATGGGTAAGTTTTTGAATACCACCTTTCATGAGAAGGAGAACCGTGCTTTGGTGATCTTGGAGAGAATTCACACAGACGTGTGTGGACCTTTCTTGGTTGCTTCAACAGCAAAACACAGGTATTATGTTATATTTTTTGATGATTATTCTTGTAGATGCTGGATCTTCTTCATGCAAAAGAAGAGTGAAACATTCTCAAAGTTATATGAGTTTAAAGCATTGGTGAAGAAGGAGTCGGGGAATAAAGTGAAGGCTCTACGGAGCGATAATGGTGGTGAATATATTTCGAACGAATTCAAAGACTTATGTAGAAAAGAAGGAATTCAAAGAGAACTCATAGCGCCTCATAACCCACAGTAGAATGGGGTCGCGAAGAGGAAGAATAGAACGATCGTGGGTGTTGCATGAGCTATGCTGCATGACCAGGGCCTACCAATGCACTTGTGGGCAGAAGCATGAAACATTACGGTTTATGTGCAAAATCGTTGTCCTCATAGATTACTTGGCATGAGTACACCTAAAGAAGCTTTTATTGGTAAGAAGCCTAATATTTCTCATTTGAAGATTTTTGGCTCATCTATTTACATTCATGTGACAAAGGACGCCAGGAAGAAGCTGGAGTCGACTGCAGAAGTTGGGATATTTTTGGGGTATACAAAAACACCCCATAATTATTGTGTGTATTTTCCAGACAGTTGGATCACTGTGGTGTGACGGGATATAAAATTCAATGAGGTGAAAGCCATGAAGTTGTCACTTGAGAGGGAGCTACACTTGCATGCAGAGGAGGAACTTCTTGTTCCCAAAGATGAGCCTCTAGATGTGGATCAGCCACAAGAGGGGATTCATGGAGTGGAGGATTCCACTCATGCAGAACCAAACATCAAAACTAGCAGAAAGTGTACCACAGAAGCTGAGAGACTGAAGCGCTATGTGGCACAGAATGTAGGAGTCCCTACATCACAATGCAGACAGAGACAATCACCTAACCGTTTTACTGGATACATGGATCTTATGAGCAAGTGTATCGTGACAAAGCCATCTTCTTTTGAAGAAGCAGTGCAGGAGCCCACATGGGTAGATGCCATGGTGGAGGAGTATGACTCCATTGTCAGAAAAAGTGCTTGGGAGATTGTTCCAAGGCCGGTGGGTAAATCAGTCGTAGGATCAAGATGGATCTACAAGGTAAAGCAAGCTACTGATGGGAGTTTCAAGAAGTATAAGGCAAGATTTGTTGCCTGGGGCTTCTCACAGATCGAGGGGATTGATTATGAAGAAACCTTTGCACCTTTCGCACGGTAATATTCCATAAGGACCATCCTTTCTCTCTCAGCACAGATGGGGTGGCACATTCATCAGATGGATGTGAAGACTGCATTCCTTAATGGGATCATTGAGGAATAGGTGTACATTGAGCAGCCTAAAGAATTTGAGATATTCAGCAGCGATTCGCATGTGTGCAGGCTCAAAAGAGCGTTGTATGGGCTGAAACAAACACCTCGTGCTTGGTACACACAGATCGACAGCGATTTCACTGGACTTGGCTTCACCAAGAGTGAGGTGGATGAAAACCTGTACCAAATTTTGGTGGAGGGTAAGATTTTAATCATTTTTATTTATGTTGATGATTTAATACTAACGAGTGATGAGCATTTGATACACTCATGCAAGGAAGATCTTGCAAAGGAGTTTGAGATGAAGGATTTGGGCCTCCTTCATTATTTCCTTGGATTGGAAATATGGTAGTGGGAAGGTGAAATGTTCGTGTCTCAAGGCAAGTATGCTCGGGAGATACTTGAGAAGTTTCACATGCAAGGCTACAAGCCTATCGAAACTCCTCTTCCAGGAAATTGGAGGAAAGAGGATGCTACATTGGCAGAGGTAGTGGGTGCCACTGTTTATCGACAATTTGTGGGTTCGCTCATGTATTTAGTTAATACAAGATTGGACATATGCTATGCGGTGAACCAACTTTCACAAGCGATGGTTAAGCCTACCAAGATCTTTTGGAAGGCAGGCAAGAATGTCCTGAGGTATCTCAGGGGCACATCTGAGTATGGCTTATGGTACAGATAGATGGATGAGGTGAAGTTGCAAGGCTTCACAGATGCAGATTGGGCAGGCAGCCCAACAGACAGAAAGAGCACATCAGGAGGGATTTTTAGTATCGGATCTACAGCAGTTTCTTGGTACAGCAAGAAACAAAGATCTGTGGCACTCAATTCAATGGAAGCATAATACATGGTAGCAATTCAAGCTGCATGTGAGGCTATCTGGATGAGGAAGATCTTGGTCAGTTTGTTCGGTTCACATTTAGATCCTACAGTGATACATTCAGATAATCAGAGTTGCATTAAACTCTCGATTAATCATGTGTTTCATGATAGATCTAAACATATTGATATATGTTATCATCATATCAGAGACTGTGTGCAGTGGAAGATCATGTTGCTTCAGTACATTCCTACGGCAGATCAGGATGCAGACATTCTGACGAAGGCGCTCACCAGGAGAAAATTTGAATACCATAGAGGCAGGATCGGGGTGAAGGATAATCCCTCTCTTGTTGAGAGGAAGTTTTGAGATTCAACAAGATGATGAGCTTAGTGAAAATCAGTCACCTTCACTAAGTGGGCTCGCAGGCTATTTTTAGGTGTAATTCTATTTTTAGACTATGTCTATTTTTAGACATGGTGATCATATTTCAGAAGTTTCGAGATGCTATTTGTGGATAGTTGGTCAAGTTGGAAAAATAAAGAAATTATATTTTTATAATATTGGGCAAAGTATATTTATATATCGTCGATCTAAAAATAGATGTGTCGATTATTATTAGCCCTTAATAATAATCAGACTCTAAATATCAACTTATTCTCTTGGAGCACTTTATTTCAGTATACAGATTTGGAAAATCAGTGGGTTGAAGGAGTTACGAAATTCCTAGGGTTTAATTGTTGGTTCATGCATGGAGGACTCAGTTAGAACTGAAGTGGCAAAGTTATGACAGAGTTGGAAGAGTAGTTCATGGAGTTTCTATTCAGTTTAACTCAGTTAATGGAGTTAAACTAAGTTGAGCTAGTTGTATCTACTCTAACTGAATGATACACTAGTGAGAGTGGAGTGAATTAATTAGTTAATTAATTCACAAATAATAACTCACTAATCAACTGAACAAATACAGCAGTTAACTACAGTGCATGTCAGTTCCAGTGGAGACCCAGTGGAGAGATAGGTGAAAGGGTGAGATGGACTATCCGTTGTGACTATAGTGATGCATTGATTGCATCACACACACATTGGAGTTTCCAATGAGGATTGCGCAGTCAAGGCAAGGCCAATTCGAATTCATTCAGGGGTCTTCTTCAGCAGGGATTGCGCAGTGGAGGCAAGCTATCAGGTGGCAAGAAATCAGTGCAAGGATTTGCAAATTTCTTCATGTTAGTGTGTGATGATTGATTGTATTGAGAGCTTGATGTACTAAGCTTTGTATGAGATTGTTACATGATCTCCATGATACATAATATACGATATTTGTGGTTTTTAGCTTCAGACTTTCCCGTTAAACAACTGTGTTATGTGTGATTGTTTTTATTGCTTCATGTGTTCGCAATTGAGTTTTTAAATTTCCACAAAATATTAACAGTGGAAGGATTTTGTGTTCAGCAAGAAGACAAATATTGTTAGATCAGGAGAATCTGGATATATACATGCATATGTTATATAATTTCTACACAATTATTTATTTTTTCATAGCTAACCAAAAATATAGGTTTTTTACAATTAAAATTGTTTTTTGGTAACATGGGTGTCTAGCATAAAGTACCCTTTGCATCTCATTCAACACTATACTTTTCATCCCCTAAGAATCTAGCACATAAATTATATCTTTATACATGATAATTCCATCATCTTTCATCTCATAATTATTGTACCTTTTCTATAAATTACCTTGTTGTAGCTCTTCTTGTATTTTCAAGTATTATTGATCTAAGTTTTTAGCCTCTAAATTTTTAATTTTCAAATCATGTTTGCATATATTTATGGTTGTAACACACATTTTATGCACCCTTCTATTGATTGCATCAGCCACCTTACTTTTCCTTGCATTTTATATGTTTGATTTCTTAAAATCATCCAGAAGTTCCATCCATCTAATTTGTTTGATATTCAATGTTTGATGTCCAAAAAATGCTTCAAACCATTATGATTTATTCTCAATTCAATTTTTTCCCCATGAAATAATGCTTCCACATTTTCAAGGCATCAATAATAGCTTGCAACTCCAAATCATGAGTGGCATAATTATTTATATGCTTTTTCAACTTCCTTGGCTCATAACATATTATATACCCTTTTTACATGAAGACTCCTCCAAGCCATTCCTTGCATGCATCAATACACACAATAAAATATTCACTTGGAACAAGTATCCTTAACATTGATGCTCTTTTTAATCACATTTTCAAATGTTGAAATGGATATTAACATTTACGAGACTACTCAAATTCCATACCCTTCTTTTGCAAAGAAGTGATATGATCTGCTATTTTGAGAACTCCTCAATAAATCTTGTGTATTACTCTACAAATCCCATGAATAATTTGACCTTTATCACATTTTTTAGTGTTGGCCACTCTCTGATAACTTAAATTTTCTTTGGGTTCAGTACCTTCCTGATCCGGATTTTATGCAGGAACGCAACATAATACAGATATAACCATAGATACAGAGATGCAACAAAAATAATGCTTCATTTTATTAATAAAAGAATGACTGCAATAATCTTACAAACATAATGGAAACAAGCTAGGGCGTTGGTAGCATATCTCTAAGAAGAGATGTAGCGTACGCAGGCCTCTGAACTGTGTTACATTGAGGCTCGCAGGCCTATTACAGACATAATGGAAATAAAAGAGCTATGGTACTGGCAGTGTATCCCTGAGAAGAGATGTGGTGGCTACCAGCCCTTGAACTGTGTTACAATGCAGACATGATGGAGATGTGGCGAGCTAGGGCACTGGTAGCGCTTATCTCTGAGAAGAGATGTATTGGTTCCCAATCCCCTGAACTGTGTTACAATGAGGCTTGAGGGCCTATTTATTGTTGAGAAACAATGTAGAATCTGAAACGTCCAAAACCCTAACCGTAGAGATGAAGCGCCAAAACTGTGGGCCCCGTTTGGGTAAATTGGTGGTTCAACTTCCCGGGGACGTAACTTTGGCATCCGATCTCCGTTTGACGCGCTCAATAGCTCGTTAGAAATATCTGTTCGAGGAGTACAACTTTTGAACGAGAAAAATCAATCCATGGACCCATGTTGCTCCCCGTTTTCCCAAAAAACGTCGTTCAGGGCCTCAAAACGGCTCCGGAAGTTTAAGACCCGAAAAACTGCTAAAAATAGTAAGTTGTGCCGAAACTTACAAACTGAAATAACTGATGCTGCGGGTCCAAATGGAATAGGTGGGAGGCCACCGATATCCACCTGGATCATTCCTCCCTCCTTAGGAAGCAATGGTCTCCATTGCGTTAAGTTCCTCCATGGGGGGAAAAATTTTGCTGAACTTGGTGTTGGATTTGTCCAGGATGTCGCGGACCTGTTGGCAGACGTGCTGGATGTAGATGTGCCACCGGTGGATAGACATTGAAGGATCTTAAAAAAAAAAAAAAAAAATTGTCCATCATCGCGTTCCTTTGTTTCTCGAGGGCATCCTCGAGCAAGATTTTGACAGGATCTCCTGCTCCCTCATCTTTCTCTCCTTCCGCCATGGGGGGTCGTCGGGGTTGCAAGGTTGAACTCCTTATACCCTGGCCGCGTTGGGGACATGAAGAGAAAAACAGAGAAAGAGCAGACCCACTCTTATACCACTGATCTGGATTTTATGCAGGAACGCAAAAGAATACAGAAATAACCATGAACATAGAGATGTAGCGGAAATAATTCTTCATTTCATTAATATCAAATAACAGAAATATGCTTACAAGCATAATTGAAATAAAATAGCTAGGGTGCTGGTAGCGAATCTCTGAGAAGAGATGTGATGGCTACAGACCTCTGAACTGTGTTAAAATGAGGCTCGAGGGCCTATTTATTGTTGAGAAACAATGTAGAATCCGAAACGTCCAAAAACCTAACCGTAGGAGATGAGGCGCCAAAACTGTGGGCGCCCGTTTAGGTAAATTGGTGGTTCAACTTCCCGGGGACGTAACTTTGGCATCCGATCTCCATTTGACGCGCTCAATAGCTCATTAGAAAGATCTGTTCGAGGAGTACAACTTTTGAATGAGCATCATTGGTCCATGGACCCATGTTCCTCCCTGTTTTCCCAAAAAAAAACGTCGTTTAGGGCCTCAAAACGGCTCTGGAAGTTTAAGACCTGAAAAACTGCTAAAAATAGTAAGTTGTGCCGAAACTTACAAACTGAAATAACTGATGGTGGGGGTTCAAATGGACTCGATGGGTGGCCACCGATATCCACCTAGATCACTTCCCTTCATTTGAGACGATATGACCCAAATAATGAATTTTATTTTGGTAAAATGAAAACTTACTCAACTTGGCATAAATTTGATGCTTTTTGAATACCTACAACAGTATACTCAAATGTTGTTGATATTTAAGTGTATCATCACAAACTCATAACTGCAGTACCAATTCTTGAATTTTGTCTTGATGTCCTCCTTAATTCTCACCTAATGGTACGCTAATCTCAGGTAAAATTGGAGAACACAAAGGATATATTTTCTTTGTTATCACTTTGTTTAGTTTCCTAAAATCTATACACAACCTCAATTTTCCATCTGTCTTTTTAAGAAAAAATATTGGGGCACCCAAGGGTAACACACTTGTGTGTATGAACCCCTTCTTCAAAAGGTCTTCCAATTTCATTTGCAATCCCGTAAGCTCTAGTGTGGTCATCATGTATGGTCTCTTGTAAACTGAAGCAACTCCAAGTACCAAATATATTGAAAAATAAATATTCCTTTAAGGTGGTAAACCTTAAATTTTAGCAAACACATCTTCAAATTATTTGAGTACTACATCCTCTTAAATTCTTGGTACCTTGTGTTTGGTTGCCTCTTCCATGTGATTTACATAAATTTGGCACCCTTTTATAAAAATTTGGTTCAATTTCATGGTTGATATTTCCCTGATAGAAACTTGCCTTGGAATCTCCCACACTTGTCTTTGTTTCCCTTTTTTATCAAAGAAAATGAAGGCCTTATTATAGCCATCTAGTACAACATGGTTCTTGTCCAACCAATCCATACCAATTAGGAAAACATATGAACCCAAAGGTATAAGATATAAATATACAACTTTACAAAAAATATTCATATCAATTTGACACTCCTTAATTAGTGCAATTTATCATTCTCTTAGTCATTGTAACTAGGTGAACTAGCCAAGTCCTACCATACTTAGCTTTCCTCAAATGAAATATTTTAACAAGTTTAGGATCAATATAACTATTGTTATCTCCATAATAAATTAAAATGGAAATGTGATGATTATTTTACCTTCAACTTCAATCATGTGATCCTAGTGATTAGCCTTCCGATTTTCCAATGCTGCATAAATTCTAGGCATGATTTTTCCCATGTTCTCCATTGTATCAGCTCCTTGAATATGGCATGCAGTAGTTACTTTGTCTCCTCTTTTAGGAATGTCTTTATACATGTGTTTCCCCTCACAACCTCAACATCTAATGAGATGAAATATTTCCTTTTCCCCAATGAATCACTCCTCGGTTCACTTTAGATTATCTAGGTTTGTTGATTTGCTTAAGAATTTCTCCTAAAAAATGAAGGGTTATACCCCTTCTTCCTTTTCTCCATCTTGGCCCTTTTCTTGTCAACCCAAATTTTCTAGAAGGCAAGTTTATTTTTGTTTTGTTCATAAAGATACTTTGCCTTCACCATAGCTTCATCTAAAGTATTAGGTTGATCAAATTTAATTTTGTCGCAATAAAATTATGGTAAACCACTTTATAAATTTTGTATTTTGGTATTTTCATCCTTAATAAAAGAAAAATACCTAAGTTAATCCAATGAATTTCCTTTCATACTCCTCCATTTTCATGCTCCCCAAATTAAGTTCAAAGAACTCTTACATTTTCATTTATTAGCAGTGTTAGGAAAAATATTTCTTCCAGAAGTACCTCTTGAATCGTGTCCATGAAATTTTCTTCCCATCCCAGTGTTTAACTTCCCTAACTCAATCTCGCATGACATGTTTGTTTTTCCCTTTAAGTGATAAATTTCAATTCGAGCCTCCAAGTTAGCATGATTAATTACACAATTAGATATAATTAGGCTTATCTCTAACAATCAAGCTTTAGCCTCCTCGCCATTCTTATGCTCACAATAAAAGGTAGGAGGATTAATCTTCCTAACCTCTCCTTGCAAATTATCCAATTCAAATTTCCTCCTTTGTTTTTTAGTCGGTGATATACTTGGAAAACTCCTAAATTCTAAGAAAACGTTATCCCTCTTGGTTGAATGTATTGGTAAGCGATTTTGATGCCTAGTAGTGCTCCTAGAATGCCTTGAACATCCAACATTCTCCCTCTTAATCTGAGAAGTGTGTTCCTCTTCATGTCTTGAATCAAATATCATGTGCATTTACCTCAATATATGATTTAAGATTTGCAAAATATGAGTATTAATCTAGTTATGTTCCTTAATCAACCTTCCATTATCGGCCTTATAGTTGAGCACCTCTATTTTGAGACTCCTCATGATCTCCTTTAGGTTTCTATTCTCTGACCTACCCCTTCCATGTTCATTTAACTTTGTTTTAGCATTATCCATGTTTGCATTCATACCTATTACCTCTTCTTCATGGTTATAGGACCCTTGAGCATCATCCATACTCTTGGTCCTCATGCTAAACTTGCTCCTATAGACCCCTATAGACCTTCTCTTTATTTCCTTAAAAATTGTGCTACCCAAATCAAAATATGGGTTGAAAGGTGTATTCCCTTCCTCGATAATTTTTTGTTGAATATTTATTCTCCCAAATCTATTGTGTATCTAAGTGGATTGGTGGAAATTATTCTATTCCACTCGGACCCCCAACGTTGTTTTCTATCAGTTTCATATTTTTCAGCATAATTTCCTATTTTGGCAGTTTTCTATTTTTGGTAGGTTTTTGGATCTGTACTTTCAAAGTTATTTTTAGACCTTAAATGGAATTTTTGGGGGGGAATGAGAAAACATGGATTAATCCATGTTTGGATTCAAAAAAAATTGTCCTCAGATAGACCTTTCTGGCGGCCTGTCATATGCACCAAACAGAGATCGTATGCCAAAGTTACGACCCTAAGAATTTTACATTCCAACTAGCCCCATCAGGGACCATAGCATTGGAGGAAATTTCAGCCTAAAAGCAGCCTCCTAAGGAAAAATAATAAAATGATAGGAAAATAATGAAATAAGAGTTATGAATTTTGGAGGGAAAAGAAGAAAATTAAATTTTAATTGTATTTTTGGTTCATCTCCTTATATGTTTACTTAAATTTCAAGTGTATATACTCATTGGATGCATAATTAAATTCCACTTCCAACAAGTACCCATTATGCATACTTTCTAGAAGACCCACATTAAAAAAAATGAAGATACATTAAAAAATCATGTTCAACACATTTTTTTAATGTATCTTAAATTTTTATCAATGTGGGTCTTCTCAAAAGTATGCATAATGAGTACTCATTGGATGCAGAGTTTAATTCCACATCCAACAAGTGTTTACATTTGAAATTTGAGCAAACCTATAAGCAGATATGCCAAAAAAAAAATTATAAAAAAAAAGGAAGTTTTTTTTCCCCTCCAAAATATTTACATGTACCTCTTTTTGAATTTAAAGGATTTTGATTGGTTTACATATTATGTATGTGAAAATTTCATGGGCACTTTTAGGCTAAAATTTTCTCTAATGTTTTTGTCGCTTCATCTCCTAGGGTTAAGTTTTTGGATGTTTAGGGTTTTTCATTGTTTCTTCATGATAAAAAGGCCTCTACTTCTCAATGTAACACCGTTTAGATGACATGTAGTTGTCACGTCTCTTCTTAGAGATAAGCTACGATTTCTCGAGCTAGTTTGATTCCATTCTGCAAGCAAGCAGTTTTTAGAATTTGTTATTTATTAATTGAATTGCAATTTTGTTGTATATTTGTGTTTATGTTTTAATTTTGTATTTCATTTCATTCCTTCATAAATCCAGATCAAAGTTCTAGGCTAAAATTTGTGGCCAATTTTGTCCAATTTTTTTGTTCTACTACAACTTTTTCCTACTAATTTCTTGAGAGGTTATATACCCATATTTCAAATTTGACTCCATGGTTATGCTATGTTTTCCAAGGGCTTTATATTGTCTATTTCTATGTCTCAATCTAAGATTTAGTTAGATGTTCTGCCTTTTAGAAGCAAATTGATGCTTAATTTTTCCCCATTATCTTTTAAATCATAAATTCTTTATATGAAGTTTTTTTGTAGTTGTAATATCTTGTTGGAGATATCTCTCCAAGCTCTTCCATTTAAGTTGAAAATATTGTGTATTTAAGGTACACACACTTTTTATTGGATGCTACCACCCAAAAACATTGTTAAGGGCCTCAATAATGTCTTTTAAGTTAATGACCTGAAAAAACTCATGAAAATTATAAGAAATTACGAAGTTTGCTACTACTATAGCTCCCATAATTAGTTAAAAATTCCTTGAAACTCTATTCTATAATATTTTACAAGTATAATAACTATATATTTTCATTATCCCTCATAATAGATGTATGGGCTTATATATCTTCTATTCCCATTGAACACAGACTAAGTTTGCATGTCCTTCCCTAGGCATGTGGCACCTATGAAATTTAGTGTTATGCCACCTTTTTTTTTGTCCTTTGATTCCCATGGTCCACAAGTTACTCATTGGTTCATTTCGTTTTCAAGCTAAAATGGTTTTTAAATACCACTCATGGGTACAAGAATGAACATGAAAGCACCATGTTTCCACCCACTGAAACCATTGTTTAAATTTGAGTCACACCCTTTCTATTAATATTCGAGCACCTTTATCGAAAAAAAAGAACCACGGCGGTAGATCTATCAAATCTGCTTCCACAAACCTTTCACTTCCTTGCTAAGGTCATTCTCCACTCACCGTCGACCTTGCTAACATACCTCGCTTACATACCCTACCACTTGTCGGTCCCATATTTATTTTAGGAGCATGAAAAAACGGTTTTGGAGTACCACTTACGGGTGAAGAAATTAATGTGATCCGGCCATGTCATTTCTCATCAAAACCATGGTTTGTAATTATAATTATGCCCCCTACCCCCCCTCCTCCAACCCCAACTTTATTAATTGGCATGTATTTTAGTCAGTAAAAATGAGTACAATTTGTTGATTTCACAAACCACATGATTGTGATTTTAAAGGGGGGTCTGTCGAAATAGAGGAGGGGCATTATGGAAATTTCCATTTTCTACATATCCCATAATCATAGAATGTTATGAGACAGATTTTTTATTCAAGAATTTACTAAGAGAGAGGCTTGGCCTCAAAAAGCTATCCATATGTACACATTACATAATCACCATAATCCATGTCACTACATTCCATTTAAGAAATTCCCAATCCTCCAGACTTCCACATTTGACATACATGTCTAAAAGCACATTCCCTATGAAGGTATTGTTGAATTTTCTACAGGATGCACAGTATAAACCAATTTTCTAATATGATAATTACCACCTAATGATCTTCAAAAAAATTATCTCATGCCATTGATATCCTTGAGCAATTATACATAGAAAATATCAATAGTAAATGCAGCAAAAATAGTAAAGATCATAGAAAGAAAACCATGCACAATAGAGACAATAATTTTACCCTAGAAAACGCAAACTTGAAAGAAAACACAACAAATTTTATTTTAGGAGAAATTATACTTCAACAAGGTTTTCAAATCCAAATTGTCTAGAAATTTGTGCCAATGCCCAAGTCAAAAAATACCAATCAAACCTAGTCAAAATCAACAACAAGATAACGTTATTCAAAACTAGTCCAGCCAATCAACTCTGGTCAAATTTAGCCCTACGACTCCTATGGTCAATTTGCAGTTAACAACGATCAAACGGGTCAAACTTTAGCCTCAGTTCATGCGGTTGACTGCGGTAAAATTTGACCCTCCTGAAACTTGGTCAACCCTCGTCAAACTCGACCAAAAAAAGAGAGAAATAGCTCATTCAAAAATAGTCAATTCATCCTCCTTTTCTCCACATGTGTCGTTGTCCAAGAGACCTTATAAATGAAGAAGAAACTTGCCTGCTTGGTGGTAAAAATGAATTGTCACATCATGTATTTATACTCATCGAATGGGATAAAATAATCCAAGGGACACATACCTTCACTTGGCCAAGCCGACTTGATTTCCTAGGCCGACTTGCACTCCAAAAATAAAATTTTAATTTTAATTTTCATAGGCCGAATTGGAGACCTCTTTGGCATGTGGGAATACCTCTTGATGCTACAAAAAATCAATAGGTATCACACCAAATCCTAATTCTAATTATCCCTGCATAGACCTACTTACCATACTCTACACATTTTCACATTGTGAATGCACCATTTTCTTGGGTTTGGTCACTGACCTTTTTTATTCTAAAGCATGTTTCCTCAAGACACTACCCAAGGTGAAAGAATCAAGGCGTTGTCCCTATCTTTGTGTTTACATTCAAGGGGTAGACAACCAAGGCCTTAGTAGGATCCCCATAAGCCATGATTATGGAACCTCGTGAGATGACATGTGATTCAATTATTTGGTCAAACAATTGACGTGAAAATTCCAAATTCTTAGAGAAATCTATGTTGGTCAGTTTGCAGACCTATTAATAATTTCACTTCAACGCTTTTTCGTTGGTCCATGTAGGCCTAGTGATTTCAACCTAAGCTTTGATACCACTTTTTAATACCGCTAGTCACCTACTAGAGCATATTATTATCTTTATAACCTGATCTCTAAAAAATTTCATTTGATTCCAGTACATGTACCATTGATAGCATGAATATTTTTTTCCCTTTAAGGCATCTATATAAACCAATTCATTATTTTATCTATTACCATCATTTTTCTCTATTTGACATGCTTAATGCACATTATTATGTAGTGAATCCTATACTTAACCATTGCAGTGTAATGAAACAGGTAGAAACACATATCATTCATAAACGGCATGTAATTTTCAACTTATCACGGCAGATAACAGATAAATATAACATAACACTTATTTTTTAGAAATGAAACCTACTAGTTGTAGACCTCATACATTCCAACCAATCATAGATCGTCTTACTCATAATCTATCAGCAACAAGTCACCCCAAGTTGGGGCTGACTCCACCAAGGAAAATGGCTAACTAAAGCCACCTATCAGCCACAATTTCACCAACAAGGTAACAAGACAAGATACTTGACTCTAAAAGCCTCCAACCAATAGTCTTTCATCCCCCATCATCCTACACAAACCAAGGTATTTCACCCTCTTCTCTACACCCACAATCCATTAGGATATGCCACTACCCTTCCAAGGTTTCCAAGTCAATCCAACTAGGGATGTCTCAAAACTTTGTGGCTTCCAGAAGTTTCAACTGCCCTAGAGAATATCCAAATACATTACGAGCCTCACACCAAGGAAACCTATCCCAATACCCAAATCCACACATAATTAACATAGTAGTGAAAATAACAAGGTCACATACTCTTCCTCCACCAAGAATTTGAGTAACCAACTGTATCCCCTTCATTGAATGAAAGGATCAAAATGAATCAAATAAGACTAAAAATCCCCCATTTTTTGTACATTTTCCATTTTTGGCAAATGGCACCTCATAAAGTCACTTTATAAATTTATGGAGAAAAAAAAAAAAAACACATCACTTGTGACTTTAGGCATATTTTAATAATGACTTAACCCCCAAGGCTTAAACTCTTCATCACTTTGACCCTAGCCCCTCCTCCCACTCGTGGAGTCCTAGCCCCCCATACTCTATTTTTTGACTTGGTCTACATCAATGGTGCACTTTATTAATATGCATGTGATTACATATTTATAACACTAATGATCTATGGCATTTAAGCACATAGGATTTCCATCCTAAAATCAAAGAGGCACTCCAACCTCAAAACATATAAGCATATGTACACTGACCTAAAACACATATATACATAAGCATGCAAGCCCCAAAACACTTCTCAGCTCATTAGCCTAAACATGATATATTACAATATACACATGGTTCATCCTTGGGGTGTTTACACCCAACCCCTAGACTTTGAGGTTTTAGTTGTCATGGTATTTTTAAACATGTTTTCTATGCATTTTCAATTTTTATTCCTGGAAGAAATTTGGGTTCTTGAAATAGGGGAGAGGGCCTCCTCTACAACTATGTACCATTTTTGTACAATTTGTCCATAGTCCAAAATAAAAGGTAGTTATGTTTATATATATATATATATATATATATATCATTCAAAATGTGTTCTTCGTAGGATGTCGCAATCTCCAAGATATAGTCAAATAAACAAGATGTAATGTCGGTTTTGACAGAAAATTGGACTTTATTATCATGCTATTGAGTTGTGGGCAAATTAAAACTTGATTATGAATCCATAGAGGAAATAAACAAGGGGTTTAGTTTGAATCCTAGTATGGTCACCAAAAATATGTTGATGCCAAAACTTTAATGTTTTAATCATCACATTTTGATCATCTTCAAGTTAAACGAGGTAAGGCGAGAACGATACCTTGAATTTATGTCATTAAGAAAAATACAAACTTCATATTCATCGAGTCTCAACATAACATATATTATTGTAAAATTTTGATATATTCCAATGTTTTCATATTTTAAAGTTTATTTTAAAATAATAAAATTTAGTATAACATATGTATATACGCTAAAAGAATCATCAAGAAATAAAACAAAACATTTTACAACAAGTAACAAATACATACTTAAATCCAAGAGAAATATATAAATTTTTGAAACTACATCAATATTCAATTATAAATAGAACAAAATAATAATTGTTTGAAATTGAAAATAAATCACTAAAAATGTTAAAATATATTAAGCAATGAAAAAAAGATCATTGTTTTATTAATGGACCGATAAACTATTGTTGGACAAAATAATATCTTCAAGTTCTTGTGAGATCTTGGAACAAAGAAAACTTTGGAGACCTTAAATATAAAGAAAATCATACAAATGTAACCAAGTCCCTAAGAAAGAGAGAATATAATCTAACTCTAACCACCTCAGATTGTGTAATGCACACAATGTCCAATCTTCCTTCTTTTATATCATCCTCTAGCAATTATTTAGTTTCAACTGTTATATTTTTACTCAACAATTAATCATTGCAAAAAGGAGGAAAATGTAGGATCAATGAAGTAAACTTCAATAAATAAATTAGTTACAAGATTATATTCATGGATTTATTTAAGATACGCGAGGTCCTAGTAAAATCAATATAAAATAAATCTCATCATATTCATCCACTCCTTGTAACTCTCAACAACAATTTCAAAATATATATACACACACACCATGACAAGAATATGCATGAACAACCATCAAAACTATCAACATCATAGCCTTGTCCCTCCATATAAAAAATGTAAAGACCTCATCATATCAAAATAAAAAAGGATATCATCACCACATGACCATAAAATGAAAATAAACTTCAATATTTGGATAATTTTGGGTGCATGTCCAAATGTGAGATCTCTCTCTTACTAACTTCCTCCTCCTTTATGTTTGCATTTGAGTAACTAAACATAGACTCAAAACTATAATATTTTACTAGATATTCATCATCATCATTGGTTGGTTGCACTAGTGAGGAAGTTTTGATCTCATTGGGTTGTTGTTCTTGAGAAAATAAATTGGGAGAGAGAGTAAAAGTAGTGATTGGCACATATGGTTTCTCATGGTTGCTTGGCCAATTTGCAATCCTAGAGGCGGGTTTGTTTAGGTTCCCCCCAAACCACCATTCACAATATTCAGTTTTTACTGAGGAATATATGTTATGGTAGGATCAAGCTACAAGGGGAATTGGTAGTGGTAAAAGGATAAAGTAAAATTTTTCCACCCATGAAAAGATGCTTAGACTATGTCAATTGACTAAATGCGTGTAAAAATATTTGTTTTCCCCCAAGCCACAAGGTTCGGTTTTGACTGAGAGATATATGCTATGCTGGGATGGGGCTACAATGGGGCATTAGTAAAGATAAAAGGTTGAAGTAAAATTTTCCCACCCAAGAAAAGATGATTATATTGTGCCAATTGATTGAAATCATCAAAATTAGCATCTAAATGTACAGAAACCCTTATCCCCTTTGTCCTCCCTTATCACCATCTAGCATTAGGTCTCATGCCAAGTCCTCTTTGGGGTCCACGAGAATCACTACTAAATAAATTCATCTAGTGATATGTATAAATAATTTCATTATTCATTCCATAGAACACTCCAAACTTATAATTCACTATTAAATGCATGTAAACATAAATGTATAATAACTCACTAAAGTGTTATTTCATTTACTAATAGCTCAAGTTCAAGAAATATGAGACTTTAATTCACGAAATATGAGACTTTAAAAGAAGTAATGATAAATTACATGCAAACTTACAAATAATGTGCTTAATTTAGAATAGTGATTTCTCTTTTTTTTCAAGGGAATTTTAAAGTTTTTAATGGTGTGCTTGTTTGTTTTCTTTTTTTGGCACAAAACAAACTTTCTATTATGCAAGTGGTAAGGAAAGGAATGGTTACATGCATAGAGAGGAGAATAGTGCATCGAGAAGCATACCCAAAGTATTAATCTTCAATTATAAATCTCGTCTTATAAAAAAATTATGGAAAAGCATAAATCATGCCATTTATAACCCATACATTTTAAAAATATATGCCTAATCTATTGTAGTTACGTATGTTATTTTTTATCTTTTCCAACATTTTTTACAAGAATATATGTTAAAGAGTTTAATGGGTATGAGCAGCGAAAACAAATGATGCACAAGAGTTTCATAAGTGCGTGCATGCGTGCGTGCGTGTGTGTGTGCGTGTGTGTGTGTATGCGTGCGTGCGTGTGTGTGTGTGTGTGTGTGCATGCATGCATGCGTGCATGCGTTCTTGCACGCGTGCGCGTGTGTGCGTGTGTGTGTGTATGTGCATGCGTGCGTGCGTACGCGTGTGCGTGTGTGTGTGTGAAAATTCCTAGATCTAAATGAATCTAATGAATCCTACTGCAACCATCTAAATTAATTCAGCTATTATGTAATTTACTTTACACAATTTTTTATGAATACCTTCATGAAATACTTAAGCAATCACTAAAGAAGCCTACACTACAATACTCATGATTCTGAAACAAGGAAACTGAACTAGGAAATCATTCACACATATGACACCTTTATTTTGGACTACGTCCCCAGAAAAACCCAATGCGGAAAAACCAATGCAGTAGATCTGAGGGTTTTATTATTAAGCAGTAGCAATGTCTGACTACATCTTTGAATACCCCTAGGGTGACTAAGTTACAAAGAGAAATACTGGAAAAATAATTTGTGAGGATTGAATAAGTTTCTAACTGATCCAGATGAAGAAAAACCTAACCTGGGGAGGCTCTACGCAGCCTCTACGCAATCCCAGCACTGCAACTTGCAGCCTCTACATCACCCCCTTCTAGGCTCAGCGTTCAGCCCCAGCCAAGTCTTTTTTCTTCCTTGGACCCTGAGGAACAGCCTCCCAGTGCCACTTTCTAAATCTCGGCCTCCGAAAATGATCCACCAACAAAATTCTGAAAACCCTTCCTTTGCCTTTGTGTTGCCTCTACGTGAACCTATGTAGTCACTACGTCAGCCCTCTTCATTCAACGCTATCTTTTGCTAGATATCTTCAGTCTCTCTCTGACTGATGATCCACCAATTGAGAAATTATCTTCCTCTCTAGATATTATCTCTGCCCCTCACTGCTCAGATATCTAGCTCGAATTTCTCAGCAAACAACGCCCCGAAAATTTCGATCTTAGATCAATTCAATGTCTCGGTGTATTTTCCAAATTACCCTCAAGCCTTCCTTTATAGTCTTCTTGTTGACATATCAACAACCTAAATTAGATGTCTAATCAACGACTAAGCTCATAACATGACTTGATCCATGTCCTCTAGAAGGTTCACACTCTGTTTTATTTAATATCCTTTACTTATTTAATTTCCCTAAGTTTAGACTTAGGGTCCCCATTAAAATAATTAATTTTTCAAATAAAACAAAATCCGAGTGGAATTTCCACAAATTCTTTCAGGGTTCTTTGGAATACCAGTGTAAGCCTCCACACAAAATTTGAAACTTAAAGCACTTTATGATGCTACAAAAATCAACACTCCCTCTTAGCGAGGAAAGTGCTCTAGCATATAATGCATGTTGCATACTGCTCTAACCCTGAAGCATCTTCTGCGCTGCTAAAGTCCATCGGTTTATGCATTGTTTCTGCCACTATACTGTTGCCCATGATACTGCACTATCACTACTGCAACTACCTCTCAAGTGTCGCATCTGCTATGCTACTAACACGGCATCTGCACTGCAACTTAGTTGTTGAGAGAAACAACTGAAACTCACCCAAAATTGAACAAGGGTTCAGTGGATGCACCTTGGTGCTAAAGAATATAATTTATGATAACTAATGGGTTTCCCCTCTGATGTTATGCATCGTTGTTATTCTGCATTGCGTTGTTGCTACCTCTGCTCTGCATTTCTCTAGAATGAACGATGTTATCTACTGCACTGTCGTCTCCATCACTCCTCGGCTCCATCTGAATACTTCTCCATCCCACTACTACTAATCATACGCTCTCGTAACAAGGTATGATCCATGAGGTGGGCTCATCAAGGATCCTGCCCAACTGAATTTCAAAAAACTACAGCTCAATATCACCCCACTTCTCACTAGGATAAGCATGGGCACTCATGGAGAACTCATCCTCTTCGATATTCATGGATGCAACCTTCGGGTCATGCTTCTCATCTTTGTCCTTATTCTTCAGAGGAAACTGAGTCCATAGTCGCCCATCTCGCCACATATGAAGCACTCGACCTTAGAAGCATCATGTTTCGGTTTTCGTTGTGCTCATTGTCCCTTCGATGAAATGGTTGCATTCTCCTCTTCCTCCAAGGATTTCAATCTGCTTCCATTGTTTCCATGAAGTTTTCACTTGATGAGTCTCTCCTCAGCTCTTCCTCCTGAAAAGTCACCCACAACTACTCCCAACTAGGTAAATGTTTCCCAAGCCATTCCTTCTCGCTTTGACACTCCTTCGCTTGCTTTTCTTCTGGCTGTCTGTACCATGGTTGGGTTGTAGGTGTGCTTTCTCTCACAGAAAACGTGAACCTCCGGAAAACCACAATGAGGTATGAAGCCATGCACTCCCCTTTCCGCATGTGGATCATATGGAGCTTCTGCTCCAAGTACAACTTACGTTTCTTGGAAGATCCCTCATATAGGTAATGCAAATCTATGCACATCTCTCTAGTAGTATTCTTGCTAGTCAAATTTGAGACGATGTGGTCCTTGAAACCATCAAGGAGCAATCTCTTCTCCTTCGCCATATCAGCCTTGTACTTATTTTTTTGATCTGGATTTGTAGGTACATCTACCACGTTATCCACGAATTCCTTCAGATCATATCCATCTAGAAGAAACATAGCATGTTCCTTACAGATCATATAGTTTGAGGAGCCCCCAACCGATATTGATCACAAAGTCCGTGAGATGTCATCTCTGCCGAAAAATTGTCGAATCTTCTCCCACTTTCTCCCTACTGCGTAGTCCCTAGCATGCTTACGCACTCCCTGATGGATTTGTAAGTTTTGTTTCTCCTCTACTGCTCAGCAACTGAGAAATGTTGATTTCCTCGGCCAGGAAATCACTGAGGAATAATTCTGCAAATATGTGCTCTGACTCCTTTCGACACTTTTCCGTCCAGCAACAGCTTCAGATAACTGTGTCCCTCTGTCTTCTACATGGAGGCTCTACGTTTCTCCCTCTTCGATAGCAAGATCTCAAATTTGGAAGACCTTTCTCTCTATCGACTCACTTAGAGAGAGACTGCCACGAAAATCTTAGCCCTCGTGGCTAGAGCTGTGCAATCCTTCAATGGATTCGTTCTGCTACACTGCAACAAAAATTACCTTCACTTCAGAATTCAGATCTGTCCTTCCTGTTTCACAGCAATGCTCCGATACCATGTGAAAATTCCTAGATCTAAATAGATCTAATGAATCCTACTGCAACCATTTGTATTACTTCATCTATTATGTAATTTAATTTACACATATTTCTGAATACATTCATGAAATACTGAAAAAATCACTGAAGAATCCTGCATTATAATACTCATAATTCTGAAATAAGGAAATCATTCACACATATGACACCTTTATTTTGGACTAAGTCCCCAGAAAAACACAATGTGGGAAAACTGGTGCAGTAGCTTTGAGGGTTTTATAATTAAGCAATAGCAATTTCTCAATACATATTTGAATACCCCTAGGGTGATTCAGTTATAGAAAGAAATATTAGCAAAATCATTTGTGAGGATTTACCTCACTCGATCACTAAGTTTCCGACTGATCTGGATGAAGAAAAAACCTGCCCTAGGGAGGCTTTACATAGCCTCTATGCAGTCCCAGAGCTACAACTTGCAGCTTCTATGTCACCCCCTTCCAGGCTCAGCGTTCAACCCCATCCAAGTCATTTTGCCTCCTTGGAGCATGAGGAAAAGCCTCCCAGTGCCACTTTCCGGATCCCAGCCTTTGAAACTGATGCACCAGCCAAATTCTATAAACCCTTCATCTGCCTCTGCACTCCCTCTATGTGAGTCTACATAGTCACTGCGTCAACCCTCTTCCTTTAACGTTGGAATTGGCTAGATCTCTTCTACCTCTCTCTGATTTAGGCTCTATCGACTGAGAAAATCTCTTCCTCTCCAGATGTTATCTATGCCCCTCGCTCCTCATATCTCTAGCTTGAATTTCTCAGCAAACCACACCCCCAAAATTTCGATCTTACATCAATTCAGTGCTTCGGTGTATTTTCCAAATGACACTTAAGCCTTACTTTATAGTCTTCTCGCTGACATATCAATTGTTGAGATTCAACAAGAAGATCCTTGTGAAAATTATGCACCTACACTAGGATGGAGCCTCAGGCTATTTTTAGGTGGAGTTCTATTTATAGATGCATGAGCAAATTCTATTTATAAATAATGTCTATTTAAATATGGTTGAGAAAATTATATTTATAGATTATGGTTTATTTATAGATGTATGTGCGAGTTCTATTTATAGATTTCATGTCAATTTATAGATGCATGTCGACTATTATTATCCCTTGATAATAGTTGGACAATAAACAATAATCTATTCTCAATGAGCGCTTGGAAATAGTTAACTGAAGTGGAAAATCAGTTAGCTATAGGAAATTCGAGTTCAAAGGTTGGTTGGTGGAACATGCAAGTGGACTTAGTTGTAACTACGTGATTCGAAGTTGTAACAGAGTTGGATGTGTAGTTATGTGAGTTGTAAAGTAGTTTAACTTAGTTAAGTGAGTTAAACTCAGTTGTGCTAGTTGTAACTGAAGATACACTAGTGAGAGATCAGTGAATTAATATTAATTAATTCACAATCAGTGGTCTCACATGCAACTGAAGATTTACTTTTGTTAACTACATGCATGTCAGATCCAGTGGAGACCCAGTTGAGATGTAGGTGAAAGGAACAGTTTGACTATCAGTGGTGACATTAGTGGGTGCACTCATGCAACCACACACACATTGGATGTGCCCATGAAGATTGTGTAGTCAAGGCAAGCAATATTCCATTCATTCAAGGATTGCTGTCAGCAGGGATTGCGCAGTGGACGCAAGTTGTCTGGAGGTAGTAAATTGGCACATGAATTTGTCAATTTTTGTATGACAGTGTGAGACGATTGTATATTGTACTAAGAGCTCTTGGATTATAGTTTTGTATGAGATTGTTTCATGATCCATGATATATACATAATATATGATAGTGGGGTTTTTAGCCTTATGCTTTCCCGGTAAAAACATCTGTGTTATGTGTGATTGATCTTTCTTCTTAATATTACAATTGGCGATCGTGTTTTAAATTCTGCAAGATTTTTTGTAGAAGCGATTATGTATTTAACGATGGCATATAATTGTTAGATCAGGAGAATCCAGGAAATACATAATTTGTATTAAAATTTCTACATGGTATCAGAGCACAGAAGATTGCAATTTTGAAGCAGCAGCTGAGTTTGTTGGTGGAAAGAATTAGAATTTGCAGAAAGATTTTCTTGGTGCTACAGTTGAGTAAACATTGAAATGGCTTTCAATGGCTTGCGGCTAGAGTAGGGCAGCTCGAACTAAATTTCCTAGAAGGACAGGATGGAGGCTGTGCTTGAACATAATGGTTTGAAGGAATTCATCAACGGTGATGTTCCTAAGCCCACTTCGACAAATGTTGCATTACTTGATGCATGGCAAAAGAAAGTGGCAAAGGCGAGGAGGATTCTGTTGAAAGGTGTACAAGACCAAATTGTCTCAAGCCTTCATGGGAAAGCCACACCATATGCTATGTGGAATGATTTGACGGATATTTTCGAAAGCAACAACGACCATAGGAAATTGGCGATCAAAGATAAACTCAGGAAGATCAAGATGGAAAAGGGTGACAACATTCCAAAGTATCTCACGAAGTTTTTCCAATGTCGGGTTGAACTGGGGAGTGTGGGAATAAATATTTCTGATGATGATTTGGTGAGCTTGGCTCTCTCGGAACTTCCTGAGAGTTGGCATGGTTATGAAGAATCTGTCAACGGACGGGAAACACTGTCGGATTGGGAACGACTGTAGTCGGATCTAGTGCAAGAGGAGTTTAGGCGGAACACCAGAGATGGCTCTTCATCAAAGCATGATGATGAAGAGGATTGTTCTTTGGCTGCCAAGGTAAGGAAAGGGAAGGGGAAGAAATTCCATTCAAAATCCGAGTCTAAAGGCAAGAAGTTGGATTTGTCCAAGGTGAAGTGTTTTCATTGTCACGAACATGGTCATCTCACTACTAAATGTCCGCAAAAGAAGAAGAACAAGAAGGTTGCTAGAGCTGCAGCTGGTGAGGCCCTTGCCTTGCAATTTGAACTTGACTTCTCCTTGATTGCATGCATGGTGTCAAGTGCATTGGGATCGGTTTTTTATTTGGATAGTGGCGCTTCCTTCCACATCACGGGAGATAAGGATATTTTCAGTGACTTGGAGGAGAAAGATCTCCAAATGCATATAGAGATGGGCGACGATGGACGATACAGTGCTACTGGAATTGGTACCATTACCTTTGAGAGGGAGCCAGGTAAACCATTTCAATTGAAAGATGTTATGCATGTTCCAGGTCTGAAGAAAAACTTGGTCTCAATCGCAATGTTAGAGGACAGAGGCTATGACGTTGTTTTCAGTGATGGAAAATCTTTCCTGCGACATAAAACAACGGGTCAATCCAAGAGGATAGGGATTCGAGTTAAGAATATCTACAAGCTGGAGGTAGATGGTTGCACTGCCATGATGGGCAAGGCAGAAAAAGTGGTGAGCCAGGATGAGGGAGAATTATGGCACAGCCGATTGGGCCATCTTCATCATGGAGCCTTGAAAGTCATGCAGCAAATATCTACTTGACTTCCAATGGGAACACTTGCTCAATTAGATCAGTGCAAGGGTTGCACCATGGGGAAGTATGTAAATTCCACCTTTCATGAAAAGGAGAACCGTGCTTTGGTGATCCTGGAGAGATTTCACACAGATGTGTGTGGACCATTCTCGGTTTTTTCAACAGCAAAACATAAGTATTATGTTATTTTTGTTGATGAATTTTCTCGTAAATGTTGGATCTTCTTCATGCAGAAGAAGGATCAAACATTCTCAAATTTCTGTTAGTTTAAGGCATTGGTGGAGAAAGAGTCGGGGAAGCAAGTGACAGCTCTGAAGAGCAATAATGGTGGAGACTACATCTCTAACGAATTCAATAACTTTTGCAGCAAATAATTAATTCGAAAAGAACTCATAGTGCCTCATAACCCACAGCAAAATGGGATCGTGGAGAGGAAGAAAAAAACGATCGTGGGTGCAGCACCAGCGATGTTGCATGATCAAGGCCTACCAATGCATTTGTGGGAGGAAGCATGCAACATTGTCGTCTATGTGCAAAACCGTTGTCCTCATAGAGTACTTGGCATGAGTACACCTGAAGAAGCTTTCACTGGTAAGAAATCGGATGTTTCACACTTTAAGATTTTTGGCTCATCTGTTTATGTGCATGTGACCAAGAACGCCAGGAAGAAGCTGGAGCCGACTGCTGAAGTTGGGATATTTGTGGGGTACACATAAACACCCCATAATTATCGTATGTATTTTCCTAACAGTAAGATGACTGTTATGCGACAGGATATAAAATTCGATGAGGGGAAAGCCTCATGCGGAGGAGGAACTGTTGGTTCCCAAATATGAGTCTCTAGATGTGGATCAGTGACATGAGGAGGTTCATGGAGTGGAGTCGTCCACTCACGCAGAGCCAAAAATCAGAACAGGCAAAAGGCATACCACAGAAGCTAATAGGCTGAGACTTGATGATGTGCAGAATGTAGGAGCCCCTACTCTACAGTGCAGACAAAGACAATCTCTTGACCGATTTACTGGAAACATGGATCTCATGAGAAAATTTATTGTGACTGAGCCATCTTCCTTTCAGGAAGCAGTTTTGGAGCCCACATGGGTAGATGAAATGGTGGAGTATGACTCTATTGTCAAAAACAGTGCTTGGGAAATTGTTCCAAGGCTAGTTAATAAATTAGTGGTATGTTCGAGATGGATCTACAAGGTAAAGCAAGTCGCTGATGGGAGTGTTGAGAAATACAAGGCCATATTTGTGGCTTGGGGCTTCTCACAAATCGAGGGGATTGATTATGAAGTAACCTTTGCACCTGTCGCAAGGTATTCTTCCATAAGGACCATCATTTCTCTCTCAGCACAGATGGGTTGGCGCATTCATCAGATGGATGTGAAGATTGTGTTTCTCAATGGGATCATTGAGGAAGAGGTGTACATAGAGCAACCTGAAGGATTTGAGATCTTTAGCAGCGATTCGCATGTGTGTCGACTCAAAAGAGCATTGTATGGGTTGAAGCAAGCACATCGTGCTTGGTACACTCGGATAGACACCTATTTCACCGGACTTGGCTTCACCAAGAGTGAGGCGGATGCAAACCTATACCAAATTGTGGTGGAGGGTAAGCTTTTAATCATTGTTCTTTATGTTGATGATTTAATACTGACTGGTGATGAGCAGTTGATACACTCATGCAAGGAGGACCTTGCAAAGGAGTTCGAGATGAAGGATATGGACCTCCTTCATTATTTCCTTGGATTGGAAATATGGCAGCGAGATGGTGAAATTTTTATGTCTCAAGGAAATTATGCAAGGGATATACTGGGTAAGTTTCACATGGAGGGCTACAAACCCATGGATACTCCTCTTCCAAGAAACTGGAGGAAAGAGGTTGCTACATCTGGAGAGGTAGTGGATGTTACTGTCTATTGACAGTTAGTGGGTTCGCTAATGTATCTAGTGAACATGAGACCGGACATTTGCTATGCGATTAACCAACTAAGGCAAGCGATGGTTAAGCCTACCAAGCTCTTTTGGAAGGCAAGAAAGCATGTCCTAAGATAACTGAGGGGCACATCTGAGTATGGCATGTGGTACAGACAGACAAATGAGGTGAAGTCGCATGGCTTCACGGATGCAGATTGGGCGGGCAGCCCAATGGACGGAAAGAGCACATCAGGGGGGATCTTTAGTATCGGATCTACAACTGCTTCTTGGTACAGCAGGAAGCAGAGATCTATGGCACTTGGTTCAGCGGAAGCGGAATACATGGCAACGAGTCAAGCTGCATGTGAGACTATCTCGATGAGAAAGATCTTGGTTGGTTTGTTTGGTTCTTATTTAGATCCGACAGTGATTCATTGTGATAATCTGAGTTTCATTAAACTCTCAATTAATCATGTGTTTCATGATAGATCTAAGCATATAGATATCTGGTATCGTCATATCAGATATTGTGTGTTGCGGAAGATCATGTTTCTTCAGTGCATTCCTACAGAAGATCAGGATGCAGACATTCTGATGAAGGCGCTCATCGGGAGAAAATTCGAATACCATAAAGATAGGATCGGGGTGAAGGATAATCATTTTCTTGTTGAGAGGGAGTGTTGAGATTCAACAAGAAGATCCTAGTGAAAATTATGCACCTACACTAGGAGGGAGCCTCAGGTTATTTTTAGGTGGAGGTCTATTTATAGATGCATGAGCAAATTCTATTTATAGATAATATCTATTTATAAATGGTTGAGCAAATTCTATTTATAGATGATGGTATATTTATAGATGTATGTGAGATTTATATTTATAGATCGCATGTCTATTTATAGATGCATGTCGACTAATATTATCACTTAATAATAGTTGGACAATAAACAATAATCTATCCTCAATGAGCACTTGGGAATAGTTAACTGAAGTGGAAAATCAGTTAGCTATACGAAATTCAATTTCATAGGTTAGTTGGTGGGACATGCAAGTGGACTTAGCTGTAACTAAGTGATTCGAAGTTGTAACAGAGTTGGATGTGTAGTTATGTGAGTTTTAATGTAGTTTAACTCAGTTAAGTGAGTTAAACTCAGTTGTGCTAGCTGTAATTGAAGATACACTAGTGAAAGATCAATGAATTAATTATTAAGTAATTCACAATCAGTGGTCTCACATGCAACTGAATATTTACTATTGTTAACTACATGCATGTCAGATCCAATGGAGACCCAGTTGAGATGTAGGTGAAAGGGACATTTTGACTATCAGTTGTGACATTAATGGGTGCACTCTTGCAACCACACTCACATTGAATGTGCCCATGAGGATTGCGCAGTCAAGGCAAGTAGGATTCCATTCATTCAGGGATTTCTATCAGCAGGGATTGCGCAGTGGAGGCAAGTTGTTTGGAGGCAGTAAATTGGCACATGAATTTTCCAGTTTTTGTATGACAATGTGAGACGATTGTATATTGTACTGAGAACTCTTGGATTAGAGTTTTGTATGAGATTGTTTCATGATCCGTGATATATATATAATATATGATAGTGGGGTTTCTAAATTTATGATTTCCCGGTAAAAACATCTGTGTTATGTGTGATTGATATTTCTTCTTGATATTGCAATTGGCGATCATGTTTTAAATTCCGCAATATTTTTTGTAGAAGCGATTATGTATTTAACAGTGGCATATAGTTTTTAAATCAGGAGAATCCAGGCAATACATAATTTGTGTTAAAATTTATATATCAACGACCCAGATTAGATGTCTAATCAATGATTAAGATCATAACATGATTTGATCCATGTCCTCTAGAAAATTCACACTTTGATTTATTTAATACCCTTTATTTAATTTCCCTAAGTTTAGACTTAAGTCCCCCATTAAAATAATTAATTTTTCAAATAAAACAAAATCTGAGTGGAAGTTCCACAAACGCTTTTTAGGTTTTTTGGAATACAAGTGTCTAAGCCTCCACATAAAATTTGAGACTTGGAGCACTTTATGATGCTACAAAAATCAACTATATATATATATATATATATATATATATATATATATATATATATCCAACTCATTTTACAAAACCAATTGTATATTTTTGCAACATAATAGACTAAGAATGGATATAATAAAGTGAAATTCCTTTATAATGGATAAAAGTAATGAATTATGTTGACATGCACTAGAGTTGAAACCATAAGATGAAGAAAACATAGCCTACTAGCAAAGAATGTGATGGTTGAAAAAACCCTATTTTATTTTATTTTATTTCATTTAATACATTCAATGATAGAGAATAATAACACGCAATACGAATAGAAGAAAATGGGGGGGTGGCGGGAGGAACTCTAAGCCATTTTACACTTGGAAATTAACAAAAAGCTACATGTTATCTATGACCACAATTAAATAATTAAGAACACACATATCTTAAGTTCACCACTAAAAAAATAATTTTGGCTATACATTATCAACTTCCACTAGCTCGACTCCTTGAAATTTTATTTTGAAACAATTGCTAAGGTACATGTATTCACCACAATCCACACAGAAAATGAAAGAGAGAGCAAAGCAGCCTCTCAACTCCATTATTAGTTCTTGAATGTCCACAAAACAACAACCATAACCAATTTACAAAACTAAAACCTGAAATGCATAAAATACCTCATACTAAATGTGCCTCATACATTCCAAAAGTGTTATATAAATCCTAACCAAACCTCAAGACCTTCAAACATGTGCCAACTTTATTACAAGTCATGCCACCTTCATCATATGTTCATGAACCCTCCATGATATTATACACCAATGCCAATCCATGTCTTGTATTATATTACATTACAAACAACACATATTACCATTCCATACTATATTATCATTTCATCTTAGTTTATACATTGGTCATGAATTTCATAATAAAGTGATTCTTGATTGATTAATGTCGTAACAACTATTCCTTAGGTCTTATGCAATTACATGGTCTAAAACCTTAAACCATGTAACTTACATTGCATCCTTTGTAATATGCAATATCATTCATCACTCACTTATCATTGCGTGTATCATCATCATTATAATGTGTCTCTCAAAACAAGTCACAAGTTAAAGCCATTCCAAATCTGTTTTGACATGGAGCCCAATGATTGGTTATTGCCTTGTACAATAATTTTCTTCATCAAGTTATTTAGCATCATATCTATGTCATACATGAATGTCATTAAGCGTATTCAATCACATTTTCCAATTAACATTCTCAATATAGTACAAAGTGATCAAGGCATTAAATAGACTTTCTTCTTTGCCTTATGAGAGATTAAAAGGTCCCCTGCCAAATCTAAGATTTGCTTCATCATCATCACCTTCCTTTTATTCTCAACCAACGATGCAATATTAGGAGCAGTCACTTTTAAAACCAAAGATAAAACTTCTACAATTGATTCTACACCCTACAGTTTTGTACTATGGAATTGGAAGCGCCCTCCAACATGTGATGCTCTTGAAGATCGAGACTAGTCAACGTTGTAGCTTTAGGAAACCACCTAAACCAAAAAAATCAACCTTAAAATAATCAGTTATAACACTCCAATGACTAGACCTATCAAGGCATCACAACTTACAAACTCTCACAAGTATGGATCTCTTCATTCATTGGAGAATCTCGAGCATCACACTAGTTAAAACCTTTTAACATGTCTCGCAGATAATTAACCTATCCATACATATATTCCAAGGGGATTTTAGAAACATGGTTCTAATACCATGTTAATTTTCAAACATGGTAAGTAAATCTACAACCTATAACCCTAAAAAGCAATGAACTAGAAAACTCACAAAACCATTGATTTATATGCTAGATATACAAACACGTTACTAACTAAAAACATGATAGACAAACAATGAAATTTGCAACACTCAAAAGCACATATATGATTTTCGTTAACTCAAAATAGAAAACAAAGCTCAAAACTGCAATGAATATATCACTCACACACCTACCTTTCTTTTACAAGTGAATAAGGATAGGAAAAAAAACAAAATAGACCATCTTTGTGGGCACCCAAATTATAAAATGAAAACCCTAATCTAATTATTTCTATGGAGGTTTACCCTCCCTAAAACTCGAAGTTTTCTATCTTATGAACTATAGCTAAAAATAATACTATAGATAAAGATTGTGCCTCAATAAATATGAAAAAGAAAATTGCTCACTATGGAAAGTCAAACTTCGAAAATAACAAAAGAAAAGTGGGTTTAATATTGAAAGAGGTTGATGCTCACACCTGCATGTTCCCTCCTACATAATTGAGTGTTATTCTCAATGAAGACTAGCAATGCACACAACTTTTAACCTAATGTTGCCATTGTTGAGTCATCACTATGACAATACTAGTTGAGCAACTCAAGGTAAGAACTCTAGCATGCTCCCATTAGCGAAGTATGTGAAATACATCAACAAGTCATTAGTCAGGCTCCTACCAAACTTTCTTCAATTAATGTTGACACTAATATCTGAAAGTGTTGAACACTGAAGCTTGCTTAGACAATCAATATATGCACTAAAAAGGTAGTTCTTAACATTGTTGAAACATTTTAGTCAAAGTTTTATTTAAACTAACTATTGTTAATATTGCAAGCTAGGGCATTGTTACCTACCAAAATGGGTAACCCTATGGGAGAAAACCTTTCTCATATCTTGGACAACAAGCCAACCAACAACATGCACATTTTTCATTGATGATGATATGCCACATTTCTCTGCCATTTGTGAGTCATTCACTTCTCACCATTTGATATCCCTCTTAAAGGAAGGCGGGCTATCACTCAATAAGTACTTTAACCATTTCGCAATCAAGTGTTTTTACTTAATGTTTTGGGCATTCTAACATGGATAAAGGGGTTATCTAGATAATTGATTGATCTTGACTATAAACTTGTTCCCTCACCTCACCGGGGGGGGTAGTATTTAGCATTAGTCCAGTGTGACCTACTTTGAGGGCTTAGGGTTATGTGGGGCACAATTTGGAGGACTTGGATTGAAGTAGCATGTCTATTATCGTTCCATACGTAACATCCTTCACCATTCCCTTAATACCACAACCATCCTCCCAGTTAATAGTAATTGGTTCACTGAGATTTAGCACTCACATATCCACATCCTTGAGTGGGGCCGAAAAACTTTTCCCTTGAGATTGATGCAACGACAAGAATGAAAAAGCATATAATGGCCACAACAAAAAGAAAACAAAAAATTAAAATGCAAAAGATGGTTGGGACATAATTAGTGAAGCATAGCATGAGCTCTACCCCCTCATTAGTCATCACATTGTTCATGAACATTTCATGCTTCATCTCATCATAAAGATCCCTTACATGTCCCAACCCTGATGAGCGAGGAATTGATTCATCTTAAGGGATAAAATAAATGTTATATCATCAAGAGCAAGTTTTGATCCTTGAGCTATGCACCATATAAAAGCATTATCAAAAAGAGGCAAAAGGCGCACCATAGTGGTGGAAAAGGTAGGTCGAGGAAAGGGGTAATTCATGCCTCCATGATTGCTCCCTCTATTACATCTATACACTCAAGATGTGGACCTCCATCAATTGGTCCCTTGGCCATGGCCCTTAGCCATGAAGACATCCCCCTTTGTTGCCACCTATTGTTACTAACAACCTATGAATTGAAGAGTTGATCTATGAATTGAAGCACATAATAGGGTTGATTACCTAGCCACCTCTACAAGGTAGGGAGCACTTTTATGGAACTTGTTCTAGTTAGATATTTGAAGGTAATCTTGGTTTGAAGTGTTATTATGCCCATAAAAATCAAGTATGGTTAGCTTAGATGCATCTATGGTTATTGACTCTAGTGAGTTGTTGTTTTCACTTGAGTTTCTGAAGGTTTTTCTAAGTAGGTTTGCACGTAGCAGTTGAGGCCTTGAGGGCACACTGTTCCACTCCTACTCCACATGATGCCCAGGTCATACTATACTTCCGAAGAGCATGATGACCTTGCAGATGCAGTATTACCCTTCCACATCAAAGCGTTGGGCACTTTGATGATCTTGACAGTTGATTAACACCTCAGAGCACCCTCAAATACCATGACATTGAGCTCACTTTGTTTGGCATTGAGGACTATTAATGATGTACCCAACGAATGTAGCATGCCCCCACATTGTCCTTGACACTACATAGGCATGATTTGATATGGAGCTTGGATGATGATGATCATTCTCAACATGATTTGGGAGGGCTTGTATTACCTCACGGAGCCCCAACACTAGAGAGAGAGTACATTATGTTGTATAGGTGGAACCCATGAAGATGACACAGGGTACCCAGTGTTGGATTTTGAACACATGGAGATGTTTTGAGGCTTGATTTGAGAAACTTCCATAAATTATGGTTGATCATGATGCTTAGAGACACACTCAACCCTTCCAATGCTCTTTTGGGGCATTTTTAGCCCTAAAATCTATTTTCCTTGAAATCCGTAGAAGATCTCCTAGAGAGTTTTTCTTCTAGTTAATTTCTCCCCTCGTAAAAAATAGTTAGGGTTTGAAAGTGAAAACAAGGGTTTTCCCTCTCACTCCATGCAAGAGTTTGATATCTCCAAAATTTTAGTCCCTAAGTCTCCATCACTCAAGTAGGGAAAGGCACTGGGATCCTAGTGATCATCAAAACTCATTAACATTTCTACTTTTTGTCCTTTCCTTAATTTTTCAGCCCTTTAAGGCAAGCCGTAAGGCAACTAGGGCTTGAAAAAGCAAAACGTTGGTACCGATTTGGCTTGCGTTCACCATTATTTACTTCACACACTCAAAATCTAACTTGTTTCAAGGTGAAAAGTACCTCATTAGGGTCGATGTCGCCAACCCTAGGTAATTTAGTGCCCTATAAACCCTAATCCTATACAAGGCTTCAACTTAAGGCTTGTTTGAAGGTTTACCATCTCCTATTGTTGATCATACCTTTAAGCAGACCTTTTCTGTATGCATGCATGCCTAGATATACTTTCATTAAGCTAATTCTTGAAACCCTAGACATCAAGCACTATGTTTTTGGTTTTGCATATGGTACAGTGTCCCTTTGTTAAAGAATTGTGCCTTAATCTAATAGAAAAATTACCTTGCTCATCTATTCACATACACCACCTTTGTTGATTTTCTAGCGCTAAGTAGACAAGCACAATTTTCTGCTACTGATAATTACTTCTAATGATACTTTTGCGCATTCCAATTATCATTAAGCAATTACATTTCAGAAAATTCCACTGTAAATGCAATAGAAACAAGAAAGATCACAGTAGAACAGTAGACACCATAAATTTTTCACCTGGGAAACCCAACCTTGGGAGAAAACCCAGCAATCTTTTCTAAGAGAAATTATTGTTTAATTCAACAAAGGTACAATCTAACTTTTCCAAACAAACTTGGTCAACCTGACTACATAAACTATAAAAGTCAAACCTGGTACAACTGTCTAAAAAATCAGTCAAATTGCTACCTAGAAATCTCGGTCAACTGTGGTCAATTCTACCTCAGAAAATCTGATCAACTGCGGTCAACTCTGCCTTAGAAAGTTCGGTCAAACTACCTCATACAGCCTGCGATCAAACTCATAAATTTGGTCAACTCATGCCTTAGAAATTCGGTCAACTTTGTGGCCAACCCAACCAAAAAGGAGCTTGGTCAAATTCCCAGAATTTTGGTTAAACAGTGCAATCAAATCTACAGTCAAACAAATCATAAAGGAGCTTGGTCAATGCTGGTAAAACAGATCCTTAGGCTCAATCAAATTTCAGACTTCTTTCTCTCTCCTTTGCACATGTGAACAGAAGATATGTTGTTCCTGTATGATCTGAATTGATGCCAAAGACGGAGGTCAAATGGTCTATATATATATATATATATATATATATTGGTCAAAGTAGGTGGGTTTTGACCAAGAGTCGAACCCATTCAACTGGTGGGGCCGACCTGTCTGTTTGGGGCCTACATGAATTAAAGAAACTAATTTTCTTTCCTTTAATTTGAATACCAATCGTAGCTACAAAAATCAACAGCCTTGAGCCAATTGACATAGAACATCCTTTAGGTGATAAACTGGAAAGCATCCTATGTGGCGAACCACCTCATTGTTGTACCATAGTCAGGCCCTTGCCTTGTGAAGCCTCTCACAAGCCCTGCTAGATTTTGAGCGAACAGAAACCATGTCCAAGCTTCAATAAAGATATTCAATACATGATGAAAAGATTCCCCCTTCTCATAGCCACCTTTTCCTCTTCAAATTCTGAAGTATGACGTGTGATCAACCAACAAATACAATGCACATTGGGAACAAAATCAATAGCCTATGAGTGCACAAAATTTCCAAAGAAAAAATGTATCTCCCATCAATGAAGAGATGCAGATTACCAAACTAGGCCCAAGGCCATAATCAGATTCAGACAAGATGAAATATAAGTAATAGGCTTTAGTTGGCATTATAATGACCTTAGTAGTTTTTATTTTTAGAATTCGAGTACATCAAAAGCACCAGCATTTTTCACAAAATGTTGCTTTAAAATTACCTCCCAAGTTCAGATTACTTGGGAATGATATCTCAAATTGAAATTGCGTACTTCATTGCATAAACCATTTACTATATGCACTAGGTTATAATAAGTAAAAACGTGCAAATGCCTTGACATGAACGGTATTTTTAGTTTAAACAGGTTATATTTGACCTCTTCTCTCTACTCCAACTTTCTATTTATTTGATGTATGTACAGATAAGATCTTATTCACCACCTTAATATGTGAAACTGTTGCTAGAAAAAGGGTTCTCTGTGAGATTGCTTCCTTTAGAGAGGTTCCTGGACCAAACAAAAAACACTGGCACATGCTCTTTCCTTTGTCACCATGCCTTCAAATACAAGAAAACCATGGAAGTCTGATCTGCATAAAGGCATCCGTTTTGAAACATAAAACATTACCTTATCAATGGGTAAGATATAACACCAGAATATGCAAATTTGCTAACTGATTTCACATAGATAAAATGCAATTCCAGGTAAGTTGAATCACTCGGCCAATTTATAAATTATATATTAATATGTTTAGTTTAGATACCAAAGCTTAAGAGGAAAACTTATAATTAAAGGATAATGGCAACTGTAGGAACATTATATTGCCATTCAAAGATACCATTGCATATGAAAATGTATCCTATTATATACAAAAGCTTTAACTCCCTTTACATAATACTTCAATACTGGGATAGTTCATACTTCAGTGTAAAACTTCGAGCCTGAAACATCTCATCCTTCAAAATTGAAAATAATAATAGCTCCGAAGGTAAATAACGAGGCCCTGAATTGTCTGAAACACCTCATCTTGGTGCTCTGTTTCTGTAACTTCCACCAGCATCAAGAAATGTTTCATCAGCTAAACTTTGTAGCAGTATACATTAATGTTTATCTGCAAAAGTAAACTCACCTACCCCAGTAAAATCAAAAACTCCAGGTGACATAACAAAGGAACCTCTCATATCAGATATACAAACTGAATTGCAGAAAACTGTGTTGAAGGAGTAATCATTTGAGAAGATTGACCACATCCAAAGATTCTGGAATTAATGCATAAAACGCCGCCGGCATCTTGCTGATCCAATTTCTTCATAATCTGCCTTTGTCACACACAGAGATTCAAACTCAGGGCTGGCTGCCAATAATGATCCTCCTCTCCATGCACCTAACATTGGCCTGGGCACATAAAAGCAACTCCATATCATCCTCCTAGCTTAAATTAAACCTCGGAGCAAAAGACAACTTTAAGACTAAAAACCACGTGAAGATATATGTTTTCTCACTCTTCTTGTGTCACAATTTTTACTTTATAGTCATCACAAACAAGAGGCCGCAGTTCCTGTTCCCTGCATAATAAGTGTGTCTCAGACCAAAAAAATAACTATCATGAGATAGAACACAACATTTGTTAAAGAGATTGAATGCTACATTAAAGCCTTTGAACCATGAAAACCCGTGGGATGCAAATATTTCCCCTTAGGACATTGAATTACAAACACAATACATATGACGAAAGGTTTGTTTTCCTTCTTTCTGCCCCACAATATTTATTGATTCGTAAAAAGGACAAAACCTTGACAATAAGGCATTTCAAGGCAGTTTCTAATAGTCCAAATGGTACAAATATTGATCTGATTCTTACAGCCTTGCTTTCATGTGTGGAAAAAGTGAGCTCCCACCAGTCAGAATTATGCTGAAAATTGATGCATAAGAAACAAAGCAGATTATCAGAAGACATTCATTAAAGCGAGAGCAAATTTTAAAATTTAGATATCCAATAGCCTTCACAGCTGCAATTAGAACCAAATAGTCAGAAAAACACCTTGAAAAAAGTACTGGGTGAAGATGAGGATGGCAGGCGTTAATAGCCCGCACAATGCATTCTGCCAATCCAGCCTGGTTCATTCCTGCACAATACGATTCACTTTTTCAGGAAGCTTCAATAAGAAATTACCAATAGACTATTGCCTTCTGCAAATGAAAATTACCAAGATCAGCAGGATGAAAAAGCATTTCTGGAACAAGAAACCGTTCATTAGTCAACTTCAACTCCTGCATGTATGAAGATAAATTAGTATTATTAAATCAAAATGGTAAAAAGCAAAATATCATATGATTCCAAATTTCAGATATCATGAAAGCATTCTCTTCCTTGTGAGATCATTGAAAAGTATCCATACTTCATTTTTGATGGAAGCATCATCCTTTTTATCTTCTATAATCTCAACAACTTGAGACATATCGTGCTCCCTTGAATTCTCCTGTGAATCTGTTAGCAGTGTTCCTTTCTCTTGTAGAGACAGATATCTCCGGGCCTCTTCTGGATCTTTCACAAAACCCCGCTTATGTTTAATACCATCAGGAAGGACATATGTACTTCGAATAAGATTTTCATTTCCTGGTTTCCTGCACAAACCCCAAAGGAGAGGAATATGAATTATTTTATAAGAACTTCCAAGCAGCATATCCCTAGAGACAAAGTCCGAACAGATATTTTTTGCAGGCATTTCCCCAGAAAGAAATTGTAAAAGAACATATAAAAAATTTAACTACAAAGTTACTAGGAGTTTGAACGGCTAATCCCCAATGAAATAGAAGGGAATAAAGTATAAACATTGCACAAAAAATCACATGCATAAGGTTGACCTCACACAAATTTGAAATAATACTATTTAACGATTCACTAGGACACTAGTAATGGTAAGCAATGTGAGAGAGAATAAACATATTCACCATTATTTTAAGGAATGAAATAATGGAGGCATCTAGATTCTAAAGACGTGTACTTGAGCGTGTTGTGTTCATAAATGTGCATCAGACATTTCTAGTGTAAAAAATGTACACCTAACTAAAAAACAAATGACCAAAGTCAAGCAAACCTCGTTGCAATCACCTCTTGTAAAATAATATTTAACAACATAAATAAAGAGGTAGCAGATTCATTAGCTAGTCTCCCTGGTTCCTTTCCAACAAACTAAAAACATGATATCTTTTTATGTTAATTTCTGTTAACAATGGTATGTTCTATGCTTAGCACAACTTAGTTCAATGTTCCTTTAGCAGCCCAATGACAATTTCCAACTATTTCCAGTAGCAATCACATTGATAGTAAATGCAGATAGAACATAAAACAATACACAGAAGACAAGCCAAGACAAGAGAAGACCGGATTTGGCGGATGCTAGGGAAAAACCCTAATGTGGGGAAAACCCTTTGATCAATTCCTCTTATTATTATTCAATAGTTTAGCAGAGAGAGAGAGTACAAAAGTCAAATAGACTAGCCCAATACAAAGTCAAATCAGCCCTGTCAAATTCTGCAATCAACTGCAGTCAAACTTCAGCCCTAACCAGAAAGTCAATGCTGGTCTTACTCAAAGCAGTTCGGTCTTCCCTGGTCAAACTCAGCCTGATCAGGAGATCAATTTCTGCCGAAAACAGTTCAGTCAAAGGAGAGAGAAACCCCTCTGTAATTTTCTGCAGTCAAACAGCAGTCAACTCTGAAGTCAACGCAGGTCAACTAGCCCAGAATTTCTCGGTTTTTGTCCCCAGCAATGTGGCCTCAGAAAATCGAAATTTTGACCCTTAAAATGCAATCAAACTTGGTCAAGAACAGCTCAGTCAACATTGGTCAAACCTGTCCCTGAAGTCTGAAATTCGGCCTGCAATTCTGTCGAAAATTTCGTCCTTGTTGCCACACGTGTGAGAGAAAGAGGCTTCCCAAGAGATGTACGAACCAATCTGATGAAGAGAGAGAAGAATGTGTGAGAGATGATGCTAAATGAGGTGTGAGGTCACTTGTATTTATACAATTCGTTGTGGGTGAAGAGACACGTCCATTGGGCTTCATGAGCCTACATTTAGCTGAGGCCGACCTGAACAATTTGCACGTGTAGGCATAAATTCAAAATCACATTTCTGCTTGTCCGAATGAGATGATCTTTAGATCAATTTTGGTCCTCTCGAAAAGAGGAATTTAATGCAATCATCATAACCATCAAATGAGCTGTCCCAAGGTGGAATTTGGCCCTAGCTGCCACTTTTAACACCCCCTCTCAACTAGGGAGAAATCCACCTGCCAATCCAACTGTTGTCACTAATCATCATGCCATCCTGTCGTCATGTACCATCTTTGTCATCTCTGCTCTGCTCTACTTTCTTGAACCATGAAGTAATAATGAAGAAGAATTGATTGAGGGTGAGTCACAAGACCTTGCCACTCTCCACTGACGAAAGTTAGTCCAAAGGTAAAACCTCAATTGATCACAAATCGAGTTGTTGAACACCATGCATCCTAGACATAGGGAGTACGACAATACACAGTACGTCCATCGGTAGTGCTATGGTCCCTATCCACATTTCCCACCTCATTGGCCAGTGGAGAGGTACTTCCCATGGGTAGGATGTATGTTGGGGCATCAACGGGAGAAGGTGAACCACTCATCCTATGCATATGCCATAAGAGAAGGTGAACCACTTATCCTATGCATATGAACCACTCACCCTACACACATGTCAACCATCATGGGGTATCACATGGGAACGTGAACCACTCACCCTATGGTCTCTCATAGCTCCAAGAAGTACCCCAAGCCCCCAAGAGCTCCCAAAGCTCAATGTCCAACTCATGCGGGACCCTCATAGGAGGGTCTTTCCACAACTCCAAATCTCTCACAGAAGGCTAAGAATTTGACCTTCCCTAAGGGCCTCATGAGAATGTCTACGACCTGCTCATCAATCCTGATGTGATGGAGCCTTATTGCTCCCTGTTGTAACATATCATGGATAAAGTGGTACTTGATATCAATATGCTTGGAGCGGTTGTGGAACACGGGATTCCCTGAAAGGCGAATCCCACTTTGATTGTCGCAGTAGATCACATTGGCATTTAGCACATGCTCAAACAGCTCACTAAAGAGCTTCCTCAACCAAACAGCTTCACAACAGGCCATACTAGCAGCAATATATTCGGCCTCGGCGATGCTTAAAGCAATTGATTTCTGCTTCCTGCTCATCCAAGATATTGAAGCAGACCCCAATGAGAAGCAACATCCATAAGTGCTCTTACGATCCACCACATTGCCAGCCCAGTCAGCATCAGTTTATCCATTTACCCTCAAATTCCCTGCAATGTATCTCAAACCATAGTAGATTGTGCCTCGAAGATATCTCAAGAGATTCTTAGCAGCAATCCAATGTATCTGATGAGGCTCAACCATAAATTGACTCAATGTATTCATAGCGAAGCATATGTCCGGACTCCGGACGAGAGTTTACCAAGATCAGGGCTCCCACAAGTTATCGATACTCAGAAGGATTTGCCAAATCGGGGCCAACAGCACTTCCACATAACTTCTAGAAGTTGAGTTCTATCAGAGTAGACATAGACTTGCATTCAACCATCCCACATCTCTCGAGCAGCTTCACAATATATTTTCCTTGAGAAAGCAAAATCTCACCTAGCTTTTTCCAGACCTCCAAGCCTAGGAAGTGCATCAGCCCTAGGTCCTTCATCTCAAATTCGGAAGCCAACTCCTTCTTGCATTAACGAATGAGAGGGTTTGCACCTGTCAGAAAGAGATCATCCACATAAAGTACCAGAATGAGAGGCATGTCCTTTTCAACCTTGAAGTATAGGTTCTTGTCAGCTTCACTCCTTGTAAATCCCAGCTTCATAAGATAGCTATTGATCCTCTCATACCAAGCCCTGGGGGCTTGCTTTAACCCATAGAGGGTTTTCTTCAACCTGCATACATGTGTCTTTCGATCTTGAACTTCCAACCCCTCGAGTTGCTCCACACAGACTTCCTCCTTAAGTGAGCCATGCAAGGAAGCAATTTTGACATCCATTTGGTGTAAGCTCCATCCTTGAGAGGCAGTGGGAGCAATGATGGATCGAATATTGGTGTATCGGGCAACTGGTGCAAATATCTCATCATAGTCCACTCCTTCCTTTTGAGAGAAGCCTTGAGCAATGAACTTGGCTTTGAACTTTTAAGCACTCCCATCAGAGCCAAGTTTGATTTTGTAAAGCCATTTTGAAGTGACCACAGACTTGTCCTTGGGTCTAGGAACCACATCCCAGACATCATTCTTCATGATCGATTCATATTCCTCATTCATCACATCCTTCCTGTAGAAGAATGTAACTAGGTTTCATCTTCATTATTAATATATTTGTCAAAAAAAATTTATTATTATTAAATGACTTATTAAAGCATGGGTTTCATGCTTGGGTCGTATTTAGATTAAGGTCCCCATTGTGGACTTCTAGGTTAGTCATTACAGATTTAAATTGACTCATTTTTGGGCTTTTAAATCATGTAATATAGGTTGTTTATTATTTGTTCAAAAGGCTCCTCCATCAAGTCATCTTCTTCAAGGTCATCATCCTCAGCCTCTTCAGCAAACCCTCTTCAAAGACAGCCTTCAAGTCAGCCTCTCTCAAAAGATACATGTCGGCCTCAATAAGCATATTCAAGTCAACCTAAAATAATATCACAGTTATTCACACAGTCATGTTAGCGCAATAACTGTGGAAAACTACTATATATACCCAGCTAAGATTTCGCATTACAACTCAAATTTTCGTATCACTATGAAATTCAGATCACAGTACACAAATACAGTTCAGATATCTTCAAGAAGACAATATCATTACAATTCGAATATGATGTTATAAAACTCGGTGCTATTCTCAGTCATGAAACTCGGTGCTATCTTTGTTTTGATACTTGGTGCTATGATGATGAGAACGTTGTTTTGATACTCGGTGCTATGATGATGCTATCTTTGTTTTGATACTCAGTGCTATTATGATTCTCGGTTTTATGATGTTATCTCAGTCATGATGCCTCGGTGCCATCTCAGCTAATGAATTCAGTGCTACAGAACTTGGAGCTACTACAATGGTGATCACAGTGAAGATGGATCTCAGGGCTACCTCAGGAAGAAGATTTCAATGTCTCAGTGTTATTGCAGTAATAAGGATGAAGTTTTGGTGCAAGCAAAGGAGATCTCAGTGCTAACACAGTGAAGAGATGACTTGATGGAGGAAGTCTATAGTCTAAGGGTCTTGGTTGTCTCATCTTAAATCTACTGAAGTAAGAACTTTGATTGGGTTTTCCCCAAAGAGTGGGGTTTTGCCCTGGCAGTGTGCCTACATCTTGTGTCTTCTTCTATTTGTGCATTGGCATTACTCTTGAAGATAATAAAAGATAAATTGAAAGAACAAATGATAATAACAAAATATCACAAGATAATGTCATAATAAGAGAAATTAATTAACTGCCATTTCTCTAACATGGTATCAGACCTATGGTCATGATCAAATGAAGTTTGAAAATCACTTGGGTACATTTGAGTTAAAGATCAAGTCAAAAGGATTCAAGTGCATTCTGAAGGACCTATTTTAAAAGGTTCAAATCATAATGCTATATCAAGCTATATCAGTTCAGTGAGATAATAAGTCAATCCTCAAGCTCGGTGCAAGTTCACCAACTCACTGTAGGAAACTAGATCATCATAGTTCATGACAAGACATTGTCAAGATGAGTATAGCAAACAATTCTATAATACATTTCAGAAATCCAGATACATCACAAGGATGATTACAGTGACAAAGTTCGGACAAGATTTCAGAGATGATCAAATAACAAGAGTTCGATTGGTTCATAGAGATGATTAAAGTTTCGAAGGAAAGGTCTCGGTGTTATCTCAATCTGACAAAGGAAAGTCTCGATGTCTTCTCACAGTCAACGTTTCGTAACCTCAACTCAATGATACTTCAATGATGCCACAGTAATATAAGTTTGAATACATTTCAAGTATCGTTCCAGTGGTTAAATAAAATCACAGGATACTTATCGTTCACTACAAGTATACCTGAAGTATTGCTATAGTCAAGTTTAAAGTTAAAACAGAAAAGAAGTATATCTTGTCTTCACTTGTTAAAGAAACGAAGCCTAGTATAGCTATTTATCAAGGATCTAAGATGAGAGTTCAAGCATAAGAAGTCAGGAAACCAAGTACATACTCCCTACTTAATAAAATGAATATGCAGCAAGCTATCAAATCAAAGGTATGTAACTACAAGGTATGTATGTTCATGGAAGTTCTAGATTTGCAATATATCTAATAATTCTTGCTTATAGCTAGTCTAGGATAAAAATTTGTGTTTCGTAGTTAGCATACATGTTAAAACCTTAATCTTTGTCCTCTAAGGTTTACAAAGTAATCTAGATATCAAATAAATGTCATATTAATTGATACTCGAATTCCATCCCCATGGTTGCATATAATATCTAACTTGAGAAATCAAATTATGCTTTTCGTATCCCAGTATGCTTGAAAGTATGTATTGTAGGTATAGTAGACCATGACTCGCACTTCTAGGAAATGACTTCCTAAATGATCAAGAAGTATGAAGGAAGGCATCTCAAGAAGGTTTGCCGAGAAAGAAAGGTATGTCTTAAATTATTAAGCTTTGTTATTTCTCTTTGGCAAATCCAATCTACACTACTAACATTTGTTGTGTTTAACTCTCTTGAATCTTAAAAGACTCTTTGTTGGGTTGATTCACCATCTGATGAATCTACCCACCTTATTGTCTACATAAAAGGAACCCCAAAAGGTTCTCTGGAAAAACCCTAACCTAAGGGTATGTTGTAATGTGTGAAGCCCTAAACCTACCTAGAGCTATTAATGAAGAAATTGTTATTTTGGTTAATATATTGACAATGTCGTGTTTGGGATTTTGATATGGTCATGGAAGCTCTAACTTATTACGGTTGAAATGATGTTGTTTGAAATCTCGAACCTTTAAAGTGTTGAGAATTTGGAGGGTTGGTGATTAATACAAATTCTCTTCTTGATAATTACTTGTGATCTTACTTGAGTTACTTATGTCTTCTTTCCTTTAGCTTAGTTGGATTTTCATCAAGTCAATTATCAAAATGCACAAGACACAAAATTAGGCTCCTAGAGCCAAGACAAAACCTCTCCCTCTTGGAGAGGAAAACCCACAAAGAATTCTTCTTATAGATCTTCAAATGACAAGTACCATGACCAAGACTCAGACCCTTGACCTATATATATGCATCCAAAAACCTTGTCACTGCTCCTTTGTCTGCCTCCAATGCTAGTCCTTTATCCCTTCCTCTTTTTACACTGATCTATAACAACCTTAGATAACTCGGTCTCTAATTCAATCTTTTTAAACTGTGATTAGATAGGTAAATCATAGATTTACCTTCCTCTTTTTCTCACACAGCAATAACCCTTAGACTACTTATCACAGCATAATCATTAATCTTAGCCCTTTGTATTACATGACATTCGAAAGTATAGAACACATACTTTGTTGAACTTCCTTCTGAATTCTTCACAAGTATCTCAAATTGACCGTACCACAGATCAGCACTTCTTAGCTTCAGACCCGCACTTCGATTTATGATCTTAGCCGCAAGGTGCATCTCCTAAAATTCACATTCATATTTGCATTCATATATCTTATGAAATCTGCTTTTAATTATCGTCTTAAGTACACAATAGTCATCCACAGAATAGTCTGTTTTGTCTACACTTCTTCATGAGCATATTCCACACTTCTTTATATGTATCGTTCGCATTTCTTCATCTGAATAATCTACACTGTCTATTACAAATTAACCACATTTTATGTTGTGTCATTTCAGAGAGAATCCATATAGTTATGATGTGTCGTTTTAGAGAGAATCTGCATAGATATGCTACGTCATTTTAGAGAGAATTCGCATAGATATGTTGTTTCATTATCCGTATAATCTGTTGTTCCTTATCCACATTATCTTCTTGAAAGTATCCGCATTATCTTCTTGAGTAATGACCACATTACATGAGGATATATATAGGGCACATCTATTTATGCAAGCCGACCATACAGCTATGATTTAGGTCGACTAGCTCATGGAGAATGAGGCCAACTAGATCATGGTGAATTCCAACGTTGGAGAGGTATTTCTTTGTTGCGTTTAATGCTTGTCTTTCATCGTGGCATTGAGGGTTGTAGTGAGCTTCTTCCACAAGGTCTTGGAGCATAAATACCTAGACTAGATCCTTCATGTATGAGACACTTAATTCTACATAATAGGCATCAAGAAGAAATCTATCTACATAATAAAATCTTGCTCATGAAACCCATGAAGCAAGTACACCAAAAATAAATTTTATTATCTTTGACATCTTCTTTACATAAATACATAATTACATAGTCAACATGAGGACCGACCTAGTTACATTTTTCAACACTCCATCTTAACTAGAGAGGTATTCATACAGGTATATAGTCACTTTCAAATTGATGAATCTCATAAGAAGAATCGGATTGTTAATCGCATTTGTATAACATCATATCAACCAGCATTGTCCTAGTGCAAGGCCTTGACTAACAACCCCATCTCTCAGCGAGACAATGGGCTACAATGTTGGCGAGACACATGACTAATAGACACCATAGTCATTGTCTCTCCAAGGTACATACCCCACCTAGGTGTTCCCAGAGTATGACCTTCTTGGACTATTCTTCTCTTAGGTAGCCAGCCCTCAAAGAATATCGGTCCACGACTACTCTTATCCTGAATGCCCTATCTCATTCTCAAAGAGTATTGAATGCCAGATGATTACCCAATCCTCCATTTTGTCTTCCAGGTGAAGACCAAAATGATGTGTCTATCCATTCTCTTCACGTGGCCTTCACTAAGACTTGCGGTTGTTAGTCCTGGTCTAGTGCATGACACATGTAATAGAGAATCACATACGTCACTCCCTCTTAACACAGGAAGGACATACTACAAGTTTCTTCCAAGCAAGAAACTTACCATCAGGCTCCTTCTCAACTAAAGTCCTGTAGCAGCAATCTAGCTACTCATGAAGAATTCCTCCCCTCGATGTCATGGATTTCGATGTTTGAGGAATCTTCAACTTTTGGCTTCATAGGGCACAGATCATCGATCAATTTCAGTCAAGAGTCATGTCCACTATCAGAAAGTGATTCATTAGTCCTTCTCATCTGGTTCACCGTTATGCCATGCTGCTTTTATTCGAATCATCTCCAAGGATCATACATCCTTTCTCATGATTAGCAGCCCTGCACAAATTCATCCATATAAACATATACATATGAACTTTTTAAAACAAAAGTAACCTCAGTGATGATCTTTCACCATGACATCTTCCTGTAGGCATCAATATCCTTTATTCAGATTGACACATCTCCTAATGATATGTTTTGTCAAGGGCCTTCTTATTTAACAGACTTTTGTAAGAGTCTACATATCCTCCCAGGACATCTCCTAGTCACATCTTCTTGGCTTCAGGATGATAACTGCCTCTTGACATGGTTGCATTTCATGATCTCTTCCTTTCTGCACACTCCATTCCCAGGAACTTACAACTTTTCTAGTTTCTCGTTCATATACAACCACCTCATATTCCATGAGGACATATTATGTGGATTTCATCTGTCTATACATCGAGAGATACTCCTCCATAGATCATACTTCTAAATACAGAAGTCCATTACCTACAACCATATGACATGACTTCACAGCATCCAATGTCAGCATATAAATATATACATAACTCATACTTTTTTCCCTTGAGTCATCCTATAGCAATTTCTCAAGAATGAAGAGCTTCATTCCCTTACCCTGCTCCATCAATATGTCATCATATCCCAGAAATTGTTTCCATGATGACCCTTGCTCTTGATGACTGCTTTCCATTAGTAATGTTATCAGAGAGGTTTTCCCGGAGTTGATTCACCAGGAGCTCCTACCATGCTTCGATGAAGATGCTACACTGCTTCCCATCATACAATCAACAGAAATCACTTAAGGGAGAAGATGATCTCAATCGTAGTGGAGATCCCTCGCTTCTTCTTAAATTTCTTTGCATCAGGTTCTTTCCTCATTTTCAAAGACATGGGCTTCTTCCCTATTTCTCTTGTCCTTTTTCAAATTAAGGACAATTTCTATTATAATACCCATTACATTGTGCTTTCTCCATACTATTCTAAGGACCAAACTTACTGAATCTTCCTTTTTTTCTTGACGTGGCTGCAAAGGCTTGATTCCCTTGATCCTGTAACACCTTTGGCTTTCAATCTTGTTTCCTCTATTTTACATAGAGACTTTAAATTGTGAAATGGTGTGGCTTCTTTCTTCCCGTATAAACCTGAAGTGAAGTTTCCCCATTCATCTAGTAGAGCTTCCAACACCACTTTAGTCATCTCAGTGTCAAACATTACTTCTCACACTTCCTGTGGATGATCTCAGAGAGATTGCTTCTTCTGCAGTACTCACAGAGAATAGTTCCACTAATTTCTCAAATATTTCTTTTTGATGATTTCAGATTTGATACCTCGAAGATGAGAGAGTCTTTTATGGATTCTGTAGGAATCCTTTGGGCTCTTATATCTCCCTTCATGTATTTGGCATGATTTCATTGTACTCGTCTTCCATGGAGGAAAGTTTGAAACCCTAACCAGATCGTTGCTTTCCTTTCAAAGAAGACATTTTGATAGATTTAGATAAAGTCATAGATACTTACTTGAGAGAGTGACTTTCTCCTTCAGCAGCTTCCTTGATGATGATTGACGATGAAGTCAAGAGTTTCTTCTAAGATAGAAATCTTTAACGTAGATGTTCTTGAATCCTTGATGATAAAGTATATCTTCAAAAATTGAAATTCAAATGTAGATGTTCTTTCTTCCTTGCAAACTGATTTGACCTTTCAGCCCAAACTTTGATCTTCGCTTCCTGGAGTGTCTCTTTGTCAAGCAGCCCTTGAGTTCAACACCTTAGCTCTAATACCATGTTGAGAACTTTGGAGGGCTGGTGAATAATACAAATTCTCTTCTTGATAATTACTTGTGATCTTACTTGAGTTACTTATGTCTTCTTTCCTTCAGCTTAGTTGGTCTTTCATCAAGTCAATTATCAAAATGCACGAGACACAAAATTAGGCTCCTAGAGCCAGGAAAAAACCTCTCCCTCTTGGAGAGGAAAATCCACAAAGAATTCTTCTTATAGATATTCAAATGACAAGTACCATGACCAAGACTCAGACCCTTGACCTATATATATGCATCCAAAAACCTTGTCACTACTCCTTTTTCTGCCTCCAATGTTGGTCCTTTATTCCTTCCTCTTTTTACACTGATCTGTAACAACCTTAGAGAACTCGGTCTGTAATTCAATCTTTGTAAACTGTGATTAGGGAGGTAAATCACAGAATTACCTTCCTCGTTTTCTCACACAGCATAATCATTAATCTTAGCCCTTTGTATTACATGACATTCGAAAGTATAGAACACATACTTTGTTGAACTTCCTTCTGACTTCTTCACAAGTATCTCAGATTGATCGTACCACAGATCCGCACTTCTTAGCTTCAGACCCACACGTTGATTTCTGAGCTTAGACGCAAGGTGTATCTCCTGAAATTCACATTCATATTTGCATTCACATATCTTATGAAATCTACTTTTAATTTCTTAAGTACGCAATAGTCATCCACATAATAGTTTGTTTGTCTGCACTTCTTCATGAGCGTATTCCGCACTTCTTTATATGTATTGTTCGCATTTCTTCATCTGAATAATCCGCACTGTATGTTGTGTCATTTCAGAGAGAATCTGAATAGTTATGCTATGTCGTTTCAGAGAGAATCTGCATAGATATGCTATGTCATTTCAAAGAGAATCCGCATAGATATGTTGTTTCATTATCCGTATAATACGTTGTTCCTTATCCATATTATCTTCTTGAAAGTATCTGCATTATCTTCTTGAGTATATTTCTTTGTTGCGTTTAAGCCGTGTCTTTCATCGTGGCATTGAGGGTTGTAGTGAGCTTCTTCGACAGGGTCTTGGAGCATAACCTAGACTAGATCCTTCATGTATGAGACACTTAATTCTACCTAATAGACATCAAGAAGAAGTCTATCTACATTATAAAATCTTGCTCATGAAACCCATGAAGCAAGTACACCAAAAATACATTTTATTATCTTTGACATCTTCTTTACATAAATACATAATTACATAGTCAACATGAAGACCAACCTAGTTACATTTTTCAACATGAAATTTTGATATAATAAAGGATTACTTTGATATAAACTAAAACCCTAGATTTTGGTTAGGTCTGCAAGCAAGAGCCTTGTTATGAAAAGTCCTAGGAATGAAACCCTAGGGATATGTTCCTTTGATTGAATCCCTAGCTTAGTCTAGGCCGTTGTACGTCCAATATATTAATATTATCTAACATATGATATGCTTTTGCATGATGGTAATCTCCTAGATATATGTGTTGACCATATTCTTAATGATCATAAGTTCTTGGGTTTGGAAACAAGGCCTAGTCAAAGTTTAAAGTTCTAGGATGATGTTTGAAGAGTCTAGAGTTTCTCATATAAGCCCCCCTAGTAAAGATTAAAATTCTCTAGTTTGTGTATTCATCTGAATCTATATAATGTTTGCTGAGAATTTATAGATGGAAAATCTAGGGTTTACATTGAACCCTAGTAGAAGTTATTCATGTTGTGTTTGTTTTGATTGAAATGTAGCGTTTACATAAAACCCTAGTGGATAGTCTATCATGTGGCTTCTGAACGTCATTAGATACCTTTATTTTTCTTTTGACTTATTTCTAGGGATCGCTATATGACAGAACTAATCTTCTGTCATCTTGATTAAATTACTGATGTGATTTAGTGTTTGTATCAAACCTGGGCTAGAAGTTGAGGAATTGGAGTATAGTCTCTTGTTGATTATGTAAAGTCTAAATGATTTCACTACTGTAAGTTTTTGTTATGACTAACTTCATGCTTCTACAGAATTGGTTGTACTTGTTATCTAAGTTATGTAGGTACATCATATTGGTGAAGAATTCTATAAGATAAGTTGATATGATTAGCATGATGAGAAGAATGGAAGCCATGAAAGATTCTCCAACACCGAAGGAAGAAGTTAATCTCCTTACATTAAGAGGGATCCTGGATAAAAAGAACTCTCCCGAGTTAAGAGGGGGGGCACAAAATAAGTCTTGATTGGAGAATATATACTAGAAGAAATGTTGCTACATGAGAAGTAGGGAAAGGAATCTTCTCTCAAAGATTCAACTGATAGTCCTACTTAGATTAGTTGAAGGGCAACATCAAAACCCCGAAGGTTTGCTTTGATTATGTATTTGAAAGTATATTGTTGATTGGGTTGTGTTTGTATAGGTGAATCTCTCGAAGGTTTTGATAGCATGCTAGTTACCAATCAGTTTGACTGGGAGAGATTTGTTATCCTTGATCTGTTGGATCAAGGGGTGTTGAGGCTTTGTGAGTGAAGCATTGCCTGGAAAGACATCGGGTCGGCACTTTGTTTTGATGTCTGGTAGGGAGGGTGGCTGGTGCCGGGTAAAACCCACAGTCCCTGTTTTCTCTTTTATTCAATCTCAAGCTATGTGTAAAGTGCCTTCAATTTCATTGCCCAACCAAATCCACAATCTGGAAAATTCGCAATATTCTATGTTCTTGACAGGCAATTTAATTTAATAATAAGTCTAGAAGCTTTAATATCTCAATTCGGAGAATTGAGATATTAAATTAACACTTATCCCTTATGGTTATAAATCTCAACATTCACTCTTGCTCGAAAGCTCTCTTTTTGTAATAGCTCTCTGGTTACAACCCATAGAAGAAACCCGCTTCATAAACTGTGGGCCAATGTAACTCAAGTAACTCTATTGTAACCCCTGGCTACACAACCGCTTCCCTCATAACTATAGTGTAAAGTTATACGCAATTGCACCTTATGGCTTTCACCCTATAAGTTTACACCGTTTCAAAACACCCAACTCTTTAAAGGATTGATATGGGCCACAGGTTATAACTCTTCTCGACCAAGGTTTGACCTTAGTGTATGATCCGACCACCAGTCTATAGTGACACAAGGCTCGGGCTATATAACTCAACAACCATTTAAAATCGTCGTAGTTAACCTCGAACTTCGATTAAACCTCACGCGCCCACATACAATCACGTATGGGCCCAGCACTAACATGTTTCCACATCCAACGGCGGACGCCTTATCACGTTGGTTGGGAAGATCCGACAACCACGAATGAGTTTCGCACTTTTTTTCCTTCCGGGGGGTAACACCCAAAAAGAACGCGATATGGTGACGTGACCGTCAAAGAGCAATATCGCGTTCGAAACTCCAATACAGCTTACCACTTTTTAAAAGTGCGAATACCGCTGATTTCCAACCCCGGTTTTCTTATTAGTCAAGGTTCCGCTCCCCTCTACGCTCGGGGTTCCATCCTTCTAGACGTTAACCTTTGTTTCATCGCATTTGCCACGATGCTTCCGTCTGTTGTAACGCACAGCTCCAATTACACAGCGTATTTAACTATAGTTCCGCCTCTCTTCCTTATCCAGAGACTTCGCTTCCAATTACTTCTCCATGATTTGTTGTTCATCTACAGTGCACACAGAGTTAGATAAACCTCTGTGTTCTCAATGCAACCAGACTAGCGCTACTTCACAACAGAGTTAGTGACTCCCAATCCGACTTCAGTCAAACAGAGGTTTCCCTGTACGGTTTACTACACCCCAAATTCAGAGATTATATTGTCTGCATCTTTCATCAAAGGAATCGACCCTCATCAACTGCTGTTGAATCTTTCACATAGGATTGAACACATCCAATGTTCAATCTTCGACAGATGCTCAGTCCTTCCAAGGACCCATAACAAGTCCTTCAACCCAGCATTGCGAATTCGACATTGACCTTGAAACTTCCCAAGGTATACAGGTTCTTACTGAATACAAAGCTCAGAGATCAGTTACTGAATCCCTCGTATGATTTCCCATAGAATTAAACATCTTCACATAGAATTTAGAACAGTGTCCTCATTTATACATACGAGCTCAGCTACAACCTCTTCATGCTTTCAGTCCAAAATCCTGGCCCTTGACCTCGATTCTTCCACTGAAACAAATCATATTCTAACCCTATCACAGAGTCTTATTTCCATACACAATACACACAAACGCAAGGCATTCTTACACAGAACTAAATCAATAGTTACACAGGTAGTACTGAAACAATTTCTTCCATAACATATATTTGAAACTACTTACAAAAACCCCTGACGCAGGCCAGATCTTCAATTTGATGGCCTTCTATTCTCCTATTCGGCCTCCCCGGCTTTCTAACTCTATGCAGCTCTATGCAAGCCTCCTGGACTCTCTATTTTTGCCTCTTAGGCTTATTTTTAAACAACTGCTACCAATGAATCGATTCAAATACCTCCAATGACTCAATCGAGCTCTTCAGTTCCTAAATTCTAAATTTACCCTAACAAACTGAAACTGATCTGACTTCTCCTGTCCTCTAATCATTCAAAGGCAGTTACAATTTTTCTCTCTACATTTAACTAAAAATCACTCAAATAAGAATAATTACATAGGAAATCAAAAACATGAGACTCCCCTTATGTTTATTTATATACAAATATTGTCTTGGCCTAATGCCCCTGCATCAGTGGCATCAAGTGGATGTGCACCTAGTTCTTTGGGTTGATGGTTAGTAAGTAAGCCTGATGGTAACTATAGAGGCTGAAAGCTTTAGTCCATCTTAGTCCCACCAGGATAGATTTCCTTGGTCAGGAATCTAGTCTGTGGCATTGTGGTGCCTAAACTGTTGAGAGACCAAATGGATAGATTGCCCTAGTCAGGAATCTAGTCCATGGCATTGCGGTGCCTAAACTTCTTCATAGATAAAGTGAGATCTTCCATGTGTTGAAAAGTGTAACTAGGTTTGATCTTCATAATGACATGTAATTATGATTTTATGTAAAATGAATTTATTGTATTACTTGCATCATGGGTTTCATGAGCAAGAGATTTTATTTTTAGGTCAAAGACTCTCATTTTAGGGTCTCTAGGATTTTGTCATCTTGCCATAAAAATAATAATCATTGTCATGTAAATGAAGTCATGTTACACTTTGTAAAAGAGACATTTGTCTATGTAAAAGTAGTCCTCCAAGACCTTGTCACTAGGCCTCTCCAAGTCTGCCTAAATCTAATGAAGTTCCTCCACAATGAAGTCGGCTCACCTCCTAAAGATCATGTCTGCTTAAAGACAAGAAGACAGTCCATATAAATAGCATCACTCGGCCTCATATCAGGGCATTGAATTGGGTCAAGGATTTCAGATATAAGTGCGAAGTTAAGGGACTATAAGGAGTGCGAAGGAGAAAGGCATATCAACGAAGGGATAAGGTCTATGTATTTTTCTCTTGGGTCTATATATATCTCGCATAGCTCAGAAAAAGATTGAAGTCTGTTGCAACATATAAAAGACTTCGGTCTTGGCTATAACGTGACATGTAAAGGGCGCAGAAAGCTGACCGATAAGAGGACTTAAGGAGGAAGTCGAGGTAAAGATCGAAGGAAGCCAAGTCCAAGCACTTTTTTAGGAGCACTGAAGCATAGAGACTGAGATTCTCTAGTGTAGTCGAAGGTGCAGTGCAGTGCAGTGTAGAAAAAAAGGAACGAAGAAAGAAGAAGTCAAGAAGAGTAGCGAAGGCTAGTGACAAGGGTCTTGGGAGGATACCTGTGTCAAGGGTCTTTGTCATGGTCTTGGTACTTGTCAATTGAAGATCTATAACATCAATTTCTCATCGAGTTTTCCTCTCAAAGAGTGAGAGATTTTGGCCCTAGCTTACAAGCCTACATACTGTGTCTCTTGTGTATTTGATAATTGACTTGATGAGAAGAACATAATAATAATCTATAAAAGACAAGATCTAATCAAGAGGCATAAGGTACATCACAAGTAATTATCAAAGAAGAGAAATCTCATAATCATTAAAAGCCCTTGATTTCTCAACACCGTGTACTTATTTAATTACATATGAATACCTCCCTAGTTAAGAGGGAGTGTTGAAGAATGTAACTAGGTTCGGTCTTCATTATTAATATATTTTTCAAAAAGAATTTATTATTATTAAATGAATTATTAAAGCAAGGGTTTCATGCTTGGGTCATATTTAGATTAAGGTCCCCATTATGGACTTCTAGGTTAGTCATTATAGATTTAAATTGACTCATTTTTGGGCTTTTAAATCATGTAATTTAGGTTGTTTATTATTTGGTCAAAAGGCTCCTCCATCAAGTCAGCTTCTTCAAGGTCATCATCCTCGGTCTCTTCAACAAATCCTCTTCAAAGACAACCTTCAAGTCAACCTCTCTCAAAAGATACATGTCGGCCTCAATAAGCATATTCAAGTCAGCCTAAAATAATATCACAATTGTTCACACAATCATGTCAACTCAATACTATATATACCCAGAGAAAATTTCGCATTACAACCCAGATTTTTGAATCACTCTAAAATTCGGATCACAATACACAAATACAATTCAAATATCTTCAAGAAAGCAATATCATTTCAGTTCGGATATGATGCTATAAAACTCAGTGCTATTCTCAGTCATGAAACTCGGTGCTATCTTTGTTTTGATACTCAGTGCTATGATGATGATATCTTTGTTTTGATACTCGGTGCTATGATGATGCTATCTCTATTTTCATACTCGGTGCTATGATGATGTTATCTCAATCATGATGCCTCGGTGCCATCTCAGTTAATAAATTTAGTGCTACAGAACTTGGAGCTACTACAATGGTGATCACAGAGAAGATGGATCTCAGGGCTACCTCAAGAAGAAGATTTCAATGTCTCGGTGTTATTGCAGTAATAAGGATGAAGTTTCGGTGCAAGCAAAGGAGATCTCGGTGCTAACACAATGAAGAGATGAATTGATGGAGGAAGTCTATAGTCTAAGGGTCTTGGTTGTCTCATCTTAAATCTAATGAAGGGAGAACTTTGACTAGGTTTTCCCCAAAGAGTGGTGTTTTGCCCTGGCAGTGTGCCTAAATCTTGTGTCTACTTCTATTTGTGCATTGGCATTACTCTTGATGATAAGAAAAGATAAATTGAAAGAACAAGTGATTAAAACAAAATATCACAAGATAATGTCATAATAAGAGAAATTAATTAATTGCCATTTCTATAACACTTCCATACTTGGTGCTTCACCGCTTCTTCGAATGTACATGGCTCAAATTGAACAATGGTAGTCATAGCAGCTAAGTACCCTTGGTACCTGTTCGGCTTCTTGCTTTCACGAAATGTCCCCCTTGGAGCAACATGTCTTTCAGCATCTTCGAGAGTATCTTTGAGCCACAAAGGTCTTTTCCTTGAGGTAGCAGGTTCACTAGGTGTTGGATCAATGGGATCCATCGAGCATCAGTTCATCTGTCGGAGATTCATCCTTCTTTCCTACATCATCATCATTGTCCTTCATTGGGATAGGAAGATCTCTGACTTTACCAAGGGAAAAATCTTCATCAAATGTGACATCATGACTTATTTCAACTTCTCTTTGACCAAGCACATAGATTCTATATGCCTTTGAAGTTTGACAATAGCCCACAAATGTTCCTTTCTTCCCAGATGCATCTAGCTTTGTTTCTTTTTTCTTTCGGCACATGAAAATATACGATACAACCAAAAATTCTAAAATGAGAAACTTCAGGTTTGTTACCGGTGAAAACTTCTACGGCAGTCTTGAAGTCCAATGCTTGATGTGGGCATCTATTTCGAACATATACGGCAGTGTTGGCAGCTTCTCCCCATAAGAACTTCAGTAGGCCTTGGCCATGAAGCATGGCACGAGTAGCTTCTATGATTGTTGGACTCTTCCTTTCGGTAACTCCATTTTGATCAGGAGTATATGCAGTAGTGGTCTCCCTCTTAATGTCAGCTTCTCTACAATAGTCATTGAATTCATTTGGTTCATATTCAGTTCCATTATCGGTCCTCAATATTTTGTTCTTCTTCCCTGTTTGATTTTCAACCAAGCCTTTGAGAGAGCAGAACCATTTGAACACTTTGTCCTTCTTCTTCAAGAAATAGATCGATGTTTTGCGGGAGAAGTCATCCACAAAAATTGCATAGTACAAGTATCCTCCCAATGATGTTATGGGCAACACACCAGATAGATCAGAATGGATCAATTGAAGAATGTCGATAGTTTGACTCTCACTAGAGGGGAATGGTTCCCTTGTATTTTTTCCAACTGCACAACCCTAACAAACACCTTCATGATCTATGTTGAATTCGGGCATACCTGTGACCATCTTCCTTACATCAGGCAAGGCTTTGTAATGAAGGTGAGCAAACCTCCCGTGCCATAATTGGGATTAAAGAGAAGTGTCGCAAGAATATTTTGCTCAGGAGTATATGCAATAATGGTCTCCCTCTTAATGCCAGCTTCTCTATAACAGTCATTGAATTCATTTGATTCATATTCGATTCCGTTATCAGTCCTCAAAATTTTGATCTTCTTCCCTATTTCATTTTCAACCAAGGCTTTGAAAGAGCGGAACCATTTGAACACTTTGTCTTTCTTCTTCGAGAAATAGATCGATGTTTTGCGAGAGAAGTCATCCACAAAAATTGCATAGTACAAGTATCCTCCCAATGATGTTACGAAAAACACACCAGATAGATCAGAATGGATCAATTGAAGAATGTCGGTAGTTTGACTCTCACTTGAGGGGAATGGTCCCCTTATATGTTTTCCAGCTGCACAACCCTGACAAACACCTTCATGATCTATGTCGAATTCAGGCATACCTGTGACCATCTTCCTTACATCAAGTAAGGCTTTGTAATGAAGGTGAGCAAACCTTTGATGCCCTAATTCAGATTAAAGAGAAGTGTCACAAGTCATAGCTCCCAAAGGACTTCCTCCAACCTGATAGACCTTCAACCCTAAATCCAAGTGTAAACGCATCTTTCAGGATCCTTTGCCAAATACGTACCTTCCCATCAACGAATGCTACCTTGAAGCCTTTGCCTTCGATCACAAAAATAGATACCAAGGTCTTTTTCAAATCTGGTACATACAATACATCTTGTAGATGAAGGATTTGACCTTGATTCAAGTGAAGAGTGGCAAACCCTATCCCTTTCACGAGGTAGGTGCCATTGTCTCCAAGTATAATTTCCAAATTAGTCTTCTTTTCAATCAAATTAGACAGGGCCTCCTTTTACCCACTGAAGTCCCTTGAGCACCACTATCAATCAACCTATTATCCAAAGTGTCTGAAGGAGAGGCAGTAGTGAGGGCAGAAATAAGATAAAATTCTTTTTGCTTTTCTACAACATTAGATTCCTCATACCTAGAGTTTTTCAACCTTTTGGGAGGTCGACCATTTCCATATTGAGCAACGAGAGCATTCCTCTTTCCTTTGTTGTTGAACCTATTATTTATTTGATTGTCATTGCCTCTGAAATTATTGTGATCATTGTTGTTGTTATCATCCCGTGGTGTATCTTTCTTATGAAGACACTCTCTAGCATAGTGATCAAACCTGTTACAATTGAAGCATCTTCCCTTTCTTTTTTCTTTGAATCCCTGCTTGAATCCTTGACGTTGTCTCTTTGGACCAGCATTGTTCTTCTTCTTAACATAAGCGAAGAATGCAGTGGGCTCATTTCCATTTGAAGGCTTGTCTCTCTCCATCATACTCATCTCTTCTTGAGTGCATCTAGTCAGTAATTCGTTGAAACTAGGAACCTTAGTCATTGTTAAGAATAGTGGTGTTGAACACATCCCAAGCTCGTGGGAGACCTCCAAAGGCAATAAGAGTGAGCTCCCTGTCATAAACAACTTCTCCAATAGATAGAAGATCATTCTTGATTTCGGTAATCATCATGAAGTAGGATTGGATAGACTCCCCTCTATCCATCTCGATGTCCTTCAGCGTGTTCTTGAGAAAGAGGATTTGGTTTGCATTGTTGGCTTTGAAAATCCCAACCAACTTGTCATACATCTCCTTAGATGTGCCCAAATCAAAAATTTAAGCAACCAAATGTTTTTGAATGGAGTCTCTGATGATCTTCTTAGCTTTGACTGTTAGAGAATCAAAAAGGCAAAAAGATCCTCTTGTTCTTGATTATTTACTTGTGATCTTCTTTAGTTCTTATTATGTTCTTCTTATTAGTTCACCAAGCAAATATCAAAGCAAATGCACATAGATCAAGGACACTAGATGTAGGCTAGCAGTCAAGGAACCCCCCACGAGGGGAAAACCTAGTCAAGAAATTCTTCCTTTCAATAGTATTATTTGAGACTCTTCACCCTAGAGCAAGATAAGACCTTTCCTCCACACCAAGTCAGCCTCCCAAATTTCGACCCCTTTCCAGCAACTTCAACTATGCAGTAGTTCTGGCATCGTATGGCTTCTGGCAGCAGCAAAACTTGGAAGACTTCGATCTCCCAATCCAAAGCCCAAAACAAAGAGAGAGAGGCACCAAAATTTCGTTTTTCTTCTCCTCCTTAAAATTCCCAAAACTCGCACTTCTTTCGGCTTCCCAACAACAAACTTCGTGCAACAGTTCCAGCAACATACGGCTTCCAACAGCAGCAAAACTTGGAAGACTTCAATCTCCCAATCCAAAGCCCGAAACAGAGAGAGAGCAGTTCCAAATTTTCATTTTTCTTCTCCTTAGACTTCCCAAAACTCGCACTTCTTTCAGCTTCCCGACAACGGACTTTGAACTTCTTCATGGCTACAAGAGATATCGAACTGCTTGAGAGAATGTGCTCCAAATGAATTTGAATTGCTTCCTTTTATAGGCTCCAAGTGAGGTCAAATAGGTGTCTCTTGGGCCTACATGAGTCGACATGATCTCTTCTAGGCCGACTTGGTGTGGAGGTCACTTAATTCATATTTGACTCAATAATAAACATATTTACATGATTCAAAAGCCCAAGAATGGTCTCTTTAAATGTACAATGACTCTATTAACTTAGAATAAATCCAAGAAGTCCTCAATGGGGACTTTGACCTAAAACATGGTGACCCAAGCATGAAACCCATGCTTTAATAAGTCACAATAATTTTTTTATTCTTTTGACAAATACATTACATGATGACTCAAATACATTAAATGAAGACCGAACCTAGTTACAATTTCCAACACTCCCTCTTAACTAGGGAGGTATTCATCATATACATATACAATGGAAGATCTCATACTATATGAACAATGAAGGTTTTAGGCACCGCAATGCCATGGACTAGATTCCTGACCAGGACAATCTATCCATTAGTCACTCAACACTTTAGGCACCAGAATGCCATGGACTAGATTCTTGACAAGGAAATCTATCCAAGTGGGACTAAGATGGAAAAGCTTTTAGCATCTATAGGTACCATCAGGCTTACTTACTAACCCTCAACCCAGGGAACTAGATGCGCATCCACCTAATGCTACCCTCCCAACCAAACATCAACACAAAGTTTCGGCCCAGTGTCTTTCCAGGGAATGCTTCACTCACAAAGCCTCTGGCAATGCTTCACTTGCAAAGCCACAACATTTTCAGGCAATGCTTCACTTGCAAGGCCACAACATTTTCAGGCAATGCTTCACTTGCAAAGCCATAACACACCTTGATCCAGCTAATCAAGAACAACCAATCTCTCCCAATCAATCTAATTGGTAACCAGCATGCTATCAAGTCCTTCGAGAGATTCACATGTGCAAACACAAACCCCAATCATCAATAATGCATAATCAAAACAAACTATGGGGTTTCGATGTTGCTCTTCGACTAATTTCAGTAGGACTATCAATAGAATCTTTCAAGAGAAGATTCCTCTTCCTACATTATATGTGGCAACATATCTTTCCATAATATATTCTCCAACCATGACTATGATTCTTTACTCATGGACTTCACTAAGACTTACGATTGTTAGTCCTGGTCTAGTGCATGATACATGAAGTAACCATTTTTATCGAGGCTCCCCTAGGAAGATCAACTTTTATCTAGGCTCCCTCTTAATGTAGGGTGACCTAAATTTGGTGTTGGAGAATCTTTCATGGCTTCCATCCTTTTCATCATACTTATTAGCTTCTCATCTTTATGATGTACCTACACAACTTTAAACAGCAAGTACAACCAAAACTATAGAAGCATAAATTTAGCCATATCAGAGTCATGGAAGAATTTTTTAACTTTATACATATCAGATACCCAAACAAGAGACATATACTCTTTAACATTTCTGCTAGGGACTTTTATCATAAACCTTAGACTGCTTCACAATGTCTTTCATTCATATCTAGGGTTTCAATGTTACTTCCAAAGGTATAATATACCTTGCTACACCATATAGCAAACCCTAGAACTATCATAGATATACAAGATATCTAACAATCTTTAAAATCCACATGATAGACCTTTCACTGGGGATTCATACACATCCTAGATTTCATATAATAAATTCAATCAAGATTAATCACAGATCAGACATGATTAGCTTTCACTAGAGTTAGTTGCAGACTCTAGATTTCAAATCAATTATCAAATTATATCATGAAGAGCTTCTACTAGAGTTTAATATACATCCTAGAACATCATAAGTGACATCCACTAGGATTCGATGTAAACCCTAGAGTCACCATCTACAAATTCTCAACATACATACTAGAGAATATAATCATTACTACGATTCATTTATAGACCCTAGACTTTTCATCATCATCCTAGATATTTCAAACTTTGACTAAGGTTTGTTTCCAAACCCTAGATTCTTAGGACCAATAGAAAATGGATCAACACACATATCTAGGAGATTACCAGTATAAGCACATCATATGTTAGTCAACATCTAAACATTAGACACACATCGACCTAGACTAGGCTAGGGATTCAATCAAGAGAACATATACCTAGGGTTTCACTCCTAGGACTTTTCATAACAGGGATTTTGCCTATAGACCTAACCAAAACCTAAGGTTTCAGTCCATTGTCAAAGCATACCCTTATTATATCAGACTTCAAAGGTTTGTGATTTCGAACAACATCATTTCAACTCTAGCAAGTTTAGAGCTTCCATGATCTTATCAAAATCCCAAACTCAATGTTATCAATACATTAATCAGAATATCAATTTTCCCAAATAGCCCTAAATAGGTTTAGGGTTTCACATAACAACAACATACCCTTAGGTTAGGGTTTTCTAGAGAACCTCCTTAAGGTTCTATTCAAGCAATTTGAGGTGTATAAGGTGGGTATATTCATCAAGTGATGAGTCATCCCAAACAAGAATCCTTTTAGGATCCAGTGGTGCTAGATATATCAACAGTTAGTAACATATGAAATGGATATTTCAAAGAGAGTAATAAAACTATACATTTCAATACATACCTTTGATTCTTTCACAAACCTTTTGACTTTTGTGGCCTTCTTGTTTTATCCTTGAAGCCTTTTCCATGATTCTTGAACATCCAGCAGGTTGATTCCTAAACAAAGAATAGAGGTAGACAAGTGATTAGTATTTAATATAATCAAAATCTTAAATAAGTATATGAAGACAAATAGAGATGGAATGGGATACTTATCTTGAGGAGATGTTGTGGACTCCCTCCTAAGCTTGAGGGAAAACCTAAAACTTATAAAACAAAAAAATACATTTCCAAGAAGATGTTAAACCTATACGACATAGAATATACAAATGAAATATAAGAGAGAAGGGGCTTAGTAGTGCAAGTCTCTTAAGTCATCCTCAGGCTTTGCTTTCTTGGGGGATGATGTTTCTTCAGCCATGTTAGCATGGTCTCTGTCTCTTTTCTTGCTCCTAGTTTTGTCAGGGCAGTCACTCCTATAGTGTCCCATCTTGTGACAATGATAACACTCAATCTTGGACATGTCAACCTTCTTCTTTGGCCCTTTCTTCTTGAATCTTCCTTTATGATGAGCAACATAAGCGTTTGATACTTCTTCATTGTCGGTTAGCATGGAGACTCTTAATTCTTCTTGACAAAGCCTCGTACATTTCCTTAGCATGATCAATATTTGCTATGAAGGGGACAAGATTGTCCTTTATGCCTTCAACCATTAAAGCCATAGCTACTAATTCCAGTTCTTTGTACTTCACCCTATCAGTGTCACTTGATTCTTCAGTAGATATTTTCATATTTCCTTTGACTAGATGTTGTTCTTTTCAAGGATGATGGCAATCCTTTTCTTCCAAGACCTATAATTTGTAGCTCCTTCAAGCTTGTTCTCTCCCTTGATAGTGTTAGACATATTTCTTGAAGATAGTGAAGAATTCTTTCTTCTAGTGAACTCCTTCCTTGATAAGTCCTTGAGACTGCCTTTTTCTTCTTCTTTCACCAAAGCTCTGATACCATGTTAGAGAATCAGAAAGGCAGAAAGATCCTCTTGTTCTTGATTATTTACTTGTGATTTTCTTTAGTTCTTATTATGTTCTTCATGTCTTTCTTTTTATTAGTTCATCAAGCAAATATCAAAGAAAATGCACATAGATCAAGGACACCAGAAGTAGGCCAGCAGCTAGGGAAAAACCACCCTTGAGGGGAAAACCCAATCAAGAAATTCTTCCTTTCAACAGTATTATTTGAGACTCTTCACCCTAGACCAAGATCAGACCTTTCCTCCACACCAAGCCAGTCTCCAAAATTTCGACCCCTTTCCAGCAACTTCAATTATGCAGTAGTTCCGGCATCATACGGCTTCCAGCAACAGCAAAACTTGGAAGACTTCATCTCCCAATCCAAAGCGCGAAATCGAGAGAGAGAGAGACACCAAAATTTCATTTTTCTTCTTCTCCTTAGACTTCCCAAAACTCGCACTTCTTTCGGCTTCTCGGCAATAGACTTCGTGCAGCAGTTTCGGCATCATACTGCTTTTGGCAGCAGCAAAACTTGGAAGACTTCGATCTCCCAATCCAAAGCCCGAAACAGAGGGAGAGAGGTACCAAAATTTGTTTTTCTTCTTCTCCTTAGACTTCCCAAAACTCGCACTTATTTTAGCTTCCCAGCAACAGAGTTCAAACTTCTTCATGGCTACAAGAGATATCGAACTGCATGAGAGAATGTGATCCAAATGAATTCGAATTGCTTCCTTTTATAGGCTCCAGGTGAGGTCGAATAGGTGTTTCTTGGGCCTACATGAGCCGACATGATCTCTTCTAGGCCGACTTGGTGTGGAGGTCACTTAATTCATAGTTGACTCGATAATAAACCTTTTTACATGATTCGAAAACCCAAGAAGGGTCTCTTAAAATGTACAATGACTCTATTAACTTAGAATAAATAATAGAAGTCCTCAATGGGGAATTTGACCTAAAACATGGTGACCCAAGCATGAAACCCATGCTTTAATAAGTCACAATAATAATAATTATTATTATTATTATTTTCTTTATTCTTTTGACAAGTACATTAATGATGACTCAGATACATTAAATGAAGACCGAACCTAGTTAAAGTTTCCAACATTGACTTCACCTTTCTTATACTTTGTCTTAGTAACAACCAGTGCACTTGAAGGAGGTCCCACCACATTTCCCTGCACATAGTCCATAACATCATTTTCTTCCAAAGTCAAGTCCAAAGACATCTTCCATGCATGATAGTCAGATTTATCGATGATCTTATCTTCAGATAAAATGAGAACTATTCTTCTATGCTGTTTTTGAAGGCTAATTCTCTGATTTGGTAGGCCAAACATCTTCTGATCACCCAGCCATAGGACCAAGCTGCTGTAGGTGTCATCTTAAGGAACAAAAGGAGCAGCAGGAGGTTGGAAACTCTGTTGGAGTAAAGCAAAGGAGGCAGCATACAAATAAAAGGATAGCCACAGTCAGTAAAGGTAGTTTGGCACCTAATTTTTGGGGCAAGCACAGATCAAAGGACAAGGAAGGCAGAAGTAATCTGTATAAACAAGGTATGCTTACCTTCTCTGAAATGATGCTTTGTTAATGGATGGTTTGTCCAAGTTTAGGACTAAAGTTGAAGAGCCTTTTAAGGGTGTTTGAAGGGCACACAACCAAGAAGCAAGTCATAATCTTGCTTTGGGAGACCTTGTAAAGGTGAGAAAAGAAACCTGGTTGGTCTGTTATTTCTTGTGACTGTGTAGGCATGTAAGGAGGCACATTCTGGGCATGAGCAATGAAAGAACAGGCCAAGATCCAGTAGGCATTTTCTTAGGCATAAAACAGGTAAATTCTCTCTGTCAAGAAGACTCAGATTTTCTTGTGTAAGTGCAGGTAGAAGGAAAGGCCTGTTTTGGAGGCTGAGTACCTAGTATAACCTCCAGGACTAGGATGCATTCATCTACAGCAAGGACGCAGGAATAAGGGTCTGTTGGTATGAGAACTTTGTGGTTTAGTGCAGACAGGGTGGAAATTGCAGGCTCAGATCTGAAGTATTCCAGAGGACGTCTTCTGGGAAGGAAAGATCTTCAAAGAATGAGCAGATGACCTTGTACAGTGTAGGTATAAACTATAAAGACAGACTGATGGAGAAAAATTGGAAGTCTGTTCATAGGTAATGAACAACAGTATTATAAGGAGCCTGTATCAGTCAAAGTATTGACTGTAAAAGAGTGGATCCTTTAGATCAGTCAAATTGTTGGACTGTGCGAGGGCAGAACTACAAACCCTAGTTCTGTGATTTGGAGCAGCAAATCAGTGATTTGGGGCAACTAGTTGAACTGAAGACCCCGTGAATTGGAAATCTTGAAGATGCAGGATAGCAGCTAGAGGACAAAATTATTTGAGACTATGGAGTTGTATTGACTAAGAGAAACTGATTGGAAAGGCCAGACAATTTGTTGATTGGCTAACATTATGATAATCAGTCTATTAAAGAAATTGTGTGATGGACTATCATCAAGGCAGAAAGTAGTGCATGAAGTAGTAGTGATCACATTTGAAGATGATGTAAGGGAAGACCTCAAGTACAGGATAATGATCTGTTAGGAGACAGAGTTGGAGCCCTTGAAGTTACAAGATGAGCAGTATTAAGTGGTAAGAGGGCTAGTAAGAGGAGAGTTACAATTACCGGTAGTTGATGTAAGAGAAGTACAAGTGCTTTCGACACAAGCTGAGGCTTGTTGATGAATTCTCCCTGGTTGAGAGGGAATGAGCATGGATTTATCCTCGGGTTGAGAGGGAGTAAGGTTGGACATTGGTTCTCCCTGTGTCATGTACTAGGCCAGGACTAACAGTGGTAAGTCTAGTACATGCATCACGGATAGGGAGAATGATGAATTAAATCAGCTTGGTTTTCCTTGTGTCAAGCAATATGGAAAAAGTCTAAGTCAGGATTAAATCAGCAAGGGTCCAAAATTTGAAAAACTTGATAAAGTCGGGAGTTTTTTGAAAAAGTCAGCAAAATTAAAAAATACAAAAATAATCATTTTTGGAAAAAATCCCAATTTTTTCAAAAAAAAAACTAAAAAATCATTAAAAAACTACCTCACTCACGATTTTTTGGAAGAACTCCTGATTTAATCCCGACTTTTTCAACTGGGAAAAAATCGCCAAAAAGTCAGACAATTAAATCGGCTAGTCCAAAAAGTCGGACGATTAAATCGGCTAGTCCAAAAAATCGAATTTTGTCGATTTAATCGTGACATTTTCCACATTGGTGTCAAGTATTGTGACGGATTAAGACTGATATTCTAAGTTGAGTACGTGGACATGGATAAGGAGAATGATGGATTGGATAAGCATCTTAGACAGATATTCTCGGGTTATGTAATGTGATGGATTAGGATGGAGATCCTAAGTCACGTGGACTTGGATAAGAATGGTACGATGGACAAATATTTCCTCGAGGGAAATGGTTCGTTGGTAGATATACTTCAAGTATCCTAGGTGGAGTATGTACTTTGGTGAGGCGGTGTGGTGTCCCATGGAAATGCCTCCCAGCATTGTGCTCTAATCTTGTGAGAGATAGAGTTCCTATCAAAGCCTTGGTAATCTGACAATGCTAGATATGATGATATTTTGATGCTTATCAATCTAGATCCCTTCTTATGATAATATTTCAACTTGAGATGGAACTGTTGAGTCATTATGAATACCTCCCTAGTTAAGGAGTGTTGGAAAAGTAACTAGGTTCCGACTTCATAATTATTTATGGACTTATATCAATTTGTATTTTATGTAAAAGAAGAAAAAGAATTTTATTTAAGCATGGGTTTCATGCTCAAGTCTAGGTCAAGCATGTTCTTCATGCTTCTAGGTTTTTTATTAAGCCAAAGAATTAATTTTGGGTCAAAGTCCATTGGGACTCTTTGTAAGAAAAAGGAAAAAGGAATTTTTTTGTTTAAAAAGAGTCAAATAGTCCTCCATAAGACCAAGTCGGCCTGTTGAACAGTCATGACCCTTCATAGTGACAAACAACTATATATAGGCATATATCCTCCACCAAAAAGACGGAAGTTCGGTTGATTTCTCTGAAGAAATATGCGAGTTGCAGTGGTTGGGAATGCGAAGTTTTCTATGCAAGGATGTGCGAAATTCTTTGAAGCTTTATGATAAAACCGAATATCTTAGGCAACCTATAATTTTGTCACAGAACTAAAAATCTAAAGAAATCTGCAATTTGTGGACAGAGTCAAAGTTCGAAGAAGCTTGATTTTGATTGTGACTTTGAAGGAGGGTTTACTTGGGAATCTTAGGGAGGAAAGGGTCTTGGTCTTGGTCTTGATATCTCATTTTGATCTTGTTAACGCTTGCCGCCTGCACCTACCTACAAGTTAGCAGGAAAAGCCTTTAACCCCACAATGTGTGGTTGGTGGCAAGGAACTCAGAGAAGGGGTTGTCACACTAATCCCGACTCTCTCTGTTTAAGCTATCTCCTAGGTTAGCTATGAGAATGGTCCCTAAAAAAAGAACTAAGTTAAAGATGTGAGTTTCTAGGAGAGTTGTTAGAGTTAAATAGATCACTTAAGATTTATAAGCAAAACGTGTTATGAGCAATAACCATCAATACATAATTTAAATAAGCATAAAGCATATGAAAACCAGTGTCTTCAAAGTGTTACTCAAAAAGTAAAAGAAGTGCTCAAAGAAATGAGAACACAGTAATCCTGAAATGGAAACAAAACTCTATTAACACAAGATATCAAAAATGCTCTCAAGATAAACGAATTTTATGAATCAAAACACATGAAGCTATCTTGTTCACAAGGAAACAATTAGTGATATAAATTAAACCAGATGATAAAAAGACTTGAAAGTTAAACCAACATGCATTTAGCTTTGCAACATGAAATAAGAGTACTTGAAAGGAAATGAGATTTATCAACCATCCATAAACATGATGAACATTTAACATGAAATGGAGCTTTTTAAAAGTAGATAATGTCCAAGTACAAGAAAATTAAGCTAAACTTGTTGCAAAAGAGATTACAATACTTGTATGAAAGTAAATGCTTCTTGAAAAAGGGAAATGATATTTCATGTGAGACTATAAGCCATCAAGAAAGAAAAATTCAAGAACTTGCAAGTAAAATAATGTGATGAAGAATGTTCTTGGTTTATTTTATTAATTAGTTCTAAAGCAAAGTTATAATTCAACTCTTTAATCCTCAGACCTCACCCTCGCCCAAAGGCACGGATCCCACAGTGAGGAGTCAGTAGGAGTAGAGGGTCCCTAGAGGTCTATACAACCAACTTATGTTGGAGGCAAGTTTTAATGCGTTTCTTGTGTGAAATGAATGTTGATTAATCTCATTTAAATGATACATGCAAATTTTCCACAAGAGATGGTGTTTACTTGCAATAATAAACCAAACTTTGAGAGAGACAATAGACTTATGTGTGTTGATTCATAAAATTCGTTTATCTTGAAAGCATTTTTGATATCTTGTGCTAACAGATTTTTGTTTCCATTTCAGGATTATTGTGTTCTCGTCTCTTTGAGCATTTCTTTTAATTTTTGAACAATACTTTGAAGACATTGGTTTTCATATGCGTTATGCTTATTTAAATTATGTATTGATGGTTATTGCTCATAACACTTTTTGCTTATAAATCTTAAGTGATCTATTTAACTCTAACAACTCTCCTAGAAACTCACATCTTTAACTAGTTTTTCTTTAGAGACCACCCCCCATAGCTAACCTAGGAGATAGCTTAAACGGAGAGAGTCGGGATTAGTGTGACAATCCCTTTTCTAAGTTCCTTGCCACCAACCACACCTTGTGGAGTTAAAGGCTTTTGCCGCTAACTTGTAGGTAGGTGCAGGTGGCAAGCATTAACATTTTTGGCACCATTGTCGGGGACAAGCTTTCTTGTACCTGGGAAATCGACTAATTTTTGGTTTTTGCATGTTGGATTTGAGAGTTATTCTTGTTCAAGTGGCGATTCCACTTATTTCATTTTCTGCAAGGATTTCTGCTTGAAGTCGTCTTCTTGTAGAATTCTTGCTAATCTTGGACAAAAGCCTCTCTCTGATATCCATTTGCTCTTTCAGGGTCAAGTGAGCATGACATTATGAATATTTTGTTCACCCCTTGTGATTTTACTAACATTTCAGGCTATCCAAATTTTATTCTGGATGAAGCCATTGAGGTTGTTGATGAGTTGCCTAGTTTTCTAGGTAACAATGCCATTACCATTGAAACTCACCTTAGGAATTTCCACTTTTGTGTGAGCAAATGGTGCCATGATATTAACCATGAGGACGTTAAAATGAACATTTTCATCTTTTCATTAGATGGCGATGTTATGGATTGCTTCATAGAGTTACCTACTAACAGTTTTGATTCTCTAGAATCGATCATTGATGCCTTTGAAGAAAAATATGGAGATGAAAGAAAGATCAAAGCGAAAACTCAAGAAAATGAGAATGATAGGGATCTCATCAGGGAGTTGACTCAAATGATTAAGGATATGCAACTCAACCAAGCTCAACTCATTAAAAACGTGGAACTCAATCAAACAAGATTAATAGTAAATCATGCACACACAATAAAGGCCATGGAGGTCAATCATTCTAATCAGATGACCTCTATTCAAAATAGGTTGCTCGCAATGGAAGAAAAAGAAGTGCAATTAATCAACACCATGGAAACAAATCATGCTAAGGAAATAAATGTTATGAAGGCTAATCAGATCACTTTTCGAAATAGGTTAGAGGAAATAGAAAGATTACAAGTACAAAAATTCCAGCTTAGGTCGGATGATGAATGGGAAAAGAACAAAGAAACAGATCATAAGCCTCCACATCCTCTAAAGCAAGCTTCATCTCATTATGAGGAGGGCATTTATTCCATTGAAAAATGGCTAATTGAAGGTGGCTTGGATAGAAAGGAAACTAAGGGGAATCAAGTTTATACTTATGAGATTGATCCATCACCCATGTCAGAGCAGATGCAAAATGGAGAAAGGAAGGTCAAAGAAGTCTTGGATATTTCGAATTTTCCATCTGAGCATCTTCAACATCAAGCAGAAAGGTCTACTTTGATTGCATCAACATCAACATCACAATCTATTAAGAAGAAGACAAAAAGGCAAAAAGGATTTGGTAAATCTGATGACCAGATACAACACAATGTTGGAACGGATCAAAGTCCTAAAATATTCAGAATTGGACAGAGCACATCAGAAAGCAGCCCATGCATCTGCCAAAAAGTAGGCAATTTCTCAGCATGAACTTCATTGAAGACATCTGATGCTATGGGGCATCTTTTTGCATCATATTTCCAACCTTATCCCTTGTCAAATTTTGTTTAAGTAGATTTATTTCATGAATAAATTGTTATTTATGCTCTTACAATAAATTTCTATTTCTGTACTTGATTTTATTTGATGATATTTTGAATGGATACTGCTAATATATATCTTTGGTTGGTGGATGCAGATTCCAAGTTGTTGCACACTATCACTTTATATATAGCATGCATCCCCATATGGAGCCAAATGTTGACCACTGGAGTGGCACCTAATGATTATGTGAAGACTCCGTGCCCAAGGATGAACCAAAGGACACTTGTACCATCAGATATCATCAATTTAACAGTGTTTAAGCTCTACTTCTACTTCTCATCATCTTTCTTTTGTACCCAGATTCCACGCCCTACGGGGAATTGTAATAAGTGATGCTCGTAATGATGATTTTTGAGTCAATATTGAGTCTGTAACAGGCCTAGATAGCCTGGGACCTTGCCAACAAGTGAGTATTACTCTAGGAGGTTTTTTTACTTGGTTAATTATCATCTCTCTATCAGGACTTAATAATTAATTGAGTTTTTCATCCAATTTTACACCAAAGTTGGAGTACAGCTTGATGGTGAAGCCTTGGGTGAGTCCTAGTGTCTAGAGTCAATGTATATTACCATACTAAATCACACACACAAAATTCGTGGAATTTGGTTAGGTCTAGGTAGTGATTTTTTTATTTTTTAGATTTTCCACAAGTCGAAAATTGCAATAAAAATTGTAATTGAATTGTAATAAGTGTTGCCTAGAAAAGTTGTATGGGGTATGAGTAATCAAAATTACACCTCTCACCCTCAACTTTCTACTATTACACACTTTGAGGGGTTAAAAATGTGTTTTGAACCATCAAAACCCACTTTTCCTAAGTTTAGTGGAAAATCTGGCAATTAATTAAGCTAGAAATTAAATAAATGGAGAAAAATACATATCCACACATGCTAAATGAGGTAGAAACGAAGTGGAAAATTATGGAGGAGTTAAAGTGAAGTTTCAAGGCGATGTGTAATCCTAAAATCAAGGAAATGACATGTGCTCAAATAATATTGAATTTCTAACATTAAATGAGAGTTGCTTACTTGGAAATTCGGATTTGTGAAGTTAATGCACATTTGGGAGGATTTGGGAGAATATTTGGTGGGGATTTTTGTGGGAAATTGTCTCCATATGGGTTACCACCCATATACACTTGTCTTTCCATCATAAAATTCGAATTTGACACATAAGGGAAGAAGAAAATGATGTTCACTTGCCAGAATCTGATTTTTACACTTGACAATAGAGCTTCACTTATCAAATTCGAATTTGCCTTGTGATCTTCTCCCTCTCACCACTTAGCATTTGGTTCTTCATTGAGATTTGCTCTCAACTTTCTATATAATGGAGCCATGGGCTCTCATATTGTATATTGTTTACTAGCTATTGTGTTTGTGGAAGCGCTACTACTTTGTACACTTTTCAAGAATATCAATTAAAATACTTTGGGGGTCCATTCATGGGTGTTCTTCCTTTGGAGCATGGTGTGCATTGTGAGTTATTGATATAATTTTTCTATGCTTTGAGTTATTTCATTTTCCATGTATTCTTGTGAACTTGCTAGTGCACAACTATCTTGTATTAGCATTTGATTTGAAAGTAGGCTCTAGAGATTGAAAGTTCTAGTTTATTTTCAAATAAATTTCTAGAAATTTCAATTCATTGTTTGCTTATCTAAATCTACATGGACTAATGTGTGACTTGAGTATTGTAGAAGAATTATTTTTGGATCAATTGTGAGGGGAAGTCTTTGGGAGACCAACCCACTCTTGAAGCACCTTCAAAGGAACTCTCATTTGTTATTTGGATTTTCATAGTTTATCTTACGAAAAAGTGACTTGCAGGGATTCGTTTGGACATAGTTTGTATGCATACAATCATTTAAAAATATTTTACTTTTCATTGTGCTTCATTGGATCATATTTTGCTATTTAAAGAGCTTAAGCATGGCTAAACAAAGATGAGAGTTTACTCATCCTATTTGGCTTAGCCCTTTGTAGATTATTATGTAATATTTTGTGATTTTCTTTGTCTAACACTTGATTTTTTTTTTGTAGCATTCTTTTTTAACTTGTTTTCTTGTAGCAACTTGTGAGATTCACCTTCAAGAAACTACTAACAAATTGTTGCAGAACCTTTGAGCTCTAATGTCAAACGAGGACTCTCTCTTTTTCCTTTGGTCGTGAGCAGTTAAGGAGCTTCCTTGAGGAAGTGTCGAGTTCCTTTTGTGGCTTCTTCTCTCTCTTGGCCGTGAGCATTAAGGAGGCTTAGCCTCTCTTCTTCACTTGTAAAAATCTGATTTCTATTGAGTCTTTATATTGCAGAAATTTCTCATCAACGATAAGTCTAAGACCTCAAATTTCATTTGTAAAAGTTTTCCTTGAGCTTGTAGGAGGCTTCATAGTCTCTTACCTCTAACAACCAATAAAATTTCTAAATTTGAGAGCACGGGTTTTACCTATTGGCATCTCAATCTCTCCATTTTTTGGGGAGGACTTGTGGTGTGATTTGTTGATCTCCTTAAATTGCATGCATCTCATCTAATTGGTCAATTAACACAACCATGCATTTCATTCCTTTCACTAGCTATTCACTTTGATTTGCTACAAGTTTTAAGAGCATTTATTTTCATAGCAAATTCAAATTTTTTATATGCAGACATCTTTACTTGAGTTTATTTAGCTTGAAATCGTACTTCAATTTGTTTATGCTTCACTATTGAACACACTCTACAATCTTAAGTTTGATGCATTAAGTAAAGCTACATTTTATTTCATGACGAACAAATATATTTCAAGTTGAAGTTGAATTTTCATTTTCTTGTTAATTTACCTTTAGATCTTACATGCCCCAAGCATCACTAAAATTTACCTCGAACTTAAGTTGGTTGAATAGACATTTTAGGGACCCTCTACCTCTATGGACTTCTCACTGTGAGATCCAATCCTTTGGGCGAGGGTGAGGTCTAAGGATTAGAGTTCAATTGTAATCTTGCTTTAGAGCTAACTAATAAATAAATCAAGAGCATTATCCCATCACATTTATTTGCAAATTTCTCAAATTTTTTGCTATCTTGATGGTTTAAAGTTTCACATGCAAATCTTATCTCAAGAAGCACTTTGGATGCAAACATTTTAATTTCTTAAATTTTGCAACAAGTTTAATTCTATGGTACTTGGAAATTTTCTTACTTATGCAACTTCATTGCATGTTGTCATTTTAATGGTCGTTATGCTTATGGATGATTGATATATCTTGTTTCATTGGCAAGTATCCTTATTTGGTGTTGCAAATTTAATTGCATGTTGTTATCTTTGTCTAAAATTTGAGTTTTTCTATCATCTCATTTATATTCTCCAAAGTAGAACATTAATTGTTTCCTTTTGAACAAGATAGCTTCTCATGTTTTGATTCATAAATCTATTTATCTTGAAAGCATTTACAATATCTTGTGCTAACATTTTCTTATTTCACTTTTCAGGATTACTTTTGTTTTCCATTTGAAAGCATTTTACTTCATTTAAGCAAATACATTTTCATTTTAAAGAGCAATACTTTGAAGGCACTGGTTTTTCATACGCTTTATGCTTATTTAAATTATGTATTGATGGTTATTGCTCATAACACTTTTTGCTTATAAATTTTAAGAAGTAATCTATTTAACTTTAACAACTCTAATAGAAACTCACATCTTTTAACTTAGTTTTCCATTTAGGGACCACCCCCCATAGCTAACCTAGGAGATAACTTAAATGGAGAGAGTTGGGATTAGTGTGACAACCCCTTCTCTGAGTTCCTTGCCACCAACCACACCTTGTGGGGTTAAAGGCTTTTCCCGCTCACTGTAGGTAGGTGTAGGCGGCAAGCGATTAACAAACCTAATTCTATAAGGAGATTATTCGGGTTTTCCCCAAGTTGTGGGGCTTTGCCCTAGCGTGGAGCCTATCTTCTGTTCTTTGTGTTTTGTGATCTTCACGTTTTGATAATTGCTTGACGAAGAAGTAAAACAAATCAATAAAATGCCAACTAACATCACAAGTAATTATCATGAAAGGAGAATCAATAATAATCTTCATCTATAAGTTATAGGGTTTGGAATCAAGCCTTAGTCAAAGTTTGAAAATTCTAGAACGATGATTGGAAAATCTACAGTTTATAACTAAATCCTAGTAATGGTTAAATTCTCTAGTATGTGTATTCATCTGATCTATATAATGTGGGATGAAAATTTATAGATGGAAAATCTAAGGTTTACATCAAATCCCAGTGGAAGTTACTTATGATGTGTTTATTAAATTCTAGGGTTTACATCAAAATCCCAGTGGAAGTTACTTATGATGTGTTTATTAAATTCTAAGTTTTACATTGAACCTTAGTAGAAGCTCTTCATGATATGTTTTGATAATTGATTTGAAATCTAGGGTCTACAACTAACTCTAGTGAAAGTTGATCATGTTAATGTGTCAGCTATCTTGATTGACTCTTATATGAAATCTAAGATTTGTAAGAATCCCTAGCGGAAAGTCTAACAATTGTATTCTAAAGATTGTTAGATATCTCGTAGATCTATATTAATTCTAGGGTTTACTAAATGTTGTAGCAAGGTATATTATACCTTTAAAAAAACATTGAAACCCTAGATAGAATGAAAGACATTGTGAAGTAGTCTAGGGTTTATGATAAAAGTCCCTAGCAAAATGTTGAAGAGTATATGTCTCTTATCTGGGTATCTAATATGTATAAAGTTGAAAATGCTTCTGTAATTCTGATATGGCTAAGTTTATGCTTCTATAGTTTTGGTTGTACTTGCTATCTAAAGTTGTGCAAGTACATCATAAAAATGAGAAGTTGATAAGTATGATGAGGAGAATGGAAGCCATGAAAGATTCTCCAACACCTAAAGAAGAAGTTAATCTCTCTACTTTAAGAGGGAGCCTAGATAAAAGAACTCTCCCTAGTCAAGAAGGACGGCATAACAAAGTTTCTGGTTGGAGAATATATTTTGGAAGGATATGTTGCCACATGTGAAGTAGGAAGAGGAATCTTATCTTAAAGGATTCTATTAATAATCCTAATGAGATTAGTTGAAGTGCAACATCGAAACCCTAGAGATTTGTTTTGATTATGCATTCAAAATTATTAATGAATGGGGTTTTTGTTTGCATAGGTGAATCTCTCGAAGGATTTGATAACATGCTGGTTACCAATCAGTTTGATTGGGAGAGATTGGTTGTCCTTGATTTGTTGGATCAAGGTGTGATGAGGCTTTGTGAGTGAAGCATTGCCTGGAAAGACATCGGGTCAACACTTTGTGTTGATGTCTAGTTGGGAGGGTGGCATCGGGTGGATGTGCACCTAGTACCCTGCGTTGATGGTTGGTAAGTAAGTATGATGGTATCTATAGAGGTTGAAAGATTTAGTCCATTTTAGTCCCACTTGGATAGATTTCCCTGGTAAGGAATCTAGTCCATGGCATTGCGGTGCCTAAACTTCTTCATAGATAAAGTAAGATCTTCCATGTACTTCTTTTATATATGAATGCCTCCCTAGTTAAGAGGGTGTGTTGAAGAATGTAACTAAGTTTGGTCTTCATTATTAATGTATTTGACAATAGAATTTTTTATTATTATTAAATGACTTATTAAAGCATGGGTTTCATGCTTGGGTCATATTTAGATTAAGGTCCCAATTGTGGACTTCTAGGTAATTTGTTACAGATTTAAATTGATCCAATTTTTGGGCTTTTAAATCATGTAGCATTAGGTTGTCAAAAGGCTCCTCCATCAAGTAATCTTCTTCAAGATCATCATCCTCGAAATCTACTTCAAAGACAGCCCTCAAGACAAGTGATACAAGTCATCAAAATTGCCTTCTTAAGTCGGCCTCAATCAGTCTTCAAGTCGGCTCAAAAAATTGACGCAACTATTCAAAAGTACAGGTGGCTTATTTATGGAGGAACAACTATATATACAAGGGTATAGTTTCGCATTTCCAACACACAATTTCGAACACCTTTTTCTTTGAGTTTTTTGGATGGGTTGACAGGGGAAAACAGTTTGTACATCTATCACAGGTTTGGTGAAGTACAACATTTCAGAGGCTCGGTAAAGTACAGTGATACAAAGGCTCCAGTGGTATAGAAACTCGGTAAAGTCACAGTGGTGCAGTAGTTCGGTGACAGTGCAGGAACTTGGTATCTATACTTGGTATCGATGCTTGCTATGCTCGGTGAAAATACATGATGTGATATGATGTTGTATCATCTCAAATGGATTCAATACCATCTCCTCAGTGCTACAAGAACTAGTTGTTGTCCCTGTGCTACATAAACTCAGTGCTATCTCAACTACATGTTGCAAGAACTCGTTGTTATGATGCCATCTCATGATGATGCCCAGTGATGTGTTGTTTCGGTCAAAGTAATGAGGATGAAGTTTTGGTGCAAGCAAAGGAAATCTTGGTGCTAACACAGTGAAGGGATGACTTGATGGAAGAAGCTTATAGTCTAAGGGTCTTGGTCATCTCATCTTGAACCTATTGAAGAAATCATTTTGACTGGGTTTTCCCCAATGAGTGGGGTTTTGCCCTGGAAGCGTGCCTACATCTTGTGTCCTCTTCTATTTATTTTGGCATTAGTCTTGATGATAAAATATAAAACGCAAGAACACTTAATAATAATCACGAGATAATGTCATGATAAGAGAAACTAATTAACTGCCAATTCTCTAACATAAATCACCATATGCATGTCCTCCAACTTCAAATAGGGTGTAAGAAATGAGGTTCGAATGAGTACCTACGAGCGAAGGACCATCTTAACATGGCCCAAACATGCCAATATTGCCTTGACATGTCTCTTCACCAATATTATGGCTAACAACAACCACACCCTTGTCATCCACATATTGAAAAGGCCCTAACTAAAAATGTCCTTTCCCTAAGTTAGTAAACATTTGATTAAATAAGTAAAGGGGCCTAGCACTACTGGATTCCATCAGCAATGTCCCTTTCCAAGCTTCCAAAACATGTCATCAAAGGATTCAAGTTCCTTGGTGTTGACAAAGGACAAACAAGGCTTCTGTTCTTATTCCAATGGCATATGATTTCCTCATCACATCTAAAGAATGACCAATCACTAGGATACTCCCACTTGGATCATGCTATATCTCCAGGTGGTTTTGGTGATGACACATAACTAGAATCATACTGATTACTATTGGCATAAGCATTTAAAATATATAAACTGTTCATAAAGAGAATTTGCATTTTAGTAGAAATATCTTTCCCATTGGAACAGTCCATCTGGCTTATTGGTATGATTTTTCACAAAAAGTATTTTCGCTGTTCTGATAAGGAAGTAACTCAATATGAAAAAACCAGAGCCATTCAACCAATCTGAGGGATTAAGCAATCACTTACAGAAGAACATTATTAGGATTCTTTAACCAGTTTAAGTTACTTACGGAAGCAAATTATTAGGATTCTTTAACCAGTTTACGTTATCCAATGTGTATGTTTCAACTCTAATTATTCTTTACTGATTTGAACGGGTGTGTGTTATCAGTAATCAAAAGATTGCTCACACACAAAACCATGTCAGCTGAATTAAGGTTCGTTATGATTTCATTATAAAGACATGACAATCCAAAATAAAAAAGAACATTTTGCTGTGTATCAATCCAAAATAAAAGAGACCGCTTGCTATATATCCTTCATGTTTTCAACCTCTGCTTCTGCCCAGAGTGATAGCAGATTCCACAGAAGCAAGCACAGGTAAAAAAATAAAACCATTGTATTTATCATTTGAAAATAGATGAGTTAATGACATGGTAATCCAGAATCACATTTATAACTGCTACTTCAAAGAAAAGAGTGCATGATTTTATCATAAACAAGATTGAAATTCTCAGATTCTTCCGTTGCAGAGAGATTTGCAAAGATCTAACAAATCTTTTTAGTATTTACGGATAATCAGATCCCAACAAAAGCATAGGTACATTGTTTAGTACATATAATTGTTAGGTGATATATGATGAATAAAATATTAGACAGGGTGGGACCATATACGTCAAGAACCACAGTTTGATATTTATATTGTGTTTGTAGTATTCAATGGAAGAGTGAAATAGAGTTCATTCAAGTATCATGAAAATTATTTTTTTTTCTTTGTGGGAGACCATATAAAAGTTTTTATTAACCATTCATAATGAGGGCACTGGAAATGGGGAGTTACCAGACTCATTGAAGCATTCGTATATAGTCATTTCTAAAGGATACAGTATACATCAATGATTGCATAACTAGATGCAACAGTTTGGTGGAAATATGGACAGAACAAAGAGTAAAGTTGTATAAAATTTAAACTTGGTATGTTCTTCATTAATTTTCAGGTTTTAGTTCTGAAATACGTATTGAATAGAAAAATCACGTGAAAAGGCACTGATTGGGAAAGGAAAAAGTTACATATCAGGAAGAATGGTGAAAACATGACTTTGCAATAAAATGAATATCATTATCTGGATTGAGTCACCATCTAGAGTGACAAAGATAAAGGGCATTTAATGGTTGAAAATAAATTACAAGTTGGAACAGTGAATCTTTTGTGGTTGTATTGGTATTCTGAACAATGGTAACAAATGCATGAATATATAGTAAATATAACACGATAGACAAAATCTTGAAACGTTTCAATCCAAATAAAATAAAAACCACAATAAAGTCAGTTGTGAAATTCTTGTTTGCAATGGGGATAATCATTTTGTTGAAAATTGGCAGCTCGGATGAATTTCCTTAAATAAAATTTAATTTCTGACATTTCTGGAGTGACTTTCTAAAATTAGAAAATCACGCCTAGCATCTCAAGCATGAATTTCCAAAGATAGTAAATCACCTTGCATAAATTGGTAACCATTTATAGATGTTGGAAAATCACTTAACTTATCATTAATCAATCTTAATAGTTACATTATTATTATTAAAAGGAGCTTCAAGTCACCTTACCTTCATCACTTAATCACTTCATACTTCTATGTCTCACATAGCACATCATAACTCTCTCTCTCTCTCTCTCTCTCTCTCTCTCTCTTAATGGATACGTTTTACTCTCATTAAAGTCTTGTCATAAAAGATTCTCTTAGGCTTTCATTAATGCATACATTTCTCTCTCTTACGCACTCATTAATACATGGCATATTCCCCTTACTCACAATAAAAGCATGTCATAAAAGATTCCTCTTACAACTCCTTAATGGCATGACTTGCAAAGGCATGCGTACCTCCTTAATGGCATGAGTTACAGAGGCATGTGTACCTCCCTAAATGGCATATGTAACTCCTCAAGGCATGTGTATTGCTCTTTCTTTATGACCAGAATTTGTTGCTCCTCCTATATATGTATCCCATATCATCTCATTCTCACTACTTGTGCATTGTGAAAGAAGGATTCGAACTTGAGAGAGAGAGAGATAGAGAGACTTGAAGAAGATTGTGAGAGAGAAAGAGACTTAACTTGAAGGTTGATTCAATGTTTGCACTAGTTGTTGCTATCAGTGATCTTCATGCTACAGTTTGTTCAGATTTGGGTGAGCTTACTCATTCTCTTGATCTCTCATTGTGCTTTGTATCTCTGTTAAACAATTGATATCTAATAGAAGAAGAATCTGGTTGGGTTTTCCCCTTGTGGGTTTTTCCCTAGTCATTGGGATTTGGACCTAAATTATGTGTCTTACCTTGTTCTTGGTTGTCCTCAATTGTGCATTTGGTTTATGTTCTATCTACAATTGTTTAACAAATATTGCAGCAAAAAGAAGTTTTGGAATAAGTAATTGTTATAGCATAGAACATAAGAATTTTAACATGGTATCAAAGCTTTGGTGAAGACAAACCCAAAAAGAAAAGAGTTGTCATCCTTCTATTTTCTGCTGAAATATCACTTGTTTCTCCTTCTTCTTGCTGTTGAAGCCTGAAATCCGTTTGACTAGACTAAGATGTCTTCTTCTTACTTCAAGAATGAAGAGAAGTTAAATGATGCTTTGAATTTTGGTCCATGGAAAGCAAGATTGAATATTAATAATGAGGAACATGATGTACTGGAATATATTGAAGGTGAGGTAGTAGAACAACCAGAAAAATTGAATGTTGCTATCAAGGCTAGATACAAGAAAAGAGAAGTCAAGGCTAAAAAGATTATCCTTGATTTTCTTGGAGACCATCTCATCACCTATGTCTCCATTTTGAAGAAATCTAATAAAATGTATGACAAATTGATTGGAATATATCAAGTAAACAACTTGAGTCAAATCCTTGCTTTGAAGAATCAACTCAAGGACATTAAAATGAACAGAGGAGATACCATTCAAGCATACTTCAAGAGGATATCAAAAATCAAGGATCAATTGTAAATTGCTGGTCAAAATGTATCTCATAAAGAGTTGGTGTTGATTACACTTGGAAGTCATTCTCCTACTTGGGAGACTTTTATTACTACCATTAGCAACAATGATAAGTTTCCCACATTTGATGAGCTCCTAGGAAAGTGCAGTCAAGAAGAGGCTAGAATGTTTTCCAGAGGAAGAATTCCCAAGCATGAAGAGGGGGAAACTATTGTCTTTGTTTTCCAAGGCAAAAAGCAGAAAGGAAGAAGAGGTCATCATTTTTCAAGAAAGCCTGCTCCCAGATCCAACAGTTCTTTTAAATGGAACAGGGACTTATCAAAAGTTAAATGCTACAACTGCCATAAGCATGGCCACTATGCCCATGACTGTCCTGAAAACAAAAGAGCACCAAGATCCAACTTCAACAATCGTAGCAACAACTTCAGATCTTATTATAGAAGAGGAAGAGAAGCTCATGTTGTTTGTAAAAAAAAATATTGTTCTTCCAAGAGTTCAAGGAACCCAAGGTATGATAATAATGTAGTTGAGACACAATCATAGTACTTTCTTATATCTGCTCTTTCTTGTTCATGTCCTGCAGATTCTTGTGATAGTTGGTTGATAGTGGTGCTTCAAGGCACTTTGCTAGTTATAAAGAAGTTCTTTCAAATCTGGTTGAGAGGGAGACAGAGCTTAAAATCATACTTGGAGATAACTCTACATATCCAATAAAGGGATCTGGTTCTGTTTCTTTTCATCTGGATGAAGGTAAAACTATATCTCTTCAAAAAGTTTTGTATGTGTATGGTCTAGAAAATAATCTCGGATCTATATCTGCTTTAGAAGATAGAGGAATGAAAGTTGTTTTCATAAATGGAAAAGTTCTCACTTGACCAATGAGATCTAACATGAGAGATGCCTTCACTCTGGGATAGAGATTTGAAGGCCTCTACGGATTCAATGGAAGGCCAATGCGTGCACTGATTCATGACAACAATCATCAATGTAAACTTTGGCAACAAAGGTTCACTCATTTCCACTATAACGCATTTCCCCATGTGAGAAAGATGGTTTTCAGAATGCCAGAGACTAGATTGGATCATGATGGAGTTTGCTAAGGGTGTGCAAGTGGAAAGCATGTAAAGGGACCATTCCCTTCAAGTAAAAGCAAAACTAGTCAAGTACTTCATCTTGTACATTCTGATTTATGTGGACCTATACTTGTAACTTCTCTTGGTGGCTACTTGTATTATATAACCTTTGTGGATGATTTTTCTCGCAAAACTTGGATTTTCTTTATGAAAAACAAAATTCAAGCATTTAACATGTTCAAAGACTTTAAAGCTCTGGTAGAAAATCAAACTGGACAACGGAGGAGAGTATTGAAGCAAGCCCCAAGAGCTTGGTATGCCCACATTGATAGTTTCTTGATGAAGCTTGGTTTTACCAAAAGCAATATTGATCCAAATCTCTACTTCAAGATGGTCCAAGGTATGCCTTTGATTTTGGTATTATATGTTGATGACTTATTCTTGACTGGTGGAGAACCTCTTATCCTCCAGTGTAAGAGGGAGTTAGCTTCTGAATTTGAAATGAAATATCTTCATTTGATGCACTACTTTCTAGGCCTAGAGGTATGGCAGAGACCTGGTGAGATTTTCCTTTCTCAAGGAAAATATGTTGTCAATCTTCTAGAAGGATTTAGTATGATAGATTGTAAGTCCATGAACACACCAATGGAAATGAATTTCAAATAGTTATGCGGTGAAGTTGAAAAACCTGATTTGGCTAATCCTTTCAAGTATCGACAACTGATTGGGGCATTGATATTCTTAGTGAACACTAGACTGGACATATGTTTTGCGGTCAATACTCTAAGCCAATATATGATTAAGCAATCACGTGCACACTGAATTGCTACAAAGCATGTACTGAGATACTTGCATGGGACCATCAATCTTGGATTGAGATATACTACTGGAGATGTGAGACTACATGGGTACGCTGATGTTGATTGGGCTGGTAACTTTGCTTACAGAAAGAGCACATTTGGATGTTGCTTTAGCTTGGGATCTGCCATGATATCTTGGATGAGCAAAAAACAGAAGTATGTAGCCCTTAGCACGATTGAAGTCGAGTACATTGTTGCTAGCATGGCTAGCTATGAGGTAGTATGACTGAGGAAGCTCTTTGGAGAGCTATTTATGCATGTGCTAGAGATGACAATAATATACTGTGACAATAAGAGTGGGATTTGACATGCAAAAAATCATGTGTTCCATGACAAGTCCAAGCACATTGAGATCAAATATCACTATATCCGAGATATGGTGCAGAGAGGAGCAGTAAGACTCCATCATATTGCAATTGATGATCATATAGTTGACATACTTACCAAGCCTTTGCCGAAAGGGAATTTCTTGGTATTCAAAGAGCAGCTTGGACTGACGGATGTGACCCTTCCTGGTGGGGGCAATCACAGATGATTGAGAACACTGAGCTATGCTCTTCCCTCTTATTTGAGCTCTTAAGTTGGGAATTGAGCCAAGAGAGCTCCTGGGGTTGAGGGAACTCTTGATTGTAGGTTGTGCGCAATCCTTGTCTTGTGTTGATAAGTGGTAATCCCCCCTACCATCAAGTCTGGGACTTGCCAAGAGTATACCCCAGTATGCATCTTGTTGAGAAATCTAGGTCACAGAGATGAGATGATTTCTCTAGCAATGATAATTGCTTGTGAAGACTTTTTACTTTTCTTAATTAGGTTCTTCTTAACTTGATTATTATTATGTGTTCTTCTTCACCAAAATGCTACCAAACCATAAAGAACAATGAGACAAAGGACACAAGATGTAGGCTATCAGCGAGGGCCAAAACCTCTCCAAGCTTGAGAGGAAAACCCACTGAATTCTTCTTCTTATAGAATCTTCAATTGATGAATTCCAAGACCAAGACCCTTGACTAACAACCCCTCGAAGACCAAGTCAACCTTTGCTTGAAGATGCTGCAACTTCTCCTTCTTTTCACCCTCGATCCTGCAACTCAAGACTGAAGTTCTTGGCCTCTGTCTCTGAAATTTTCGGCTACCTGTTGTTGAGAAATCTAGGCCAGAGAGAAGAGGTAATTTCTCTAGCAACGATAATTGCTTGTGAGTACATTTTACTTTTCTTACTTATTAGGTTCTTCTTTACTTGGTTATTATTATGTGTTCTTCTTCATCATACAACTACCAAAAGAATAAAGAGACAAATGACACCAGACGTAGGCTATAAGCCAGGGCAAAAATCTCTCCAAGCTTGAGATGAAAACCTAACAAATTCTTCTTCTTATAGAATCTTCAATTGACGAATTCCAAGGCCAAGACCTAGACCCTTGACCAAGAACCCCTCCAATACCAAGTCAAAGCTTCTTCAGTAAATAGCTTCTCGTTCCAGCAACTTCGACCTATCCTGCAACTACAACTTCGACTTGCCTAGAAACTGCAACTTTTACTGTGATTTCGACTGCAACCTTTATTGAAATTTTGATTGCAACTTCGCTTCTCTGCTTGGGTAGATTCTCTTTCTTAGAGAACTCGGCTTCCAGAACAACACTTCTTGGTGACCTAACTTCACTTCTACAACCTAGCTTCACTGCAGCAATATATGCCCTAATTCCTTTGCACATGTAAAGATAAGTAGCCCAAAACAAACCCAGAATTTCGACTTTTTCTCCTTCCTTAGTCTTCCTCTTCTTCGAACTTATTTTCATCCTTATGATCGAACTTGTGTGAGTGAGAGTGAGTTCTCCAAACGAGTTCGAGTGCCCTATAAATAGGCTTCCTTAAGCCTCCTATTAGGTCGACTTAACATGTCCTTAGATCAACTTGTTGCTTCATTAGGCCGACTTGATGTTTGCATGTTTAACTTGGTCTTGGAGGGTCTTTTGACTCTAATTTAACTCAAATAATTTTCTTACAATATGTAACATGCCCAAGAAGGGTTATTCATACATGACAATGACTCTTTTGAATTTATAGACTCAATGACAAATCCTAGAAGCTCACAATGGGAGCTTGACCTAAAATAACGTTTTCCTTGAGCATGAAACCCATGCCTCAAGAACAATAATAATAAATTTATTTTTCTCCTTTTATTGAATACATAAAATCAACAATACATATGGCATTATGAAGACCGAACCTAGTTACATATTTCAACCCCTGTAGATGACTGCAATTTCCCACGTGTGATCGAATTAAGGCTACTTAAGCCCTCATTTTCCTTCACTTGACTAGGGTTGGCTTCTTTGTGACATCGGCCTTCAATATAGCTCTCCTTCTTGCCTTGTTTCAGCCTTCTTGTGATCTGAACTTGCAGCAGGTAGGAAACCCTAGTTTCCCTCGCATGTGTGAACAAAATTACCCAAAACAGACCTGCAATACCTTCATTCTTCCTTTGACCTTAATCTTCTCCTCTTTGTTGAGATGTAATGCTTCTTTTTCATCCTTCTTATCGAACTTCTTGTGTGTGAGATGATCTCCTTGGAATGAGGCCAAGTGCTCTATATATAGGCTTCCTCCCTATGCTAGTAGTTTGACTTGACTTGATTCTAGGCCGACATGTCATCTTGGTGTAGGCTTATTGCTTCATTTGAAGGCCGACTTGCAAGAAGTGCTTGGACTTGGTCTTTGAGGGTCTTTTGACTCTTACAATGACTCAAATACATATGTAATGTTAAAAATATGAAAGTTCTATGCAGAAATTTAAAAAAATAAACTTGAAAGTTCTATGTAGAAAACTAAATGTACTTGCAGAAAATTGAATGTACTCTGCAGAAAACTTAATGGAACTGAATGTACTGCGAAGAAAGTTGAATGTACTTTGCAGGGAGTTGAATATACTTTGCAGAAAATTGAATGTACTTTGCAGAAAGTTGAATGTATTTTGCAGAAAACTAAATCTACTTTGCAAAAAACTGAATGTACTATATTGTTACAATTACTTAGAATGCAGATTTCTTCTTCACAACTTTTCAGATCAGCGATTGTAGATAGAACATAAACTTAAGGATCATATGAAGACAATCAAGCACAAATATGAGACACTGAGAGTTAGGTCCAATGACCAAAGCAAAACCCACAAGGGAAAAACCCAAATGATTCCTCTTCTATTAGATTTCTTCAATTGTTCAATAGAGTACAAAGAGAGGGAATGAGAATAAAAATTAATAAAGTCACCAATTTCTGATCAACTTGTAGCTGAAGTGCTCTTGCTCTTTGCTTGAAGATCTTCTCCTCCTCTTGATTAGATCTTGTCCTTCACACTTGCTCCAACTCTTCTCTTGCTCTTATTCTTCACTTGCTCTCACACTTCTCTTACACACACTCGACTCTAGCTCTCCTTCTTCACAATGAACATGTTACTCTCAACTCTCACTTGCTCTTACTTAAATAGATGAGAAAGGAGAAGAGTTACAAAATGAATTCCAATAATAGGAGAATTGAATTCCATGAGGTAGGAGTTACTTGACGAGAAGTGTAACTCATCCCAAGAATAGAGAGAGAGGTACCCTTGTCTAGAGGAATTACAATTTGAATTAAGGAGAGAGACAGTTACACTTAGACATGAAAGAATATTTGATGAGAGTTACAAATCGAATTGAATGAAGGAGTTACAAGTGCATTTAATGAGGAGTTACACTTTTGCCATACATTGAATTAGTGAGGGAGAGTTACATTCTCTTAGGTGTGGAGTTACTATTTTATTCCAAGAGAGAGGTTCAATTTACCAAGTAAGAGATTTTCAATTTAATTTACTTATTTCGTGAGAGAATTAGTTTTTATTAATCCATTAAAAATGAATGACTTTATATTATTTTATAAATAACAGTATCATAATAATAATATTACTAGTAAGGATTAAAATATTAATTCTTAACTTGTATAATCATAATTGATTTGATTTTAAAATGGATTCCATATGTCGAGATCATCCTTGATCATTTAGACATGACTTTCTATTTTTGGAAAGTCACTTCCAAATTGAGATGTGACTTACTATTTTTGAAAAGTCATATTAGAATTGTTAGAAATGAAAATGTAATATAGGAGATTCAAATAGAACTAAAAGATATGATTTCTTCTAGAAGAAATTCATCACTGAGCTGTCAAATTTTAACATGTAACACGCCCAAGAAGGGTCTCACATACATGACAAAGACTCAATTGACTTTATGACTTAATGACTAATCCTAATAGTTCACAATGGGAGCTTGATCTATAAAAATAAAATTCCTTGAGCATGAAACCCATGACTAAAGCATAAAATAATTTTATTTTTCTTCTTTACATTAATTAAATAAAATCATGATTATACATGTCATTATGAAGACCAAACCTAGTTGCAAATTTCAACACTCCCTCTTAACTAGGGAAGTATTCATAATCCATACAAGGTACTTGGACATTCTCAATCTGAAGAATTTTCATAAGAAGAGTCGGATTGGTAACCCATTTGTTTAGCATCTTATCATCCAGCATTGTCATATAGCAATGCCTTGACTAATAGCTCTATCTCTCCACAAGGTCAGAGCAAAATGCTAGCGAGACCAATGAATTATAGACACCTACATCATTGTCTCTCCAAGAGCGTACCCCACCCGGGTGTTCACAGGGTATGTCCTTTCAAGACTATTCTTATCTTGGATTCCCAGTCCTCAAAGAAAATTGTTCCTTCGTGGCTCCTCTTATCTTGGATTCCCTACCACATCCATAAAGGGTATCAGATGTCAAATGCTTACCCAATCCTCCATTATTTTCTTCCCAGGTGAAGACAAGAATGATGTGTCTATCTCTCCCTCTCAACTAGAGAGGATATACCTATTCCTATAAAGGAATATTCTGAAGCTCCCTCTTATCTAGGGACTTGTCCAGGCTCCCAGGGACTTGCTCCCAAGCTTCTACCAAGTTAGAAACTTGTTTCCAAGCTCCCTCTTAACTAGAACCTGTCTCCAGCATCAGCCTTTTATTCATTGATGGAGATCATGGGACATTCAGCGCTCCTAAATTTGATGTCATGGATTTTATATTTAATATTATGGATCCTTCATCTTTGTAGGGCATCGACCATCCATCACTTTCCACAAGTCAGTCTGTCATCCTTCCCTTTATTTGAAATTGATTTTCTAGTCCATATTTGGCTTTCCTTCATACAGCTACCTCTTCTACATCATGTTTCCTTTAGGATCTTCCATCCTACCACATGAGTGCTAGTTGTAGACGATAGCCACAACTCTTTTTCCGGTAGCCCTGCATTAACCTGTCCAGATGTTATTCAAAAACAAAAAATGATCATCAAATCAAAATTACCTTCTGTGATGGCCCTTCATCATGACATTTGTTTGCTTGCAATATTAACATCCCACACATATATTTGACACGTATCCAAGATATATAATGTCAAGGGTCTCCTTCTTTTCCAGACCTCATTAAGGTCTTCATATTTTTCCCATGAAGATATCATAATCAAATCTTTTAGTCATTTGGATGTTGATTGCCTTCTCCATAGTTGCATCCTTCATTATTTCTCCCTTTCTTTATTCACACATTGCTTCCGAGGAACTTCCAATCATAGTTCCTTCATCTTTGTCAACCACCTCATATGAGGGCATATTATGTTGATTTCATCTAGTAAATATGTGAACCATGCCTTTATGCATCTTTTCAAAGGAGAAGATTAATCTTTTTATCATGCTCTTATTCATCCATGATATCTGCAACTATATGACATAACTTAATTAAATGCATACATACCTCATCTCTTCCTTTAGGTCATCTTCCTTTAGCAACTTCCTTGATTGAAAGAACTACAATGACCTTGACCAGCTTTGTTTCTTATGACAACATACCATCATTCCATGAGTCCCATACAAGGTGGAATTCTCGGCGAGACACTTGCTCCTTCCAATAAGTGAACCTTCCAATGAAGATTCCAATGGAGAATCTTGATCATTCTCATCCAGCAAATGCTCCTCTTGAATGATGTGTGACGAGCTTTATACTAGATGACTTTCTTCTTTCTCGTAAGTACTACTTATGCTTCTAATGAGGTTACCAAGAGCTGCATCCTTCTATAGGTGACTGCCATAGACTTATATTTCAGCTATCTTTCATGCTTCTCTAAGATGATGTCATGAGCTCTTGCTTTCAATCGTATGCTTCTATGATGCCATGATGCATCCTATCATGCTTCTAATGATTCCTACCATGATAGCTATAATTTACAATAGAAAAACTTAAGACAAAAACTTGAAAAGAACTCGGTGAGGAAGACTATCTCAATCATAGTAGAGATCCTTTACTTCCTCCTTAGATTTCTTCTTTACAGCTTCTTCCACTTCTTCAGAGTTATGGGCTTCTTCCCTTCCTCTTTTGTTGTTGTCCTTCTTAAGCTTAGGACAATCTCTCTTGTAGTGCCCACATTCTTGACATCCATAGCATTGAAATTTTTCCATATTCTTCTTTCTTTTCTGAGGACCAAATTTCCCAAACTTCCCTTTTCTTTTTGCCATAGCAGCATATGCTTCAGTTTGTTCATTTGATCCTACATCAAATTTTGCCTTCAACCTGGTTTCTTCAATTTTGCATATTGACCATAGATAATTGAATGGAGTAACTTCCTTCTTCCCATAAATGCTTGATGTAAAGTTACCCCATTCCTCTTGTCGTCATTTAGTACTATAGTAGTCATTTCTTTGTCAGACATTATCTCTCCCAACTCTTTTAGTTGATCTCTTATTTCTAATACCTTCATAAAGTATCAGGCTATTCCTTCTTCTTTTAATATCTTCATCTTGTAGGGTTCTTGCCTTAACGAGATCACTTCTCCCACAGTGCTTACAAAGAACAATTCTACAAGTCTGTCATATATTTATTTCAATGTTTCTAATGTAGATACATAGGGAATGAGGGGATCCTTGATGGATTCTATGAGAATCCTTTGAGCCCTTACTTCCCTTTTCATATACCTTGCAAGAGCTTGAGCATCTTCTTTTGGAGGTTTGGTGATTGAACCCTTAACATGTTCCATGACCTCATTTTCTATGAGGTTCAGATCTGTCCTTTTCTTCCATGCTAGAAAGTTTGAGGCCGCGACCAATTTATTGTTTTCCTTGCAAAAAGACATTTTGACAAATTCAGATGTAGACATTAAATACTTACTTGTGAAGATATCCCTTTCAACATGTTGCCTTCTTGAAGATGATGATATTGTTTTTAGAAGATTTCTTCTTTCAAAAATGATTCTTGACTCCTAAGAGATGGAGATCACCTTGAATCCTTTGATGATGCCAACAGCTCCTTTCTTCTTACTTCCCTTGGATGAGTAGACTTCAAGATGCTTTGATTTGAAGACTTTTTCAATTTGAGTAGAGGTAGGGTCTTTTGAGGTCTCCTTCCTTGTGATGATGATTTGAGCGAGGATCCCAAGAATGTGTACTTCTCCTTTGATTGACTTAGGGTTTTCACACTTCCTTCAAGGTGATGATGTAGTCCTTATCTTCAAAATGCCCTGAAGATGAGAAGATTTTCTTGATTCTTTGATGCCCTTTCTAGAACTTTGATCCTTGAATAATTGAGTGTCCCTTATTGAGTTGCCCTTCCATGATTTATCACCCTAGCTCTAATTCTATGTTGAGTAATCTAGGGCAGAGAGATGAGATGATTTCTCTAGCAATTATAACTGCTTGTGAAGACTTTTTACTTTTCTTAATTAGGTTCATCTTTACTTGATTATTATTATGTGTTCTTCTTCATCAAACAGCACCAAACCATAAAGAAGAATGAGACAAAGGACACAAGATGTAGGCTATCAGTCAAGGCCAAAACCTCTCCAAGCTTGAGAGGAAAACCCATCAAATTCTTCGGATGGGCATAACAGTTTAGTGCATCTCTGATTTTGGATGGGTATAACAGTGATGGAACTCAGATAATCTACAGCAAGAAGTTTTGGATGATGACTCAGGAAAAACACAGTGATTACAGTGTGAATTGTAGCACGGACTTTGGGCAACATTATAGTGACACTTTCTTCACTGTCTCGGCATAATACATCAGTATATTTCGCTGAAATCTTCCAATGCTTCCTCAGTTAAGGATTCAGTGTTGTCTCAAGTAGAATCTTGGTGCTCGGTGTCACTTGGTGTTACAGTAACAATTATTGATGACATGCTTTGAAGAGATGACCTCAGTTTGTGGAAGATCAAGTAGAAGAGCCTCAGTCCTAGCCTAGGGTATATACAGCGTGAAGGAAGGACAACACAACCATGATATAATCATGGTGTTGTTCAGTGCAAAGATGAAGTCCAGTAATAGTTCTCGTATCATAGTACTGCATGGTGCAATCAAGGAGGATGACTGTGTCTTGGTCTAGGAGAGCCAGTTTAGGTCAAGGTTTTAGTCATGGTCTTTGTTCTCATCAAGTGAAGAATCTATAAGAAGAGACTTGCGGGTTTTACCCTCAAGAGGAGGGGTTTTAGCCCTGCCTTGGAGCCTAACTACTGTGTCACTGATATGATTGTTTTGATGGTTATTTGATGTATTGAACGTAATCATAATGATGAACAAATATAATAAGGAAAGTAGTAACACAAACAGTTATCATATAAGATAATTTGAATTAACTTTTGCCCTACCTAATTCTTAACATGGTATCAGAGCTATCGTTACAAGAAAGGGCTATCAGTGATACATATCCACTTCAGTTTGGAGGTTGCAATCTCAGCTTGGATACAATACAGCTCTTATAACACAGAGATTACTAAAACATGTCTACATCAGAGGTTTGGTGTTCCAGTGATACTTCAATTCGGATGCATGGGTCAAACAGCACTACCCGTACACTGATACTTACATGCACAACAGTCTCGGCATCACCACAGTCTTGGCATACATGTATTTAAAGTGATGTTACACAGTTATCTTGAATACAGTCTAGGCATACATCCCCACAGCTCGGACTCATTTTGAGAATCTCGGTGATATACTACAGTTCGGAGGGTAATTACTAATCACATATCACAGTGACATTCTCGGCATGACTAAATAGACAAGGCTCTGGTCATTAGTACTACCACAGTGATAGAAATGTGATACTTTCATAATTTGGTATGATCAATGCTACCACAGTAAGAGCTTGCAGTACATCATGAAGTCCCACCAATCTCAGTACTAAAACTCAGATCGGTCAAGGACACTTACAATATTAATTCAATTATATATATATATATATATATATATATATATATATATATATATATGATTTGGTGCTTCCTCCAGTAAAGATAATTCTTATATATCGTTGAACTCAATGACATGATCTCAACTTACCAGTGGTGGTCATAGCCTCGGAAGAATACAATCTAAAAGTTCAGCTACACAAATGGATGTCATACCATATAGTCTGGAGCAACTTAAGAAGAAGATCATTCAAGGAAGCATCAAGGTGAAGATCTCCTCTTCACTTGCCAAGTAAGTATCTTCCATTTTTATAGTCAATTTTGGTTAAATGACTTCGATTTGCAAGGAGATATATAAGTTGGTTGTATTACCGGAGGTCCTTGCATGAAATAAGGAGGATGGTCATAGTCCTCATAAGTGAAGTCATAGTCCTCATAAGTAAAGTCATAGATAGGGGCCTCCTTTGAATTCATGGAAATGAACTCTTAAGGTTCTCTCAAATGAACAGTATTGGAGACACAAAAGGAGCTGGAAGAAGAATTATGAACAGCACAAGAAAGGATGGTCCTCAAAGGATAATGTCAAATATAGGAAAGAAATTTCATGACACCAAAAATGATGGAAGGAGTTGATGGAAAGAATTCCATAGAAAGGGGGAGTAAGAGATCATTAAAGGTTGGTCTCTCTCACAATAAGTCTCTTTGTGGCTTCTAGATCTTGCATAAGATATGTCTACAATAAATAATAGGATACAGTGTGACATCATTTAAACAAGAACTCATGTGATCATGAGGGTAACAAAACTCATGGGATAAGTAAGTTACCTAATTCAACAACTTAGGGTTTTTATGAAGAAGACAAGTTGAGGGCAATAGTTTTTGCAGAACTCAACATTTTGAAGAAAAGGAAGAAGTAATCTAAAGCAAGTCTCATCATGCATAAAAAGGGAAACAATCCATCTTCATTATTTCTTCATAGTTCAACAGAGCAGAGCAGAGCAGAGCAATGCAGGGATGACAGAGATGGTACAGGTTGACAGATGGATTGGCAAGTGGATTTCTCCCTAGTTGAGAGGGAGTGTTAAAATTGGCAACTAGGGCCAAAATCCACCTTGGAGAGCTAATATGATGGAGATGATATTTTTATTGGATTCCTCCTTCCGAGAGGTGCAAGATTGATCTAAATATCATCTCGTTTGGATGAGCAAAAGTGAGATTTTGAATTTAATTCTCACATGTGCAAATTGTCCAGGTCGGCGAGAAGTCTAATGTAGGCTCATAAGCCGCAATAGATGTGTCTCCACTCTCAACAGATTGTGTAAATAAGAGGCACATCTTCCCCATTTTGGACATCATCCCTCATCACATTCTCTCTCCTCTCTTGATTGGGTCATAACACAAAAGGAGTAGCCTCTCATCTCAGCGTTGACCAAGGGTGACCAAATATTTCAGGCAAAAATCACAAAATTGTTTTTGGGCAAACTACAGCAACGTTGACCAGCATTGATTGAGGATCAACTTCACTGTTTTGACTGTAGTTTTCAGGCAGTTCCTTCGATATTTTTAGGGCGCATCTTCCAGCACAAAAATCAAGGTAATTGAAGCAAGTTGACCTGTGTTGACCACGAGACCTTTGACTGCAACGTTGACTCTGCGTTGACCGAGTTTGACTGAGATTTTCATAGTTGTTTTGGGTTGGCTTGGACTATCTTTGGAGGTCGAATTGAATGGGTTTGACCGAGCTAATTTGGAGGAGTATTTCTACTGGTTTTACCAGCGTTGAATTTCTGGTTAGGGCATCCTATTGACTATTGTTTGACTGGATTGTTTTGACAGTGATTGGGCAAGTGAATTTTGTATTATGTACTCTCTCTGCTGAACTTTTGAAGAATAATAAGAAGATTTGATCAAAGGGTTTTCCCCGCATTGAGGTTTTTCCCTAGCATCTGCCAAACATTGTGTCCTCTTGTCTCCACTTGTCTTTTGCTTATTGTTTACGTTCTATCTGTATTTACTATCAAGTTAATGTGATTGCTAATCTAGAAATTAATATTGGGCTAATAAGAAGAATTGAAGTAAATTGCTCTAAAGCATAGAACATACCATTGTTATCTAAAATTAACATGGTATCAGAGCCCGGGTGAAGACAAAGCCCAAGCAAGAGTGAGAAAACCAATCACTGAGATTTGTTGGACAAGGACAAGGGTCAATGGCTTCCTCATATTATTTCAAATCTAAGGATAAGCTCAAAGATAAAAATGATTATCATGCATGGAAGATGTCCCTTGACTTGACTTTGGAAGAAAATGAAGTCATGGATTATGTGTAGGGAAAGATTGTTGAGCCTCCTTCAAATGCACCGGCTGCCACTAAGACGAAGTACAAGAAAGGAGAGGTCAAAGCCAAGAAGATCATCTGAGATTCCATTCAAAAGCATTTGGTTGCTTACATCTCCGAGTTGGGCACATCTAAGGAGATGTATGACAAGTTGGTTAGCATGTTCAAGGCTAGAAACACAAATCAAATCCTCTTTCTCAAGAACAAGTTGATAGACATCAAGATGGATAGAGGGGAATCCATCCTGATCTTCTATCTATTGGAGAGGTTATTGTCGACCGAGAGCTCACTCTTATTGCCCTTGGAGGTCTTCCCCGAGAATGGGATGTATTCAATACTACCATTCTCAACAATAACAGGATTCCAGGTTTTGATGAGTTTTTGACCTTTTTGACTACATGTACTAAAGAGGAGACAAGGATGATGGAGAGAGACATGCCTTCAAATAGGAATGATCCTCCTGCATTCTCCGCTTATTCTAAAAGAAAGAAAAAAGTTGGTCCAAGGAAACAAGGTCAAGGAAGACCGAGATTTAAAGAAGGAAGAAAGGGTAGATGTTTCGATTGTAACAAGTTTGGCCCCTATGCTAGAGAGTGTCCCAATAAAAGGGATACACCACGAGACGATGATTACAATCACAACAATTTCAAGGGAAATGGAAATCAAAGGAATAACAAGTTCAATAACAAAGGAAAGAGAAATGCTCCAGTTGCACGATACGGAAATGGTCAACCTTCTAAGAGACCAAGAAACTCTAGGTATGATGAATCTAATGTTGTAGATAACAAGCAAAAAGAATTATATCTTATATCTGCCTTCTATGTTGCCTCTCCTCCGGACACCTTGGATAATTGGTTGATTGATAGTTGTGCCTCAAGGCACTTCACTGGGTACAAAGAGGCCCTCTCACATTTGATTGAAAAGGAAATCAATTTGGAAATCATACTTGGAGACAATGCCACCTATCATGTGAAAGGGACAGGAACTATTACTCTTCATCTAAATCAAGGTCAAATCCTTCATCTACAAGATGTATTATATGTACCTGATTTGAAGAAGAATTTAGTATCTATTTCGGCGATGGAAGACAAAGGATTCAAGGTGGCATTCATTGATGGAAAAAGTACGTGTTTGGAGAAGGGAATTTCAAAGAAGCATTCACTCTTGGATTCATGGTTGATACTCTTTATCGCGTTGGAGGAAGTCCGTTGGGAGCCATGACATGCAACACTACTCTTCAATCCGAATTATGGCACCGAAGGTTTGCTCACCTTCATTATAAAGCTCTTCCCGATGCTAGGAAGATGGTCATAGGTATGCCCGATTTTAAAGTTGATCATGAAGGTGTTTGTGAAGGTTGTGTCGAAGGAAAACATACAAGGGGACCATTCCCCTCAAGTGATAGCAAGACTACTGGAATTCTTCAATTGATCCATTCTGATTATCTGGTATGTTTCCCGTAACGTCTTTGGGAGGATATTTGTATTATGCTATTTTTATGGATGACTTCTCTCACAAAACTTGGATTTACTTCTTGAAGAAAAAGGACGAAGTATTCAAAATGTTCTGCTCTTTCAAATCCCCGGTTGAAAATCAAACAAGGAAGAAGATCAAAGTATTGAGGATCGATAATGGAGTCGAATATGAGTCAAATGAGTTCAATGACTATTGTAGGTAAGTTGGCATTAAGAGGGAGAGCACTACTGCTTATACTCTTGAACAAAATGGAGTTTTCGAAAGGAAGAATTGAACCATCATTAAAGCCTCGTGACATGCTTCATGACCAAGGCCTACCAAAGTTCCTATGGGGAAAAGCTACCAACACTGTCGTGTATGTTCAAAATAGACACCCACATCAAGCATTGGACTCCAAGACTCCTGAAGAAGTTCTCACCATTAAGAAACCTGATGTTTCTCACTTTAGAATTTTTGGAAGTCCTGTATATTTTCATGTGCCGAAAGAAAAGAGAAGCAAGTTGGATGATGTTTCTCACTTTAGAATTTCTGGAAGTCCTGTATATTTTCATGTGTCGAAAGGAAAGAGAAGCAAGTTGGATGCTTTTGGAAAGAAGGGAACATTTGTGGGCATAGTGAAACTTCAAAGGCATATAGAATCTATGTGCCTGGTTAAAAGGAAGTGGAAATAAGTCATGATGTCACCTTCGATGAAGATGTTGCCCTTGGGAAGGTTAGAAATCTTCGTATTTCAAAGAAAGACAAAGATGAAGATACAGGAAGCAGGAAGAACCGAAGGATGAACAGATGCCTGATGTTGAAGGTCTGATGGATCCCATTGATCCACCTTCTAGTGAGCCCTCTTCTTCAAAAAGAAGACCCTCGTGGCTCAGTGATATTGTCAAAGATACTGAGAGACATATTGCTCCAAGGGGGACATTTCGGGAAAGCAAGATGCCGAACTAGTACCAAGAGTACTTAGTAGCCATGAGCACCATTGTTCAATTTGAGCCTGGAACGTTCGAAGAAGTTGTGCAGCACCAAGTTTGGAGGGAAGCAATGAACGAAGAGTATGAGTCAATCATGAAGAATGATGTTTGGGAAGTGGCCCCTAGACCAAAGGACAAGTCAATTGTCACCTCAAAATGGCTTTACAAAATCAAACATTGGGAGTGCTGAAAAGTTCAAGACCAAGTTCGTAGCACGAGCCTTCTCACTATAGAATATGATGAGATATTTGCACCGGTTGCTCGATATACCACCATCTGTTCGATCATTGCCCTTGCTACCTCTCAGGGATTGAATCTACATCAAATGGATGTCAAAACTACTTTCTTACATGGCTCGCTTAAGGAAGATTTTATGTAGAACAACCCGAAGGGTTTGAAGTTCTGGACTGAGAGTCACATGTATGCAAGTTGAAGAAATCCCTCTATGGGTTGAAGCAAGCCCCCAGGGCTTGGTATGAGAGGATCGACAGCTATCTAATGAAGCTGGGGTTTACAAGAAGTGAAGTTGATCTAAACCTTTATTTTAAGGTTCATAATGACAAGCCTCTCATCTTGGTGCTCTGTGTGGACAATCTTTTTTTGACAGGTGCAGACCGTCTCATTCATCAATGTAAGAGGGAGTTGGCTTCTGAATTCGAGATGAAAGACCTAGGGTTGATGCACTACTTCCTAGGCTTGGAGGTCTGGCAAAAGCCAAGTGAGATTTTCCTTTCTCAAGGAAAATATATTGTGAAGTTGCTTGAAAGATTTGCTATGGTGGACTGCAGGTCTGTGACTACTCTGATGGAACTCAACTTTAAGAAGCTATGTGGAAGTGTTGTTAGGCCCGATTTGGGAAATCCTTCCGAGTATCGTCAACTTGTGGGAACCCTGATGTTCTTGGTGAACTCCTGTCCGGAGATATGCTTTGCAGCTATGTTGCACGAGTTTCCAGTACGCGAGTACTTGGGGTACGGGGGAACAAGTATCCGGCGGCTAGAAGCTTTGCCCAAATTTACAGGAAACGTCAAGTTGGGAGCGGCAATAATATAATATATTAAAATTTAGTATATATTAAAAGTGAAGATAAAATAATTTATTTATTTCCATCCAAAACTTGCCAATTAAATTCCATCTTGCAATGAAATATGTAAAAGATTGAACTTTGAAACACTGCTAGAAAAGATCGAAATATTAATCCATCAACAACTTGCCAATGAAATTCCTTGCCAACAAAGAAACATGTATTACTCCTAAACCGAAAAAAAAAGGCTATTATTACTTGATTATTATGTGATTTCATGCAACACTATATTATATTAAAGTTTGGGAATTTATAAAATGAAACTTACTAACACGCTACTATTTCTCGTTCTGACCATCATTGTAATTTGTTGAATCTTATCATTAACGCTTCAAGATAGACTTCAAGAAAGTAGACTTATTTGCAATTGTTGAACTTCAAGATTTTCAATAGACGCTGCCAAGGAATGATTAGCAACTGTCTATATTTTGTTGAAACTTTTGCTACATCTCCACATCTGTATCGCTTTACAAAGCCCATGCAGTCCAACCCCCCAACCTATCATGTATCACATAGAAAATAAACAAATGGTCACTTCTCTGCTCAAAATAGGTACCGAAGTGTCGAAATTTGTTGTAGTGAAGCTCCCGAAAAGCTCCAAAGTACCCTTTGAAGCTCCCAGTGATTTTGGAAAGTTTCCTACAAGCTCCAAGCTCCCAGGAGCGCAGGAGCGTGGGGTATGTGCTCTCTAATGGCTGGGAGCGGTACCCGTGTTACTATGCTTTGCAATGAATACGTTGAGTCAATTTATGATCGAGTCTCATCACATACACTGGATTGCTGCCAAGAATCTTTTGAGATATCTCCGGGGCACAATCAACTATGGATTGAGATACACTGCAGGGAATTTGAGGCTCCATGGATATACTGATGTTGATTGGGCTGGTAGTGTGGTGGATCATAAGAGCACATCTAGATGTTGCTTCTCTCTAGGTTCTACTTCGATATCTTGGATGAGCAGGAAGCAGAAATCGGTTGCTTTGAGCACCGTTGAGGCCGAATACATTGCAGCAAGTATGGCCTGTTGTGAAGTTGTTTGGTTGAGAAAGCTCTTTAGTGAGTTGTTTGAGCATGTGTTGGATACCACCGTGATCTACTGCGACAACCAAAGTGGGATTCGACTTTCAGAGAATCCTGTGTTCCACGACCACTCCAAGCATATTGATATCAGGTACCACTTTATCCAGGATATGGTACAACGAGGAGCTGTAAGGCTCCATCACATTGGGATTGAGCAACAAGTCGCAGATATTCTCACAAAGCCCTTGCGAAAGGTCAAATTCTTAACCTTCTGTGTGATACTTGGAGTCATGGACAAACCCTCCTATGAGGGTCCCGCTTGAGTTGGACATTGAGCTCTGGGAGCTCCGGGGGGCTTGGGGGTACTTCTTGGAGCTATGAGCGACTATAGGGTGAGTAGTTCACCTTCCCCTAGTGGTGTGCTATGTGCAGAGTGAATGGTTCACCTTTCTTTGTGATACCCCCTTTGTTGGTCAATATATGAGCAAGTTCACCTTCTCCTACTGGTGCCCCAACATACATCCTACCCATGTTGTTCGGGACTCATGGGAAGTACCTCTCATCTGGCCAATGAGTTGGGAAATGAGGATAGAGACCATAGCACTACCGATGGACGAATCATGTATTGTCGTACTCTCTATGCTAGGATGCATGGTGTTCAACAACTTGATTTGGGATAAAGTCTAATTAAGGTTTTTACCTCTAGACTGACTTTGGGTCAATGGAGAGTGGCAAGGTCTTGTGACTCACTCTCGATCAAATTCTTCTTCGTTATTTCTTCATTGTTCAGCAGAGCAGTGCAGGGATGACAGAGATGGTACAGGTTGACAGATGGATTGGCAAGTGGATTTCTCCCTAGTTGAGAGGGAGTGTTAAAATTGGCAACTAGGGCCAAACTCCACCTTGGAGAGCTCATATGATGGAGATGATATTTTCAATGGATTCCTCTTTCCGAGAGGAGCAAGATTGATCTAAATATCATCTTGTTTGGATGAGCAAAAGTGAGATTTTGAATTTAATTCTCACATGTGCAAATTGTCAAGGTTGGCCAGAAGTCTAATGTAGGCTCATAAGCCCCAACAAATGTGTCTCCACTCTCAATGAATTGTATAAATAAGAGAGACCTCTTCCTCATTTTGGACATCATCACTCATCCAATTCTCTCTCCTCTTTTGATTGGGTCGTACAACAAAAAGAGCAGCCTCTCATCTCGGCGTTGACCAAGGGTGACCGAATATTTCAAGCAGAAATCGCAAAACTGTCAAACTACAGCATCGTTGACCAAGGGTCAACTTCACTACTTTGACTGTGGTTTTCAGGCAGTTCCTTCGATCTCTTTAGTCTGCATCTTCTAGCACAAAACCCGAGGCAATTGAAGCAAGTTGACATGCATTAACTGTAGGACCTTTGACCACAACATTAACTTTGCGTTGACCGAGTTTGACTGAGATTTTCAGAGTTGTTTTGGGTTGACTTTGACTATCTTTGGAGGTCGAATTAACTGGGTTTGACCGAGCTGATTTGGAGTATTTCTGTTTGTTTGACCAACATTGACTTTCTGGTTAGGGCATCCTGTTGACTGTTGTTTGACTAAACTGTTTTGACAGTGATAGGCCAAGTGAATTTTGTATTAGGTACTCTCTCTCTCTGCTGAACTTTTGAAGAATAATAAGAAGATTTAATCAAAGGGTTTTCCCCGCACATTGGGGTTTATCCTGGCATCCTCCAAACATTATGTCCTCTTGTCTTGGGTTGTCTTTTGCTTATTATTTATGTTCTATCTTCATTTACTATCAAGTTAATGTGATTGCTAATCTGGAAATTAATATTGGGCTAATAAGAAGAATTGAAGTAAATTGCTCTAAAGCATAGACCACCATTGTTATCTAAAATTAACAATTAATAAGTGGTAATCCACCCAAAGTCTATGGATGCAGGTGTTCTGCCACTTGACACTTATGGTAAAGCTTGGTTGAACTTGATCATTGTCATGTGTTGAAAAGTGGTAATACCCCCAAGCAGAGGTGAGACTAGGCTGTGTGTGATCCTTGTCGTATGTTGACAAGTGGTAATCTCCCCAAGCCTATGTCCAGATGGGAAGATCAATGGATATAGGGTGATAGATGAAACTCCTCTATGATGATTCTTCTTCATTAGGTTGTGGCATCATTGTTCCAAAGTAGAGATGAGCAGAGATATTTGTTAAAAAAAGAAATTCCTCCCTAGCTGAGAGGGAGTGTTGAAAATTGGCAGCTCATGGATGAATTTTCTTAAATAAAATTTCATTTCTAACAATTCTGGAGTGACTTCTAAAATTAGAGAGTAATGTCTGGCATCTCAAGCATGACTTTCCAAAAATAGTAAATCACCTTGCATCAATCGATTATCAAATATAGATGTTGGAAAATCACTTAACTTATCATTAATCAATCTTAATAGTTCAATTTTGACTTAATCATCAACATTATCACTACCTTTATTATTATCCTTATGATACTATGACATTATTATTATTAAAAGGAACTTCAAGTCACCTTACCTTCATCACTTAATCACTTTGTACCTCTATGTCTCACATGTCACATCATAACTCTCTCTCTCTCTCTCTCTCTCTCTCTCTCTCTCTCTTAATGGATACATTTCACTCTCATTAAAGTCTTGTCATAAAAGATTCTCTTACGCTTTCATTAATGGATACATTACGCACTCATTACGAAATGGCATATTCCTCTTACTCACAATAAAAGCATGTCATAAAAGATTCCTCTTACACCTCCTTCATGGCATGAGTTACAAAGGTATGCGTACCTCCTTAATGGCATGTGTACCTCCCTAAATGGCATATGTAACTCCTCCTCAAGGCATGTGTGTTGCTCCTTCTTTATGATCATAATTAGTTGCTCCTCCTATATGTCTATCTCATGTCATCTCATTCTCACTACTTGTGCATTGTGAAAGAAGGATTCAAACTTGAGAGAGAGAGTTGGAGAGACTTGAAGAAAATTGTGGGAGAGAGAGACTTAACTTGAAGGTCGATTCAATGTTTGCATCAGCGACTGCTACCAGTGATCTTCATGCTACAACTTGTTCAGATTTGGGTGAACTTACTCATTCTCTTGATGTAATATCCCAAACTGATATTTTCGCTCAATTATGCAAAAATTTACTCAACCCCAAATTTCACAATTAAATCAACATTCTATTAACAGAAGATTGTCATGTAAAATAAAAACAAGCAAGCACTGCAATCCCATAACACAATGAACAGGAAAATTCTCAACTTCTATTATAATGGACAACTGGGGTTACATGCATATATGATCTAAATAGTTGAAATAGAAAGCTAGCCTCCAATATGATCTGTTGCACTGTACCGGCCTCCAAACTGAATTGAAATGCACTATTGAACACACCTGTGAATTCTGGATGAATCCAGAATTCACCAAGGGAAGGTGGGTGTTCGCCCAACCTCTCTCAATCACCTGAAGGTTTCTATCTTGGGGCTACTGATAGAGTGGAGAATCGGGTTCTCAACCTCACATACAAAAAAAGATATCAAATCCAAGATATTCGCCAATGTCCTCCTCCTCTTCTTTTATAGATCTCATGGACCCCTCTAGAGCATTTTATTTTATTATTATTTTAATCATTGAGCATTTTACCCTCTTATTAAAATATTATTTTTAATGCGAGAAAGAGTACATCGGTTGCCATGTCTCATCCAGTCACTGAAACTCATGTCCAATCATCCCATCATGTAGGTATCCTCGTTCCGGTTCCAACAAGCTATTACACTAAGGTGTTCTATCACGTATTCCTTCCAGAATGCCACCTTGAGCATAATTAATTGAGTTAAGCCCAAAAATAACTCATTTTTCCAAAAGTTGTCGAAGTGTACCAGAACGAAAAGCAAACTATGTGGATGATGGAATATACCGAGCGAATGCCACTGGTCCTCATAGAACTCCTCAAAACCCCTCCAAAAAGCCCCTGGGCCCACTGATGACACCAACCTGTACATGTGACCTATCTGGTCCCAACTCTAGAAGTCCATACTAACCCTGTCATAAGGAACACCAAAAAAAAGATTATTACACTTGATCTCTCATTGTACTTTATATCTCTGTTGAACAATTGATATCTAATAGAAGGAGAACTTGGTTGGGTTTTCTCCTTATGGGTTTTGCCCTGGTCATTGGACCTAAATTCTCTGTTTTATCTTGTTTTTGGTTGTCTTCAATTGTGTAATTGATTTATGTTCTATCTACAATTACTTAACTAATATTGCAGCTAAAAAAAGTTTTGAAATAAATAATTGTTACAACATAGAACATCGGAATTTTAACAAATTTTAAAAAGAAAGCCAACTATCACCCACAATATCCTGAAAGGTCTCTTGTGTGATGAATGTAATTGTAAATCTTGGAAGTGAAAGAAAGAGGACTTTACTCCCCTGGCGTATATGCCATTCTCGTAGACATCAAAGATGACAGAATATTGAAAAAATTCTAGCTCAACTCTGCTACAAATACAAATCGTGGAAGATGCAAAGAATTCATTGTAGCAAGTGTTGATAGTATAAAGTTTGTAGGCATAGCATTAGGTCTTGATTGAGTTACCCTCGGCTGCTAAATTCTAGGTTTTATTTCTTTAAGTGGGTGTTTCAATTGTAATGTGTGCTCTAACACTCATATTTGTAATTTGGGCTCTCGCACTTAATAGACATTATAATGAAACCTTTCAAGAGAATTTTCAGGGGCACAAATATACAGATTTTTGTTTAAGTAGGTAAAATGATAATATGAATAACTCAAAAACCATTTGCCCGTGGACATTGATCCTTAATCAAAAAATATCAAAATGGAGTTTTCGGCAATACACACATTACCACTGGTTTTGTGTCATCCTTATAACTCGCATATAAGCTTACTGTGGCATGAGAACCCGTAATGGTGGGATGGAACTCAAAACCTTTTACACGTGAGTTAAAATGTTTAGAGAGTAAAGGTATAAGGGGTACCTGGCCACTTCAAGGTCGCGGGCGACATCGAGTGAAACGAAGCAAAGCTTTTCCTTGACATCGTCCATGATGTAAGTCTCATCCATCATATTAATAGCCCGGTAGGAAACAAGCTCCTTGAAATAATTAGTGAGCGCCTTTCCTCCGAGGTCGATTCTTTTAACCCCATAATTAATAGTAAAGTTCTGGTACACGGGAGCCGCATGGGTGAAGGAGAAGCCGCAATCCACTACGAGGCTGCATTGTGTGCGGGCTAAAAGGCTGATAGGCGACCTGCTCGCCTCGTATAAATGAACCAACGATGGCGAATCTGCTACGTACAGGGACTGGAACCCTAGATCTTCGAAGACTAGCTCGTCCGTGGCCCTTTGAATGGAGGGCAGATTGAAGAGAGGCTCCACCAAGAGCAAACCCGAAGAGTCTGAGGGTCGAATTTTGAGGAGGTTTTTGAATATTCGATCCCAGATCTCTTTCTGCAGGTCGGGGTTTATAAGGTAACCTCTGTCGATTGGGCGGCGCAGGGTAATGCCAGCTATGTCATCGCACTGCTGGAGCTGGTCTGCTATCACCCATTTCTTCGTGGATTGGGGACGCCCCATACAATTGGGGACGACCACCAGAGGATTTTTGTGGCCCGCAAACCCTGCTTTACAGTATCCTCCTCCGTTGTCCAACACTACCATGGGTGCACACACTCCCGCCATGATTACCTGCAGCTATCACCTTCCGGCTACTCTACCTCTTTGCTGAATATTTCAAATCTTTCATGGCTCCGAATTACTATTTACACCTCTCAACTCGAAGCTGATGTGTGTATATATATATATTGCAAGTTGAAACTTAATTTAAATCAAATGGAAATATAATTTGCTTCATAGAAATATATGTACATGAAGAGTGCAACACTATTAGTGAGGGAAAAAGAAGGTTCTCTCATTTAGTTATAAAAAAAAAAAGACTCAAATAAACAATTCATTTGGTTTAAAATATCAGAAAATGGAAATCATATCAAAATTACAGCATGTTATTTTGTGCTCCAAGTTTCATAAATCTACAAAAATAGAGGGCTTGACCACAAAGACCCCTTTGCAACCTTAAAAGCAAATATTGCAACATATTCTCAGGTAGGTGAAGTCCTTATAGTGGGTGATTTCAATGTTAGGACTGCAAGTGAGCAAGCTAGCATTCTTTGTTGTAAAGAAGATCGTGACCCTATCTCGCTTACAGAAGAGAGTAATCATCAGTGGGAAAGAATTCCAGAGGACAAGGGCTAAATCTCTTTGGTGAATAATTGCTTACTCTATGTGGGGCTTTCGATTTAGTCATTTGTAATGGTTTGACTAAATGCGCAAATCGTGGTATTTTCACTTGCACTACTTACAATGGAGCAAGTATAGTAGATTATGTGATTTGCTCGCATGGTTTGTGAGAGAAAATGGATGAAGTTTTGATTGGATATCAGCTTTGGGACTTAAAATCGGATCATGGGCCAATTTATTTAAGTTTTTCTTGGATTGGAAAGAAGCAGATGGTGTTGAAATTTGATGACTAAAAAGTTCCCTGCAATCCCAACCCGGTTTTAATTTCACATTATCACTCCCATTCAGTTAGACACCCTTTCCCATAAACTTACATTCAACATATAGAATTCTGAAAATGAAATTTTCAGATAAAAACGCATGGGGTTGTTAACGCATGCTGAAAATAAATATGGACATAAACAGACCAGCGACACATAAAAAAATACACAGATTTTTTGTCAACTTAGACCCAGACAAAACCCCTTCAATCTTCTCCAGGGAAAACATGTTAGAGAGCTCTTCAAATTTATTTATCTTTCAAATTCAAGAAAAATACATTTGCAGACAAAACAAAACAGCAAGATGCAACTTATCTCTTCGGCCCAAAACTCCTTGAAAATCGTGCCCACTTTGCCTCGATTTTTGTGCCCACTTGAAGCTGAAACAGTATTGTACATATGTGGACTGTATTGTACGAATTCCATACAGATTGTACGGGTTTTTTCCAACCAAATATATATATATATATATATATATATATATATATATATATATATATATATATATAGTTGCTCAAAAACAACCCTCGAACTACATGCAGCTCACAGCATTAAATGTTGTTCGAACTGTACCTTCTGATGTCTTCTATGCCTTGATTTCTGTGCCCAAATTTGCCCATAAATCACTCATTCAACTTATTGCAACAAATTTCTCTTTAACTTTTCTCCAGCTCTCAGCCTCCTTTCTCCAATATGCTCATGAAAAATAAATGAATACAATCTTTCTTTTCTTTTCCCCCTTTTGTTTCCCTAAATGACTTTTGGGCAACTCTAAGATCTAATGGCTCAGATTCAATTAGATCAAGGGATGGGAATAAATGTGCATTTAATTATCACTTTCTATTTTTTAACTCACTCATTAAATAAAGTACCCACATTGTACTTTATGTCTAAAGTCACTTTTCACTTTATAATTTAATATTTGACTTTACCACTTATAAAGTCACTTTCACTTTATAATTTAATATTGACTTTACCAACTTATAAAGTCACTTTCACTTTATAGAGTCACACTTATGAAAATAATTATTTTGGACACTTTTCCCTAGGTAGAGACTAGCCCATAGGAAACCACTTGTCTAAGGTTCATTAAAAATCAACACTCCCTCTTACTGAGAAAAGTGTTTCTCACCACACCCATATTTTCCCTGAAATGGACATGCTTACCTCTTGGCAAGGAATTTGTGAGAACATCAACCACCTGCTCATATGTCGATATATACTACAACTTCACTGCCCCCCTTCTGAACATAGTCCTTGATAAATGATATCTAATGTCAATGTGTTTTGACCTGTCATGAAACACTAGATTCTCCATGAGTTTAATGCAACTCTGATTATCACAGTGAATAACCGTCGGTCTCAACTCTTGATCAAATATGTCATACAATAACTTGTGCAGCCAAATGGCCTCACAACTAGCCTAGCTACCGACCAAATACTCAGCCTCAGAAGAACTCAAAGCAACTTACTTTTGCTTTCAACCAAACCACGACATAATTTCTAAACCCAATCCAAAGCAACACTGTGAAGTGCTTTTCATGTCATAAGCACTCCCTGCCCAATATGAATCTGTGTAACCTGCCAACCTCACTCCATCTCCTCGCCTATAGTCTAGACCATAATCAACAGTCCCCTGCAGGTAGCGAAGAATGTGCTTTGCAGCTACCTAATGTACCCTCCTGGGCTCAACCATGAACTAGCTAAGTGTGTTCAGTGCAAAGCATATGTCTGGCCTATTGTTGACCATATACATCAAGGACCCAATAAGCTGCCTATACAATGTGGGATCCACCAAACTAGAATCACAAGCATGAAGCTTCTTCCAGTTGGTGATCATAGGTGTAGACATGGGTCTACATTCTGCCATGTGAAATCTTCTCAACACATCCACAACATACTGCCCCTGCCCCATAAAGATATGCCCCTCCTCCTGCCACACCTCAAGCCCCAAATGTAATGCATTAGCCAAATGTCCTTCATCTTGAACTCCATAACAAGATCCTCCTTGCAACCACTAATAAGTCTCTCTGCCCCATTAATGAACAAGTCATCAACATATAGCACAAGAATGAGCGGATCATCCCCTACAACAATGTAGTATAGTTTCAGATCTGCATCACTCTTCATGAAACCCATCTGCTGCAAGTAAGTATTAATCTTCGAATACCAAGCTCTCAGAGCTTGCTTAATTCTGTAGAGTGGTCGCCTCAACCAGCATACATGGGTCTCCCACCCAAGTACCTTAAAGCCTCTGTGGCTACTCAACATACACCTCCTCCTCTATAACTACGTTCAAAAATGCAGTCTTCAAGTCCATCTGATGGATTTGCCAACCCATTTCTGCAGCAATAGAAATAAGGGATCAGATAGAAGTGTACCGAGCTACAGGAACAAAGGTCTCATCATAGTCAACTCCATCTATCTGTGAGAACCCTCTAGCACAAACCTCACCTTTAACTTCTCAATGTTACCATCTGCAACATACTTGATCTTGTAGAGCCACCTGGAAGTCACAACTGACATGCCCTAAGGCCTAGGCACCACCTCCCAGGCATTGTTCTTAATGATAAAGGCATACTCCTCCACCATAGCCTCTCTCCATACCTACTGGTTGGCAGCCTCCTCATAGCTAGTAGGCTTAGATTCAACAATGTTGGTAGCCTTGGCTACATAACTGCAAAATCGCTCAAGTGACACACTCTCTCTGTTCACCCTCTTTGAAGGACCAACAGACTATGCTTCCTTCAAGGTGTCTTGAAGCCACTTGGGCCTCCTATTCCCTGAAGAAGTTTCCCCATAGGGAACCTCATCCTCTACCCCCAATCTACTAAACCTGAAGATCTGCCAACTGACCCTAGTGTGCTTGTACCAACACTTGTCCTCGAATAACATGTGCATGTGTCAGCTGAAGTGCCATGTGAACTCTGTACCAGTGGACTCCCTAAAGAAGTGCTCAGTGAACTTGCCATTGGTGCCCCAGATGTCATTGACACTGAAGTACCTCTTGTACTAGTCGATTCAGAACCCTGAGGTCCTGCTCCATGTACCTGACCTCCCTGCTGAGGAGAAGTCTGTGACTCTCTCATCATACTCATGTGATCTCTGATAGGCCCTCTCATCCTCGAAATTCACATCCCTCCTAATCACCACTCCATTTAGAAGGAATAAAGATCTGATAGGCCTTCGAAGTCTCGTTGTAACCCATAAAGATACCCTTCTCTGCCATGGGTTCCAGCTTCGTCCTCTGCTCCTTGGGGATATAAGAATACGTGAGACATCCAAAAATATGAAGATGTCCCACATGAGGCTTCTCTCTTGTGAAGGCCTCCTCTAAAGTCATATTCCCCAATACTATGTGAGGACTCTTGTTCTGAAGATAAACAACAGTATTGCAGGCCTCAACCCACAAAAACAAAGGCAACCCCTAATCATGAATCATCGCTCTAGCAGCCCCAAAAATAGTTATGTTCTTCCTTTCAGGTACCTCATTCTGCTGGGGGTTGTAAGGAACCGTGAACTCTCTCCTAATGCCCTCTTGTGCACAGAAGTCAGAAAACCCACCATCATTGTCTAACCTCAAGACCTGAATCTTTGTACCTGTCTGATTTTCCACAAGAGCTTTGAACACTTTAAAACGACTGAAGACCTCACCCTTGGTCTTCAGGAAATATATCCAAGTCCTCCTATAGTAGTCATCAATGAATATAACGTAATACTCATAACCAACGAAGGACACATGAGACATACGACTACTAACATCAGTATGAATCAAGTCTAGTGTACTTGTAAATCTGTTGTCGCTCACCAGAAATGGTAACTTGGTGTACTTGCCCAAAGCACACCCTCTGCAAACCTCATAATGCTTGACACTGAAATCAAGAACTCCAGTAGTGATCTCCCTTAGAACTCTCAAAGCTACATGATGCATATGCGCCATCCTCCGGTGCCATAACTCGCACAAGTCTCTATTGTTGGTGGCTCTAGTGTGAGTGCTACCAGATGTGCTACTCACCAATGCTCCTGCCAACTGAAAGTTGAACCTATAAAGTTTCCTAGAGCGTACTCCAATCACTTTGGCTGAAGTGATGGAAGCTCCCCTAGGATGCATCAATACCTGCCCTCTTGAGAAGGTGACATCAAACCCCTTCTCCTCCATAGTAGACACTTAAATCAAGTTCTTCTTCATCCCCGGAACATACAAAACATCCATGACCTTCAATGGAGGCAAAGACTGCCTCTCAAAGGTCACAGTCCCCACACCAACAACTCTCACAGTGCGGTCATCTCCCAGTATAATCTCAATATCAAGTGCCCTCTCTGCAAGCTCTGAAAATAACTCCCGTGCACCTATCATATGGTGGGAAGCCTCGCTGCCTATGTACCACACATCAGATGATGTACTCCTACTACATGTAGAAGTAATAAATGCAAAATCCCTGTCAAACTGTGAAGCAAATTGCTCCAACTCTGCTGAAGTTGCAGTACCCTTCTTCCCCTTGTTTTTCCTCTCAGGACACGTAGCAGCATAGTGTCCCGTCTTTTTACTGCCCAACATTTGACTTTTGACATATCCGTATCTTTCTTCTTCTTCTTCTCCTTTCCCTTAGCCCCATCTGATGAGGCCCCTTTCTTGGCCATCCCTTTGTTCTTCCCCCTAGCTGTCAAGGCTACATCCTCCTCATCTAATATCTTCACCCCACCACTGGCAGTTTTCTGTATCTCATGCTACACACAATCATCCTAGAATCTGTCCCAATTGGGAAGATTCTCCCTAGAGGTAACAATATCTCCAAAGACCTCCCAAGACTTAGGAAGTCCTACTATGGATATCCTGAATAACTCTGTGGGTGCAACTACCTCACCAATAGCAGTGAAATCATCACGTCCCTGTTTGACCCTGCCAAGATAACGAACTACACTTTCAGACTTTTTCATCCTAATGTTCTTCAATTTTTCTTTGAGTACTATCTTCCTGCTCTCATTGGTACTCTGATAGAGAGTGGTTAGAGTTTTCCACATCTAATATGTGTATGCGTTTCCTCTCACATGAGGAACCACATGATCCTTCAGACTGTCCATCAAAATCCTTTTTGCCTTTGCATTATTTTTTGTGAATTCAACAAGTTCATCTGCAGCAGTAGGAGGTACAACCTCTTGCCGCACTATGTCCCAAATTGCTACCTCCTCAAACACTGTGTGTATTATGTCCTTCCAAATGGCATAGTTGGATATCCCATCTAATGTGTCCTCTATCCTTAAGAACATGGTCATGACTACTGTCCAAAATTTACAAAACCAAGAAAATGGAGAAGTGAACTTTCCAACACACCTTGTTGTCCCAAAAGTTTAGTCTGTGTGAAATTTCACCTTGTTGTCCCAAAATATTAGTTTGTTGTCCAAACCACTGTTTGTTGTCCCAAACTACTGTCTGTTGTTCAAATTGCAATTTTCAGCCTCTAGCTTCGATACCATGTTGAAATTTGATGACTAAAAATTTTCCTGCAATCCCAACCCGGTTTTAATTTCACCTTATCACTCACATTCAGTTAAATTCCCTTTTCCATAAACTTACATTCAACATATAGAATTATGGAAATGAAATTTTCAAATTAAAACACATGGGACTATTAACACATGCTGAAAATAAACATGGACATAAACAGACCAGCAACACATAAAAAAATACATAGAAATTTTTGGTCAACTTAGACCCAAGAAAAACCCTTCAATCTTCTTCGGGGTGTCAGGGTCGAAAACTAATCCCGAACTTCCTGAATCCTGGTGAGGAAGAGGTTTATGCCTTCCCATTTATGCATCCGAATACATATCAGCTTCTCCTCAAGGTACACCTTTCCCTACTCAGAAGTACCTTGATATAACGTGGCGAGAGCATCCACATATGCTTAGAAGTATATTTTACAGCTATATGCAAGACTACATGATCCCATATTCCAACTAGGATCAACTTCTTCACCTGTGCCATCTTTGTTATGTACTCTTTCAGTTGTTCTACATCCGTGTGAACCACAACCACATTATCGATATATTCCTTCAGGCCAAATTCATCTAGAAGGAAGGAGATCTAGGGGAAGAGGGAGTTTTCGATATTTTATCAAATATGCCCACAGCAAGGCTGAGAGATCAGGACAGGTTGGATGGTGCTTCCAAATATGTCATCTAGAAGGAAAGGATCTCCTTTCCTTCTAGATGACATAGTTGGAAGCACCATCCAACCTGTCCTGATCTCTCAGCCTTGCAGTGGGAATCTTTGATAAAATATCGAAAACTCCCTCTTCCCCTATGCTCAACTGATACTCTACTACTCACACTCCCTCTTGGAATGCATGGCTCTGCTAGCTGCTACTATCGATACACAACTTGAAATTTGAACTTACGAGATTAGAAGTCCCCTAAGATAAATTTTCCCTCAATGTGTGCTCTTCTTCCACATGACGCAGGTTTTGCTCTAGCAAACTGCTGCAAAACCATTTGTTTCTAGCTATAGACCTGATCGGCAGAGAATACTGAGCTACTCCCTTTGTCTCTGCAATCACTTAATTTTGAAAGCTCTAATTTTTCCGCCTCTCAAAAAAATCGATTTTCCTCAAGTAAATCAGCCTCTTGGAAAAGTGACTGCGCTACCCCTTGGAGTTTCTATCTACTGCCCACACTAAGAAAAATAATTCCTTCCTTCCACTTTTTATCTCTTTGGCTAATAAACTACGCTCTGATACCACGCGAAAATTATGACAACTGGAATCCTATTGCAACAACTAGAAAATATTCTTCTAATTGTTAATTTTATTTAACAATTGATTTTCATTTTTCTAAGAAAAATACTGAATAAATCACACTGCAACCTTCACAAATAAAACTGCATAAAAATAAACACTGGAATAAATTCTAACACACACGCATAAAATTTACACAATTGTTTTTGGACAAAATTCCAGGAAAAACTAACTTGGGAAAACCAATGCAGCAGTGAGACTTCTATTTTATTATACAACAGTGAAATATGAGCACATCTATGGATGCCCAACTGGAAATCCAAATAACAAGAAAATATGGGAAAAATACTAAAGGGAAATTAAAATTCTCCCACAAGCAATTTTTGGCACGACTTGTCTACCAAAACTCGACCTCCTGGAGCTCTATGTCAAACTCTGTGCTGCTCCTCGTAGATGGCTACATGGCTTGCCTCAGACTAAGCTCTGATGAAGTCATTCTGCCTTTGGATGCTAAGAAAATCATCTCTCTGGCCCTCTGGAAATTCTTACCTACCTCTGGAACTCAGAATGACTTTTCCTTCCTCCAAATCAAACTGCCTGGCTGAAGCAATTGCACTATCCCTCAGTGTTGTCCATACGAGATAACTCATACCTCTTGCTGCTACCTCTCCGAATCTGGAAATATTTCTCCAGATATATCCCTTCCCCTCACACTGCTTCAATATCACTGACTCTCTCTCCAAAAACTAAGTGGTGCTACTCTGGAAATCGATTTGCCTATGAAATTGAACTATTCAAGTTATTTCTCCATCACCACATCAACCTCCTCTTATAATCCTCTGTTGGAGCACCAACAACCAAGATTAAAACTTAATCAATGACCATGATCATCATGGAGTTGATCTGTGTGAGTTTCTAGATCATTCTCTCCTTATATCAAATAATACTGATTAATTAACCCTATTCCCTAAGTTTAGACTTAGGAAATATTTAAAACTCAGTTAATAATCTAATTGAGACACTTCTATGTGGAATCCATAAACGATTTATGGGTTTTGGAGATCTCATGTATTATGTCCTCTCCACAAAATTTCGTGTCCAGGACACATCTGATGCTACAAAAAATAACACTATGGTGATGGATACAGTGAAGGAAGCTAAACAATTTATGGTTGATCTAAGGCATGCAACAAAACATGTGTTAAGGTACCTGCATGGTACTATTGGATATGGTTTGAGATATGTCTTAGATGGTGAAGTGAGGCTATAAGGATTGGATCAGGAGTGAGGAGGACATAAAGAGAACCTTAGGGTGCTGATGTAGCTTGGAATCGACTATGATTTCCTTGTTTAGTAGGAAGCAAAATTCTGTCACACTTAGTACAAAAAAGCTAGAGTATATCATAGCCAATGTTGTAATACAATAAAAAGTGTGGATTTGGAAGCTACTTGCAGGGCTATTTGATCAAGTCTAATCAAATTGAGATCAAATATCTCTTCATTCGAGACATGGTGCAAAAGGGAGCAGGTTAGCTCCAATACATATCCATAGAAGCGTAGATTGCAGACATTCTTACCAAGCCTCTGTCTAGAGAAAAAAATTGTGTACTTCAAAAAAAAACTTGGAATGATGCAAAATGTCTCCCTCTTTGAGAGGGAATGTTGATGTCTTTGTAAGATTGGGAAAACCATCTCCATAGAAGCCAAAAGGACTTGGATGGGTCATGTTGCTTTTACTAGGGGAGATGGATAGATTCATTGCAGAAGCCAAAATCACTTGGTTGGGTTATTTGACCATAGGTGAATGGCCCAGGGAAATATTAGGATTAGACAAATATTCTCCTGAGCAGCCAGAAGGACTTGTCTTGGTCATGTTGATTTAACCAAAGGAGATAGATGAAATTCACCTAAGAAGCCATAAAGGATTTTGACCGGGCCATGCTGATTTAGCTAGGGTAAATTGTCCCAAGGTAGATCCTCTCCCAAGAAGCCAAACAAACTTGGTTGGGTCATGCTGATTTGACCAGAGGAGATTTATATATTTACTTGAGAAGCCATGAAGTATTTTGGTCGGACCATGCTGATTTGGCTAAGGTAAAATGGCCCAGGATACCCATATTTCATACTCCAAGATGGATATATATAGACACAGATGTGAGGAGTGCATTGCCTACTCTAGGATGGAGTGACCTACAAACATGCATACTTCAAAATAGAAAGCTCATGAAATTTTCTTAAGGAAGGAGAGATTTTAGCTCAGGAGAAATTTGTTTGCATCAAAGGAGAATACCTCCCTTGCTAAGAGGGAGTGTTGAATTTTTGTAGCATCGAGAGGTATTTTCGCATGCCAAAGAGGTCTCCAAGTTGGCCTACAAAATTTAGAACAATTTTTTATTTATATCTTTGTAGTGCAAGTTAGCCTAGCCAAGTGAAGGGGTGTGTGCCTTGAATTATTTTAGCCCATTTGACTAGTATAAATGCATGATGTGACATTTCATTTTGATTACTAAGCAAGTGAGTTTTCCCCTCATATTTCTAAGGGAGGCAAGGAATTGCAACCAAGCATAAGGAGGTCAAGTTAGAGGGAAGGAAGCAAGAGGCCCACAAGAAGAGATAGGATTGCAACAAGAGAGATGACTGTAGGGTCGTAGACACTGTAGGCCTTTTTGAACATAACATTGACCAATATTGATTTCTGATATGTTTGACCATCATTTGAACAACATTGACTAACTGAAGTTTGAAAAGGTTTGACTGGTAGTTTGACTTAGATATTAACAAACACTTCTAGAAAATATCGTTGATTTGTAAACCTTTTTGAAGAATGATTTCCCTAAAGAAAAGTTATTAGGTTTTCTCCCAAGGCTAGGTTTCCCAAGGAAAAAATAGTATCTCTATTATGCATGGTTGTCTTTCTATGATCTTTACTATTTTTTTTGCATTTATTGTTGATATTTTGTGTGTATAATTTCTCAATGATATCAATGGCATGAGGTAAATTGATTGAAGATAATTAGGTAGTAATTATCAGATAAAAAACTTATTTTTCCTACTACTCACCTTGCAGAAAATTCAACAGTCAACTAGGTGACGTGGCGTTACGAATGACAGTCGTGTGGCACGTGTAATTAATTTTTTTTTGTTTTCTTTCTTTCTTTCTGGTCAATGAGGGTGAATTTGCATGACACATGGCACCACTCATAATGTGTCACATGGTATGTATGATGTCATGATGACATTAGCATAGGGGCATCTAATGAACCTTGGGTCTGGGTCACATGGAATGGTTTTATAGAGTGTCAGCCCCATTTCATATTAGCCCCCTTACTCTCTCACATACACACATATCCAGTTGAGTTCAAATGAATTGGTATACTCGTGGTTAAACATGTGACGACCTAGCCTTTATAGTATGAATTAATAGTTCTATTCTTGAGGTTGTAGGTTTAATTCAATCTGGCTTTTTTTGTGATTTGATTGGTTTGTGGCTTTTGACGTGGTTATTTGTGATTGGTTTTTGGTAGTCGCATGGATATTTGTGTCATTTGACATGGATATTTTTGTCAGTTGACATGGATCCTTGTGCTTGGTCCACACATTTTTTATTGGTTTATGGTTATTGACATGGAATATCGTGATTGGTTTGTGGTAGTGAAGTGGATCTCTATGGCAGTTGATGTGGCTATCTGTGGTAATTGACATGGATCTCTATGTTAGTTGACGCGGACTTCTATTATTGGTTTGTGGTAGTGACACGAATCTCTGTGGTAGTTGACATGACTCCCTGTGATTGGTTTTGGTAGTTGACGTGGCTCTTTGTGGAAGTTGATGTGGTTCTCTAAAGTAGTTTATGTGGCCCTTTGTGACTAGTTTGTGGTAGTGATGTGAATATTTGTGGAAGTTGAAGTGGCTCCCTATGATTGGTTGTGGTAGTTGAGACGACTCTCTCTAGAAATTCATGTGGATGCTTGTGATTGGTCTACATGAATCTCAATGGTAGTTGATGTGGCTCAATGTGATTGGTTGTGGTGGTTGATGTAGCTCTCTATTTGTGGCAGTGCCATGGAGCTCATTGGAAAGTTACATGGCATCTTATGATTGGCTTATAGTTGTTGCAGTGGATCTTCGATGTGCCTCTTCATGACTAGTATTGAGTGGTGTTTAATTTTAATTTTTGAATAGACCTTTACCAAGGCCTACGGTAGAAAAATTGGTAGAAAACATTGTGATAATTTGGGAGATCAAAGCTTTGAAATCGATGGAGCTATCTGAAGTTTAATTTTTATTTTTCCCCACAAATATCCCTTCTTTCGAATGGTTAACCAAACAACGGTAAACATTTTGTAGAACAATTACTAGTATTTGTACATTTTGTAGAATGTGCATTGGAAAGAGCCATTTTGCAGAATAATTAATCTTTCTAATGTTTTTGAGGGTCAATTTGAGAGAAAATTGATTTGGTTGATTTGTTTGTGATTTGAATATGTGGATCTAGTCTGAAATATTGTGAAAACTGGCCCACAACAAGTTGACAAAGGACGTGGGTGCCTCCACCTAGGTTGGAGCCCCAATAAGGTTGAAGAACACAACAAGTTTGTGCTGGAAAATTTTTGAGGTTGGTGTTTCAATCAAGTTGTATCCTATTGCAAGTGAGTTCTTGCTCATTTTGGGGTTTGGTACTTGCAAATTTGCTTTTGGGGGTGGGTGTCTCTAACAAGTTGGTGCCTGAAAATCTATGTAAAAAACTTGAAGAAGACAAAAGAACTTGTGATTTCATCCCACAAGGGTTTCCACCTAAAATATGGTGTTCTCATATCCTGATGTGATGATTGTTACTTGATGCACAATTTTATTCACTGTTATGATGCATGTTATTTACTAATGCATTACTCTATATCTAGTTATTGGTGAAGATGATTTTAGTCTAACATTGGGAGCTTGAGGAGGGTAGTGTAGATAGAGAGAAAAATGAAACATGAATATTTTAGAAGGGAATGCTAAAAGTGATCATTAGATGGAGTAAACGAAAGTGAGGGAGGTTTGGAAAAGTGAAAAATACAAAAAAAGCAAAAATCCATCCACAAAATAAGCTAACAAGACAAATATGGAGTTAAGTAGGTGTGATTCAACACATACTTGAGGTTATATGGTTTACACTCAGCACTAAAAAGGAGAGAGGAAGTGATTTTCCTCATAGATGCTCTTAATTCTCATAGGAAGACAAGAGTCTAACGATGTGATTGAGAGAGGGCACTATGGTGCCTTTTTAAATATTTCTCTTGAGCATAAGCACATTAATTTATTTCAATAAATGCCTAATACACTTTAGTTTAATTAATATATGAGTCAACAATACAATGGAAAATAAAAAGTTTAAGTGTCATTAGCGAGAGAGGCCAAAAAATAATGTCAAATCACTGGTTTGACCACCAATGGGTTGTTAAAACACTATTGAGGCTTCGTAATTTTCCATATAGCCATAATAAGGTTTAGTGGAGTGACATGGATAGAGAGAAGGTGAGTTATAAGATGAATCTTGAGTTTATTTCTAGCTTAAGGCTCAATGAAGCGATATGGCATTGGCTTGATGAGAAAGAGGGAAAGGTGCTACAAAGTGAGTTTCAAGCCAAAAATCAAGTTGTCACTAGACTAGGATTCAATGGAGTATTATATCACTGACTTAATGCTCAATGGAGTGATACACTAGCTATTAGAGTAAAGTCTGCAAGAGAAAAAGGAAAAATTCAAGACTATGTCATTGGACTAAGGCTTAATGGAGCACCGTATTAATGGCTTGATTCTTAGTGAGTAATACATTGGCTTGAAAAAGTAAATTTGTAAGGAATAAACTCAAGTCACTTCTCAGAGATACATTGCTAACTAAGTGGTTATAAGGCATATACAAGGTTTGAAAAATAAAAATTACAAGAAAAAATATAAGTTAGAGCCTTTTCTCTGAGTGTCATTTCACTGAGCTAAGTGGTTTCTGGGTGACTATATAACTACCTTAACCAAGTTCCTATCCTTGTATTTTTGGGTTGAGCAACAATGTACCCATATATTCAATTAGGTTTAAAGTCCCTCTTAAGATGTCTAAAGGAAAACATAAATATGATCTTAGATTGAGAAAGGTCAATCATGATGTGCAAGGTGAATCATAAGTTTTTTGATTTGGTGGAACCCTCAATTTTCTTAGGCACAAGGTACATAAAGGAATTGAGTGGGATTGTTGTAGTTTTTGCAACATGTATCTGACACTTGCATGAGATGTGGGATATGCCCTTTACAAGTATGCCATAAAAAATATATCATCTAATCACACTATACAAAATTAATCTAGAAAGGGATGCAAGACATCATTCATAAAACACATAGATTTATTTGATGTATAGTGTAAACCAAAAGGAATTACTAGCCATTATTTTTGACCTAACCTTGTCTTGAAGGCAATCTTCTAGGTATCTTCTTCTTTATAAACTCATACTTTATGGTATCTTTATTTGAGATCCAACTTAGTGAAGTACATGACATGTTACCACCAATGATCCAACAAATCATTGATCTTAGGAAAATGATATTAATTCTCGAGGATAAATTATTCAACGATCTATAGTTGATACATATTTTCCAAGTCCCATCCTTCTTGGATATGATGATGATAGGTGACCCACAAGGTGAGGTGCTCAGTATAATTAGTCCCTGCTTTAATAAATATTGCAATTGTTTCTTCAATTCTTTTGCTTCCATTATGGATTATTTGTATTATTCAATATTTGTGGATGGAGATTTAAGAAACAAATCTATCTCGTGCTCCACTTTCCTCTTATGTGGTAGCCCTTAGGTTCCTGAAACAATTTTCTGTATGTTTGCAATAAATCCTCCAATTGGAGTTTATCATATTTAATTCATCCTTATAGAGTTTCCTTTATTTTTATCGATTCATCACTTGGTTATTCTATATTAAGAAAGTAATACAAACTTCCTACTATAACTGATTAATTTCTTAACTTGGTTAGCACTTACAAGAAATATCTCAGATTGATATTCATTTTCATTGATAATGAATTATTCCCATCCTTGATTAAGTGGTACTATCTTACTCTCCTCATGAATAATGCTTCCGTTATATACAGGTAGGGGCTTCCAAACACTACATCACACATATAACATGACGTTTCATTTACCTTCACTTCACCAACATAGTTTTCACTTGTAGAAATTTGATCTTACACTATTTAATGACCTTAAGCTCTATATCCTTATTTACCCATCTCAGTGGATATGGGTTATGATGATCATGAACTTTCGATTTAAGCTTGCAACTAGACCATTTTCTAGGTGGTTTCCTTGCGAATTAGAGTTGAATAGAGCATCCACCTTTGTCTTCTCGATCTATATATCGATATGGAATATTAAACTCATATCATTTTCTTCCTTATACCTCGTCTATTATGCTTACAATCCCATTTATAGATGTTTTTCTCAATTATGGAATAAAAATAATACTAAAAGAATGGAAGCTTTGTTATAGAAACCCTATATTTAACATAGTCTCATATTTGCATAGGCTTAGCGTTAGTTTTTTTGCATGCCTCAACCCTAAATTAGTGTAAGGTTTTTTTATTCTCTAGAATCTTCTTGAAATTTTGCATGTGACTAGCCTTGCATGTGTTAGTAATGGGGGTTTACATGGCATCCATTTGATATCATGATGATTATAAGGTAGTTCAAGTTCTGGGAGGCATAAATTTAGTATATAAACTTTGATTGAGGTGTTTTTTTTTCATCATTGGAAATATTTCAGTTGTAGAACAACATAGAGAGGCTAGGAGCTATCTTCACAAAATTTTGTCCATGAAAGTGTCATTTGATGCCTCAAACCAAATTTTATAGACCCTGAATCAACAAACTAGGACCAATGCCTAAAATGGGTTTTGCATGCCAATTTATCCAATTTTTCCACCCGAAAGGTACCATGAAAGATAAAAAAAAATGTATGATTATCCAATTTGTAGAAGTGAGGGGATAACGTACAAGTGAAGTTAGGTAATACTACCACATATCCAATTACTAGGATATGATTTGTGTCTTTTCACATTCCATCAGGTGATGTATTTGAGTTGAATCCAATGTTATTTATGTTGGTTTAATTAAGGGTCTTGTTTTGGTTTCAACCATGACAAATCTTAATATGAGGTTGACTTTGATGATAATCAATTAATCATAATAGAATGTAGATAGTAGGATTGCCAATTCTTGGCCACAAGTGTGTGAGAAAGTTGCTTGTATATTCGATGAGATGTTATGCTTTAATGCATGGTTATGACATGCTGAGAGATCTGGAACAAGTTGTCGCTTGTACTACATAACACTACCACTCTAGATGAACATAGTGCAAGGATTACTAGACTCAAGATTCATGAGCTAGGCATATGTACTTGATAAGAATGAAAAATCTACTTTTGTTAGTAATGAGGATAAGGCAAGATTGACTCTTAATATAATTTATTAAGATATATATGGACCTATATTTCATCAACTTCTTTGACATGTATCATTTATTGAGGATTCCTCCAAAAAAATTTGTATTTACTTTATTACAATCAAGGATGTAGTATTTAATAGGTTTCAAGAGTTCAAATCTCTTTTGGAGAATCAAATAAGAAAAAAGGTCAAATATTAAGGTTTAATAATGGAGAGGGCACAACCCTAAGGATTTCGATGGATTTTGTATGGAAGTGTGAATCAAGAGGTAGTTGATAACTCCTTATTACTTGTAATAGAATAGGGTTGCAAAGAAGAAGAATTGGTTCATTATGGAGCTATCCAAGGCTATGATACTTGGACTTGGATTTTCTCATGTTTTTTTAAGCTTTCACAAGTGAGAAATCACATACATACCAATTCTCTATATTTAGTTCTCTTGTTTATAATATTTATGTGATTGATGAAGAGATAGCTAAGTTTGAACCTTGTAGTATCAAGGGTATTTTAATAGGCATTGTGAAATATCCAAAGCTTAAAAAACCTATATTTTAGTTCAATGCAAGATAATGGTAACTAGAGATATACATTTTGAAACTAGAGATTTTTAATTTATAAATATACTTTATTATAATACTATAAGGCAATACCATAACTTATCAATACCACATGTTCAAAAAACTATAACTCATTTCATGTGACATTGGTACATGTGACAATTTTTATTATTATTTAATTTAATTGAAAAAATATAAAAAAAATATGAAGAAATTTGAGATAAATCTTAATTTTTAATAAATAACCTCTATTAAAAAATTTCTACAATATTAAGCTAAAATTAAATCCGGATGATCATAATTATTAATAATTAAATTGAAAAAAACTATTATTTTTAATTCAACGCCCTTAAATATTATTAATTAAATTAAAAATGTTAAAAACCTTATTATTTTTAATTCAATTACACCTCATAGCATAAACATGTAAATAATATGAATACCTGTGGAAAGTAAATAATATGAATAACTGTGTAAATGTTAAGTTAGGTCTCTTAAATCATTTTAATTCAAAATGATCACCAACGAAGGGGATAATTTGCAAGTTTGCAACCAAAACCAACAAAATTTATAATTTGGAACCAACCAACATTATAAAGTTTCGTTTTAGTACGAGGCCTGACACCGTACAGTTCAGAATTTTAATACGTCACCCTCAAATTAGGCTCTGATTGATTATATTTGCATTTAAAAAACTCTGAAATTCATAATATCCAGGCCGATTACAGTGGCTACCTGTATTATTCTTGGGATTTTGAATGTCCATCGGAATGTTTATTTGGGAGTGGCCAGGCAGCGACCTGTATGAAACATTTCTCGTTAGAGCCGGGATGGAGTCACAACGTAGGGTTTGGGATGATTGTTATTCTGCACCCGATTTTTCTGTTTAGACGCCACTGACTTGTTCGGGAGAGGACTAGAGATATGTTTGGCTCTTTCTCTCAGCAAGTTCTTCTGTATTTTGCCTGTGCCGGTCTTGGGCAGATCCGTGAAGACGACAACCTTGGGAACCATGTAATGCGGCAGCTTCTCTCTGCAGAACGACACAATCTCTTCTTCTGTTATAACACTGTGCTTTGTCTTTATAAAGGCGCAGGGCGTCTCGCCCCACCGGGGATGGGGCATGGCTACCACGGCCGCCTCGGAAACAACAGGGTGGGTGTACAGAACGGATTCGACCTCCACACTGCTCATGTTTTCTCCACCTGAGATTATGACGTCCTTTGAACGGTCCTTTATCTCCACATACCCGTCCGGATGGATGACTCCAACATCCCCAGTGTGAAACCACCCACCCGCAAAGGCCTCGGTGGTGCTTTCGGGGTCGTGGAGATACCCCTTCATGATGCTGCTGCCTCTCAGCATGATCTCGCCCATGCTTTGCCCATCTCTTGCCACGCTGGCCATGGTCACCGGATCCTTCACGTCCACCTGGTCGAGGCTCAGCACGCCAACTCCTTGACGTCCTTTGAGGGCACCTCGTTGGGCTGGGGACAGTTGAGCATTGTTCCATTCGCTCTTCCACTCGCAGGCCAGCGCGGGGCCGGTGGCTTCGGTGAGGCCGTAAGAATGTGTTACGATGAAGCCCATGTCTTCAACCTTACACAGAATTCCGGGGGCCGGAGGCGCCCCTCCGGTGAGAACCTCAACTCTTCCGGGCAAGGGCTGTGGATTTGGGTGGTCGAGGAGGATGTTGAAGACAATAGGCGCGCAGCAGAAATGAGTGACATGATGCTGATTTATGGCTCCGTATATCTCTTCCGCAGTCGTGTTGCGAATACAGACGTTGGTTCCGCCTCTGGCTGCGATGGCCCAAGTGAATGTCCAGCCATTGCAGTGAAACATGGGAAGCGTCCACAGGTAAACCGGCTCTCTTCTCATTTCCCACAGAAGCAGCATAGACATGCTGCTCAGGTATGCTCCTCTATGGCTGTATACAACTCCTTTAGGTGCCGATGTTGTTCCCGACGTGTAGTTCAGGGCGATCGCCTCCCATTCGTCCGCCGGCTTTCCCGAATCGAAACGCGGATCTCCACCTCGAACCAGCTCCTCGTAAGTAGCGTTGATTACCACACCAACTCCTTGATTACATAGTCCAGCAACATGAGCAGCAGCAAGGCCGTGGTCATGATGATGTATGAGAATCAGACGAGGAGTGAGGAGAGGCGATTCGAGGAGAGCGAGGGCGTCCGTGGCGAGAGAAAGGAGTTGGTAGTCGACGAGCAAAAGCTTGGCGCGGGAGTGGGAAAGAATGGTGGCAACATTGCGAGCGTCGAGGCGAGTGTTGATGGTGTTGAGTACGGCTCCGGCCATGGGGACGGCGAAATGCGACTCGTAAAGAGCAGGAACATTGGGGGCCAGAACAGACACCACCTCGCCTTTCCGTATTTTGAAACGATTGACGAGAGACGACGCCACACGTCTGCAACGCTCCGAGGTCTCGGCCCATGTAAAGCGAACACCTCCCTGATCATAGATTATGGACACCCGATTGGCATACACCACTGCTGCTCTGTGGAGAAATGTCAAGGGCGAGAGAGACGCGTAATTCGCCCCGCACTTTCCCAGATCCTCCATCGCCAACGAGAATTACTTCTCTCTCTTAGATTCACGAGCTTTGTGGGACAAGGCTATCGTTGCTCAAAGCAAGCCTAAGGGATACACAGAGAGTCTAATTAAGACGAGCGCGTAAATGAATGAATCAGTCGCACTGGATTTGGCTATGCGAGTGCGGGGAAAGCTTGACCTTATATGGAAGTCGCGGGAGTCTTTTCCATACTTTATAGCGAGAAAAACTCCTTGAACCTGCAACACTAAGAGACCAAGGTAGGAATTTATATTCTTATCCTTTTAAAATTATAATAATAATATTCAATTTATTATTTCTTATTCCAATAAGAATAAGAGATTCAATGTACAATTCCCTGTGAGTTAGTCCAAGGTTATGGCCTGTTTAAAAATCAGGTGTAAAAGACAAGATGCAATGTACAATTCTCAAAAAAATAGGTCAACAAAAAAATATATATTATAAATTAATTGATATTTAAATATATAAATATAAATTAATTGATATTTAAATATATAAATATAAATATATGCCTCCAAAATCACGTATAGTGGGCCACTGCATAAACGAATAATTTATCGACACAACCTGCAGAATTCACATATACATTGTCTGATTTATCGACAAATATGATTAACGCTGTCTATCTTTTTGTTTTTCAGGAACGTTGAGAATATTGGATACTTTCCCTAAAAGCCACAAAGTGTGTATGGGTTGACAACTCATGATATTTGCAATTTATTTATTAAATAGGTATATTATGGTTGGAGAATTTATTAATTTATATAATTTGAGTATATTTGATAATTTGTTTAGAGCCTTGAATTGAAAGAAGTCTTCTATAAAAATTGTACTTTTGAATAAAATAATAGTTTTTAAAATTGTAATTTTTTTTTTTTTTTTAAATTTTTAAATAAAGTCACAGTTTTTCTTGTGAGTAGAGAATTTATCCAAAATTTAATTATCAACTGATTAAATTTTAGCTTTAAATAAAATAATAATTTATTTATCCAAAATTTAATTATCAGTTGACTAAATTTTAGTTTTAAATAAAATAATAATTTTGAACCATTTATATAATTGGAGTATTTCATAATTTTGTTTAGAACGTTGAATTGGGAAAAAGAGTGGTTCTTAAAAGAAAAGAACTTGATTTGTTTACTTTTTTAAATTTAAAAAGTGTGATTCTATCACAATTGTATTTTTAAATAAGTGTAATATATAATATTGTTGTTTATCTTTCTCTTATATAAACAATAATTGATAACATAGCAGAATAATTATGGAATAGTATAATACAAAGTTACTATATTAATATTTCGAATGTTTAGATGTTAAAATTTATGTAGTCAAACATGTGAATTAAGGTAATGTTCACTCTAGTTAAGTTGTCAAAAAAAGTATTAAATTAAGATCACTCTTATTGAGAAGGTTTACATATAAGAAATGTAATATAAATTTTAATTTGTACATATTTAATAATTTATAAATATCTTAGTCAATAATAATCAGTTTTACATTGTAAATGAAGAAAAAAAAATGAAGTGGAGTAATAATCTACATTTTAAACTTTAAATTTAAAGCCATGTTAATATTTACATAAAACTAAACCATAAGTTCTAACTTTTAGTCTTTTAATAATCTCAATTTTTTATAGGTAAAGTTATCCAACCTCCTTAGCCCTCATAAAGATTCTTACAAAAGTTAAAAATGATATGGTAAACGCACAACCTATGTATAGATCTTGTGTAGAAATCAGTCTTTCTAAATATCTTTTGAGGAACAAAAGCACAAAAGTATCATTAAAATATGAACATGCCAACTTTTGTTATATATCTTACTTTGGGGTAACTCATATAATAGTGTTTGACTTTAATTGTAGAGTTGTGAAGGGACATATCAAATTTGAATCATTAAAATATGAACATGTCAAATTTTGTTATATATCTTACTTTGGGGTAACTCATATAATAGTGTTTTACTTTAATTGTAGAGTTGTGAAAGGACATATCAAATTTGAATCATTAAAATATGAGCATGCCAACTTTTGTTATATATCTTACTTTGGTGTAACTCATATAATAGTGTTTTACTTTAATTATAGAGTTGTGGAGGGGCATATCAAATATGAATCATTAAAATATGAACATGTCAACTTTTGTTATATATCTTACTTTGGCGTAACTCATATAATAGTGTTTTACTTTAATTGTAGAGTTGTGAAAGAACATATCAAATTTGCTAGACCCCTCGTTAAAATATAATATAGCAAAAACCTAATGTAATCTATGTTAAAAATTATTTTTTAAATTTCAAAATACTCAATTTAATATTTATATTTATTTATACTTTATTTTAAAATTTAATAAACTTGTTTAAAAATTTCAAAACTACTTATAATATTTATTAAAAAAAATATTACTTTTATTATAAAATGGTTTATTTGAAATTTGAGACTTTATATAAATCAATAACTAAAAATATGTTATAAAATTATTTTCAAATCAAATTGTTATTATTATCTAATTTTAAGATCACAACCAAGCCAAACACCAAATTGGTGTATGAGACCCTCTTGTTTGTGGAACAAGGGACCCTTCTCCACAAATATATGAAGGCATACACACTCTACCCCTTCTAGTTTTGAACTTGTGACCTCTTAAAAGGAAACACATGCTATTAACATAACATTTTATTGTAATTAGACATTTACTATTTTAAAATGAATTAATTTAGAAATTTATTTTGTAATAAAAAATAAATTTCTTCCTTACATATATTTACAATTTATATCATGATTTAAAATTTATTAAAATATTATTTTTTAAAATTTTGTTAATTTATGAATATTCTTATTATAAAAAAAATATTTGGAACTTTATATAAACCCATAGCTTAAAAGAAAGTTATAAAATTATTTTCAAACCAAATCATAATGTTTATAATGTAATTAATTAAAGTGAAATGAATTTTGACTTATTAGTAAACTTTATTAACCCATGAGGATACAAATAATAATCATATCAATCTATTTTTCGATAGTATATTTGGAAGCCGAGAGTAATGTTAATAAAGGAAGGTTTTATGAGTCGACGAAATGGGAAAATGGTACATTGCAATAAAAAAAAGCTGGTACAGATTGTAATAATTATAAAACAAGTGTTAATTATATGTATTTTTTGTAAATTTATATTTTATATTTATTTTTTTTTATTTTTTATAATTTAGAAATAAATTCTATAAAATAGTCAAATATTTAGTTTTAACCAATGATTTTTTTTTCAAATTTTTCACAAATATTTTTAATTCTAAAAAATTCACATTTAATTTTTTTTAAATTTCAATAAAATTTATAGAGTGATTGGAAAATTTAAGAGGTCAAAGCTTTTTGACCATAGATTCATTATAATATAACCTATCTGTCAGTAGGTATAATAAAATAATAGTTTTGAATTGGTAAGAAAGAGTTGTTTCAACATGTAGAGATTACATATATACCGTGATATGAACAAATAATTTTATGGTTTATATAACTTGGGTTTATAATTTTTATCTCTTGGGTTTATAATATCAATACCTTTATATCACCACCACCCCCAACAACACCACCATTTAATCACCTCATGAAGCCTCCTAGAGGCCAGCTACTCACACCTTCTAAATGCCAACGAAACCACAAATTCCAACTTGCCCCAATTGCATGCAATTACACTATGAAAGCACAATAAAATACAGAGTGCCACCATGGGAGAAGAACAAAATTGAATTCACACAACCAAGGGTCAAATGGGAAGTCCGACTACTGCCACCCAACTATGGAAGCTTGCCTCCATCTCTTTCAGTTTCTCGCAGAATACCAACTGGGAGCCCAACAAAGGAACAAAACATTAACACAAATTCCACCTCGATGAGCCATCCCGCTCATTAGAACTTTTCCAACCACACTTTCCCAGACAATACGATGTCTCACACGATCGAATTTATGCCCCCCATTACATTGGTTCAGACGAGAAGACAGGGAGGTTAGTCCTCCACCAACACACCAACTGTTAACGATCACGAGACTCGGTTTGCCATGTGCTCTGAGATTATCACCCCCATCAGGGATTTATCTTAAGATTTGTATACCTTACGCTTTTATTATTAATCCCTAGGGTTTATTATTCCCTTTGGTTTATAATATATATTTTCTCAATATGATAATTAACCATGGTGAACCATGGTCCAGTGTCGCATTATGACAGATTTTGTTGATTTGAAAATCAGTCATGGTCAAGCATGGTCTAATGTCACATTGTGACAAGGATTGCCTCAATATGAAAATAAATCACAATCAACCATGACCAACCATGTTTATTTTAGTGTTTATAATATTTATCTTAGGGTTTATAAACCTTGGGTTTATAATATTAGTCCGTTGGGTTTAATATTATTCAATCATGTTTTATAAAATCAATGGTGGTCAACCATGGGTCCAACGTCATATTGAGACAATTGTCTTAATATTAAAATCAATATTGTCTCATTCATGGTAAAACATGGTCAACCATGGTCCAATGTTACATTGTGAAAATGATTGTCTCAATATGAAAATCAACAATGGTCAATCATGGTCAACCATGTTTATTTTAGTGTTTATAATATTTAACTTAGGGTTTAGATACTTGGGGTTTATAATATTATTCCCTTGGGTTTAATATTATTCAACCATGCTCAACTGTGGTTAATCATGTTTAATAAAATAAATCATTGTCAACCATGGTCCAACGCCGCATTGTGTCAAAGATTGTATCTATATGAAAATCAATCATCTTGTCAACCATACTCCAACATCGCATTATGACAAAGATTGTCTCAATATGATAATCATCGTCAACCATGGTCAACCATGTTTTATAAAATCAACATGGTCATCCATGGTCAACCATGGTTAAATGTCACATTGTCACAATATTGTGTTGGTATGAAAATCAACCATGGTTAAGAATGTTGAACCATGATCCAACGTCACATTGTGATAAGGATTTTCTCAATATGAAAATCAACCATGGTCAACCATTGTCAACCGTACTTATCTTTGTGTTTATAATATTTATCTTATCATTTATATACCTTCAACTTATAATATTAGTCCCTTGGTTTTAATGTATTCCCTTGGGGTTTTAGTATTAATCCCCTAGGATTATTACTCCCTTGGGTTTATAATATCAATCCATTGGGGTTTATTACTCTCTTGGATATATAATATAAAACATGGTCAAACATGGTTAATCATATCCAACCATGGTCAGCCATGGTCGAATGTTGCAATGTGACAATGATTGTCTCAATATGAAAATCAACCATGGTCAACCATAGTCCAATGTCACATTGGGATAGATTGCCTTGATATGAAAATAAATCATGGTCAAGCATGGTCCAGAGTCACATTGTGATAAGGATGGTCTCAATATGGAAATCAACCATGCTCAACCATGTTTATTTTAGGGTTTATAATATATATCTTAGAGTTTATATACCTTGGGTTTATAATTTGCATCACATTATGACAAAGATTGTCTCAATATGATAATCATCGTCAACCTTGGTAAATCATGGTAAACCTCGGTGAACTATAGTCAACCATGTTTTATAAAATTAAACATGGTCACCATAGTCAATCATGGTCAACTATGGTTGAAGGCCGCATTGTCACAAAGATTTTGTTGATATGAAAATCAACCATGGTCCAACGTTTCATTGTCTCAATATGAAAATAAGCCATGGTCCAACGTTGCATTGTGACAAGCATTGTCTCAATATGAAAATCAACCATGGTCAACCATTGTCAACAATGTTTATTTTAGTGTTTATAATATTTATCTTAAAGTTTATATACTTTGGGTTTATAATATTTTTCCCTTGGGGTTTAATATTATTCCCTTAGGTTCATAATCCATTTGGGCTTTGTTATTAATCTCTTTGGTTTATTACTCTAGTGGGTTTATAAAATCAATGCCTTGGGTTTATAATATCAATCATGGTCAACCATGGTCAACCATTATTGAATGTCGCATTATAACTATGATTATCTCATATGAAAATAAACCATGGTCAACCATGGTCCAACATCGCATTGTGGCAAAGATCTTCTCGATATGAAAATCAATCATGGTCAAGCATGGTCCAATGTCACATTGTGACAAGGATTATCTCAATATGGAAATCAACCATGATCAACCATGTTTATTTTAGGGTTTATAATATTTATCTTAAAGTTTATATACCTTGGGTTTATAATTTTTATCTCTTAATTTTATAATATCAATCATGGTTAATCATGTTTATAAATTCAATTATGGTTAATCATGGTCAAATGTCGCATTGTGACAAATATTGTCTCATTGTGAATGTCGCATTGTGAACGTCACATTGTCATAAAGATTGTGTTGATATGAAAATAAACCATGATTAAGAATGGTCAAGCATGGTCCAACATCACATTGTGACAAGGATTATCTCAATATGAAAATAAACCATGGTCAGTCATGGTCAACCATGTTTATTTTAGTGTTCATAATATTTATCTTAGGGTTCATATACCTTCGGTTTATAATATTGATCTCTTAGTTTTAATATATTCCCTTAGGGTTTTAGTATTAATCCCATGGGTTTATAATATCAATACCTTTGGTTTATTATTACCTTGGGTTTACAATATCAATCATCGTCAACCATGGTTAATCATAGCCAACCATGGACGAATGTGACAATGTGACAATGATTGTCTCAATATGAAAATCAACCTTTGGTCAACCATAATCCAACGTTGCATCGTGATAGATTGTATCGATATGAAAACCAATCATGGTCAAGAATGGTCAACCATGGTCCAATGTCGCATTGTGACAAATATTGTCTCAATATGGAAATCAACCATGGTCAACCATGATCGAATGTCGCATTGTGACTAAGATTGTCTCAATATGAAAATCAACCATGGTCCAACATCATATTGTAACGAAGATTCTCTTAATATGAAAATCAATCATGGTGTACCATGGTCAACCATTGTCTCAACCATGGTTAATCATGTTTCTTTTAGGGTTTATAATATTCATCTTAGAGTTTATATATCTCGGGTTTATAGTTTTTATCCCTAGGGTTTATTATTCCCTTGGGTTTATAATATCAATCCCTTGGGTATATATTATTCATATGGTTTATAATATTAATATTTGGGTTTAATATAAATCTATTGGGTTCATAATCATGGTTAACCTTGGTCCAACATCACACTGTGATAAATATTTTCTCAATACGAAAATCAACCATGGAAAAACATCACATTGTTTCAAAGGTTGTCTCCATATGAAAATCAATCATGGTCAACCATGGTCCAATGTCGCATTGTGAAAATTTTTGTCTCAATATGAAAATCAATCATGGTCAACCATTATTGTTTTAGGGTTTATAATATTTATCTTAGGGTTTTTATACCTTGAGTTTACAATATTGATCCCTTGTGTTTAATATTATTTCCATATGTTTATAATCCCTTGAGTTTTTAGTATAAATCTCATTGGTTTATTATTTCCTTGGGTTTATAATATCAATCCCTTGGGTTTATTAATCTAAAGGTTCATATTCATTGAGTATAATGTTATTTATAGGCTTTTTAATATTATGCTTTAGGTTAAATATAAATCCCTGAGTTTAATTAATTAATAATAATTACTATAAATGATTAAAATAACAATATTTATATTAATTGTATTAATTATTTTTAATATAAAAAGTTATTAGTTAATTATATTTATAAAATACTATTAATAATAAATAATAATAATAATTAGTTATTAGGAAATTGGCTTTTGTGATCCATAAAATCTATATAAAAAAATTTCGGTGATAATCACATCAAAAAATATATTGCCAACGTGTTTCGAACCAATGAGTGTGGTTCATTTTCAGGACAAGATGAGAAATCTAATCCATGAACCCGTTTAAATAGATAAAAGGACTCTCCAACTAGCAGTTGTAAATAACAGCTAGTTTGACTCGAAAAAATTAAAATGAATTAATTAATAACTGATATTTCTATTATTATTATTTAATTAGTAATTTATTTTCTATCCTTATATATGCTTGGGCCGATTATAAAAATAGATATAGTAGGTTTCGTAGAGATTGGTAAGTTGGGTGGTGCTAGGCTCACTTCCATCTTTTAGGGGCTGCTACTAAGCAAAGCAGATGTTTACGCTATAGAGAGTGACAAGCCAACCGGAAGGAAATAGCGTAGCAAGCAACCCGCCACAACAATGAACTTGCTCGCTCTTACGCACAACCTCGAGCCCACCCGGCTCTGCTTGGTCAGGTTGGCCAGAAAGCCAGGAACACGAAAATAAGCTCAGGCCAGAGCTCTCTAACTACTACTTTTTTCCTTGGCCGGACAAAACGAAACTAACAGTGTTGGCAGCAACGACAACGTATATAAAGAATTGGTGAATCAACGTCAAACAAGAAAATAAATTATTAAATAAATAATTAAATAATAATAATAAAAATATCATATTAATTAATTCATTTTAATTTTAATTATTAAATAAATAATTAAATAATAATAATAAAAATATCAGTTATTAACTAATTTATTTTAATTTTCTTATTCTAGTCAAACTCGCTGTTATATACAATGGCTAGTTGGAACGTGCCTTTATCTATTTAAACTAGTTCATGATCAGATTTTTCATTCTGCACCGATGATGATTTACACTAGCTGGTTTGAAAGGCGACAACAATATATTTTTTGATGTGATTATCGCTGATTACTATATATAGTAATAATATTAATTTATAATAATAAACATAATTATAGGCTTTGGGTATATCAACCACATTTACAAGTAAATGTAAATGTAGTTGTGGTAGTTTTATTGTATTTAGTTAAAATGTTCATAAATATATTTAAATGAACTAGTCTAATTTATAGTGGAAACTGTTTTGTTTTCACTCCTTAATATTAATCAAAATGTAATATAGATTTTTAAAAACTTAGATTTGGATTTAAGTTGTTTTATATATAGAATTAAAATGTTTTATAGATTTTTTAGACTGATAAATCTATTTATGCAATTAAAAAAAAAAAAATTAAATAACAAAAAGTCACATTCTAATTGAAATTGTACAACCTGATTAGAAATATGAATTATACTATTTTCCTTAATCACCTCTGTAAAAACTAAAATTTTCCAAAAAAATTACATTCACAATATCTATAAAAATATCTATACTAAAAATTCTTAAAATTCTAATCAATCATTTTTTTCATTAAATTCCAATATAAATTCCAAGATTGTATAAAAACATTTAATTTTAGTCAAAATTCATAATCAAAATGTCTTGCACAAATATTTTGATCCAACAAATTCCATCATTACATGAAAACACCTTGAAGATTAGGAATTTGGAGAAACCACTTCGAAGATTAGAAATTTTGCAGAAAAATTAAAGAAGTGGAGGAGGATGAGAAATTGACTGCTGACCTCTCTGGTGATCGCCGTGGAATGGATCGCAGGCGTAGGCGAGGCGGACCAAGAGAAGTTGGAAGAAGCAATTCATTGCCGAACGACTCGGCTTTTCATCCCGGCGTGCTTGCAGGATTTTGATGGATAAACCTAACATAAATTTTATACTTTTTGGTCTTTTTCACTTTATAGTCAAAAATCCATGTTTGAAACTTTTCCACTGTACAGATTATTTCGCTTCAAAGAAACAACGGTCAAAAGTAATTTTTTCTGTTCAAAGATGAATATAACTGAAATTCATACTACGGCTGCCACAATGGAACTACTTTCAGTCTCAATCAGAGTTGAATACATATGTGGGCTAATGCATAATTTGAGGACTTCACTTTTCTGTATTAAATTTTAGAATATTTTAGAATCTATGATCAAATTAAATTAAGTTAATCAAAATTTGAACAATACCATTAAATCAACTAATCAACTTCTATGGAGGACAGTCGCTCAGTAACATAATCCATGATTATATCATAATGTTTGGGAGAGATTAAAATAATTTGTGTTGTTATCCGGCCCCCTCGGGTCAACTAATGCTCCGTTAAGAATGATTTATCACAAATAAATTATCCTGATCCTGCGTTACAATGTGCGCACAATATTGAAACGAGAACGAATAATTCGGGCGGATGTAGTTACCATTTGAGGCCTGTATTTCAAACAAAGGCGCCTGGACTGCAGAAGTCAAAGCAAGAATTAATTTTTGATTATATTAAACAAACTGTTTATATATGGATTCTAATGAAAGTGTCTTCTAGAAACCGAGCTTTAAAAAACAATGACATTATTGGGATGTTAGCCCTTAAATGAAATCCCTGAAATAAATTTTCTTTTAAAATGATCAATTTTCAAAAAATGGAAGTTTTTATTTTATTTTTTATTTTTTAAAATTAATTATTAGTATTATTTTATAAAAAATAGTTATTTTAATATTGATATTAAAATTATATTATTATTATTTTATAAATATATTTATATAAATATAATAATGATTATGTTAAAATTTTATTGGTTTAAATTATTATTATGAAGTATTGGATTTATTGAAATTAGAAAGAAATAAAATTGAAATTAATGGAATGAATATATATATATATATATATATATATATATATATATATATATAAACAAAGGCTTTATATTAATCAAAATCTGCTTTATATGTAGTTATTAAGATTTCCAGTGTGATCATGGAAGATACATGATTTTTAGTAGACCCCATCATTCAACCAAATTAGAAGAATCTAAAATTCTACTAAGACCAAAGACTTCAAACCATAGACTTTATTAGAGCCAAGGCCATAACTAGCCTACAAAATTACCCTACATACCCACACAAAGATAGCATACAGATTTCCAAAAAACACCATCAACACGCACGACCTTTACACCGCAAAGGGTCAACCCAAAATACATAAAACCAAACATAATTTTCGTAACCCACTTACAAAATAACGAGACCATGATAATTGTCCAAGACTAAAGTGTTGTAATTGATCAAAGAACATACAACAAGTGAACCTGAATAATTGAAATATGCCCACCATATTGAGCTAAAAACAACCACGTAGACCAACATGCAGCAAGGAAGCCATAAGAGATGTCACACACCCATTCAAACGAGCCAAGAGTTGACGCAAATAAACATCGAACTGCACCTAAACCCACTGTGTTCTCTAATCATTGTTAGAAGAAGAGATGTTTGTTAAAGCCCTCACGTTAGAACCAAGGGGATCCATCAAGTCCCCCCCATTCGATTCACATGCTATCTGGCTTACTACATGACCAAGACAAGATTCAATTCTATCTAAACAAAATCGCTGGATCCTGAGCATTCTCTTGACATCTTCCAAGTATGCGAAAATATTTTACTTCTCCGCTTGTTTGTCCCCCAGGATCAGGCATAACATGGCCTTCATTTTCCAATGAAGATCTAATAGGATAAGGTATTGTTTCTTCTTGCCCCTAGTGTGCCCAGGGTCAGGAACCCAAGTTAACATATCCTCCATGAGTTTTGAATATGAGAGGAATTTATTTCGACCCTCGCATATGTCCCAAGCTTATGGATTTATATGCGTGTTTTCGGTCGAACAACATTGAAAAAGGTGGTAGCCGAGTCATGGGAAAAAGACAAGCACCGTGTTTCCCTTGCTGGGCTCCACCATTACCCCCCCCCCCCCCCGCTTTCTCCTTCCCCTCTATCTCCATGGCATAGATGAATTAGGGTCGAAATTCCAACAATTGCGATGAGTGCCTCTACTTGCAAAAGAACATAAGACTAAACTAGACCCAACACCAACACAACTAGGGAACCAATAGGCTAAATCGTCATAGTAACTCTAGGCGCTTGACCTTGACTCAGCGTACAACCCAACTATTAAGATAGAAGGAGTGACTACGTCCTCCGTATAATTTTCCCCATTAATCATTGAACCCAAAAACGATGAAGAAAGGACCATCAAAATACAAAACCTAAAGGAGCACAACCACACACCAACTTTTATAAACTAGAGCTAATCCCCCTAAAGACCATACCAAAACCCACAAAGCACCAAATAATTTCTTCGAACAGGACTCACAATCCTAGACTTGTGACTGAATGTAGGCCACTGGCTAAGATTCAAAAGCAAATTGCCACCACACCTCGAACTAATACTATCACCAAAAAGTTGGTGAGACACAAAGATTCATACCCTAAAACTCTAAGACAAAACACAACTGACTGCCAAAAGAAATAGACCAAGAGAAACTAATATAGAACTCAAGAATTTTCTCTGAATAAAAGGTTGAGTGCCCTTAACGACCCTCTTGGAAAGTAATCCTCTAGTGGTCGAGCACAAGACCGAACGTCCAAGGAGCCTGGCGCTATCAGACTAGGCTTGTGCAAACAAGAATGTCTGCCTCCTAGGATTTCAAAACCATACACCTGTCTTAACACGATGAGGATTACATAATAAATATTTTATGAGAAGTAGAACTAAGAGGTTGAGGACCATTCCTCAACTCCTCTCCATTAACCATCAACTAACATCCTACCCATCCAAGCCATTTAATAGACACATTTCGCCATTTGTTAAACTACATGCACATGCATGTGAAAAGAGTCCACAACCTGCCCCCATAAATGCTTGATGGAACATTGGGGTGGTGGGCACAACATCTGAGGGCTCCTTTAAATTCGCATTAACACCCTCATCGGGGTAAATTAAGTTATTATCAATATTTTATAAAGATATATACATTAATTTTAACATAGAATAATAATATAGTTTTGACTATTTTTACTAATTTTTATTGTTATCGTTATTATTATTATCATTATCGTTATGTTGGATTTATTGAAAATTGAAAGAAAAAAAGTTAGTTTAATGATTTTTTATAATGATTTTCTTTTTTTAATAAAAGAGAATGATTAAATTGATAAAAATTTGGAAGAAATTAAAATGATTAAATATTGAAGAAAATAAAATCATTAAATTTTCTAATAAAGAAGAATAATTAATTCAATAAAAATAAAATATGAAAATAATGAAATATTGTGAATTAAACAACTAAAATTTGTGAAATATATAATATTTTAATAAATTATATTGAAAAATATAAGTAAATAAATGTAAATACATGAACATGTGATAATAAATTTAAAGCATTTTCAAATGAGTAAATAAATATAAATGCATTAACATAAGCACGTGACACTAATTTAGAAGACAAAAAAGATCAAAATAGTTGTCGAGTTATGCAATTTAACCATTTACAAGTTATTTTAGCAATTTCTCTTTACTATATATCTTTTTATCTCTCTTGATGATGGCCTTAAGTGATAAAATGTTGTTATTTTGGCAGTCGTTTTACTCGATATGAATTCTTGTAAAATTCTAAAATGTAAGACAAAATATATTTATGTAACATAAATATATGAGTGGGAATAAATATATATATATATAATAATAACTTATAATAATAAAACATGGTGCTTAATTTGAATATAAACATTGTATATTTTATTTTAAAAATAGAGATTTATAAAAGTATTTAGACATAATCTCTATATGAGCTTCGACTAAACACAAACCCATTACATATCCTTTCTTGAATCATAGGATAAGAAAAAAGATTCATCTCTAGAACTAAGGAAAATACATCAGAGTGATGAACTAAGGAAAATACATCAAAGTGAACAATCCACAAAACATCCTAGCAAACGAGACGTTACCAAGAAAATGAAAGATAGAAATCATGAGAAGCATAGAGATTCAGTGGTAAGCATATCATAAATTTACCTAAGAGCCAAAATATCTCTATATCATTCAACAACCAGTGCCAAAAATATTACAGAGAAAATAACTTGCCACCATTCCATCCAAATACAACATACACACAATATTCGAGCACAAAAGTAGTCCAAATCGCACAATATCAACAATGGGTACAAGAGAGTATCTCAAACAAACGAAACCAAGATACATGTTGACAAAAATTTGTGTACCCATACAAAATATAAAAATCCTCGAAACACAGATCATACTATCCTTTGTTGACAACATAACTGTTATAATAAGAGTTTAAAACTTAACAGAGAAAATGATAGCCAAACTAGCTTTCCAAGAGCCATTCTTAACTAGAGAACCAAAACACCATCATAGAATTACTCCTTATGATATGAATAGGGTATAGTAGGAGTCGAAGAGCTATCACTTGCTGGTGGGTATCTCAAATTTCCAAATGCAGAATCACTCAGAAAAAAACCCTTCCATTTTTGACAAGTGAGCATCTACATTATCCAAGAAAAAACACATATTACAAAGCATCCACTTCATATACTATAGAGCAGAGAAAACATTGTAGTTGTTGACTTGTTTGTTGTGGAATAAAACTCGTAACAAAGTCGTGAGCTACTGATTAACAGCCAAGGAACTCAGGAAATGCCACTGCCACAGAAAAAACTTTCCAAGAGCTGGTAACCATTTCTCCTCCTCAAACACTAATTCAGAGTCCAAAAAGTAAGGATGGTCACTCGCTTCCTTACTCTCCAAAATGAGGATCTCGCGCCATACTTCTAAAGGGATCACATCGAAAGCAAAAGCTACAGATTCAGAAGCAAAAGGGCGCGCCCTTTTATAACCATAATGAATAAAACCATCCCTTTGATTGACTCATCCTTTGTCTTGGAGGCACGAGGACTGAAGCAAAAGGATGCACATGAAATTGACTCAACAACCCATGCCTAATGAAACTGTGTGAGGAGGGGAGCGGATAACCTTCGAAACCAGATTGAAATACTATAATGTCATCTCCTATAGACCAGACGCAAGGACCATCACCCAAAAGGTTGTCCAATTCTCGATAGTAAAGACTCTTAAACCACAAAGATAACCAACCAACCTTGAAAACACCGGAGCCAGCCGAAAAACAACTGTTGCTACAATAGCTGGACAAAGGGGAATTTCAAGAACAAAAAAAACTTTCCTTCCAAAACCCACTATCTACAAAAATCTTACTATCAAAAGACTCAAGAAAATGTCCACCACCAAATATGAAAATATTTCAGACACTAAAAGACCAATTTCCCACAAACCCATGGAATGACCCAAATGTACATAAAATGCCCAAACCCAAAGAACATGGGGTGAGAGACCTTGGAATTATGTTACTACCATATATAAACCCATAGATATAACATAAATACAAATCCAAATAATTAAAAAAAAAATTAAACTCTAGAACCAACATGAAGTTGAAGATAACAAAAGACTCACACAATACGAATGCTCAAAAATTTGAAGAGATTCCACCAAGCTACTAATACACCACCTCCCCCAGAAATTCACACCAAGACTCTCACTGAAAACCACTGAGAATAAAGACTAGAACAACTACCTTTCAAGTGAGACACATCACCATCTCACAAGCACAAGCTTAATCAGAAAGAAAATAACGGCACCCTTCTTTATAACGAAAACAAGCACGAGAGGAAAATGAGGAATCCTTCCCACCCCGCATAAATAAACTACCTCCTTCCTTCCTACCGCCTAGGATATAAATAGGCTTGACGTTGACTTAGGAAATGGCTTTTATTGCCCTCGTCAAGTAAAAGAATAAGTTTGATGAAACGATAGTTCACATATTTTTCTAGAATTTAACACCACGAAAAACATTTGAGCATATCAATAGTTTAACAAAATCCCATTGCGAATGAGCAATAGATAAACTTTTTGGATAATCCACCATAATTGTAGTCATAAAATATATTTCCATGTCAAAAGAATTTGGTTATAACATGAAAAGGATAGACCTTTAATCATCGTGGTTATCTCTTAAGCAACGATGAGATGTTTGGCTTCTCTCACATCTTTGAAAATAATTTCTAATGGTGCCATTACTTTAAACACATGGAATGATGATTTTATAATCTTAATATGGGGTGGCATAGTTTAAACATTATGAATAAAGATTTTATTATATTGATAGATATGATGAAAGTGTAATGGGTGGAAAGACTTTTTTTTTTTTTCCGTTGTAACATGACTTTCGAGAACACAAACGTGTTTTAGGAATATACCTATATTTTTATTTAAAAAATTTGAAATTTAATTATGTACACGCCATTGTAGCATGGAAACAAATATCCATGTCATCTTTTAAAAACAAATATGTATTTGTTAAAACATGTACATTTTTGACGTCTCTATTTGTAATGTGCATTTATTTTTAACACATGTATATTTTTTTATTAAAAAATAAGTTTTTTTTAATGCTAAGAAAAAAAATACTAAACTCATTAGGGTAATTGATAAATTATAAAGGGTCTTTTCACAAAGATTTAATTGGGTTTAAAAGGAAGAAGAAATCCTCTTGAAATCTTATTGATTGCTTTTATCTTTCTATCTCGTTAGTGAACAATGTTCATCTTGCTCATTTTGGATCTAGGCACTGTAGACAAATTTTTGGGATCAATAGAACATGGGAAGGAGCATGGAACCAGGTGACAAAGGAGAGGAGTAGGGACACAAAAACAACCATAGCTAAACAAAGCTTATTGCTGCAAATCCCATTTTCGTAGCAGAAGTAGAGCTTATATCCCCCATTGCAGAACCAACATACATAAAAGAATTAACGAGTGGGCAACCATAGCTAAAAGAACAAGAGAATCTAGTTGAAGAAACCAAAAATATCACAGGGATCTATTACCTTTGAGGAATCATTTGTATAAAGCATATCAAATTTCTGGACGTTTAATCCTTTGAACAACATGGTAGTCCTGGTTCTTGATTTATTCCCCTCAAATCAATTACTAGAAGGCCAGGTCTTGTCCCTTGATTTAATCCCCTCAAAGCTTCATAAATCCAATTAGAATATAAGGGGGGATAATGGTAAATAAAAGTATTTTCTTGTTGCTTCAACCATAACCTCATTATATTCCCTTTGATTGGTATTGATAGATGTCCTTTCAGGTGTTAGTAGAAGGGCATTGAGTGGTTGATGGGAGGTAAGGTAAGATTGGGGTATTCATTAAGCCAATTTTATATGTGAAATGAAGGAGGGGTTTTAGTAGATGCCCATTTGTGGTGTGATAACTACCAAATAACAGTTTTTATCCAAAGGTAGAGATCAATACACTAGAGTTTCTTTATACATCTACGCACATTGAGTGGGCCATCAAGAAATAGCCCCAAGAAAAGAATAAAAACAGAAGAAACAAGGCTTAGTTGGTGGAGCATCAAGATTTTAACTTAATAGTTTCTTAAGGGAATAAAAAATAGGTCCCACTATACTAGTCCAATATTCTATATGTTTGGGTCCTCTAACTTGTAAGATTCAAAGGTATCAAAAGATTCCTCAAAATACCATGCATATGGAATCATGCTAGCCAAGAGTTGGTGAACACCATCACCAAGAATAAGAACTTGTTGGCACACAATTAACCAAAAGCCCAAATAACATTTTGGACAAATCAGGTTGAACTAGCTCCTTGTGTGAGATGATCACAACAAAAAATATATCCTGGGACACCTAAGATGGTAATGGAACTTAAATTTGTAAGTGTTGTAGACCACCCATTAATCTCTTACTCCAAATCCATTGGATCCACTCAAGCAACTATACTCATCCCCCCACACCCCTCCACAACCATCCCCCACTTGCAATGGTTTCAAATTGTTTCGTCTCCTCAACACAAGCATTCTTTTGTTAACTAGGCCTAATATTGGAAATAACAGGTAGGAGGGATATTGACATTGTTGGCACTAAAACTTTTGTAGAAAGGAGCTCTCATTTCTAAGTGTATTTGATTTGTTTTTAGTTTTGTATTTGTTAAATTACAGAAATTTACATAATTTAAAAAAATATTTTGTTAGTGTTTAATTTCAACTATTATTAGGCCATATGGAGAAAATTTATTTTTAAACCTAAAACCCCCCCAATAACCACTCCCTAACCCCTGACCACCTCAAATTCGAGATAGGATTCTAGCCACTAACACTATGATATCAACCTTTACACATGGTCTAGTTCAACATAGCACCTTTGTAGTAGCTTCCCATCAAGAACCATTTTTTGATGATGTTATACCTCTAGATGTAGGGCCTTCAAGGCACATTAATTTTAGATAATACATTGCATTTTCCCAAGTTGGCCATTTTTGGTTCTAACCTAGTTGTTTTGCATTGATGCTCATTGTGAGCATACTTGTCATGGCATGATAGAGGATTTTGTTTAGGATAGATTATTGGACAAGGTAGTATTCCATATTTTGTATATTTTCATAGTTAATTGGGTGAGGTTAGTATGACATATTTTTTATATTTTCATTGATTATATATTTAATTTTGCAATTGAAAAATATTTTTTAAACATAACTTTAAAATATTTCTGCTATAATTTTTTTTTTGACATGTACAACTCTTTCTAGAGAATACAATTATGTCTAGGTGGAAAGGCACATATTCTTTTGGACTTGATGTAGTGGTTGCATTAACGTGTTTGATTAGAGAACCTCACACACAAGTATTTTGTCTTTATGTTTTTTCCTCAAAAGTCAAATTAAAATTATAAGTTATAGATGCATATAAGTATAACCATAAATAACTTACAATAATTAAATGTGTTCTTTCAATTTGAGCATAATTAAGAGAAATTCCATTATCTACTGGGGGATTAGAGCTACTATCCTTTCAGAATCATGTAATTATTTTCTTCAATCTCAATTTGAGTGTGAACAACCAAGTTACATTTTGAATATTTTAATTCCAATTCACTAATGGTCATTAAAAGTTCACTTTATGGCTCTTGGGCAAGTTTGTTTCCTTAAATAAGGGAGTTAAATTACTAGTGTTTAGTCTTCTTTCCTTATGACTTGTATTGACAACCCCATATTCTTGGTGGGTTTAAGGATTTTAGTGCATAGATAATCCATGCTAATCATCTCAAGGAAGTGGGAAATTTAAAATTCATTTGGTATCCTCACTTCTTCATTGTGTGCAAGAGGTTTTGACAACTCACCTCATAAACATGGATTGGTGACAAATACCTTCCCTTATTTGACAATTTTGTTTTGTTACTAAGCAATCCCTTGTCATTTTGTTGTTTCCCACCTCATTGTTCACCTTCATCTTTCTCTTTGTATTTTGTATGGAAGTTTGCCTTGTGTTTCATTTAGTGTTTGGCATTCTTATCTAGTGGCTTAACTGATAAATTATAAAGGGTCTTTTCACAAAGATGTAATTGGTTTTAAAAGGAAGAAGAAATCCTCTTGAAATCTTATTGATTTCTTTTATCTTTCTATCTTGTTAGTGAACAATGTTCATCTTGCTCATTTTGGATCTAGGCACTGTAGACAAATTTTTGGGATCAATAGAACATGGGAAGGAGCATGGAACCAGGAGACAAAGGAGAGGAGTAGGGACACAAAAACAACCATAGCTAAACAAAGCTTATTGCTGCAAATCCCATTTTTGTAGCAGAAGTAGAGCTTATATCCCCCATTGCAGAACCAACATATATAAAAGAATTAACGAGTGGGCAACCATAGCTAAAAGAACAAGAGAATCTAGTTGAAGAAACCAAAAATATCACAGGGATCTATTACCTTTGAGGAATCATTTGTATAAAGCATATCAAATTTCTGGAAGTTTAATCCTTTGAACAACATGGCAGTCCTAGTTCTTGATTTATTCCCCTCAAATCAATTACTAGAAGGCCGGGTCTTGTCCCTTGATTTAATCCCCTCAAAGCTTCAGAAATCCAGTTAGAATATAAGGGTGGATAATGGTAAATAAAAGTATTTTCTTGTTGCTTCAACCATAACCTCATTATATTCCCTTTGATTGGTATTGAAAGATGTCCTTTCAGGTGTTAGTAGAAGGGCATTGAGTGGTTTATGGGAGGTAAGGTAAGATTGGGGTATTCATTAAGCCAATTTTATATGTGAAATGAAGGAGGGGTTTTAGTAGATGCCCATTTGTGGTGTGATAACTACCAAATAACAATTTTTATCCAAAGGTAGAGATCAATACACTAGAGTTTCTTTATACATCTACGCACATTGAGTGGGCCATCAAGAAATAGCCCCAAGAAAAGAATAAAAATAGAAGAAACAAGGCTCGGTTGGTGGAGCATCAAGATTTTAACTTAATAGTTTCTTAAGGGAATAAAATAGGGTCCCACTATACTAGTCCAATATTCTATGTTTGGGTCCCTCTAACTTGGTAAGATCCAAAGGTATCAAAGATTCCCTCAAAATACCATGCATATGGAATCATGCCAGTTTCAAGAGTTGGTGAACACTCCATCACCAACAATAAGAACTTGTTGGCACACAACTAACCAAAAGCCCAATAACATTTTGGACAACTAGTTGAACTAGCTCCTTGTGTGAGACGGATTGGCTAACAAAAAATGAGGCCTTGGGAGCCAATTTAAGATGGTAATGAACTTTAAATTTGTAAGTGTTGTAGGACCCAATTCATTAATCTCTTACTCCAAATCCATTGATCCAGTCCAAGCAACTATACTCGTCCCCCCACACCCCTCCACAACCATCCCCCACTTGCAATGGTTTCAAATTGTTTCGTCTCCTCAACACAAGCATTCTTTTGTTAACTAGGCCTAATATTGGAAATAACAGGTAGGAGGGATATTGAAATTGTTGGCACTAAAATTTTTGTAGAAAGGAGCTCTCATTTCTAAGTATATTTGATTTGTTTTTAGTTTTGTATTTGTTAAATTACAGAAATTTACATAATTTAAAAAAATATTTTGTTAGTGTTTAATTTCAACTATTATTAGGCCATATGGAGAAAATTTATTTTTAAACCTAAAACCCCCCCAATAACCACTCCCTAACCCCTAACCACCTCAAATTCTAGATAGGATTCTAGCCACTAACACTATGATATCAACCTTGACACATGGTCTAGTTCAACATAGCACCTTTGTAGTAGCTTCCCATCAAGAACCATTTTTTAATGATGTTATACCTCTAGATGTAGGGCCTTCAAGGCAAATTAATTTTAGATCATACATTGCATTTTCCCAAGTTGGCCATTTTTGGTTCTAACCTAGTTGTTTTGCATTGATGCTCATTGTGAGCATACTTGTCATGGCATGATAGAGGATTTTGTTTAGGATAGATTATTGGACAAGGTAGTATTCCATATTTTGTATATTTTCATAGTTAATTGGGTGAGGTTAGTATGACATATTTTTTATATTTTCATTGATTATATATTTAATTTTGCGATTGAAAAATATTTGTTAAACATAACTTTAAAATATTTCTGCTATAATTTATTTTTTGACATGTACAACTCTTTCTAGAGAATACAATTGTGTCTAGGTGGAAAGGCACATATTCTTTTGGACTTGATGTAGTGGTTGCATTAACGTGTTTGATTAGAGAACCTCACACACAAGTATTTTGTCTTTATGTTTTTTCCTCAAAAGTTAAATTAAAATTATAAGTTATAGATGCATATAAGTATAACCATAAATAACTTACAATAATTAAATGTGTTCTTTCAATTAGAGAATAATTAAGAGAAATTCCATTATCTACTGGGGGATTAGAGCTACTATCCTTTCAGAATCATGTAATTATTTTCTTCAATCTCAATTTGAGTGTGAACAACCAAGTTACATTTTGAATATTTTAATTCCAATTCACTAATGGTCATTAAAAGTTCACTTTATGGCTCTTGGGCAAGTTTGTTTCCTTAAATAAGGGAGTTAAATTACTAGTGTTTAGTCTTCTTTCCTTATGACTTGTATTGACAACCCCATATTCTTGGCAGGTTTAAGGATTTTAGTGCATAGATAATCCATGCTAATCATCTCAAGGAAGTGGGAAATTTAAAATTCATTTGGTATCCTCACTTCTTCGTTGTGTGCAAGAGGTTTTGACAACTCACCTCATAAACATGGATTGGTGACAAATACCTTCCCTTATTTGACAATTTTGTTTTGTTACTAAGCAATCCCTTGTCATTTTGTTGTTTCCCACCTCATTGTTCACCTTCATCTTTCTCTTTGTATTTTGTATGGAAGTTTGCCTTGTGTTTCATTTAGTGTTTGGCATTCTTATCTAGTGGCTTATCTTGAAAGCCCCATATTTTTGGAAACTATAAATATGGTGTCATATATATTTGATGCCACTTGTCTTAAGGAAGTGAAAAATCCAAATTTATTCAAAATATTACATTATGTGATGAAAGACATCACAAAAATAACTAAAATATCTAACCTACAATTGTGTACATTAAGCAAAAGCATGTATCATGTGATAGAGCTAATTTCATTCTTCATTAGATTTGAGCCAAAGAACCATAGAGTGTATCTAAATTTAATTTCACAATTGTGAAAAATGATTCATTATTTTCTTACATTGATTACATGAAACTAACATTCGTAGGAAACCATATTTTCTCTAATAGAATCATATTAAAATAAAGCACTTATACCTATTAGAAACAAAGATAATTATAAAGACATCACTAACAAAAATAGACACAAATTTATAGCAGAAAAAACCTCATTGTTAAAATTCTCCACTCCAACCAAATGTTCAATTACATGATTTTACAATGTATTTCATTAACCATATATTGAAACTCATGGCCATTCATTGAAATTTTACATTAGACATCCAAGCCTTTTAAATTTAGTATTAGTCCTATTTATATAGTGGTTTTAGCTCTAGCATAAATATTGCATTAATTACAGACCAATAGACCACCTTCTAACTATCATATTAAAGAATAACCATTATGGTCTTCCATCAGTCACTTAATGTCCACTAAGTCAATAACTCAAAAATTATAAGTCAAGGTTATACATATAACATTATCATAAAGGATAAGAGATGTAAATGATGGCATCCTACATTTACCTTGATGTTGGACTCTACTTAATTTTTCATCAATATACTTGTAGCATAATAAAAATTCATGATAGACTACACAATGAAAAAAACCATGAAGAGATAATGCTTGGTTCATTGGTTTCTAGATATTCTAGGTGCTATTTTTTCCTTCCACACTTTAGTGACACCTTTCAACTTCTATATTTGTGACATTTAGAACCCATGAGTCAGATGAAGAAGGTGCTCATTACTTTGTTTCAAATCCTATATATGTAAAAAGAACAATTGTGTACTCTACTATCTTCCTGAAACCCATAATTTTCCATGTTGTGACCATGGTTCCCATTACTCAATACATGGTAGACTAATAAATAATCATATCTATCTCTCTAATCATGAATGTCATTGCTTTTGTAGATATTTTTTTCTTTTTGAAGAAAATATGGTTGATATTCATGTTTTTTTGTTTTATATAGGTAATAAAATTAGTTATTAGCATGTGCATGTATGATAACACGCATGCAATTTTGTTACAATGAGTAAAAAATTAACCCTTATAAGATTAGTTAGATATAGGTTCCAATAGGGAGAATTTTGAATCAACTTAGATTCAATTCAATTTAAGAGTATGGTAATTATAAATCCAATGGTGAGAGTTGACCAAATCAATATATACACTTCTATTATTTAACAATCACCACCTCCAAGGGTGTTATATGTGCCACTGACTATGTCAATAATCTTGATTGAGTCTTTAAACCTTCTTAGGATTAAGAACCTTGAATGAGTCCTTGAGCCTTCTTAGGACAAAGAGCATTTAACAAGTCCTCAAATCAACACATGATTCATTTGTAGGTGTTGTTTGTAAGCCTTTGTGTGGCATAGGCTCAAATTATAAATGTGACTAAGGCCTTTTATATATTTGAATGAAGTAGAAATTTCATTGATACCATTGGTAAAGTTTGAAAGGTTATGGATGATCCTTTATAATAATTAACATGATTGCTATGCGAAGATTTTGTGCAATGGAAATGGGTTTATATGCCTAAAAATGGTAAGCGGGTTGAAAAAAGGATTTAAGCCCTAATATAAACTCATCAAGCTCAAGTGCCACGAACAAATACTATACATAGCAACAAAATCCCTCACTAGGGGGCCTTTTCCCTAAGATTTTCATATGGGTGCCATTAACATGTTTCAAGAACCATAGATGGGTATTAAGCCCTTGACCATAAATATAATAGAGGAAAAACATCCTAAGCCTTGAGAATTAGCTATAGGATGGAAATAGCAACTTTGAGCCCTAAGCATAGCTTCTTAGACTCAAGTTCCATGAACACATCCTCATACCTCCACATGGGAGCATGGAATGGTTTGTGGGGCCTTGAGTATCATCAACGACTAAAAATATGTGGCTTAGAATCATATTGAAGCTTCTTAGTATCAATATACTTGAATAAGCACTTGAACCAACATGAATTTTTTTTTAGGGGGGTTTTCTCCTTTGAGTGGGATACAAACACCTTAATTAGGTTTTATACAACGCTGGAAAAGTGCATCAAGGTGTAAGCATGGTTATTTGGTAAAAATTATCCTTAATACCTATAAAACCTTATTGATATTGAGTGCTGTGAACAACACCTAGAAACCACAACTCCATCCCTCTTTAGAGAGTCTTTAACATCCAAGTTGAATAAGGGTTCCATAATGAGGTCTTGGGGATCGTTGATGGGTCTCAAGTCCATGATCATAGTTAGGTGAGGGAACTAAGAGCTTATAGCCCTAATAATCACTTCTTAGGCTTAATCGCCATGCATGAATCATAAAACCTCCACATTTTACCTATTTTAGTTATCAATTATGTCTAAGCATTCCATGGGAACTATTAGTTGTTTAGTTGTGTGACAATAATGCTTCTATAAGTCCAACCAAGGGAAATGGAGGAGAATAATGTGAGAAAAATGGGCCTTATTCACTAAAAATTGTTTGTTAGGCTCAATTTTCATGAAAACCACCTACTACCCACAAAACTTCTATAGATATAGTATTGAATGCATTGTCAAAAAACTACACAAGACACTTTTATGGATCTTTTTCCTACTAGAGTGATACAAGTTCCATTACTAAAGCACAAAACATGAACTAACTAAGAATGTGTCTTTGTTCCACATCCTAGGTCATTTTCAATGCCATGGTTAGGTTATTGTTGTGTTATATACAACAAGCCTCCTTTTGTTTTTTTAAATAAATGGGTACCCTACTAAAATTTACTTATTTAGCTATTGATAAGTTACTCTCATTTGGTTTCTTATGAAATATCCATCTTTAGGTTTGATTTTCTATATATTTTTTTTGAACTCTATCATAATCTATATCTAGATCACCTTTGGAGAAAATATCTAAGAGAAATCATGAGTCCCAGATGCCACTTAAGTATTGATACTAATGCGCTCATCCAATATCTGTTTTGTCCCATAACAAGGTGTTCCTTGGCCACCTCGAATGCCCGAATATGAAAATTGTCCTTATCTGTTTGTTAAATGAACGAGGTCTGCTGTTATTTATGTTATATTTTATTTTATCCCATGTATCTTCCCATCCAGGTTAGCGCTATGCCTAGAAGGATTTACCCACTTTTCTCTCCAGATGTTTGGATGAATGTGTTTGCTTCATTACTTGTGAAACACTATACACTTCACATAAGTGCTTTTCGTTTAATTAAATTTTGAACTACATTGATATCTTCCCATATGAGATTTTGTGATTATCAAAATTATTTATAACTTATGTTCTGTGGATGAACAAATATCCTCATAGTAGCAATGATTAACTTACTCAATATTACATCTTAATTTATTAACGAGTAGTTATGAATATTCCCATCCAGTCTCTTAGTTCGAACATGAAAATTTTGCATGCTACATACCTCAGATGATCGAAATTTGTATTGATCTCACTCGATAATAAGATTAGTTAAATTGAGGTAGTTGATTGTGATTGAGAAATAAGAAATAAAATATGGTATTGAGGCCATTTCTCTAGTCGATGCCCCTTTCACTTACCAGAATCTAGATGACTGGATGATATCTTAAAATTTTGATTAAAGATAAACACAATTAACTATAAACACCCAAATCTGACATCTGAGCCAAATAAGTGAACCAAGCTTGAAAGCCTCACTGAACCTCAAATGCCCGATTTAAAAGTTATGTTCGATAATCATTAAGGAATGATTAAACATGTATTTAATATTGAAATGACTCCAAAGAATATCACTCCATTAGAGAACTTTTGAGGTCTAAAATGGGCCTCCCAAGAAAAATGTACAACCAAAATAAACTTTATAAGAAAAAATAGGATTCAAGATGATGATGTCAACCATGAGGAATGATTCACCATTTTTGAGGTAAAAAAGTAAAATGATTAACACATAATAAAATAATAAAACAACTTTTTCAACTAGTATTTTCAACTTATCTCCCTAAGGTTTTATTCAAGTTTTGAGATGGGGTACTTATTGGTTGTAAAATTTAATTTCTTGTCCAAGGAGTACCCACGTTGCATACTTTCAATGGACTGTACTACACTAAAATGAGAAATACATGAAAAAATGAGAAATGAATTGCAATCATGTTTTTCATGTATTTCTCATTTTTTGTGTAGTAGGGTCCATCGAAAGTATGAAACATCACTACTCCTTGGATGAGAAATCAAATTCTTCATCAAACAAATGTTCCAACTCGAAATTTGTGTAAATCCATAGGGAGATAAGTTGAAAATACGAGTTGAAATATTAGTTTTTTTCTTTTTTCACTCTAAAATTTGATGATGTAATCTAATCTTATTTTATTATTTCCACAATTATTTTATAATTTCCTTAGGAGGCCATATTAGACCTAAAAATTCCCATAATGTATAGAGATTTATGAGGAATATTTCCTTCATTAAGGAAACACTTAAGGTTATTGATATCCTCTTAAAATTAAATCATTCCATTTGAGAATTCATTAAAGCATTCTATCCCAATATCTTCCACAACTTTGCATTAAAAAGCCATTACCTAGTATTCCTGGTTAGTTTAGTTTTCAATTTTATTAATTATTTGTTTTATGTGTATTTTCAATATTTGTAGCACTTACAATTTCTAAATTGGTATGAGTAGGTAAAATGGAGAAAAAGGGCCACGCCAATAAGTTAAATTTCATTGCTCAAGATTTGAAAGGGAGAAGCCCAGATTGAAGTAACCAATATAGAGGAGAAAAATCCAATTGCAACAATTTATATATATACCACCTATAAAATAGGGATGCAGGGAGCTGTTTCTTTGGAGGAAATATTAAACTTCTTTGAAAGTAGAATTGAGAGCCTAGTCAAGGGAGATATTTCAAAAGAAGATTCAGGTTTAGAAATATAAAATTACACCAACATTGAAAGAACCAAAATTCATAAAGTTGCAACCAGGCCACCCATGCTACTATACTATGACATGGTACGTTGGATTATTTCACATTCTAATCTTGAAACAAATACTATTGTTAGTGATGCTGGAAAAAAGTTGGTTGTTGAAGGCCTAAAACCTTATAAAAGATATATAATTTAGATGATGATTAAGTCTATCTTAACGTAGAATATATGGATGTATTTGAAAATAAGGTATTAATTAAGCATAAGATTGAGCCAACCCAATGCTTCCAAAGAATAAAATTGTTGTGAAACCAGCTCCAAAAATAGAAGAAAAGAGATATCAATTTCTTAGAAATAAGCCACTTCAAGGGGGAAACCTCCAATACATTACATGAAAGAACAATTCTTGGATGATTCAAATTACAAAACCTCCTTTCTATATATAGGAGTCCATGGGGCCACAATGTAATCCTAGTGGGGCCACAATGTAATCCTAGCCGACCTAACAATAATAATTTAAGGGCACAATAATAACAATATGGGGGTTACGGGGTTACAATAATAACAATAAGGGGGTTACAATCACAACAATAAGGGACTATACTAGTAATATAGGGACCTAACATGCCCCTCTCCTTCAAAAAAGGGTTATCCTCAATGCTTGAGTAGCTTTGGGTGCTTCTGTATAAAATTCTCATCCTCCCATGTAGAATCTTCAGTGGGTCAGTTCTTCCACTTGATGAGATACTATGAAATTGATCGATTTCGTAGCTGTAGAGTTCTTGTTTCCGTGACTGCTTCAGGTTCCAATATGATTTTTCCTTCCTCACCAAGTTTTGGCAATATTGTTTGAACTGGAAGATTTTCACCTATAACCTTGTTTAAGCATGAAACATGGAAAACTGGATGCACTCGTGAAGAAGTAGGAAGCTCCAATTTTTATGCCATAGTACCAATCTTTTGCAACACCTTGTAAGGAAAATATTACTTTGGTGATAATTTATTATCCTTATTAGCTTGCTTGAGTGACATTTTTTTGTATGGTTGTAGCCGTAAAAATACCCAGTCTCCTACATCAAAACTTCTCTCGCTGCGATGTTGATCTGCCTGTTGTTTCATTCGATTTTGTGTCAAATTCAGGTTATCCTTTAAGAGTTGGAGAACTTCTTGTTGATGCTCAATGTGATCTTCCACTACTTGAACCATTGAATTTTCTCTTAAAGATGATGTGATGGACGGTGGATGATATCCATAAAGTGCTATAAATGGGGTCATTTTTGCTGCAGTATGGAAGGAAGTGTTATACCACGATTTAGTGAGAGGTAACCACTTGACCCATTGTGTTTGTTTATCAGATACAAAAAAATGAAGATATCCTTCCAAACATTTATTTACTATCTCAGTTTGACCATCGTATTGAGGATGATAAGATGAGCTATGAGCTAATTGAGTACCTAAACAAGAAAATAACTCTGTCCAAAAATTTCCAGTAAAAATGGGATCTCTGTCGCTCACAATAACCCTTGGGTTTCCATGTAGCTTTTGAATTGTGTCCATAAATGTAGTAGCAACTGTACTTGATTTAAATGGATGAGATAATGCACAAAAGTGTGCATACTTGGTAAGTCTATCAACTACCACCATGACGACACTCTTTCCTTCAGACTTAGGTAAACCTGTGATAAAATCCATTGAAATCTCCTCCCAACGTTGACTTGGAATGGATAAAGGTTGTAGAAGACCCAGGGTATTAATTGTCTCAACTTTATTCTGCTGGCAAACCAAAAATTCCGCCACAAAATTTTGAATATCACATTTAAGGCCATTCCAAAAATCCAGAGTGTCCTCTTAAAGGAGAAGTGTGCAATTCCAAAAGAATCTTTTGTCTTAGTTGGGAATTATTACAAAGATATAAGCGATCTTTGTACCATAAGGAATCATTTTTCCAACTAAATGTATCGGATGTAATAGGATCTTGCTGCAACTTTTGAATGAGTATCCACACTTCTTCGTCCTTCTTCTATTCATCCCTTGCTTCAGTTATCCAACTGGTTGGATAATAGATAAGGCACAAAGCAATGCTTCCACCTCTTAATTCTTTCTTGAGAGTGCATCTGCAACAACATTTAGCTTCCCTTTTTTGTAGATTATTTCAAAGTCATAACCAAACATCTTTGTGACCCGTTTTTGTTGCTCTTCTGAAGATAGTCTTTGTTCCAAAAAGTGTTTAAGACTATCATGATCATTTTTTACCTTGAAGTGTCTTCCCATTAGGTAAGTTCACCATTTCTTTAGTGCATGCAGTATTGCTAAATTTTCCTTCTCGTAAATAGCTTTCTGTAAATACTTTCCTTTGATTGGAAAAATTTCAAAAGAAATGGGTCTTCATTCTTGCATTAAAACAACACCAATTCCATTTCCTGAGGAATCACATTCCACAATAAAGGTTTTTGTGAAATTTGGTGTAGCTAAGACTGGTGCTAGGCAAATTGCTTCTTTAATATGTTAAAAGGCCTTAGTTGCTTCAGGAGTCCATGAAAATGCATATTTCTTCAATAATGTTGTTAGAGGTGTTTCTATTCTCCCATAATTCTTAGCAAACTTGCGATAATACCTTGTTAACCCAAGAAATCCTCGCAACTGCTTTATGGTTGTGGGGAATTTCCATTCCTTAATGGATTTAATTTTGTTAGGGTCTACCTTAAAACCCTCATGAGATACAATATGACCCAGATATTCCACCTCTTGTACTCCAAAGAAAAATTTGGATGTTTTTGCATATAATTGTTTCTCCTGCAATAGTTTGAGCACCCTGTCAACATGTTGAACATGATCCTTCCAAGACTTGTTGTAGATAAGTATATCATCAAAAAATACTAGCACACATTTTCTAAGGAAGGGTTTGAAAATGGAATTCATCAACCCTTGAAATGTAGAAGGTGCATTTGTAAGGCCAAAAGGCATGACCAAAAATTCATAATGACCCTTATGAGTTCGAAATGTTGTTTTCAGAATATCTTCAGTCTTCATTCTAATTTGATGATATCCTGAACGAAGATCCAACTTGGTAAAATAAATTTCTCCATGTAATTCATCCAATAATTCATCAATCATGGGAATGGGAAATTTATCTTTAATGGTGAGCTTATTGAGCTCCCTATAATCTGGACACATTCGCCATGATCCATCCTTCTTGTGTACCAATACTACAGGAGCAGAGAAAGAACTTTGACTAGGTTGAATTATACCCGCCTCTAACATTTCTGCAATCATACGTTCAATTTCGCTCTTTTGGACATAAGGATATATATAAGGCCTAATGTTTGGAGGAACACTTCCTGGAATCAAATGAATAGCATGATCATGATCATGAATAGGTGGGAGTCCTTTGGGAGTTTCAAACACCTTGGAATGATTGTCCAAGACTTTTTGGAGATTTGAAGAAATAGATGATTTTGATGTTGGAACTTCTAGTGAGCATAATTGTGCAATTACGCCTCGTTGTTCTTTCTTTAGAAGCTTTGTCATGACATTAGAGCTTATTATCTTTCCCGGCTTCCCTGCAATACCCTGTAAATCGACTTCCTTTCCTTCTGAAAAAAATTTCAAGAAAAGTTCTTGAAAATTAAAAGCTACTGTCCCCAAAGATTGTAACCATTGTACTCCTAGTACAACATCAGCACCTCCCATAGGAATGGAAAGCATTGGACTATTCAATACATATTTCCCCATGGTTAGCTTGATTTATAACATTTTCCAGAGCAATTTATAGTTCCTCCATTTGCAACCATCGCTTGACATTCTGGTGCTGGGTATAGGAAACAATTCAATTCCTTGACTACCTTACAATGAATAAAATTATGGGTACTACCTGAATGAATCAACACTATTACCTTTTTCTTCTTGATATGTCCTTCTATATTAAGAGTTTGAGGAGTGGTAATTACTGCCAATGCATTACACGATATGGTCAGACTCATTTCTTCCTCTTCCAGGGTTGGTTCGTGGTGTATACCCTCTTCTTTTGGAGATTCTTGTTCATTTTCTTCTTCCTCTTCACAATCTATGTAAAATAATTTCTTCTCACCACACTTATGACCTTTAGTGTATTTTCTATCACAACTGTAGAAAATCCCTTTTGCTCTTTTTTCTTCCAATTGTTGTGGTGTCAACCTTGTAAGTTGTGCAAATCTAGGAGTAGCAACACTTCCCTCTTTATAGAAGTGAGTGGTAGGCTTCCTTGTCGCCATAATTTTACATTCAATTTTTCTGGCCAACCTAAATGCCTTCTCCAATGAATCAGGTTCCAAAACGCAAACTTCATGTTGGATGTTATCCTTTAAAGTACCTAAGAAGAGATCAATCCCGTGTTCATCTGAAATATCAGTTACCCTTATATTCAATTTTTGGAAGTCCTCAATGTGCTCCCCCAATGAACCCTTTTGTTTGAGATTTATCAATTGGCTAAAGAAGGTGTTGCTCTTTGTATCCTCATAATATGCTATCATTTCATCCGTAAAAATTGACCAAGTGACAATTTTTGTACGGGAGAAAAGTCATCGATACCATACAAATGTATTTTGTTCTAAATGTAAAGTTGCAATCCGTACCTTTTATGTGTTTTGCACATTATTGAGATCAAAATATTGCTCCATTTGTAGTGTCCATGTTACAGGATCCTTTCCATCAAACTTCCTCATATCCATTTTTGGAATATGGTGGTTCTTCCCTCCAACATTAGAGTTTATGAAATCACGATTAACATTTATTTTGTTCTCATCATGTGTTTCCTGTACTATCTTTTCACCATTGGGAAAAATTTCTTGTATCAACTTTTCCAAACCTTCTGTGTCTACTTTTAGATCATTCTTTATGTTTTCCATGTCGTCTTTCATTTTTTCATCGATCTTAGCTTCCATTTTATCCATCTTAGCTTCCATGCCCACTTGTATGCCATCCATATTAGCTTCCAAAACATTCATCTTAGCTTCCATGCCTTTCTTCAAACCATCCATCTTAGTTTACACGCCTTTCTTCAAAACTTCCATTTCATTTTTTGTTGCTCTTTGCGAGAGCGAAATTTGTTGCACTTGCTCTTGTATTTTGATATGTCATATTGCCATTCTTTGTCTTCATGAGTCATAGTAGAGCCTTCTAAAGGCTTAATGGGTGTTGAATTATTTTTAGGGGCTATTTTAGAATCTAATACTGATATCTATTCTACAATATGCCCTTAGAATCAATTCAACTTGATTCTTCAAACAAGACTTATGCAATTTGGAAAAAAAGATACACAATTGTTACTTGCTTTTGAGGAGCTCGATATTGAAATTGAATTATCTCTATAATTGCAGATCCTCAATATCTGAAATTTGACCCTGTAGTATCCCTCTGAAGCGTATTTCAAATTCCACAGGTCTGATCTGGTTTGGATTATTCAAGGCAAAGTTATGTCTAATCTCCCACAATGATCCAATTATGGATTGGTTCAGTAGATCGAAATTGTATGACTTGCCATGTGTCACTGTTTACTCCTTTGGCTCTGAAATTGATAGAAATAAAACTACAGTCTGTGTACTTGCGGCCACGTTTTACAACATTCCAATCCGATGCTTAGAGAGAGAGCTATGAAGATGTTTCCACGGTCACCTCTTTGAGATGAAATTCAGAAGCCTAAAAAATCCCTAACTTCCACAGATCATATCTCCAAAACTGTTGCGAACAAAGATATGAAATTTTGCGACGATGTTCCTCAAGGTTTCGGCTTCGCACTCTAAAAATTTCAGCTTCTGATCCTTCGTAGAAAAAACGTTATATGTAAAATTTCACGATGACCTGTTTAGGTTAAATTTAGGAGCCTGCAAAATGACGTAAATTCCACAGATTATATCTCTGAAAATATTGCGAACCAAACTCTGAAATTTTGCGACAATGTGCCTTAGGATTTTTTCTTCGCACACTAAAAATTCCAGCTTCTGAACCTTTGTAGAAAAAACGTTATAGCGAAAATCCCGCGATGAACTGTTTGGAGTAGTGAAACCCTAGAATCCAAAGCTCTGATACCAAATGTTGTGAAACCAACTCCAGAAATAGAAGAAAAGAGATATCAACACCTTAGAAATAAGCCACTTTGAGGAGGAAACCTCCAATACATTACATGAATGAACAATTCTTGGATGATTCAAATTACAAAACCTCCTTTCTATATATAGGAGTCCATGGGGCCACAATGTAATCCTAGTTGACCTAACAATAATAATTTAAGGGCACAATAATAGCAATATGGGGGTTACAGGGGTACAATAATAACAATAAGGGGGTTACATTAACAACAATAAGGGATTATACTAGTAATATAAGGACCTAACAAAAATGAACAAACTATATATATCATATTGGGAGATTCAAGTCTCCACATTGCCTTCTAATATTTATGCTTCTAGGTTATATGGTCAACCAAACCCAGATCATTTCAATGAGGAATGGGTTCCTTTGTTTCATGATATCTTAATTGGGTAGATATCTTATCTCATAATATGACCACTACAATCATGATATCGTTGTCTTCTCCATTAGGTTTTGGTAACCCTTTTTCATGTCCTCTTATCTCTTGAATTATATAATAGATGTCTCACCATTTCCTTCATTAAAATGGTTCTAGTCAGATGAAGAATAATATTTCCGTCAATATTGTTCTATTCTTTCAAGTAGCCAACATGCAAACCATATTTATGACATTTGTGATCATTTCATGGCACCATTATACCAATTGTTGCATGGTAAGCACCCTCTTAGAATTATCAGAGATCTTCAAAGTGATTTACATGGAATTGGATAATTTTTTATTGAAGAAAGGTACACCTACTTCAAAATTTTTAGATGTGACAGTTCCCTCACCTACTCCCTATATACATTCCTTATAAATTTACACTAAAGGAAATTTCTAATCAAACAACTATGCATGGAATAACCAAGCTACTATCTAAAAATTTCAAGAAGCCGTGGCCAATATTCCCCATAAAAAATGGTCTCTATTCTCTTCTTGACAGAGGCCATAGAGTAGATGAAGCAAAGGGTCTAAAGGAAGTTTGAATTTATTGAATCCCATTTTATTGATATGATCTTGATAATATAGTGAGTGCACATTTAAAGGGAATTATGTATTCTAAAAATTATGATCACCATGATCCCACTTTTGACCATTTACTGAGGATTTTTTTTTCCTTTAAAGAGGTTTACCTAAGAATATTTACATTGAATGATCCTGTGGTTAAGAAAAACTTTCAAGCCTACAAGGAAGAGTTGTACATGTCTTTCCTCCGAGAAAGGGGCATAATATTGGCTGTTCCTGTTGCTAAAATTCAAGCTAGAGAATATATTAGTTCATTGATTATTCAAGATGAATAGGAAGTTGATGTCATGATAATTTGAACTAATGACCATGGTACTTCAAAAAACATGTCTCTAATTACTACCATGGGTCTGTATCTAGCACATCCAAAACTTGAAAAGGAACAAAATCAATATGGCAAAATATCATATTATGAATAAATTTTAGAAGTTGAGGAAGGAAATCCTCCAGGATCGGATCAGTCAGAGCAATATCAACAAACATATATAATTCTCATTATTGGACAATCAAAATTTACAAAGAATACAGATGAACCCGTGGTCGAATCTCAGAATACATTTTAAGATTTGAATTATCCTAATGTTAACAATCCAATAAGCTCAACTCAAATGAGACAAGTTGTTTCTCCGACAAGTATTGTAATCCCAATAGTAGTTAGTCCAAAGTGATTTTCCTTTTTATTTGTCAATATCAATCAAGTGGAATCAATCAGTGAGTCAGTGATTTCATTGGAAAATTATTATTTCAATTCTCAACTAAAGGTTGCAGTTAAAATATTTAGGAAAAGAAAAACATATACATCCTTGCAAGACATTACATCAACAACCTGATATCCTACTAGAGAACAAGTAGAAGTTGCAAAGGAGACTGCATCTACCTTAGGGATTTTTCTACAACCAATAAATGACTTGTTGATGAATTGTCTAAATAGTTGGATCAATAAAGAAATGGGATTAGTGCTCTTGAATTTGAATGACAAGATTTAAAAAATAGCCAAAAACAATAACTGCAATTGAATGCCAAAAAAAATATAATATTTTTTTCATAATATCACCCTGCACCCCCACCCTCATACCTCATATATGGGTGTGGTGGGTGAGATTATGTAAAACATATAATATAACCCTGCACCCCCACGCTCACCCTCATATTTATGTAGATGTGTATACATATTCATATTATTTATATGATTGTATAGTAACTATATGTATAAAATGAAGTTGTCTAACTATTATACATTTTGGAGTTTTTGGTGTGAATGAGGTGAAATTTATTTTGGTTAAATCTTGACTTTTGTTGTTTAAAATGAATTCCACACCCTAAAAAAAACCCAAGACACTGAGATTGTGGAGAGCACATAATATCCCTCCTCACTCTTGCAAAACATATTATATGTTTTGCATAATACAACCATCTACCCCTAGCCTCATATGAAGGTGGGGTAGGGGGTGGTATTATATGCAAAACATGGGGGTGAAGGGTGGTATTATGCAAAACATATTATCATTCCCATATGAGGGTGGAGGTAGGAGGTGATATTATGAAAACCACGGGGATGGGGTTGATATTGTGCAAACCATGTTATCATCCCCCACTCCCACCGTCATAAACACATGGATACAACTCATTTCTTTCCAATCTACTTCAGATTTGATTTGCGTTTTCTCAATTGCAAGTTGGAGTTGCGGCGTGTTTCAAGACGTTAAAGGAGTAATTAACAAACAAATTCTTTTAAGGCAATATAAAAACGTGAGCGCCGAAGTAGTGCCCCTTATGGATCAAAAACTAGTAATTCCAAGTGGCGTGATTTTCCTTAAATAATACTAATAAGTCGGCATCCATTCACAATTAAAGCTGGTGATGACTGTCCCTACAACTAATTTGACAACTAAATTAAAATAGTTTTTCTATTATTTTATATATAACTAAATAAATATATTTTAACTATAAAAAATATTATTTTTATTATATTTTAACCATAAAAACTTGAGAATATACGGTTATAATCTCCATAAAAAAACATGGAGAACATCCTCTCAAATAACGTCGAGTGCAAGGCTACGTTAGAGGATGGCACATTGTTGTAAATTATTGTGTATCCTATATATATTGGAAAAATAGGATTATTGTGGTCTTTATAAAGTTGCAAGTTGAAGCTGCGTCGTATTTTCTCAAGTGGAAGGGATAACTAATAAACAAATTTCGGTCGACTAACGCTGGTTGGCATTGTGGTTGCTTTTTCGACGTTATAAAGTTGGCCATCTTTTGTGATGAAGAATGGGTTTTTTTGGTTACGGTCTTCTTGAATTTATGTACTCTGGTTGGGCATTAATTTCATAGATAAGATTTGTTCAAACTCTTCCCTCACTTTTCTTTTCCGATCTCCTGTCCTCTTAGATGCGAGTTTTCTTGAGTCTCAACTGTTTATCCACAATCACATCAATCTTTTGATAGCATTACCCCTCAATCTTTTGATAGCATATCCCTAATGGATGGGAAAGTACTAATATATCTTCTATCTTAAAAAGAAAAATAAAGATGAGGCTACTTGTCTTCTTACATGGATTTGTACATCTACGATTGATGTAACATGGTTGTTTGTTTAATTATATTTTATATTATTTTATTTTGTGATATAAAAAATAAATATATTATTGAATTATGTTAATAGAATTATATATTTAGAATCACTGTTTTTATAATTTTAATTTAATTATTAATAATTATTAAAGTGATAGTAGAAATTTAACCTTCATGAAATGTGATGAAATATTCATAGATGAAAGATTAAAATTTATCTCCAAGTTATATATGATCTTTTAATTAAATTATTTCAAATTAATTAGACATGTGGTATTGTAAGAAGATCTATTTACAAATTAAAAATTTTCATGGTAAAATGGAGACGAACCTTTACATGTTTTTAAAATGTATACATGTTTAACATTTATATTAATTATTTTTATGTTTAATAAAATAAGCATTGTGAAGCTTATCAATCTTTACTCACCATTTAATTTATATAACTACGCTAACATATAACTAAAACAAGTTGAAATATATATAGCATTCGTCCTCATATATATAGCATTCATCCTCTCATATATATATATATATATATAAACATCCATATTAACCACATTATAAAATTATAAAATAATATAGCAATATTATAAAATATAACAATAAGTACTAGTAAGTTTTTTGGAAAACTAAATTAAATTAATATATATTAATAGATTATATTAATATATTAATAAATTAAATTAATATATATTAAATTAAGTTAATATATATTATGTTAAATTAAATTATATATATATATATATATGAGATAGAAAGGTTAAAATATGCATATAATAATTTATATATTCATATTCATAACATTTTTTCAAAAAACAAATTTTTATTTTTAAAAATTCAATACATATAATATTTTTATATTAATAATATATATATATATATATATATATATATATATATATATATATATATATAAAATCACATTACATTATTACTAATCTAATTCTCAAAATTACTAGTTTAACTCTTCCATATAAGAAACTAGAGTTGTTGGTTGGTATCAAAAGCACAAAATATTTACATATATGACAGAAAAAACAACTAAATAAGATATCAAAACATGATAACCTGCAAAGACATGACCAAAACATAAAACTAGTTCAAGAGTCTGATGATGATAGTGGAGCCGAATCCTTCACAATTGAACCAGGTGGCATAGAGGGTTTGAACTCATATTGGATGTGCTTCTCAATGTGAGCTAAGCATGCTTCCAATTTTTTGAGACTGTCTTGCTACTTCCACTGATTGTGTTGAATGTCATTGAGAAATGAGATAATGACGTTCTTGTTCTCATGCTTGTCCTTTAATACACGTCGAAGTGGAGTCTCTAATTGCCAATGGAGCATAACGACATGAAAATACTAATTCATTCATCCCCTAATATGACCAAGGTTAGGAAGCCATTGAAACACCTCTTCTAAAAGTTCTAAATCCGAATAAGTTTGTTGCTCTTGGATTGCCTAGGTCTCCAATATCTGAATCTTTGCCCAAGTGCTATGGGATGTTACAAAGCGATAATTCATTGCAACCTCTTATGCCTGTGACTGAATGCGTTGGCCATGTCCACCAATCCCACGAAGCCATCACATATTCTACCAACGCATAATTTTCCCCACATGGAATATAATCACACATTACCCTAGAAAAAGACACCACAAATTACTGACTCCACACCCCATTAGCCTCTGTTAAGGTCTGAATACAAATGCTAGGAACAAAAGAAGAATCATCCCTCCCACTAATGATGGCTACCGAAGCCACTAAAAAATTCTACACACCCACCCAGGTGCACCCAAAAACAACCAATATAGACAAATCCCAAACCTACCTTGAGACCTAGACTTGAAACTAGGAGAAGAGTTCCACAAAAACTTATGTTGAGAGAAAAAACAACCAAAAACACAAGCCCTCTCTTTAAGTAATTAACCCATCCAACACAAGAAACTAGGAACAACAACATACCACCAAACAAACCCTACAAAAATAACAACCCCAAGCAAGCGATAGACTAAAACTTAGGAAATTTCAATATTGGGCATGGGAGAAAGACTTCCCATTTAAGACCATGTAAATGCACCAAGAAAATGTTGGTATGATTTCTTTCACGATAACAATACAATTATTTTATTCCTTTTTCTCTTATGAAAATTTAAGTGACATTTGTGATGACATCAGGATGACGTGTTGCTGACTAGGTCTTCCATGTTTCATGTCCGTCTATCCACATCAGATGCCATGTCAACACTTCCGGCTTCATAAAATTTTAGACATGTCTGCTATGGCTAGCTATTCGTTCCAAGATCTTTACTACATCACGTGGCTAAGTCCTCAACAAAAACCACCTTGGCCCATTTTTGGTTCCCCTCCTTTGCTGGTTTCAGGTTTTGGGATAGGGGGGCTATAATAAATCCTAACCATTGATTACCGATAGGTTGAATTTCACTACCACCAACCACAACTCCCCATTTGCTAAACTTCGACCCAAGGAGGGGGTTTGAGATTGTTTCTCCAGTGTTTGATCATGTAGCCCATAGATGAAGGGTAGCAATGGATTTTAATACACCAATCAATTTCACAGTAATAAACAATAATTTCCATTACCATTCCCATTTTTTTGTCTTTCGTTACCTCAAGCGATTGCAGAGGTAAAATCTGCTAAGAAACCCTATTTGGGTTCAACATAAGATTGTAACCCTGAATTGTCAATTGAAAATGATGAGAAGATAAAATATTGGCATGAAGTGCCATCGTGTTCCTCGACATTGGAACCTCGCGAGGTGATAAGGCCTGCAAGAATTTGAGAAACATTGGAAATTCTTATCCAAAAACTTAAAAGTCTAATCTATTATTTGATGGAATTTACATATGATAGAATTCCAAATCATTTGTCATATTATCTCTCGGTCTCAGAGTCTCAAGATAATTCATGTTGTCAGGACTTTCTTTAAGCACCAATCCCAATAAAAAATCCATCTCCCAAACTAAAAAGAGGCATGCACCTTTTTACATGTATGTTGGTCATAGCAACAAGTCATGCTAAGTGTTCCAGTTAGCGCTTGCACCTAATAAATTTGGGGCTATACTCTAGTGAACACACTCCATGCAACTTGATAGGTGCCTCTATCTCCTTTCCATTCCTCTATTTTTTCTCTAACAATACTCCCAAGTATTTTTCCTTAGCTCTTCAAGGCCAGGCCAAGGCCTGATATCGAGAATCATGAAATATTGGGGACTTGTTTTTGGCTCTCATTTAGTGACATGACCACTCGTAGCCCAATGCTCATACAACCCTGAGAACTCTATTGGTGGGTGGTGGCAGTAACCACAGTTAATAAGAATGTTTTGTTTATCAGGGTTGTCTATGGACATGACCACCCGCTACTTGGTGGTTATCGTTGGCCTCATTATTGATCAGTATTATCCAGATGACATGATGGAAGGGTGCCCAATATTGATGGGTTGTGGGGCCTCTAGTCCTGTTGAAGTTAGGTCTTGTCACATTTATTAAAGGGAGTGGTTTCCTTTAATTTAATTTAATTTAATTTAAATGAGTGTAATTAAAGAGAGGAGATGGATTTTCCAGTCTAAATAAAGATTTATTTTGAACTAAGGATAATTATGTGCATATATTAAGAATTCTTTATTATGAGAACGAGACTAGTATAAACTTGTCTAGGCTATAATTGGGTAGAATATATAAAGTTCTTAATTTTCGCATATTCCATTTTTTAATGAAGCCTAAAAGACTCAAGGGAAGACCATAATCGGAATTTTAAGTTAGCCACATGTATATTAAGGGTAAAATTATCTGGATTGAATTCTAGAAAGGGAGCATAAACTATTATAACATGGAATGTCTAAAATGCAGTAAGAAATTCCAAATTTAATTTTCCCTTGATTAAATTAGGAGAAATTTGAAATTCCACATTGGAAGACAACTTGAATGAGTTAATTGAGGTGATATAGTAGTTATCACTCAATTACATTAGATAATTCAAGTCAGGGACATGAACTTTTGTTGTGTTCAATGATTCCTAAATTTTAGGAGCCTAGGTGGAGTTAATTTTAGTTTTTGACAATTTAATTTAGTTAAATTGAGTTATGGTCAGTTAAATTAGTTCCAACTATTGGAGGAACTAGTGGGAGGTCTAGCTGAGGGGTGTAACTTCAATGTTTAATGAGTCAACTAATTAATCAACCTAAATTAATTCATGCATGCATAGAATTCGAGTTACCCAGATGATATTGGAGTTCAAGGTTAGTGTACTACCAATTGTAAACTATTACAAGTTGTACATGTGGTTCATGCAGTCAGATAAGGACCTAAAGGAATTGCGCAATCCAAGTTGAGGAATTTCCTAAATAATAGGGGATATTTACTTGAGGAACAACACAATGAAATAAGAGCTCAAAGGCTTGAAAAATTGGCTAATTGTTGGCCAAATTCAGTCAATTAGGCAGAGGATAGAAGATATAGTTGCAAGTTGTGCTCAAGCTTAGGTAAGCATATTGTATTCATCCAGATTATTTGATCAATGAAGTGCATATAGGAAGGGTTTTTAAGAAGTTTCTTTCCCCTAGATAAATCTCTGTGTATGTGTGTTAAATCATGATGCATGTTTTTGATATGTGTTCTTGATCTTGAATTTTATTTCGTAGATGAGTAGAGTAGAATCGAGTCTTATGTTTTAGTAAATTACATGAGAAATTTTGAATCTACATTAAAATTATACATGGTATCAGAGAAAAATCACAATAGAGAAGAGAATTCAAAGTTGTCTTTACAGGAGGATTGAATTTACAGCATCAATTCTTCAGAGCTAGCAATATGGCATTCTATGGTATAAGCCTTGAGGATTCCCTTAAGGGTAGCTTGAATTTTGTTTCTTGGAAGGATCGCATGGAGGTGGTACTGGAGGAAAATGGGTTGAAGGAATTCATAGATGTTGAAATTCCAAAACCAGGATCATCGAACCTTAACGATCTAGTAGAATGGAGAAAGTGTGTAGCAAGGGTGAGGAGAATGAAATTGGAAGGTGTGAAGGATCACATAGTCTCCAATCTCCATAGGAAAGAAACCCCATATGAAATGTGGCAAGCATTGATAGAGTTGTTCCAGAATATAGCGATCACAGGAAGTTGGCACTCAAGGACAAGATGTAGAATATCAATATGTAGAAGACTGAATCTATTCATCAATACCTAAGATGGTTCACAAAATTTCATGATGAAATTGGAGGAGTGTGGGTTACTATTGTGGAGGATGATCTCGTAAGCATAGCCCTTATAGGCCTTCCTAAGAGCTGGCACAAATACCAGGATTCGGTAAATGGGTGGGAGAAGCTACCAAATTGGGAATTCCTATGGTCAGATTTGGTACACGAGGAGATAAGGCAAAATACCTAAGATGGGACCTCATCCAGAGAAAAGGAAGAGGATATTGCATTAGTTAGTAAAGGAAAGAAATCCAAGGGAAATAATTCCCAAGGTGAGGCTAATTCCTGCCAAGAGGGCAAGAAGAAATACTTGTAAAAAATCAAGTGAGTTCACTATCATGAATGCATGCACTATGCCACGAAGTGTCCACAAAAGAAGGTAAACAATAAGGAGTCTGTAGTAGAAACAGGTGAAGCTTTGGCTTCATAGTTCAAGCTTGATTTTATTCTCATCACATGAATGGCGAGCATGGTGATGGGAAGCATGTGGTATTTGGATAGTGGTGCTTCATTCCACATCACTGGGAACAAATAATTTTTCAGTGACTTAGAGGAGAAATATCTCTAGATGCACATCGAGACGGGAGATGATGGAAGGTACAATGCGACCAGGATCAACATAGTCACATTTCAAAGGTAGTCAATCTCCCCTCTCAGACTCAAGGATGTGATTTTTGTTCTGGGTCTAAAGAAGAATCTTATTTCAGTTGCGGTGTTGGAACACCGTGGCTATGATGTGATATTCAATAAAGGAAAGGCATTCCCATGACACATCACCACATGATAGGTGAAGTAGATCGGTGTGCGAGTCAAGAAAGTATATGCACTTGAGGTAGAAGATGCATGCAAAGCCTTGAGGAGTAAGGAAAATTTTAGAGACTTGGTGGTTGTGAGGGAGCATGATTTACCTCTCAAAATGGAACCTTAGAAGCAACCCAACAAGTTGTGGAGTAGCTACAAATGGTGAAGCAAAGACGAGACAAAGTGGAAACATCCACTCAAGTAAAGACCTCAAATAGGGGGATATTTCAAGCTAAGTGGGAAGAGGGAGCACATGCATCGATATCTATAGGTGTGAGGTGGGGCGATGTGAAGTAATAGTCCTAGGCGTGCATAAATTTAGGAAGGGTCCATTGAGGTGTTCTTGTCATGGATAATTAAATTTCCAGTCATATAATGAGTGCAAATAAGTGTTGATAACATAACAGGAGGCTCAATAGTAGAGTAAAAAACAACACATTTTTCCTAGTAGATAGTTGCATATTGATTCAATGATTATTTTTATGTATGCTTCTTAGTTGTGGATGTTGTAGTGGCAGCAAAAAACAAAGAGAAGTTTTCGATGAAACACATTCCAAAGGTGATGGATCAGTGTAGATGTGAATCCCTTTCTTGCTGAGAGGGAGTGTTGAAAATGCAACGAGAAATTCCTAATTTAATTTTCCCTTGATTAAATTAGGAGAAATTCAAAATTCCACATCAACAGACAACTTGAATGAGTTAACTAAGGTGATATAGTTATTATCACTTAGTTAGCTTAGATAATTAATGTTGGGGGAATGAACTTGAGTTGTGTAAAGGGATTCCTAAATTTTAGAAGCCTAGGTTGAGTTAATTTCAGTTTTAACAATTTAATTTAGTTAAATTGAGTTATGGTTAGTTAAACTAGTTCCAACTGTTGGAGGAACTAGTGGGAGGTCTAACAGTGGGGTGTAACTTTAGTGTTTAACCAGTTAACTGAAAAATAAACCTAAATTAACTCATGCATGTATAAAATTCGAGTTACCCAGTTGAGATTGGAGTTCAAGGGTAGTGTACTATCAGTTGTAAACTATTCCAAGTTGTATAGGTGGTGTCTGCAGTCAGAGAAGGGCCTAAAGGAATTGCGCAATCCAGATTGAGGAATTTACTAAATAATAGGGGCTATTTCCTTGAGGAAAAACACAAGGAAATAAGTGCTTGGAGGCTTGAATAATTGGCTAAGTGTTGTCTAAATTTAGTCAGTCGGGTAGAGGATAAAAGATATAGGTGTAGGTTGTGCTCAAGTTTGAGCAAGCATATTGTATTCATCCAGATTCTTTGATAATTGAAATAGGAAGGTGTTTTGAGTAGTTTCTTTCCCATAGATAGATATCTGTGTATGTGTTTTAAATCTTGACGCATGCTTTTGATATATGTTCTCGATCTCGAATTTGCTTCCATAGATGAGTAGAGTAGATTTGAGTCTTATGTTTTAGGAAATTACACGAGAAGTTTTGAATCTACGTTAAATTTATACCTGGAAAAATCATTAATCTAAGTCTTTTTGAGTTTTTTTCATTAGATTATGATGTGAATTTATCTTTCAACAAATTCCCTTCTATCAGGTTCTTGGCCCTCGAGCTTGAAAATCTTTATTATAAATTAAGTCCTTGACTCGCACCTTTCGATACTAGTAGTGAAAATTGTCTGTTATTGAGTTATATTATATGTCAGAACGTTAAATAATTCCATCACTTTAAGGTTATGTTTATCAACCTCTAGATTGGATCAGAGTTTGATTATTAAACTCCAAAAACTTTAATACCTACATCAAATCCAATATATTGATCTATTAATTGGCATAGACATGGATATTTTTGTTGAATAAAGGCCATTTATTGGTCCTCAAGTTGCTTATTTATTAGTTTGCTAAAACACTATCACCCTAATTTGACATTCCTATTTTTCAAGATGTGTTAGCTAACATAAACATGAGAGTAGAGCGTTACCTATTGTGAAAGGTTACAATGAGCCAATGCTAGTTGGGTCAATTTTTTGTGGATTGAATTGCAATATAAGGGGAACACCTAGATATATGATGCTTGTTGGCTTGAGGGGTCCTGACCCAGGTTCGGTTTTTAAGGTTTTCAAACAAACCCCTATACTACTGGCCCTTTTGGTAGTGACTTAGTTGCGCAGGTCAAATTCTCACCCGAAGTAGTATGGGTGGGTGCTGGAACCAGGTTTCCGCACCCTGAGAAAGGATAGGTAAGGCAAGCAGAGTTGCATCCGGCCTTTGTGATGTCCATATCGCTTCTTTCTGAGCAGGATCTATAGGTCTCTTTTCGCATCCACGTGCACAAGGTCAACTATACTACGGTGCTCGATAATTATATACTTCTAAGATAGTAGCACAATATTGCATAAAACAGAACATAACAGATCCAGATGCAGTAAAAACACTTACACAGAACTTTCACAGCTGAATACATAATACACATAATACAACAATTACCAACGATTCGCATAAATAGTACACATAGATTTAGTTCTCAAACAACCTTTCTTATTCATCAATCCATCAATTCCTTCTTACAATTGATCCGGATTTATGCAGGAACGCAACAGAATAAACATATAAACATAAATACAGAGATGCAGCGGAAATAACACTTCATTTCATTAATATCAAAGGACTGAAATTTGCTTACAGACAGAATGGAAATAAAACTAGCTAGGGCACTGGTAGCTATCTCTGAGAAGAGATGTGGTGGCTACAGGCCTCTGAACTGAGTTACAATGAGGCTCGAGGGCCTATTTATTATTTAGAAACAATGGGAAATCCTAAACAGCCAAAACCCTAACCCTGGGAGATGAAGCGCCAAAACTATGGGCCCCGTTTGGGTAAATTGGTGTTTCAACTTCCCAGGGGCGTAACTTTGGCATACGATCTCCGTTTGACGCGTACCATACCTCGTTAGAAAGATCTATCCAAGGAATACAAATTTGGAACAAGCAACATCGGTCCATGGACCCATGTTTCTCTCCGTTTTCCCAAAAAACGTCGTTTAGGGCCTCAAAACGGCTCCGGAAGTTTAGGACCCGAAAAAATGCTAAAAATAGTAAACTGTGCCAAAACTAAAAAACTGAAATAGACAATGGTGGAGCCCCAAGTGGAATAGGCGGGTGACCACCAATATCCACCTGGATCATTCCTCCCCCCTTAGGAAGCAATGGTCCCCATTGCGTTAAGTTCCTCCATGAGATGAGGAAATTCCTGCTGAACTTGGTCCCTGGTGAACCACTTTCCTTGGTGCAGGAGTTGGCCAGCTTTGACAACCCGATATAGTTGGATCTTCTGCTAGCGAGTGTTCTTGATTTGCATGTCCATGATGCAATCTGTGGTGGCCTGTTCCATGCAGTCTGGATTTAACTCAGTTGGTGTGAGTTGTTCTGCAATGTCCGAGGTGTCCAGTAGAGGTGGGAAGTAAGGACGAAGGCGATCCACATTGAAGACTGGGTGCAGACCAAGGAATGGTGGAATACTAAGCTCGAATGCATTGTTCCCTACAGCCTTGGTGATGGTGTACGACCCGTATCGGAGCGGGCGAAGCTTGCGGTGGGGTCTAGTGAGGCGCTCCTTCTGCAAATGTAGCCATACTTTGTCACCCACCTGAAAGTTGTGTGGCACCCGGTGTTGATCATGGCATTGCTTGTACTTGGCATTGGCTCTGTCCAATATATCATGAACCTGTTGGCGGATGTGTTGAATGCGCTCGATGAAGCTACTGGCTTTGTCAATTTCAGACTGGAAATGAGCTGAATTGGCCTGAGCAGCTGCAAATGGCATGGCTACGTCAACGGGACATAATGGCTGGAATCCCAAGCCCACCTGAAAGGGGCTATGGCCGATTGAACTGTGGAGAGCCCGATTATAACTATGTTGTACATAAGGGAGGCTCTCGTCCCATGTGCGTGGATGCTTTGAATTGTACATGCGAAGAATGTGTACAATCATTCTGTTGACGACCTCTGTCTGGCCATCTGTTTGGGGATGGAAAGCTGTGGACTTGGTGAGCTTGGTATCCAACATCGACCAGAGGCTGGACCAAAATGTGCTGAGGAACCTGCTATCCCGATCTGATATGATAGACTGCGGGATCCCAAAGTGCACCCACACTCGTTCAAAGAAGATTTTAGCAGTGGCTTCTGCTGTGATATTCTTCTTGCAGGCCGCCATAATGGCCATCTTCGAGAATCTGTCGACGACCACAAAAACACAGTCATTTCCCTGCTTAGTAGAAGGCAGGCCCGACATGTAATCCATAGAGATGGATTCCCAAGGTCGACTAGGGGTAGGTAGAGGAGTATATAGGCCTTGCTTCTTGATGGTCGGTTTGGCAATGGCACAAGCAGTGCAGGATCTGATGTGCTTCTCGACATCCTTTCGAAGGTTCGGCCAATAGAAATACTTCTGCAGGATTGCTACTGTTTTCTCGACCCCGAAATGCCCAGCGACTCGACTGTAGTGTGATTCCCATATCATCTTGGCACGCTCGCTTGAAGGAACACAAAGGTGTCCCATGTGACATAAAAGTGCATCTTGGAGGTGAAAATTTGGAACTTGCGTACCCCCCACGAGTGCCTTGTAAGTTTGGCCGAATTCTGGGTCACTCTCATAGAGAAGCGGCCAATCAGAAGTCTCGTGCCCACAAGAGTTGAGCACAGTGGTGAGCGCCACGATCGGTGGTCGACTGAGGCAATCTGCAACATGATTGGTGCTACCCTTCTTGTACTTGATGTTCAAATGAAATTGTTGCAGATATGTGGACCACTTCTGATGGCGATCATTCTGCAACTTCCCTTGTGTCTGTATGAACTGCAGGGGCCGGTGGTCTGTGTGGATGATTGTTTCCTTCCCCAAAAAGTAATGCTTCCATTGTCGACAGGCTTGCACAATGGAATACATTTCTTTGTCATAGGTGGGATACTTGCGAACTGTCTCAGACAATGTCTCACTGTGATATGCCACTGGATGTCCCTGTTGAGTAAGAACTGCCCCAATAGCATAGTCATAGGCATCTGTCTCGATCTCAAATGGCTGTTGCAAGTCTGGTAAAGTGAGCACTGGGGCAGAACAGAGGCGGTTTTTCAGTTCTGTGAACGCCTTCTGTTGAGGTTCCGACCAAAAAAATTTTGCTCTTGCTCCTCCCTTGGTGACTTGACTCAAGGGCCAAGTGATATGAGAGAATCCCAACACGAACCTCCGATAGAAATTAGCAAGACCCAGAAAGCTGCGAAGCTCTCTTATAGTGGTTGGGGCTGGCCAATCCCGAATGACTTGGATCTTGGCTGGATCCACATGCACCCCCCTTTCATCAATAATGTATCCCATATATTGAACCTGGGTCATGCCAAAAGTGCACTTCTCCAAATTGGCACACAACTTGTGTTGCCGCGGTGTTTGGAGGACTTGTCGGATGTGGTGAAGGTGCTCTTCCCAAGTCTGGCTGAAGATCAGAATGTCATCCAAGTACACCACTACAAATGAGTTGGTGAATAGCCGCAAGATGTCGTCCATCATCCTCATGAAGGTTGCAGGAGCATTCGTCAACCCGAAAGGCATGACCAGCCATTCAAAAAGGCCTTCCTTAGCTTTGAAGGCAGTCTTCCACACATCAGAGGGTTCAATTGGTACCTGGTGATACCCAGACTTCAGGTCGATCTTACTGAAATATTTTGCACCTTGGAGTTGGTCCGGAAGGTCATCAATCCGTGGGATTGGGTACCTATTCCGGACAGTGATCTTGTTCAGCGCCCGATAGTCAATACAGAGTCTCCACGTCCCATCCTTCTTCTGTACCAACACGATCGGGCTCCCACAGGGCGATGAACTTGATGCAGTGTGACCTTTGCGCGGCTCACGAATGCACTCTTGGTTCATCTCTCCGAACGAGCGCGGGTGCGATCGGTCCATTAGGTAGCGGCGCACCGGGAGTCAGAATCGATCGGGTCGCCCGGCTTTGACGCAGTGGAGAGGAACCCACGTAGGTGAGGTGAATATGTCCCAGTATTCCTCCACAACCTTGTCCATTTGTTTCTTTCTGCGGAGGAGCCCTGTCTGGAGGTCGTGGCCACGATCTTCTTCTTGTCTTGAGGGAAAATCACCAGGAAAATAAATTTTCCAGTTTTGGAAATGAGCTTACTGTGTTGTTTTGCAGTAACCCAAGAGATGGCGGCAGGCAGTGCTACCTTTGCGATCATGTACAACTTATTTCTGACAGTAACAATAACAGCACGAGGTCAAGACTCATACACGGCATGTCTCGTCCACAAGTATAGTTGGCCTAATAATACATCAGAAACATCAATAGGAGCAACGTCACATAATACCCTCATCGTAGAAGGGCTTGATGCTATAGGGAAGGCGACCTTTCTTGGGGTGGCCAGCGGAGATCTCGTCCTTGGTGAAGCCACCCGATGGTGTATGGATGTGGGTGTGTTTGTGGTTGGGGAAAGCCCAACGCTTCTGACATTTGCTGAAATGAGGTTCTTTTTTGGATCACATTGTCGGCAATGAGCGTAGGGAGCCCTTTACCTTTTGTCCCCAGGAGTGGAAGAGACGTTCCTCCTCCTCTGGATCTTTCGGTTCCTCCTTTTGGATCTTTGCAGTGGCAACAGTGGCGTTGGGCTCCGCATCAATAATCTGTTTCCATTTTTCATTCGCCTTTTCAGGTTCTGATTCGGAGTCATAGCATGCATCTGACTCAGAAGCCCTCATCTCGGCCACTAGCGACTGCTTGGCCCGACACTCACTTGTGTTGTGAGTGGAGCTCTTATGGAATTCACACCACTTTCCCGTGTCCTTCTTTGGCTTTACGGTGTTGTTCTTTTCTTGTGGCTTTGGTGGGTTGTCTTTAGCCGCCATGCCTTGGCTCTGTCCTTTGTTCTACGGTTTGGAAGCACCTTTTCCTTGCTTTTGATTCGCAGATCCAAAGTCTCGCTTCTTCTGTTTGAATTTCTGCTCAATCTTGGCAGCATACCGGTATGCCGTACCAAGCGAGGAGATGTCGAGGAACTCCATTTCCTCCGGAATGTATCTGTGCAGACAACTGCGATACTTTAGCACCAAATGTTTCTCTGAATCTTTGATACCCAACTTTGTGCGCAGGGTATGGAACAGATTCGTCGGCTCATGCACATCTTGATCCCTTTGTTGTCGCAGCGTGGTCCATTGTATGTACTTGTCCTCATAGCTCCCCACGGGATAGTACTGTTCCTTGAAGGCGTCTCGGAAAGAATTCCAAGTTGGTACGGCCGAGAACAGAGAGGGTTCTGTCTGGTCCTTGTTCTCACAGTAGGTTTCCCACCAGTCCTTAACATGGGGGTAGCTTTGAGGAGTGCAAAAATAATCTTCTCCCGGTCTGAAAAGTCATGAACCGAGAAATATCCTTCTAACAGATTCAACCATCTATCTACGGCATCTGCATCTATTTGACCCTCAAATATGGGAATGTCAAAATTTACTTGTACCTTAAAAGGAGTCGCGCCTCCCGAGTGGCTGCTGGATGTAGATGCGCCGCCGGTGGGTAGCCGTTGAAGGATCTGAGCAAAGTTATCCATCATCACGTTCCTTTGTCTTTCGAGGGCCTCCTCGAGCAATATTTTGATAGGATCTCCTGCTCCCTCATCTTTCTTTTCGTCCCCCGTGGGCGTCCGTCGAGGTTTGCGAGGCTGATCTTGCAAAGGTTCCACCAGATCGAGCCCTAGCTCCTTATACCCCGACCTCGTTGGGGACATGCAAAGAAGGATCGAGAAAAAGCAGACCGCTCTGATACCACTGATCCGGATTTATGCAGGAACGCAACAGAATAAACACATAAACATAAATACAGAGATGCAGCGGAAATAACACTTCATTTCATTAATATCAAAGAACTGAAATTTGCTTACAGACAGAATGGAAATAAAACTAGCTAGGGCGCTGGTAGCTATCTCTGAGAAGAGATGTGGCGGCTACAGGCCTCTGAACTGAGTTACAATGAGGCTCGAGGGCCTGTTTATCATTTAGAAACAATGGGAAATCCTAAACAGCCAAAACCCTAACCCTAGGAGATGAAGCGCCAAAACTATGGGCCCCGTTTGGGTAAATTGGTGTTTCAACTTCCCAGGGGCGTAACTTTGGCATACGATCTCCGTTTGACGCGTACCATACCTCGTTAGAAAGATATATCTGAGGACTACACATTTGGAACGAGCAACATCGGTCCATGGACCCATGTTGCTCTCCGTTTTCCCAAAAAACGTCTTTTAGGGCCTCAAAACGGCTCCGGAAGTTTAGGACCCGAAAAACTGCTAAAAATAGTAAACTGTGCCGAAACTGAAAAACTGAAATAGACAATGGTGGAGCCCCAAGTGGAATAGGCGGGTGACCACCAATATCCACCTGGATCAACAATACCCATCCCGACCTGCGCACACAACAACAGGGTCCGCACACAGCATGACTCTGGATCTCTGCGCACACAGCCAACATGAGTCCTTTCCCCAAAAACCCAAACAGATCTACTAAACCACAATTCGCATCCAAAGCTCCTTATTCTCCTCTACTTACAATCCAAAATGTCCCTCTATTTATAACAATCTTTCCTAATCTTTCCTATGGTCTGCAAATCGTGGTTTTCGGACCCCAGGTCTACCCTTTAACCCATTAAAATTCTTTCGGGGATTTATCCCACCCCAAAACCCCTGCATTAAACTACTTATAATAAAAAATATACAAAATCAGACCAGTTTCGCAGCTTGTGGGAGACCTTGTTCCAACAGTCCCCCAACACAATCTTGTGACTCGTCCCGAGTCACTGTGGTGGTGAGGTCTCTACCTGCGCGTGTAGGGCATTGATGGTTGTGACTAGTGGAAGTAACACTTCTTGAATCTGGGTAGAAACACTCTGTGCGATGTCTACAAGCTCTTGGGAGGTTGGTCCTTCAGTCGCAGTGGTAACTCGCTCTAACATCTGGTGGAGTTGCGCGATTGTGTCATGAGCACCCTGTGATATCTGGAAGGCGGCGTTGCCCCATGGCTTCAAGCACTTTTTAATGGCATTCTTTTCTCGTCGGAGATCCATAATCATGTCTCGAAGTGCGTTGTTATTTTTCAGGATTGCCAGATGCTGCGCAGGGACTAGGGAGGGCAGGGTAGCTTCGATATGATCGAAAGCGGCTTCCTTCTAGCATAAGTCCTGCTTGACATTATAAAGAAATGGGTTGAACTGGACCGCTATCTAGAGCTACATGGCCACCTAGAGCAACTGAGTACCCGGAGTAAGTTGTCCCGTAATGACGTTCGTAGCTTCAGTTACCAGCGCAACATGCTATGCTCGTAACTTCGGAGGTGTGGCAGGCTGCACTGGGGCCTGTAATGTAGTGAATTGGTGGGCCATTTGGGTCATGAGGGTCTATATTTCAGTGCAGAATGCCTTTAGTGCTATGACCAAGCCTTCAATAGTGAGCTCATCTGGGACCTCTGTGTCGAGCTGGTGAACCGCCGGATCGAGCTACGCTATCTGCGAGATAGCAGGGGAGACATCTTTGGTTAGTCGTGCGATGAACGGTGGGGTTACATCGAGTTTTTGCGGTGTGGTGTGGTCGTGATGACAGATCTATTAGATCATGGTGGTTTTTAAACTCTGTAATGCCTCGCAGGGCAGTTGCGCCAAGTCCAATTGTAATCCTGTAGCCATTGGAAGGTGGGCGCTGACCAGGACAGTGCTAGGCAGTGAATAAGCCTGGCTTTCATTGGTAGTTAGCCCGGTACTTTTGTTAGGGTAAAACGCGTCCCTGTGCTGCTATGTACCCCGAGGGGATGTAGTATCCTTGCTTAGCAGCCCTGTTGTTTGCAGGACTAGCTGCAATTCGACTATGTCAGCTTGCATAGTGGTCTACGAAAATTGCATACTAGCTTGCATGACTGCTTCTGAGACCATCTGGCTGGTTCCTGAAATCATCCCAAGGTTGGACAGGGTGTTAAATTCCTTCATACATTTGTGATGCCAGTCTGCGCAAGGCTCGAAGTTGATTTTATCTTCAGGGAGCCAGAGGGTAATGAGCTTATCAATCTCAGCGTCCCTAGAACCTCTTAACATAATGTCCGTAGGCTCTAGATTGGTAGGCACTGATGCATCCTCGAGGTTAGGAGCTGCCATAGCAACGTAAGGAGGGGATCTTGAATTTGGAGACTCGCAGACAACATAAGTAGGTTGATTGGGTATGACCAAAGTGCTAAAGGTTAAGATAATCGAGTAGTAGAATAATATATGCAGATTATAGAGACAATATGGAGCCTTGATTAGATTTATCCTTGCTTCCTTATAGTGTCTGAGGCTATCCAACGGTAGAGTGAATCTAACTTGGAACTTACCATCAAGAAAATGGTAAAAACTCACCATAAATTTCCGCATTGATTGACAGCCGACTGTTTTCCATAACGATAAGATTACCCTTTTACCAGAGTTCAATGTTCTGATGGTCATCATTCACACCCGATGGCCTTCCCACGGATCTACTGACCTTGGATGAAGCATCCGTGCTGCTCGCGCATCCCGAATTAAAGCTGACGTCGGGTGTGTTGTAATGCAATTTAGGTACAACTCAAGCAACTTGGCAACCGTGCGCATCCCATCCAGTGCCACGGTTGGGACAGTTCGGGGATCATTCTTTCCTTCAGTTGGGCTAAGGCTCCAGTATTCAACCGTGTGTGGTACCGACATTCCCCTTGATCCGGGTACGATGTACAGGCGTGATATTCCCTGAGTCAAGGGGTCCATGTTTTTCAGAGTTGCATCGAGCGCCCCTGTGCCATCTTCCACCCTAAATGTTTGCAGAAACTCATCCCGCAAATTCTCCCAATGGTGTGTGCGCTGATGTAGTTCTGCATATAAATACCATGCAGCTGGACGTAGTCCTAGGGCATGGATAAACAGGTGAACCCGTTCATTTAGGGTTCTGTCACACCATTGCGTTTCCCATGCCAGAAAATATCTGTGTGGGTCTCCTGACCCAAGGAAATTTTGGATTTGTCTTCCAGTTGGAGCTTTAAATCACAGTGTCATCTTATCCTGACATTCCTCCCAATCGCAGAATACCTTTCCATGCATATCCCACCAGCGTGCAGGTGTTCCGTGCAGGGCTAGCTTAAGGGCCCCTAGTCTACGTCCCTTGTGAACTTCTGCCTTGAATGCGCGCAAAAATTCCTTATTGTTACCAGAATCCCAAATAGGGCAGGTCTCTTACCTCGGAGGAGATGCAGTGGAAGTTCCTTGTGACCCAAAGACATCGCAACACCGAAACCTCATGCAACCAGCCCTGCCAATTCTCTAATTCCCCATCGGAGTCAGAAAAGCATTCACTATCCTTTTCCCAGAAGAGTACTCCTTCCGCTGTGGGGTTAATCCAATCTTCGTCCTGTGTAGTGAGCTTGTAAATGTGATCCACTTCGTTCGCATCTCACGCTGGCTCTGTATACCGTGTGCCTTTCACGGGATCCAATGGTACTATTACTCGTGTGCCGTTATTTTCAAACACCATGCTACGTTTTTTGAGATTGATAACACCCCCAATATCTATAGCCCAGTCCAGTCCTAAGAGTGCAGGGTAGGGATCCACATCTTCCACGATTTCTATTACCTCAAAGTTAGCTTAGACCTTTACTCCTGCGATATCTACGATGATTTTTGGCAGCCTTCCCAGAGGGATGATCTTCTGTTGATTTGCCATGTGTAGCTGGATGGTGGACCATTCCAATTTAGGTTCTCCCATTCGTTGCCATGTTTTTTTAGGTAACACGTTCGCATATGATCCAAGGTCCAAAATAACTTGATCCATCTCGTAGTCACCAATTTGCGCAGTCAACCACATTTCTCTTCCGGTGCGTTTTTTATACATGTATAGTTTGTGTACATCCTTGGTCCCGGGGTCGAATCGAGCCACGCTGCGCAGTTATTCATTAATTCTTGAAGGTTCTCTACAACCTTTGGGTTAAGTAGCAGCTTCATACATGCCTACAGAAAGGGCTCAACCCCCTCATCTATCTTGGGGTGTGTCGGTACCTACGTAGTAGTTGCTACTTTCTGAGTGAGGTCCTAGTCAACTACAACCATTGTCTCTTGTCCCTTCTTTATGTTCGATCCTGCTTGATAGGTTAGAGGATCCTTGGCAACCTCTTCCTTCGATCCCCGGGTGACCATCCCACTGTGTGTTATGAATTTCACACTTGGGTCTATGTTCCTTAGATCGGCTTTAACTCTTTGCACATTCTGCGTGGGGGTGGGCTACTTTTCTTGCATTTTGGCTATTAAAATTGGGCAATATTCAACCACATGGTCTAGCTGTCTACAATATTTGCAAGATTTCCTTGTAGGATTTGGGCAGTCCCTTGCAAAGTGTCCTACTTCCCCGCAGTTATAACAGATTAGCTGCCCACTTCCTCATCCTGTGCTTCCTCCCCGACCTCCCCTGCCCCTTGCTGGAGAGCCACCAAAGCTCACGGGAGATGTAGGTGATGCAGGGTCTAACTGTACCCTATACAAGTTCCCTCGATCTCTCATCAGGTCGTAAGTTTGACAGTTCTGCTCATCGTGTCCTACCGACCGGCAGAACCTGCATCACTATTGCTTCAATTTTGGGACATATGCACCTAACCGAGGGCAATGGTTCGCATCATGCAGCCCTGCTACACGACAGTCATTGCACCACAGTGCAGGTCCGCTCAAGCCTGGTCGCGATAGGATGGGTTCCCCACTCACTCCTGGGCGGATCAGACTAGGTCCCCCTGCCTGCATGTAATATGCCAATAGAGGGCACTGATCCTTCGTATGGCCAGATGCCCAACATCATATGCACCATAGATCTGTACTGGTCCTTTTCCTCGTTCCTCTCGTAGGTTCTGAATTTCCATGTGCATAGCTCTGGGCTGCTCCTGAATTTTCTGTACTCCTAATGAAGTATCTTCTCTGGGCGTAGCTTCTAGTTTCATAGCGACTTCCACAACTTTTTCCTGCGACTCAAAGGTTTGGTGACTCATTGGCATAGGCAGGTGGGGCAACAAAATAGCGATGAACCATTCCGTATGTTGTCTATCGTTATACTCAAATCCCCCTTCCCTGATTGCTCTCTTCAGTCGTTGATCAGCCTCCCATACAGACATAGACACACCTTGCTTGAAGTCCTTCACTTCTGCTACTAACTGAGAGTAAGATTTTGGCTTTCAAAATTGTTGCTTTAGAGCGTCCTTAATATCTTGAATAGATGCACTCCCATTCTGAGAGATGTATTGCATATACCAGTCCAACGCTCTTTCTTCAAACGCCAGGGACAACTATGCCCTCTTCACCGTATTGTTTGTCACATTTTGCGCAGTCCATACAGAATCTGTAACAAACCAAAATCGGTCCATATCCTCATCCCCTACCCCCTTGAAGGTAGGTAGTTTTAGGTGCACAGCCATATCACTGTCCTGTGGAGGCAGTGGTATGGGTGATTTCTTACTTTGTGTGGCCTGGAAAGCGGTGTAGCTAGGGGGGGGGGGGGGGCTTTGTGCAACCGTCTCTCGCAAAGGGTTATAGGCAGATCTTCCCCCATCAAGGTTGGTCTGATAGTATTTACCACTGCGCGTCGTGCTCTCGTCTGGATATGAGGTCATTGAATCGGTATGAATACACAGAATACTCTTCTCGCATTGTAATATCTTAATCAGCAGATGTAATGTCTTCAGAAACTTTCCCCAGAACCCTTTAAAGAATCTCCGCTTGGCATTAGAGTAGGAGACAAACTGATCAATGGCAAATTCTGTCACCGTGCGAGTGATGGTATTATTAGTCCTTTCCAATTGCTGGATCAGCTCTGGAGTCCATTGAGTGACTCATTCATCCTTCCAACACTTCTAGAATTCTACGAGCCTAGACAACAACTCCTGAAGTGATTGCAAATGTCACAAAGAAAATTTCATAGCTTTTTGTAAGAATGTACCTATTTTTCCACTTTTCCGCCGTTAACTTCGTGCTGCGATTTTCTTTTATCGCAAATTCCTGAATATGCTTTTCGAACCACTCTTCAATTTCCTTCCTTTCAGGCTTCCAGTACTCTCTTGTCATTACCCGATCCCTTTCTCAAAATGCTTTAGGTCCCGGCAACGGAACCATTTGTTGGCTCAAGGGGTTCCGACCCAGGTTCGGTTTTTAAGGTTTGCCAACAAACACCTATACTACTGGCCCTTTCAGCAGTGACCTACTTGCACAGGTCAAAGTCTCACTCAAAGTAGTGTGGGTGGGTGTTGGAACCAGGTTTCCGCACCCTAAGAAAGGATAGGTAAGGCAAGCAGTGCTGCATCCAGCCTTTTGATTTCTAGATCGCCTCTTTCCGAGCAAGATCTGTAGGTCTCTTTTCGCATCCACGTGTGCAAGGTCAACTATTCTACGGTGCTCGATAATTATATAATTCTAATACAAAAGCATAGTATTGCATAAAACAGAACATAATAAATCCAAATGCAGTAAAAACACTTACACAGAACTTTCGCAGCTGAATACAGAATACACATAATACAACAATTACCAACGATTCGCATAAACAGTACACATATATTCAGTTCTCAAACAACCTTTCTTATTCATCAATCCATCAATTCCTTCTTACAATACCCATCTCGACCTGCGCACATAGCAGCAGGGTCCGCACATAGCAGGACTCTGGATCTCTGCGCACACAACTAGCAGGATTCCTTTCCCCAAAAACCCAAACAGATCTACTAAACCACAATTCGCATCCAAAGCTCCTTATTCTCCTCTAATTACAATCCAAAATGTCCCTCTATTTATAACAATCTTTCCTAATATTTCCTATGGTCCGCAAACCATGGTTTTCGGACCCTAGGTCTACCCTTTAACCCATTACAATGCTTTCGGGGCTTTATGCCACCCCAAAACCCCTGCGCTCAACTATTTATAATAAAAAATATACAAAATCGGACCATTTTCGTATCTTGTGGGACACCCTGTTCGAACAATGCTCGATGTTTCCTATCACCTTTTGTCAACACCCTCAACCACCAACCCTATATTGTCTACACAATAAACTGAGATAGTGTCAGGTTAGTGGAATTTGAAGTTTCATCAAGTATTTACGAATTTGAGGTTTAAACATAAAAGGATTGGCTAATGATGCAAAAAAACATCCAACAATGGAATATATGCAATATGCAAGAATGTAGATAAGAAAAATTAGAACTACCATTGTTTAACCTATATCAAATTTCTATTTGTCTTGTTGATATACAATAAATGGTTATAACTCAAGGATTCATTTAGTTGTGACTTCTAACTGAGAATATTCATTACATTTTTGGCTTAGAAAACCATAACAATGAATTAATTATTATTATTATTATCATTATTATTGTTATTATTATTATTTTTTCTGAAGAAAAAATCATAATTTTATTCAACTTGAAACAAGGAAAAAAATTACATTATGTAGATGTTGTTAAGCATTCAAGCATATCAACATTTCAACTTATGAGCAATAATAATTAAACTGTAAAAAATTAAATAATTTTTGTCGAGGTTAAGTGTGATAAAAATCACTTAACTTCTCCTTTTTTCCTTTCTTTTTCTGAACCTTTTTCTTGACCCTATGGTTGGGCTAAACTATTACCATTGCCAATTCATTTCCACCTACTTGCAAAGGGATTTATTTGCTTAAGTTTGAGCTCTCAGATACATGGGTTCTCTTTATACCCCATGCTGCATTTTTGTTGAGTGTTTCCTCTTTCTGCTGCTTTGATGATTTGATCTCTACTAATTTAATACCCTTTTGGATATGGTTCGTAGTTCTTGACTAATCCACATAATCTCCCTCTTCTTGGTTACCATGTTGTGCATGTGCATCCATATCAGATTTTTCTCCATGGTCTCTTATTTTTATTCTTCATAAAGGTGAGGGTCAGACACCTTCGATCCCTTTGGCTTATGGGTCCACATATTTTTCTTTGTTGGGATATTTTTTTCCTATGGGCAAGTGTTCTGTAGGTGCCCTGTTTGAAAACCAAATTTGCATTTAAATGCCATGTTCTAGATAATATAAAACATAGGTCCACTAATTTTTTTTATTTTTCCTATGGATACGATCAGGTAAACCTTTACTGAGGTCTATCTCTACTAAAATTCTGGAAAATAAAAAAGATACCTATCCTGTTATGTCAAAGTCCATATTTTTGTATTCTCCTAGATTATTTCCAATATCATCTAGGACCCGATGATGCCAAAAAGGAATAGGGAGATTTGGTTATCTCATCCAAAATGGAATTGTTGTGACCACCATGCTTATGGCATCAACATATGGGAATCATGGAGTAATTATGAGTCCATATTTACCCAAAAACTAGGGCCCATAATTTGTGATGTTCTCCAGATTTGTCTTTATATCAAATTGAACTATGAAGAAACCCTTGGAACATAAGTAGATGTATAAGCTGGGTGTAAAAGAAGAAAAAATCCATTGGTTTAAATCTTCTGATATCAACCAAAATCCATTAAACTTGCATATTAATGACTTGGATGAAATATAAGCAAAAAGTGAATTTACCTCTGGGTGTTTAACTTCCATGGTTGGTGCTTGTTCCATTTTTTCAACAATGTAGGGTCTTGATGTATTTTGGATCTAATTGATAGGAATGAAATCCTTCAATTTCATTTCATTATTGAAAGAGACATATACCTTAGGGTTTATGAATCTTGAAGATCCACCCTGCAACCTTAGATTCAATATTATAGTTTAATTCCTAAATGAAAGGAGTCCTGTAGAAATTTCCCCTCGTATGACCAAAAAAGAATAATTGAAAGTATACCCAAATTGTTTTGAATGCTTTGATTTATGAAAAACTCACAGTTTTCAGCTCAAGTAGTCCTATTTCCCCCTAAAATCACACTTTTCTACCCAGAAACTACTAGCTCACCTATCTACAGGTCAGAAACTGCGATCTGAAATCTTTTTCTGAATTTTTCCTGCAACTGTTAGGGTTTTTTGAGAGCACTAGTTTGGGTTGTATGACCTCTGTTTCAACCCATATTAGGCCTGTATATGCAAAATTTGTCTCCTTGAAGTAGAACCAAGCCCCCTAGGGTTTCTGTATACTTCCATCTTTTTAGAATGGGTTAAGCTGAGTAGGTAGTCTGAGATTTGCAGTGCTTTCAGCCATTGTTTCAGGGTCTGATCTATCATTTTGTCAGATCCTTTTTGATAGGTGATTATTCCATCCAAAAAATCCTCTTGTGTTTTGTGTGGTAGTTTCCTTAGGGTCCCCTTATTTCCCCTAGGGTTTTAACATTTACCCTTATCTATTGCAGCATTTTTCCCCTTTGGTTTCTTGTTGTTTTTTGCATCATTTCTAGCAGTATAGAGTCATTAGATCCCCATCCCTTTGACATTAGGTCTCTTGGCGATTCTTGTATGTTTTAAGTCAATTTCACCCCCTTTTCATCTAGTTGTTTTAGAGCCTTCTTTGAGTTGGGATTTATGTGTGACTAACTGTTTATTTTACTGTCATTTCAGTTTTGTTTACAGTACTTCAACATTTTTATTTTACTTTACACAACCATTTGGGCTTAGTTAAAATTAACACACGGCTTGCACACACTCACACCTAAAGAGAAGAGTGATTGGTTTACACTGCCAAGCCAAGGCATAAACACCATAATTAACCAATCTTCCTCACAAATCTTTTTTTTAATCACTCTTCAATCTTTTTGTGTCATTTGTGATTTGTCATCATTATGCCCCCAAGGCATTTATCGCAGAGAATCCAAGGTCTTCACCTGCATTTTTCTCTAGGATGTCTTACTCCACCCCGTAGGGTCCGAGTTAGTCCTCCACTGAGTCCCCATATAGACGCTGATTCTGGTTCATCAGGTTCTTCCTCTGATTCCAACCCCGGTTCTCCTCACCCTTATACCGTCACCATGTTAGGTTCCAATGAAGTTGTAGGTCCTCAAGATAGTGGTGGCCCTGGCCCTAATGCTAGAGCTAATACTAGAGGAACCACTACTAGAACCATTTTGGATATTCTCTTCCTACCTTTTATGGCAGGTTTAAGCCTTCCCTATTTTATCCAGTTAATGAATGACCCCATACTACACGATGTCGGTTGGCCAACTATGCCAACTAAGATTCCTTCTGACATTCCTAAATTTGAAGGAAACATTGGAGAGGACCCTAATGATCACGTCCGCTCCTTCATATATGGTGTTTGTCTAATTCCATCACTGAAGAATCCATTCGCCTTCAGTTGTTCCAAGCTACGTTCATTGTAGAAGCTACAAAGTGGTATGTTGACTAGACTTCTGCATCTCCTTCCATTTTGGAGACTCTTGCTAAAGTGTTTCTATCATATTTCTAGTTACCCCTCTGATACGATACCAGTACTGAGTTTTTGACTGCATTTCGTCAATCTTCTACCACCCACCTTCCTGACTATGTCCAAGAATCACGTAGAAGAAGGATCCTGTGTAGAGCTCTTACATTCGACGATCGTGTCTATATGGATTGGTTTCATAGAATGCTCTCGGTCCCCATCTGTAAAGTTGTTGCATATCATTTTCCTCAATTAAGGGAAGAAGCTCTGTAGGTCGCATTAAAATATGAATTGATCTACGCCCAGTCTAGTTATGTTTATATTGTTTTACCATATCTTCCTATACCTGGTGGTGCCAACGCACTGGGGGCATCTCATGTCGCTGACGATATCATTGGATCTCTCTCACATCCATATGCTCCTCCTCACATGAGTTATGGTTACCCCGTGTTACACTGAAATTTGTCACCATGACATTTTAGTACTCCCTTAGAAGTCTACAATATCAAAGTTCCTAAAGTCAAGCCTTGAAATTAAGAGAAAAGCTCATAAAAGTCTTAAAAACTCAGGTACCACACTTTCTCTTAGTTTTTCCTGCAGTGCTGCACCTTTTGGCTATAAATCCTGCGGAGCCAAACAGACAGTTTATTCATTAAGGGTGCATAACCCTGTAAAATACTAAAAAGGCGCAAGTAAAATCTAGAAGCTCAGTTTAAGTCATTTTTGGAAGCTTCTAGAAATATTCCTGTGGTGTAAAGATTGCTCTTTTTAGGTTCATGTATCCCATCCATTAAAGAGCTAACCCCTTGATGTAAGGAGCTAATCCCTTTGAAGGAAGATTCTATCCCTTCTTGTATGGAGCTGTAACTTCTTCTCTTTCACTATAAAAGAGGTATAGGGCAGCCTCAAAGGGTTACAATTGATGAATTGAAGTTTTAGTATTGTTGGAGGTGAAGTGATGTTGAAACTTAGACCCTTTTAGCTGAGATTTCATGTGGGAAATATTACATACCTGTATGTATCTCGGTTGGAAGAGTGCAAGGCTGGACAGAGTAAAGGAAATGCCTTTTTCGGACCCCAGGAAGGCCTATATGACATCAAGGCAGACACGGTTGTAAGGCTCTTCTTTATTTAAGTTAATACAAATAAGTCCTTTTTTCTCAATAAGCTTTCAATTGATTGGTTTATTTTATGGATTCCTTGATCACCATAATAGATATGATCTATGAATATATGGTATGCAGGTGCTATTTGATGTTTGTTTGATTGTGATTTCAAATCTTCGAAGGCAACTCTTTCGGGCGACTGAAGGACTACTACTACAAACAAACGTTGGATCAAAGGTAAGATCGTTAAGCCTTTATAGCATTTAATTATGAATCGCAATATATCTAGAGAAAGATAGTTTTATTTGTCCGTTTGTTGCTAGCTGTCCGTAGGACACTTGGGAGGTCTGTCTTGACCACAAGAACGAATTATCCGTCCAACAAAATGGCGACTCCGCTGGGGATGGATTTTGAGCTTTGATTTCTTTTACTTTTGATTTATGAATTTATGTTTTCTGATTTTGATTGATTGATACTGGCTTGGGTAGTTTATCCCTGTAGAATCCCTGAGAAATGTTTGAGATTTTTTTTTTTTTTCTCTAGTTTTCTTGTGTCCGCTCTTTTCTTTTATAGACAGTGCGGGCATCTCCACACTTTTCCTGTACCCACAGTGCGAGACTGCACTGCTTGCACTGAATCCTGTAGACCCTATGAAACTTTTTGAAAAATATTAAAAGCCTCTTTTCTGGTTTAGTTTGTTAGATTCTTAGTGAATACCCAGACTTGTGTCATCTGTCAGAAAGCCTTGGTTAAGAGTTTATTTCAACATTTTTAGTTTTGAATGATTTTTTGAAATATCTGCATGTTATAATGGTTTTTGCTTTGTCTTATATCCCGCTCAAAGATTAGAAACCCTGGTATACCTTCAGATCACTAGTATTTCCTTGCTTTCTTGCTGAGTCTGACATCATAGCAGAAATTGTTTTATGAGATTTAGATCCCATTTTTCTCATTTGCAAATCTTTAAAAACTTTTGTTAGTAAGTTTGGAATTTCACTTAAAAAACGAAAATTGGATGTTTTTTCAAGTTCTTTCTGATTCAAGCAAAGAATTTCTTAGTTAGATTACAAGCTAAGTAAGACATCCTCAAATTATTTGAAGTTTTAATTCAGATTTAGTCTTTATAATTTTAGATTAATGTTTTTAGCTTTGAGTGTTTTTTCTAGAAATTGTAGTGTCTTTTGAAGAAAAACTTGGCTTGTAGTTTCGATCTCGAATAAAAGAGATTTCTTTTTGAGCATAGATCGTTTTGAGTTCTCTTTGAAATTAGATTTCTTTTCATTTATTATTGTTTGAAGGAAAGATTTTTTTTAAAAGATTGCATTTCTCAACTCTTCCTTTAGCTAGAATTCATTGAAAGAAAATGGATTGTTTCTCATAATAGATGCATTTTTAGTATGTTTTGAGTCAGGTCACTACATATCATCAGTTTCACTTTTGCACCTATTGTCCTAAGAAACAAATTTTTAAAATCAACGCTTAAATTAAAATTAATATAGTAACTTTTATATTTCTAGGGCTCTTTTCACCAATATAGCTTAGGCTAGTGTCTTGGAGTAGGGAGTAATCAGCTCTCCAAGACAATTAAAACAAACAAGTAGTTGATCTTGTGGTAGGAAAAAATCCAATAGTCGCTTGTATGCTTTAGGAAGCTCCTCTTAAAGGAGTCAAGCACGAGGTCATATCTAAACTAGTGGGATAATCAATTCTATCTCATTGGGAATGATAGAAGATATGCGTGTATTAACAATGGTAAACCTCAGATAGACCATTTTCGAGGAGCCTGGGGTCACTTTTAGGTATACCTTGGATTATGTAAAGGAGACTTCAAGGGGATTGAGCTTTGTTACTCTGCCTTGGCACGTATGTCGGACCGTAGACTGTTCCCCCAGGTATATTATTTCCTGTTGGTAACCATAGTGACCATAATCTTACGGTTTTTTCCTAAGGTGACAGTGGAGGAAAGATCCCACTCTACCCGAAGAAGATGTCGACTAGACTCACTTGGACTCTTCGGAGGGTTATCTTCACTCGAGATGGTTTAAGTGGAGAAACTTGCACCGGTCTGTTTCATTAAGCAGGTTGTTGGGGTAACTGTTCCAACCTCCATTTCTACATTAAATACTACGATGTTGGATTTCATCACCAACTAGTGTTTTTAGTGTGGGAAGTAACTGTTTGTGTGTGGTTTGATCTCCTAGATTTTTAGGCGTGTGATTCATTTGTTTGTTTCCTTAGTGACTCTAGGAGTTTTTATGGAAATTTTCATTTGATTGCGTGTGATTAATAATTTTTAATTGTGGCTGAATTACCAAGACAATCATGTAGATTTCAGGGTAAGCCCCCTGAGTATACACCAAGCCAACTTGAAGGGTTGCGAGCTCTAGTATCGCCTAGTAATAGTAGAATTAGATAAAAAGAAGCAGGAGAGTCATATATAGTTGTTCATCCTAATTATCAATTAAAAACAACAGAGCATATTCAAGAGACAATTTCAGTTTCCGAGCTTACTGATAGTATTTCTCCTTCCAGTGAATTTGCTGAAGAACCTGAAATTTCTGAACCTGACACTGAACCTACTGTTTTGGAACCATCTTCAGGATTTGTTACTCTGACTTCTAGTGATCCTGGTTCACCTAGGGTAAGACATATCATTACTGAAAATCTTCCTTCTGACCTCATTTCCATTGAATAACTTGTCGGTCCAGACGAAGAAGTAAGTCTTCCCGAAACCCAACAGACTTTGAATATTAGGGAGCGTGAATCTATATTCTACAGTCCTTTTGGAAGTGACGCTTGGTATTTATCATTGACAGATTTTTTAGAAAACCCGGGTCTTAGTTTTTCACCACCCCGAATTCCTTTTCATCCTACACCAAGAGGTTATTATCCTTCATAAATTATGTCAGGTGAGTCATCTATGTTTTCCCAATCACCGGAAACATTTTTATACGGTGGTCCTTCTGTTCCTTCGGGGTACTAGTCAATCTCTGGTACTTTCTCAGGAGCAACTCCTCAACCAACTAACAGGTGTTATCAACTGGTACAAATGGAACTGAAACTGAAACGTTGAATGCCGAGAAAATTTTTATGATGTTTGCTAATATTCCAAATCCTCAACCTCAAGGTAGTCAGTTACCACCTGGGGGGAAACCTCAAGGTAGCCAGTTACCACCTGGGGGGCAACCTCAAGGTAGTCAGTTACCGCCTGGGGGGCAACCTCATGGTAATTTTTTACCGGGACAAACTGTAGGACAATATTATTTACCTGGAGAACAACCTCAAGGACAGTACATACCTCACGGTTATCAACCTCAAGGACAGTACATACCCCAAGGTCAACCCCAGACTCAGTATATTCCTCAGGGTCCTTATCAACCCCAGATTCAGTACATGCCTCAAGGTTATAAACCTCAAGGTCAGTACCCAACTCAAGGTTTCCAACCACCTTCCGGTCAGTCATTTTTACAAGGAGCTGGAAATTTACCACTTAATTATGAACCCTACGTTCAACCAGGTTATGGTCCTTCATATGCGCAACCTTCTACGGGTCAATACCCCATAATGAACATGGTGTGGAATCCACCGCAAATTCAACAGACTATGCAACCAAATGTGCAGTTACCTAATCAACCTGGACAGCCTTTAGTTTCTGGTCCAACCTAGCAACCTGTCCAACCTACTGTTCAAATCCCTACACCTGGTTCTATTTAGAAGCCTGAGCCTAGTACACCTCAGACTCCGCCTCAGACTGCTGCAGCTACTGTAACTTCTGTTCAACCCACAACACCTATTTCTAGAGTATATGTAGCTTCGGTTTCTTCTATCCCTACATCAGTGCAAATTCCTCAAGCCTCTGTACCATAGTCAGGATCTACAATTCAGACTACAGTCCAGATGCCTATAGGACAAGTTGGTACTAGTATGATTGTCTCTAGTCAACCACAGTTTACTTATCAATCGTACCAGCGACAATATCAAATTGGTCAAGCTATGAAAAACCCAGCATATCAGTATTAGCTATACCCTGGGTATCCTTATCAAATGCCTCAACAACCCCAGTATGGTCTAGTTAATCCTAGTTACCCAGGAGGTTTCACGATTCAAAATGCACATCCAATTCCAGGGTATCCTGGATATCCTCCTCCTGGCATTGGTTTGATCACACAAGGTTATCAAGACCCTAGCCATCGGTTACCATTCATAGCAACTTTAGATTTACTGGAACTGTCGCGCCTTACGAATGATCCCATTTTTTATCTTCCATATTGGCCGCCGATGACTAACAAGTTGCCCAGTGATATTCCAAAATTTGAAGGCAAGTTAGGAGAAGACCCATCTAATCACGTTATGACTTATCACCTTTGGTGTGCATCCAATTCACTAGTCGATGATTCGATTCGATTATGTATTTTTTAGAGAAATCTCATTGGTCTAGCTGCCAAATGGTACATTGAGTTACCACATGGCTCTTTTAATAATTTTAATGCACTAGCTACTGCTTTCTTAACCCATTTTCAGTTGCCTGTCAGATACAAAAACGGCACAGAATTGCTGACTTCATTAAAACAGTCTACGTCTACGTACATATCTGATCACATTCATGACTGGAGACGTAGAAGGTATTTAGTGAAAGTCTTTGTTCCTGATCAAATTTTGGCTGAATGGTTTATTAAATCATTATTGCCCAAAATTACTGAATATGTGGCCAAAGGAGGCGTTGTTACGGAAGATCAAGTCATTGCTCAGGCTCAGTACCTTGACCTTGTGTATACTCAATCAGGTACTCTGTATGATAAAATCCCCGATTTACCAAGACCTGTTCAGTTAATTAAAACTCCTTCTATCTCTCATGTTGCTAATGGTGTAATTGGTTCTGTTAGTACTGGTAAAAGTAAGAATAAGTCTTCCAAGACTACTTCTCCTATTATCACTTTACCCGGTTCACCCAAAGGAGATCCCTCCCTAGAAACCTTCGTCGATATCCATGTTGTAGAGACATCTACGACCAAATATAAAACTGGTGGTAAGAAGAAAGGTAGGAATAAAAAGAAAAAATCTTCAAAAGAGAAAAACGATACAACTGAATCAACTGACGAAAAATGCAAACCTCGATATCCTTGTCTCATCTGTGACCAGGATCATTTTACAAAAGAGTTCCCGCATAGAGCCAAGGTATCAAAATTCGTTAAGGGTTCGCCTATACCTGCTGTCTTGAAGGATCCCTTTCCCACTCAAGATAGTAACATGGTTGGATCTTCCTCTAATACGGTTGAGGATATCTTGATGGTTGCGACATGATCACAAGATTACGGTAGTAAAAATACTGGTAAAGAAGCAGAAACATCAAATTCTGCATCGACTACATCTCCCTAAGTTTCTGATCCATTACAGATCGAGAAAAAAAATCCTGACTTAGTGATTAAACCACCTGCAAAAGGTGTACTTCGTAAATCAACTTTCAATCTACATGCGAGAGCTGCTCAGAATTACAATATTGTTGAAGATTTGGCAATTTCCCCTTCAACAATGTCGGCTTTGGAAGTATTGTAATCATGCCCAGCCCAAAGAAAAAATCTTTTGTCAGCCTTAGGAGCTGTAGATCTCCAGGATTCGAACCTCATGATCTTCTATTTAGAGAATTTTACACCTCGCCTACCCCATCAAATGGCTTTTTAGATTCCGGTAATAGTAAAAAAACAAACATATCTTTCGTACTGTTGTTGATGAAGGTGCTTCTACGTGTATTATGTCGTTAAAATGTTGGAAATCACTTGGTTCTCCGACTATTAACCAATCACCAACTATTCTCAAAGCTTTTGATGGAAGAGGTTTTCAATTATATGATATTTTACAAGACCTACCAATAGAGGTTGAAGGCAAAATGGTTAATCTAGATGTGGAAGTGGTTGATGCCCCTCTGGATTACAACCTTCTCCTGGGTCGCAATTGGTCTTACGCCATGACTGATGTTGTACCATCGATCTTTCACCTCATCTTGTTTCCTCATAAAGGAAAGATCGTTAAGATAGACCAGCTCTCATATTATTCATCCGACCCAGACTCTACTGATAGCATACAACATATCGGGAAATCGACTATCCCTTATAAGGATGTCGGAGTAGGTTTGATTAAATATTTAGCTTTACTGGGAACTTTTTCCCTGCCACCTCCCAACGTACAAACTCCTATTGCTACTATCAATATGATTACATCAAGTAATATTTCATTTGATGATCCTTGGATAATACCTTCAGAATCAGAATTGGATTCTTTCAATGGCCCAATGCCTTTGAGTCCTTTTCAGTTAGCATATCAACATGTATAGTCATTTTCTGATACTCCTTCAACCGAGTCTGATCCAGTGAATGTGATCAATCAAGAGTCATTTTCAATATCGAGCTTAGATTTGATGCCAATTCTAGATCCTGCTCAACAAGTATTCAATATTGATGAACATATTCATGAATTCTTGTCGGTAGATGAGTTACCATGGGAAGATCTTCATCATAGGTCTTCGTTTTTACCCGATCTCGATCATTTTGAGAATGATTTTTCCTCTATTTTTACCACTAATTACATCAAAGAACCTCAGAATCCTCTCTCACATTCTAATTCCGAATTAAATTTAGAAAATATTTCTACAACGGTTCCTCTTGACATTTCAGTAAAACCTGGAATTGTTGAAAACATTCACATAGTTGCTTCTTGTACGCCTAAAGAAATTCAAGCATATAAAGCCCTGTTTCAGGAATTCCACAACATTTTTGCCTGGTCATATGAAGAAATTCCAGGAATCGATCCGTTGATTTTTGTTCATGAAATTAAGACATACCTAGATGCTAAACCAGTTAAACAGAAATTATGTCAGATTCATCCGCGAAAAGCTGCCGCTATCAAAGCAGAAGTTGAAAAATTACTTCGTGCAGGTTTTATTTATCCAATCCCATTAATGGCCTGGGTATCTAATATTGTTCTGGTCAATAAAAAATAAGGAACAATAAGAGTATGTATCGATTATAGGGATATAAATCGAGCTTGTCCAAAAGAAAATTATCCAACCCCTTACATCGATCAAATTAGTGACGATTGTGCTAGAAGTGAAATGTTCTCGTTCATGGATGGATTTTCTGGCTACAATCAAATCAACATACTCCCTGTAGATCAACCTAAAACAAATTTCATTTGTCCATGGGGAACTTTTGCTTATCGTAAATTACCTTTTGGCCTTAAGAACGCTGGCGCCACTTTTCAAAGGGCCATGTCTTATGCATTTCATGACATTAAGCACATTTTATAGCCCTACCTCGATGATTTTCCTGCTCATTCTTCATGCAGAGCAGATCATATTACTAATTTACGAGCCATCTTTATATGATGTAGGCACTATAAGATTCGTTTGAATCCTCACAAATGTGTTTTTTGCGTAGAATCCAGACGATTATTGGGATTTATTGTCTCAAAGGCAGGCATTCGTGTCGACCCATCTAAGGTTGAGGCAATCATCAATTTACCTCCTCCTTCTACTCTTTGCCAGCTCCAAAGTTTGCAAGGGAAAGCAAACTTTTTACGAAGATTCATTCCTAACTACGCCGAGTTAACGAAAGGTTTCACTAGGTTGTTGAAACAGAATATTCCCTTCTTTTGGGACGAGGCCGCTGATAGATATTTTGATGCTTTGAAAAACACATTGACCCATGTACTGTTACTGCATCCTCCCAACTACAACCAAGGTTACTTTTTGTACCTCCCCGCTTCCGATTCCACGATAGGGATGGTTTTATCTCAGGAAGACGAATTCCATAGTGAACATGTGATTTACTATCTTAGTCGAAATTTTCATCCAAATGAGATCAAATATTCACATGTGGAGAAATTGGCCTTGGCAGCTGTACAAGCTATCCAACATTTTTGTCACTACATACTTTTACGCAAAACGACAGTGATCTCTGATTGTAACCCTATGATGTACATCTTGACCAAACAATTTCTAGGGGGAAAATACTCTAAATGGATTGTTATCCTGCAGCAGTTTGATTTGGAATTTGAAAAATCCAAATCCAAGAAATCATTGATATTTGCTGAACTTATGTGTGATTTCCCACGTACTGATACAGAAACTGTGGCGAAACAACCAATCGCGGATGAATCCTTGTTTCTTATTAGTACCATTGATCCTTGGTACGGAGATATTATTGTTTATCTTCAGACCCAATATTTTCGGATTGAGCTTTCATGGTCGCAACGATGAAAAATCCGTTTCCAGTCTCAAAAATATCATATTGTTGGCAACACATTATACCGTCATGGTGCAGACTCAGTTTTTCGGCGTTGTCTAACTCATGACGAAGACGAAAAGGTTTTAAATGACTATCACTCTGGAGCATGTTAGGTTCCCGTGATTTGGCTGATTGGCAAGCCAAATGACAGTGTAACATCAAACCAAGATTTGGAGCCCAAGGACCTAGCCTTCCTGGACTCAGAGAGGGCTCTCTCTATATGTGTAAGGGATATCTGTGTGTTTGTTTATTATGTTCTGATTTTAGGCTAGTTATGAAGTAAGTTTTTTGGTTTTGGTTTTTTAAGTTGTGAGGGATGAAACTGATCAAAGATATAAGATAGGTAAAAAGATGTCAGATCAACTGGGCTATGGGGTCAAAAAGGTCAAGAAAGCTATCAGACGGTGATACAAGGTTGTTGAAGGGCTGATTTGATTCAAGGAAGAAAGGATCTTTGGGCAAAATGGAGTAAATGGACATCAAGTTTGTGAACAACAAAGAGTTTCAAGCATAACTAGTTCAATAGATAACATAAACATGGTAGGGAAAACCATTAATCATGCAAAATGTAACTATAAGCTAATCAATACATAGAAATAAACATTCAAGCCATGCATAGAAGTATATGACCCTCTAACTTTGGGAAATGGCTATCAGACTTTGGGGAAAACACTTAAGAAAGACAAACAACTTAACTTACTATGCCAGAACGCCTAAACACAGTACTTCAAGTTATTGGGCACTTTGAACAACAATATTTGCATAGTTTTAGGCAAAGGGCTAGATCGAAACTAGGCCTCCTTGGTTCAAACAAAATGATAATCTAATCAGTCAAAGAGAAATTTCATGGATGGAACTAGAGCTAGCCATAGGTAAGCAGGGCGTACCGTAAGTCCTTCTTAGCATGTATAAAACCATGAATGAAACAAGCAACAATATCCTAAATATTTAAAGAGCAGTCAAGAATTCTTTAATGTTATTTAGGAAGAAGAAAACAAAGAAGCTATGAAGAAACAAGAAATTTGAGGTGCCTCCATGGGCATGTCTCAAATTTGTTCTCTACTGATCTATAGCAAGCAAGAAACATGTATTCATGAATGAAAACTAGAAGACAACAACAAAGCAAGAGACACTATACCATTCTACCAAGTCATGGAATCCAACAACAATCCTTCTTCATTCATCCAAGAGCATCCAAGAGGCAATCCAAAAGCATAAGACAAGTATTTATTCCAAAGATTATATGACCATATATTGCTTCTCTTCTCAAGTTCAGCTTTGTTTTACAATGAAAGACTTTGGAATATATAGGCTCAAGTGAGGAAAACCTCATGGTTCAAATTGCTCTCCTATTGGCCTAATCAAAATATCTAAACTTGTCCTTGAGGCTTTGCAAAGCCCAAGGCACAAAATATCCCATAAAATATCTAGAAAATGCTAAAAAAGGAAAAATAATTGACTTTGCATCATTTTCCATGTGCAAAAATAGCTAAACGCACATTTGGAAAAAACAATTTTTTGAGGTTCAAAAATTACACAAAATTTCAAAATTTACATCAGCAAAAGGTCCCCTGACTTGTCGGTAACATTTGGCAGCCTTACCGATGTTGAAATGAGGCTCATGATAGCTCGTTGGAAAGCTCTGAGTGTCTACTTTTTGGAAAAACTGAAATTTTCCCAATCTAATGCCTAGAAGTCCTCCAAAAATAGGACTGTGTGTAAAAAACCAGAAAATAAACCTTGCTGATAGACAGGGCAGAATGTTGAAAAAGCGAGTGTTTTTCGCCATTTCGAGGGGGAAAATGATCTCCAAATGTCCTGAAAATCGCTGAGGGCGTGCTCATGAAATTATGGCATCCAATGATACCATCCTCCTCCTTTGATGAATCCCCAAAATGAAATGGCGAATTTCATGAGTTTTGACCAAAAACTCAAAAATGCCAAAAAAACCAAAACATGTCAAAATGCACCCAAAATCGGTGAGCATGTCCCTCAAGGCTTTTTAGAAATATTTCTAGAAGCTCGGGCCAAAATTCTAAGCCTAGAGGTGTCTTTCTCCCTTTTTCTCACCGGGCGCCCTCTTTGGGCAGTTTTGAGCCTCTCTTGGTTTTCTTCTTTGTTGTTTGGCATTCTAGCTTTGGTGAAGAAGTCATGGCCCCTTGCCTAGGAGAGGCAGCTAGCACATGCTTTAGAGAATTCCCTTCATGATATTTATGTTGCTGTTATGTCTCATAAGGCTGCCTCTTTTCCTGTACTTGCTCATCACTATCATGCTGCTCTTGCTGCTCTGTCTCATTTTCGCTGTCAATCACTGTAAGCAACCAATGATTTCAAATATAGTGCGAAAATACCCTTCTTTGGTATAATACCCCTGTTCCTTCAGAAACTGCCTTTCCCCTTGGCATGCAACTCAATAAATAAACTTCAAGAAGTAAAACACAGTCAATATAGATATACAGTCAAAGTGACTTTCCTGTGTAAGGGCACCCAGCTTTGGTGTTTGAGGCAATAGGACACCTTATCTTTTTAGAGGAAGGCAAAAAAAAAAGCCCTTTTAATTCAAAAACACTGCTCTTTTCTTTGTACATCACTCAACTAGTGGATTTAATAACATGAAAACAATCAATCAACAAGGCAATACACAGTCCAAGGTTTACTGTGTAATAGGTGACAGAGTTTATTTTGCTTTTGATTTATCATAGAGAATCCTATAGCATTCAACAATATAAGATCCCCTTCAACAAAACACTGCCCTCTTGAAACTCTACTGTCTTTTACACAAGCTTGACAGAAACACCTCCAACTGATTTACACTGCCTTTGTCACTAAGGTCTGCTCATGGTCAAAGGGCAACCATGACCTTATTCTTCATCACACCGAGGCATATTTCGAATACTGGCTAAGTAATACATGTATGATCACAATGGTTGAAAGTAGGAGCAATGTTTCACTCTTCAAATGCTAAGCTTTCCACCTTTAAAACAGGGCTTTCATCTCTCATCATTCTTTGAGGGCAGTTAAATGAGTCTCTTCTATATCAATATAACTCACAAACTTTTGATGTTTTATCAACCACAGCAAATCTCGTTTTCACACAAAATTCAAACATGTGATGCTTAACCCCCTTCCACCACTTAATAGTTTTGAAAAAATTAAGGGAGGTAGCAGAAATACCTTGAGACATAGATGATGATGCTTCTTAAGGAATTTTATTTTCTTCAGGAGTTGTTTGGAGGCATCTCGAGCATTGGATTTGTGCATGGCACTTTTGTGGAGAAGAACGCCATGAAAACATGGTTGGGTGGCTTTGTTGGGCCCTTGTGACCAGAAGCCACAGGCGCGCCGCACAGCCTTGTAGCCCTTTGTAATTTTTGCGCACAAGAGCGCCGCGCGGTTGCACAGGAGCGCCGCACGGTTTAAACACCTTTAAAACTCTGAAAACCGGTTCGAAACCTCTCTCTCTGGCCTCGTGAACTTCAAAGGGATGCTTTGCTCGGGCTTTGGTGTTTTCACAATGAATTTGTAACGGTCCTTTGTTCTTTTGAAATGCAAAAAAAATGAAACCCCTTGGTTTAGTCTTGTGTGGGTGTTTAAAGGTTTTGCCTTTTGAAACGATGCCTTGGTTTGCCTTTTGAAACCTGAAGCACTCTTGACTGTGTTTGAGAGGGGCCCACATTTTTGAACGATGTTGGCAATAGGGTTTTCTGTGCATATATGTTTGAAAGGTGATTTCTGCCACTTTTGTCCCTTTGGTGACAATCATAGAAGCTCCACTTAAATAATATATCAATGAGTTATGAAGCATTTTTCCATTTTGCAGGGAAGCAAATTTACCCTTTGAACTTTAAACTAATATTGTCTGCTATGGAATCATGCTTCAAAGGTGATAAAGCCCTATTGTGAAGATGGCTTGACTGCCATGTGTCAATTAAACTCATTTTCTGACTGTGGGTGAAAAATGCAGTAGAATTTACCCAGGCTTTTCTACTATTGTCCATTTAAAAATAGATCTCTTTAACACTTCTCCCTTCACTCAAAATGCATTGATATAGTACCTTTGACCTTTTGTAATGAACATGTCTATATTTGTTTTGAAATCCTCTTCAGAATCTGAAAGTATGCCAAAAATCTTTTTTGCACTTTATGAACCTGTATACTAGCTGCAATACCTCTTGGGGAAATGAGCTCAGATTTTCTTTGTCAGCTATGATAAGCATATTTGAATGACACCCTTTTATGAGTAGAGAGACCAGTATTCTTTAAAACATAATCATCATTATTTCTTTTTCCTATGCAATGACATCACCTCATCAACCACTTTTCAATCTTGTTTTGTTTGAGCTGCAGACTGTCCTTTGACAGAAAACTTGTTAAGAGATAAGCTTGACCCATTGGATTGCAGTGGTACCCCTGCTTTCCTTTGGTCTCTTTACATTACTTCTATGTTTCAACTATCCCTTATTATGTTTATACTTTGTCTATCAGTCAGTGAGAAAACCTAGAAATAATCACTGTTCTGGCCTACTGCTAATGAATGAAGGAGGCCCTTCACTTTGCAAAATATCTGATGCTCTTTAACCTCTGCCTTAATCAAATGTAGAAAGTTTGATGAATATGCTTGAAAAGGGTTTCTCTCATAGATGATGGCAGGCAAACAAACCTTGAAAAACACCACTGCTTTTACCTCAGTCTTCAATCATCACTTTGCTTCAGAAAACTCTGGTCACTGTCTCACTGTTGATTAAAAACAAGTCTGTTTTACAGTCAGTCGCGACTCTCCAAGTCAAACTTTGGCCATTGCCCTCTGCTTATAAATGAAGGATGCGCCTTCAAAACCCTCTGCTTATAGATGAAGGAGGTCCTTAGTTATGTCATATTAACAACCTCTTGACAGTGCTGCTTTTTCTTCTGCTATCCCTTTCAGGCTGTGAATGAGGTCGCAAGAGTTTGATGAATAACTCTTTGCCCTGTAGATGCATCTCAGGCTCGTGATCACATTGAGAAGCAACTGTCTTCTCATGTGGAGCCAAGAATTGTCTTCTAAGATACTGATATGTTTCTATACTTGAAAAATCCATCAAACACTGTAAAAACACCTAAAATCAGCTTGACTGATGGTCTATGTATTGCTGAGACTTAAGGGTGCATTAGTGGCGCGACCTAGGGCTGTGACCAACTTTATTAGCAGAGTAGGAGTTCTGTTATCACTGGTTTGTAGCAGATGGGAGTTTTTGGGCTCTTGGATAGTTTGCGAAGGGTGAAATGTCTTAAGGCGCCACTTCCTAACTTAGGGGAGACTTGTTTGAATAGATTTGGATTGTCTCTTTAGAGCCGATGGGCAGACTAGTATGGCTGAGGTTAGGTAGGATTTGATAATGAGGTTTCATCTCGTCATGGGCAGACTGAAAATTAGGAGGGCAAAAAAGTTTTATGGGTGTTTTCCTAGCTGGAAAATATGACAATTTTTTTGGATCAACTGCTAGAAAACTTGGCTGTGAGAACTAGTCATCACTAACAAGTGAAAAATACTGATGACTAATAGTGGCTCCATTTGGGGAGGGCAGCTCCTTTTCAGGAGGTGTCCAGAATTTCAGATCTCTAGCTTATGAAGACCAGTGCCTTACCCATTGGCGCAAAATTTCATTCTTCCTTGATGCTATTTCTGAAAAGTGACAGCATGATTAGCATCAATGATATTTCTACCTACCCCACTACCTTTCCTAACATTTTTTCTTCTTTTTGGCGCATTTGAACTAGCAGCCTTTTGACAATGCATATTTTTTCTTTTTGCAAAATGAACCTATCTAATTCTACACTTATATCTGCTAGGAGTTCAAATTAAACTGATGAACTCCTTCATTACTCTACCTATGCTAGATCAACTGTCAAGATTAAGCTGTTTGATAGGATTTTGTTCTCTAATCTAAAACACGAAATTTAAAAGATGATCAAATCAGGATTAGACAGTCTGATTTGTCATGTATTTGTGGCATAAAAGATAAGTTGCAAACAAATATTATTCTACATGAAATGGAAACTAGGAAAAACAGGGCTAAGATGCATAATTTGTTTTTCATCCCCGCTTCCCTCTTTGGTTCTGTTTTGGGCGTGTGGAACCAATATCTTTTCCTAATCTACTCTCTTTGATAAGTCAATCTTACACAATTTTGACCATCTTTTTCACTCACTAACTTATCATCAATTAAATTTAAACATGTTCAGCTATGATTAGGCTAGATAGCTGAACAAGACATTTGAGTACTAGTAGCGGCATTTAGACTTGCGCGCTTTCTGAATGACTATTTTTGGGTATGGGGCTGTACCATTGCTGTTTTAGAAACTGCCCTCTTTTTATACTTTTTACTGTTTTTGTATTTTCTACTTTTTCACTTTTTCTTCAAACAAACTACAACTGGAAAGGTGCTCACAAGGCTGAGCTTATTTTCCAATGTTGTCTATCTATCCTACTCTAATCTATACACAATAGACATTTTTTTGGTGAACTCTGTTTTCCAATGCAACCAGTCAAGTAGATGATTACATGGGTGATTTTGGTTTAGTTCTTTCATGATGCCGAAGTAATGAAAATACCACTCCCATTTGGCTTGTTTTCAGACAGTAGTGCTTAAATTTTTTCTCATTCTTGGTAGCAACTTGTTTATGATAGAACCCACTACTCTTTCAGACTTCTCAAGGAAAACAACAAATGGATCTTGGAATAATACCTGATCTAGAGGATTTGAGATATAGGCGTCATTCATGACTACTCTTTCTTCCACTTGGATATATCTAGGACTCTCCTGGTAAAGCAACTCTTCCCCTTGCTTATGATCACTTGAACTGTTAGACTCATCATATATTGCAGTGTAGCTTTCTTTCCAAGCTGATGTGTTCTGATTAAGTGGACTGAAAACTGTGTGAAGGTAATCAGGTTGATGGGCAGGGATACACTTTGACAGTAAATTATCTTAAAAGGATAGTGTGACAGCTCCCATGTGTTTATCAACCTCTATTTCATCATCTGCAATTTGTAACTCAATGGAACTGGGTGGCTGCAAATTTGGAGTTAAGGAAGATTCTATGTCCAAAATTATTTCCTCAACCATTTCAGGCAAAGGATTCTCATTTATAATATGCTCAATAATTTCACCATCTTCCTCAACCTCATCATCAAAGCTGAAAAACTGTTGATTTCCAATTATGTGAATGTTATCTCTGATGGACTGAAGTGAAGTAGAGAAAAGAGTCTGAGACTCTTCACTTACTTCTGAACTTTCAAGGCTCTCCTCATCAGTGTCATAGATGACCTGTAATGGCTGCTCACTTTTCTCAAGTTTATGAAACTGAGCTTCCTCCTGACAATCAAAAACTGAGTCTTCTGCAAAGTTAGTTTCTGTTTGGAAATCATAATCATCAACATATTGATCAAACATTGGAGAATCATTAACATAAGTAATGTCACCAGCCATGTACATTGGACACTCAGATTGCTTTTCTTCAACTTGATTTACAAATCTATTTTCTGACTTATGATATGCAGGATTAATAGGAAAAAGATCAGAGAATTTTTGGTTAAATGAAGTTTCAGAGGCTGTCTGCATGTTTATAATTTGATCTATTTCCTGTTCAGTTAAAGGAGAAAGTATTTTCTATTTTCTTTGGATGGGGCAGCAATTTCTTTCCATTTTTTGTGAAAGTTGATCTTGTGGCTGAATGTCCTCTTGTATTTTACAAGGAAGGGCAGATGGATTGTTATTTGTTTCAACCTTTTCAAAGAGCTCTTGTGGCTCCTCTCTTATTTTTTGATGGATTTCATCTAGGATCAACTCTTCTTGGTCATCTTGGTGGTTAGCTTGGGTAAGAAAATTATGGACCTCCTCTAAAAAATCCTCAGGATGCCAATTTCCTAAGTTTTCTTCAATTCTTACAAGGTGTTGTATGAGGTTTTCAAAGTGATCACAACAATTTTCAGCCAATGATAGAGATGGACAATGCCCTATATAGCGTTTACAAAATACTTTGTGGAGATCCTTCAAAGAAAACAAGGTGCGAGGTTCTAGGTTTTCATACCATTCTCTTGCCTCTTCTTCTAATGTACCCATGAACATTTTCATGAGGCAGTCCTCATGCCATTCAACCTTTAACTTCCATACATGTATATGAAAATTGATGAGGTGTAAAAATGGGTCGTCAATATTTTCATTTCGAAAGAGAGGTAGGTTTTTAGTCCAATCTACATCTATAGGCATTTTGTGTGGAAATCCAGGGATATGTTCTCTGCTCATCAGAGCATATCTCCTTTGTGTCCTCAGGTGGAGGATTTGAACTATGCTGTCCTCCATCAGCATGATTGGGATTTCTTAATGCATTCTTAGGAGACTTTATAAGGACTAGTGGGGAAATAGGCCTACTGGAGGCTAGTGGAATCGCCAGGTGGAACTTGGTTGTTTTTGAAGAGATGTAGCTATGGTCCACCACCAGTAACTAGGGAAAAGCCAATCTGGGAATATTTTGGGGTTTTTTTTCTGAGTTTTATGTGCAGTCTATGGTTTATTAAAAGTATTCTAAACCTGTTTCATCACTTTGCTAAGGTGGCGAGAACAAAAAGAGTTTACTCTAAATGATCTATGGATTGCTGCTTGTTTATCTAAAGGACTAAAAAGTCTATAAGAGTTTGCTAGACTGTCATGTACTTAGTGTCCCACCATCTCCTGCTATGTTAGTGAGTGATGGGATAGGTTGATCGGATGGTAACTTAGAGTTCAGTAAAATAGTAAGGCCTACTGGAGGCTAGTGGAGTCGCCAGGTGGATTTTTAGTTGTTTTGAGGTATATGTGTATGGTCCACCACCAATACTGTCAAAAACCAATCTAAGGGAGTGTTTTGGGGTTTTTTGAGTTTTATGTAGTCCCGAGGTTTGGAAGGGCTTCCTATAACTAACTCATCATTTTGCTAAGATGGTGAAGGAGCTATTTTCTACTCTTCGGACAACACTTAAGTTTTCTAAGTTTGAATGAGATGTCGAGAGTTACTAAGGAGTACTTAGATTGTCACTAGCTCAGAAGGTCCCACCGTGATCGCCATTATGTTAGTGAGCGGTGGGATAAGTCAATCAGATAGTATTCTTAAAGGTATCTAAAGATTAGGGAAACTAAGTTTGTTTATTACTCAGAGTCCCACCGTGATCGCCATTATGTTAGGGTGGTGATGAGGTGGCTCAATTGGATAGTAGCCTAGAGTTTAGTGAAGTAGTAAGGCCTACTGGAGGCTAGTGGAGTCACCAGGTGGATTTTTAGTTGTTTTGAGGTATATGCGTATGGTCCATCACCAGTACTGACAAAAACCAATCTAAAGGAGTTTTTTGTGGTTTTTTCTGAGTTTTATGTGCAGCCTAGGATGTAAGAGTGTTATAAACCTGATTCATCACTTTGCTAAGATGGTGAAACAAAGAGTTTACTCTGAATGATTCTAAAGACTGATGGTCTAAGTTTAGTTTTGAAGGACTAAAGAGTCTATAAGAGTTTGCTAGACTGTCATGTACTCAGTAAGTCCCATTGTGATTGCCATTATGTTAGTGAGCGGTGGGATAAGTCAATCATATAGTATTCTTAAGGATGCTGGAATGTTTAGGGAATCTAAGTTTGTTTAATACTCAGAGTCCCACCGTGATCGCCATTATGTTAGGTTCCCGTGATTTGGCTGATTGGCAAGCCAAATGACAGTGTAACATCAAACCAAGATTTGGAGCCCAAGGACCTAGCCTTCCTGGACTCAGAGAGGGCTCTCTCTATATGTGTAAGGGATATCTGTGTGTTTGCTTATCGTGTTCTGATTTTAGGCTAGTTATGAAGTAAGTTTTTGATTTTTTGTTTTTTAAGTTGTGAGGGATGAAACTGATCAAAGATATAAAATAGATAACAAGATGTTAGATTAACTGGGCTATGGGGTCAAAAGGTCAAGAAAGCTATTAGATGACGATACAAGGCTGTTTGAAGGGCCGATTTGATTCAAGGTAGAAAGGATCTTTGGGCAAAATGGAGTAAATGGACATCAAGTTTGTGAACAACAAAGAGTTTCAAGCATAACTAGTTCAATATATAACATAAACATGGTAGGGCAAACCATTAATCATGCAAAATGTAACTATAAGCTAATCAATACATAGAAATAAACATTCAAGCCATGCATAGAAGTATATGACCCTCTAACTTTGGGAAATGGCTATTAGACTTTAGGGAAAACACTTAAGAAAGACAAACAACTTAGCTTACTATGCCGGAACGCCTAAACACAATACTTCAAGTTATTGGGCACTTTGAACAACAAGATTTGCGTAGTTTTAGGCAAAGGGCTAGATCGAAACTAGGCCTCCTTGGTTCAAACAAAATGATAATCTAATCAGTCAAAGAGAAATTTCATGGATGGAACTATAGCTAGCCATAGGTAAGCAGGGCGTACCATAAGTCATACTTAGCATGTATAAAACCATGAATGAAACAAGAAACAATATCCTAAATATTAAAGAGCAGTCAAGAATTCTTTAATGTTACTTAGGAAGAAGAAAACAAAGAAGCTATGAAGAAACAGGAAATTTGAGGTGCCTCCATGGGCATGTCTCAAATTTTTCGCTACTGATTTATAGCAAGCAAGAAACATGTATTCATGAATGAAAACTAGAAGACAACAACAAAGTAAGAGACACTATACCATTCTACCAAGTCATGGAATCCAACAACAATCCTTCTTCATTCATCCAAGAGCATCCAAGAGGCAATCCAAAAGCATAAGACAACTATTTCTTCCAAAGCTTATATGACCATATATTGCTTCTCTTCTCAAGTTCAGCCTTGTTTTACAATGAAAGCGTTTGGAATATATAGGCTCAAGTGAGGAAAACCTCATGGTTCAACTTGCTCTTTTATTGGCCTAATCAAAATATCTAAACTTGTCCTTGAGGCTTTGCAAAGCCCAAGGCACAAAATATCCCATAAAATATCTAGAAAATGCTAAAAAAGGAAAAATAATTGACTTTGCATCATTTTCCATGTGCAAAAATAGCTAAACGCACATTTGGAAAAAGCAATTTTTTGAGGTTCAAAAATTACAAAAATATTCAAAATTTACATCAGCAAAAGGTCCCTTGACTTGTCGGCAACATTTGGCAGCCTTCCCGATGTCGAAACGAGGCTCATGATAGCTCGCTGGAAAGATCTGAGTGTCTAATTTCTGGAACAACTGAAATTTTCCCAATCTAATGCCTAGAAATCCTCCAAAAATAGGAATGTGTGTAAAAAACCAGAAAATAAACCTTGCTGATAGACGGGGCAGAATGTTGAAAAAGCGAGTGTTTTTCGCCATTTCGAGGGGGAAAATGATCTCCAAATGTCCTGAAAATCGCTGAGGGTGTGCTCATGAAATTATGGCATCCAATGATACCATCCTCCTCCTTTGACGAATCCCCAAAATGAAATGGCGAATTTCATGAGTTTTGACCAAAAACTCAAAAATGCCAAAAAAACCAAAACATGTCAAAATGCGCCCAAAATCGGTGAGCATGTCCCTCAAGGCTTTTTAGAAACATTTCTAGAAGCTCGGGCCAAAATTCTAAGCCTAGAGGTGTCTTTCTCCCTTTTTCTCACCGGGCGCCCTCTTTGGGCAGTTTTGAGCCTCTCTTGGTTTTCTTCTTTGTTGTTTGGAATTCTAGCTTTGGTGAAGAATTCATGGCCCCTTGCCTAGGAGAGGCAGCTAGCACATGCTTTAGAGAATGCCCTTCATGATCTTTATGTTGCTGTTATGTCTCATAAGGCTGCCTCTTTTCCTGTACTTTCTCATCACTGTCATGCTGCTCCTGTTGCTCTGTCTCATTTTCCCTGTCAATCACTGTAAGCAACCAATGATTTCAAATATAGTGCGAAAATACCCTTCTTTGGTATAATACCCCTGTTCCTTCAGAAAATGCCTTTCCCCTTGGCATGCAACTCAATAAATAAACTTCAAGAAGTAAAACACAGTCAATATAGATATACAGTCAAAGTGACTTTCCTGTGTAAGGGCACCCAACTTTGGTGTTTGAGGCAATAGGACACCTTATATTTTTAGAGGAAGGAAAAAACAAAAGCCCTTTTAATTCAAAAACACTGCTCTTTTCTTTGTACATCACTCAACTACTGGATTTAATAACATGAAAACAGTCAATCAACAAGGCAATACACAGTCCAAGGTTTACTGTGTAATAGGTGACAGAGTTTATTTTGCTTTTGATTTGTCATAGAGAATCCTATAGCATTCAACAATATAAGATCCCCTTCAACAAAACACTGCCCTCTTCAAACTCTACTGTCTTTTACACAAGCTTGACAGAAACACCTCCAACTGATTTACACTGCCTTTGTCACTAAGGTCTGCTCATGGTCAAAGGGCAACCATGACCTTATTCTTCATCACACAGAGGCATATTTCGAATACTAGCTAAGTAATACATGTATGATCACAATGGTTGAAAGTAGGAGCAATGTTTCACTCTTTAAATGCTAAGCTTTCCACCTTTAAAACAGGGCTTTCATCTCTCATCATTCTTTGAGGGCAGTTAAATGAGTCTCTTCTATATCAATATAACTCACAAACTTTTGATGTTTTATCAACCACAACAAATCTCGTTTTCACACAAAATTCAAACCTGTGATTTTTGACTGTGATGCTTAATCCCCTTCCACCACTTAATAGTTTTGAAAAAATCAAGGGAGGTAGCAGAAATACCTTGAGACATAGATGATGATGCTTCTGAAGGCGTTTGATTTTCTTCAAGAGTTGTTTGGAGGCATCTCGAGCATTGGATTTGTGCGCGGCACTTTTGTGGAGAAGAACGCCGTGCAAAACATGGTTAGGTGGCTTTGTCGGGCCCTTGTGACCAGAAGCCACAGGCGCGCCGCGTGCTGCGCAGCCTTGTAGCCCTTTGTAATTTCTGTGCACAGGAGCGCCGTGCGGTTGCACAGGAGCGCCGCGCGGTTTAAACACCTTTAAAACTCTGAAAACCGGTTCGAAACCTCTCTCTCTGGCCTTGTGAACTTCAAAGGGATGCTTTGCTCGGGCTTTGGTGTTTGCACAATGAATTTGCAATGGTCCTTTGTTCTTTTGAAATGCAAACAAAATGAAACCCCTTGGTTTAGTCTTGTGAGGGTGTTTAAAGGTTTTGCCTTTTGAAACGATGCCTTGGTTTGCCTTTTGAAACCCGAAGCACTCTTGACTTTGTTTGAGAGGGGCCCACCTTTTTGAACGATGTTGGCAACAGGGTTTTCTGTGCATATGTGTTTGAAAGGTGATTTCTGCCACTTTTGTCCCTTTGGTGACAATCATAGAAGCTCCACTTAAATAATATATCAATGAGTTATGAAGCATTTTGCCATTTTGCAGGGAAGCAGATTTACCCTTTGAACTTTAAACAAATATTGTCTGCTATGGATGTTTCAAAGGTGATAAAGCCCTATTGTGAAGATGGCTTGACTGCCAGGTGTCAATTAAACTCATTTTCTGACTGTGGGTGAAAAATGCAGTTGCATTTACCCAGGCTTTTCTACAATTTCCCCTTTAAAAAGATATATCTTTAGCACTTCTCCCTTCACTCAAACTGCATTGATATAGTACCTTTGACCTTTTGTAATGAACATGCCTATATCTGTTTTGAAATCCTCTTCAGAATCTGAAAGTATGCCAAAAATCTTTTTTGCACTTTATGAACCTGTATACTAGCTGCAATACCTCTTGGGGAAATGAGCTCAGATTTTCTTTGTCAGCTATGATAAGCATATTTGAAAGACACCCTTTTATGAGTAGAGAGACCAGTATTCTTTAAAACATAATCATCATTAGTTATTTTGCCTGTGCAATGGCATCACCTCATCAACCACTTTTCAATCTTGTTTTTTTTGAGCTGCAGACTGTCCTTTGACAGAAAACTTGTTAAGAGATAAGCTTGAACCATTGGATTGCAGTGGCACCCCTGCTTTCCTTTGGTCTCTTTACATTACTTCTCTGTTTCAACTATCCCTTATTATGTTTATACTTTGTCTATCAGTCAGTGAGAAAACCTAGAAATAATCACTGTTCTGGCCTACTGCTAATGAATGAAGGAGGCCCTTCACTTGGAAAAATATCTTATGCTCTTTAACCTCTGCCTTAATCAAATGTAGAAATTTTGATGAATATGCTTGACAAGGGTTTCTCTCATAGATGATGGCAGGCAAACAAACCTTGAAAAACACCACTGCTTTTACCTCAGTCTTCAATCATCACTTTGCTTCAGAAAACTCTGGTCACTGTCTCACTGTTCATTAAAAACAAGTCTGTCTTACAGTCAGTCACGACTCTCCAAGTGAAAATTTGGTCATCGCCCTCTGCTGATAAATGAATGAGGCACCTTCAAAACCCTCTTCTTATAGATGAAGGAGGTCCTTAGTTATGTCATATTAACAACCTCTTGACAGTGTTGCTTTTTCTTCTGCTGTCCCTTTCAGGCTGTGAATGAGGTCGCAAGAGTTTGATGAATAACTCTTTGCCTTGTAGATGCATCTCAGGCTCGTGATCAAATTGAGAAGCAGCTGTCTTCTCATGTTGAGCCAAGAATTGTCTTCTGAGATACTGATATGTTTATGTACTTGAAAAATCCATCAAACACTGTAAAAACACCTAAAATCAGCTTGACTGATGGTCTATGTATTGCTGAGACTTAAGGGTGCATTAGTGGCGTGACCTAGGGCTGTGACCAACTTTATTAGCGGAGTAGGAGGTCTGTTATGACTATTTTGTAGCAGATGGGAGTTTTTGGGCTCTTGGATAGTTTGCCAAGGGTGAAATGTCTTAAAGCGCCACTTCCTAACTTAGGGGAGACTTGTTTGAATAGATTTGGATTGTCTCTTTAGAGCCAATGGGCAGACTAGTATGGCTGAGGTAAGGTAGGCTTTGATAATGAGGTTTCATCTTGTCATGGGCGGACTGAAAATTAGGAGGGCAAAAAAGTTTTATGGGTGTTTTCCCAGCTGGCAAATATGACAAATTTTTTGGATCAGCTGCTAGAAAACTTGGCTGTGAGAACTAGTCATCACTAACAAGTGAAAAATACTGATGACTAACAGAGCATGTGGCGGTCATATGTCTGGGTACGCCACAGCCCAAAAGATATCGCACACAGGTTATTTATGGCCGTCCTTATTTAAATATTGTATTTACGCAGTCCTAAAATGTCATAATTATCAAATCTTTGATCGAAAAATGTGTGTATCACCTGCTCCTCTTCACCCTATAATTGTTGTTGGTCCTTTTTCAAAATAGGGCATTGATTTCATTACATGTAACCCTCACTCGGTCGGAGGGCATGGGTATATTATTCTAGCAGTAGATTATTTTACCAAATGGGCCAAGGCCATGCCTACATTTGTGGTAGATGGAAAAATTGCAGCTACTTTCGTATTCATTCATGTGATTGCTCGTTTCGATGTACCGCAAGTGATAATTACTGATCACGGGAGCCATTTCGAAATATCATGATGACCGAGTTAACGGACCAACTTGGCCTGTGCCATGACAGTTCTACACCATATTATCCACAGGCCAATGGTTTAGTTGAAGTGATTAATAAAGTTTTACTCACCATGATCAAATGAATCATTGGCATTCATAAGTTGAATTGGCATACCATGCTCTTTTCAGCACTTTGGGCATATCGAACCTCAGCAAAAACATCGATAGGTTTTACCCCTTTTCAACTAGTTTATGGTTTAGAAGTAGTATTACCCATTGAATGAAAGATACTGTCCCTCCAACTAGCCATAGAGTTACTACCAGACACTTCTGAAGAGGAGAAATTTTTTTTATACTTGGCTCAATTAGATGAGAATCGGCGCACCGCTACATTAGCTACCGAGACTCATGTGAAAAGAATGAAAGCTCAGTATGATAGAAGTGTTACCCCTGGTAATTGTTTAGAAGGAGACCTAGTTTTGATTTATGATCAAGCCAACGATAAACTAGGGGCTGGGAAATTTGAACCCATGTGGCATGGTCCTTATATTGTCAAGCGACAGCTTGCAAAAGGGGCCTATGAATTGATTGATTTTGATGGGGTCTCTTTAGGTAAACCCAGAAATGGAATTTATCTAAAGAGATATTATGCTTGATTTTGTGTGGAGATATTCTCTGTATATTAGTTACTTTTTAGCTGGTGTGCTATAGATTAGAAACATGTGCCTAGCTTAAGTGTGCTCTTACTATTATTCTCGCTTATCTGGATACTTTTTATATCGCAGATGTCGACGTCCTTTCAAACGTATATTGGTTTTGCTGATGGCACTTGTCATAGTACACATAACATTTCTTCCGCAGCTTGGGTTATTTATTCACCCACTGACGAGTTAGTATCGATGCATGGGGTAAGCCTCGGTCAAACAATGAACAATATTACTAAATATAGTGCAGTTATTGAATTATTATCGGAATCCATTTCATTTGGAATTCGGAGTTTGATCGTTAGGTTAGATTCTGAACTCATTGTATTACAGTTAAACTGAGTATATGCCATTAGAAATCCAGTATTATTAAGATTATTTTTAAGGGTGTAGGTTTTAACCTTGAACATAAATGATCTACACACGAATCTTATTACAGAAAATAACAATAGCGAGAGCATAAAACATAAAACAGGTAAACACAGAGATTTTCCCCTGGTTCCCAAATCGGGACGACCAACTTGATTTTTTATTATATTCCTTTTAGTGTTACAACACATATATATACATGTCGAAGCATAAATGAACCCTAATCCATTAACCCTAGATTAGAACATAATCGTAGTTCCCTTGACCGGATCTACAAAATACCAGGGGCCGAAAACCATCGTACCCCAAAACCATGTGCAAAACCATGCACAAAACCATGGGCATGGACTACCTGCTGGAAATTAAGGACCAAAAATTTTTGCCGGGGTGCTGCCTCTTACCCCCTGTGCGTGCCTAGTCGTGGAAAGAATATAATACATACCCAACATTCTCCCACTTGTTGTTTTCTTTCCGCAGGGGGCCACAGGAGAGCTTAGTCATTGGCCCAGTTCTTCAACACCCATTGTTTCTATACACCAAGAGAACTTCTGAGTGCTCACATACTTCATCAATGCATCTGCAACATTTTGCAAAGTGTCCACCTTTACCAGCAACACCCTTTTAGCCTTAACCATATCTCTAACAAAGAGATATTGAACATCAATGTGCTTTGTCTTTGAATGGTAAGCAGGGTTCTTAGCCAAGAAAATTTCACTTTTGCTATCACAGTCTATCCTTATAGCTTGTTGTACCAACCCCATAATTGAACACAATCTCTGCAACCAAACTGCTTCCTTGCTTACATGAGTGGCTGCTATGTATTCTACCTCTGTAGTTGAAAGAGCCACTGCAGACTGTCTTTTACTCATCCAACTGACTGCGCCTCCAAATAGGCTAAACACATACCCACTTATAGATCTTCTTTGGTCCAGATCCCTAGCACAGTCTACATCAACAAAACCATGAATGTCCAACATTATTTCCAATCCTGGTCTTCCCTGGTAGCACAAGCCATAATCACTAGTGCCATGTAAATATCTGAAAACCTGCTTCACTGCTGTCCAATGCTCCTTCCCTGGGTTTGACAGAAACCTGGTCAATACTCCCACTTCATGTGAAATGTCTGGTCTAGTATAGAACATTGCATACATTAGGCTACCCACTACACTTGCATATGGAACACGGGACATATCCTCCTATTCTTCTTGTGTCTTGGGACACTGTTCAGCAGATAGATTTACACCTACAGGAATAGGAACATTCACCGGTTTACTATCCTGCATATTGAACCTCTGCAATATAGTCTCGACATACTTCCTCTGGTTTAACCAGAGCTTCCTCTTTGCCCGATCTCTCTTAATTTCCATGCCCAAAATATAGTTTGCAGCACCCAAATCCTTCATGTCGAATTTGGAGAAAAGTTGGGTCTTCAAATCTTGGATAATTTCTTTGTCATTTCCAATCAACAACATATCATCCACATACAAGACCAAATAAATAACACGGTCACCAATTAATTTAAAATAAACACGGTGATCCTCCTTGCTTCTGGTGAAGCCAAGTCCCCGTATATAGGTATCAAATTTCTGATACCACATCCTTGGTGACTGTTTTAACCCATACAGAGACTTCTTCAACCTGCATACCAGTTCTTTCTTACCCTTCACCATAGAGCCTTCGGGTTGCTTCATGTAGATCTCCTCTTCTAGATCCCCGTGAAGAAATGTTGTCTTCACATCCATCTGTTCTATCTCAAAATCAAATGTAGCAGCAACAGATAAAAGTAATCTAATAGAAGTAACTTTGGCAACAGGAGAAAAAATATCACCAAAATCAATTCCCGGCACCTGGGAATAACCTTTTGCTACCAACCGAGCTTTGTATTTATCCACCTTGCCTTCTACATTCATCTTCTTCTTAAACACCCATTTGCTCTCGATGAGCTTCCTTCCAGCCGGTAACTCCACCAGATCCCATGCCTCATTTTTGTGCAAGGATGCCATTTCATCAATCATGGCCTCCTTCCAGAGTTTTCCATCCTTTGAATCTACTGCCTCCCTGAAAGTTCTGGGATCATCATCAGTAGTTAAGGAAAAATTTGAACAGAAAGAAGATGGACTATACCTTTCTGGTTGTCTTCTTTCCCGAGCTGATCTTCTCACAGCTGGAGTTTGTGGCTCTTCCCCTTCTGAGTCTTCTTCTGTGGTAGAGTTTGATTCATTCTCCTTTAGCTCAAACTCTATCTTCTCAGTTTCCTTTGGCATGACTTCATGTTTAACAACATCTTAGTCACCTCTCTAAACACCACATCTCGGCTGTACACAACCTTCCTTGTTTCTAGGTTCCAAAGCTTGTAACCCTTTAAACCATCCTTATACCCAATAAAGATGCACCTTTTAGATTTATTATCCAACTTGGTCCTTTTTTCCTTTGGAACATGTACATATGCATCACATCCAAATACCCTTAGATGTGAAAGAGAGGGTTTCTTACTAGTCCATACCTCATGTGGAGTCTTATCCTCCAACACTGATGAAGGTGATCTGTTAACTAAGTAACATGCAGTCTCCACTGCCTCTGCCCAGAATTATTTTCCTAACCCAGTACCACTGAGCATGCTTCTTGAATTTTCCATCAATGTTCTATTCATTCTTTCTAAAACTCCATTTTGCTGAGGTGAGTATGGAGTAGTCTTCTGTCGTACTATACCACACTTCTTACAGAACTCTTCAAATTCCTTCTTGTAGAACTCCCCACCATTATCTGTCCTCAGCGCCTTTATCTTCTTCTCTGTATGGTTTTCCACCAGAGCCTTAAATTCTTTAAATCTATCAAAGACTTCAGATTTATTCCTCAAGAAATATATCCATGCATTCCTTGAGAAGTCATACATGAATGAAACATAGTACATAGAATTTCCCAGTGAAGGAATTGACACAGTTCCAAACACATCACTGTGCACAAGTTCTAATATCTTGTTCGCCCTCTTAGCACCAGAAGGAAAACTCACCCGATTCTGCTTCCCATATACACAATGTTCACAGAAATAAAAATCCAGAGAGCAATTAGACATACCTTCTACCATACCATTTCTATGCAGTATCCTAAGGTCCTTCTCTCCAATATGTCCAAGCCTTTGATGCCATAGCATGGTCTTTTCTCCAGAGACAGCTAGGCTTTCCGCTCCACTTTCAGGAACCATAGAACTGTTACACCCATCAATAACAGTGCTACCTTGCAGCTTGTACATATTTCCAGTCCGAACTCCCTGCATTAATACCAGTGCTCCCCGAACCATCTTGCAGGCATCTTTCTTGAACACTGTTTTTACACCTGCACCATCCATCTTGCTTACATAAATCAAATTTCTAGCCAATGCAGGAATATGCAGAACACTAGGAAGTGTTCTAATCCTTCCACCTTGCAGCTTCAGCTTTACCTTTCCACGTCCGATGATTTTGGCCTTCCTATCATCCCCTAGGAAGACATCACCACCATCATATTTCTCATACTCGCAGAACCACTCCCAATGGGGAGTGAAGTGAAAGGATGCATCTGAGTCAATCAACCATGACTCATGATCTACATGTGTATTTTAAGAAGAAGCCAAATACACATCCCCACCTTCATCCGAGGTGGTTTTTTCCTCTGCAGAAGGAGCATCATCAAATCCATTTCCTTTCTTAGGAGTCCCGGGCACCCATTCCTGAAGCCAAGAGGAATACTCGAAATAGGGGAGGCTTCTATTAACCCTTTACCCCCCTTACCTTTGTACCACACAACCCACCTTCAGAACTTAGACCTGGTCCCCTATATCACGAACTTCATTAATCGCTTAGTGGGGACAGCTATTTACCCTTCCTTCTCGTATCAGGACCAATAAAACTACCTTTCCTATAAGAATACCCAACACATATCACCACGTGTACCTCCTTCTTTTCTTATACGCCTTATTAGTTTAGTTATTAGCTTTTAGATACGTATTTTTTGAAATCACACTTGCTTACAGATCTTCTTGGTCCCACGTATGAACTTCTGAGTACCACGTATCATCTTCTGGTACCACGTATTACCTATTGTCCTAGCTGAGCATTGCCCAGGAATACGATTCAGGATTACTACTGCTGTCAGACAAAAAGCCTTTCTATTTTAGGACTTGCTATCCACCTGAATAGTTACCCACCTCTAGACCTAGCATGTTTTCTCTATACCACCTTTCTAGAATTGCTTCATGGCTACTGCACTAGACCTTCTCACATTTTCACTCCCTTTTGTAGTGCCCTTCCTTTCTGCATTTCCAGCATACCTTTACAAAATTTCCAGTTGATTTAGATTTCCCTCTAGATTTTGATCTCCCACTCGAAACCTTATTCTTGTTTATGTTTTGGGACCTTCCTTGTACAGATAAGGCATCTCCATTCTGGCCCTCCATATTTCTCCATCTCATTTCCTCCGACAACAAGGCTGAGACAATGTCATCAAAATTCAAGGTAGTTGTATTGCTACCTATTGCAATAACCAGACTGTCCCATGAATTTGGTAGAGAACACAACAAGCTGATGCACTTATCTTCATCTGAGATTTTAATATCAACAGATGACAGCTGACTTACCACAGTATTGAAGGCGTTCAGATGCTCTGTCATCGAGTCTCCATCCTTCATCCTCAGGTTATACAGCTTTTTCCGCAGGAACAACTTATTCACCAGAGACTTAGATTGGTACAAAGTCCCAAGTTTTTCCCACAAATTCTTTGCTGTAGCTTCCCCAGATACATTCAACAATACTGAATCTGAGACACACAACTGTATTGTGCTCTTAGCCTTCCGATCCAGTTTCTTTCGGTCTTCATCTGAGATTGCTGTTGGTTTATTACCTGGATCTATCGTGATCCACTGATCTTTATCCACCAGCAGATCCTCCATATTGAGCTTATATAACTCAAAACTCTGACCATTAAATTTCTCGATCTCTATCTTCCCGCTGCTCGCCATCTTCTTTCACTGCAAGAATCGATCCCATAGATCTCCCACTGAACAGGGTCTACCTCAGGCCCGAGCAAAAAACTCTCAGTAGAAAAGGCGTTCCCTTGAAGCTAAAACAACTTTGATACCAAATGTAGGTTTTAACCCTGAACATAAATTATCTACACACGAATATTATTATAGAAAATAACAATAGCGAGAGCATAAAACATAAAATAGGTAAACACAAAGATTTTCCCTTGGATCCCAAATTGAGACGACTAGCTTGATTTTTCATTATATTCCTTTTAGTGTTACAACACATATATATACATGCCGAAGCATACATGAACCCTAATCCATTAACCCTGGAATATAACATAACTGTAGTTCCCTTGACCAGATCTACAAAACACCAGGGGCCGAAAACCATCATACCCCAGAACCATGTGCAAAACCATGCACAAAACCATGGGCGCGGACTACCCACTGGAAATTAAGGACCAAAAATTTTAGCCGAGGCGCGTGCCTAGTCGTGGAAAGAATATAACACATACCCAACAAAGGGTTCGTCTCTTGGAACAAGAGTTTGATTATATTGAGTATCAACACATTCCAAGAAATTTAAATACATTAGCATATGCAATTGCTTCTAATGTTATAAATAGACATTTTCTATAGCAAAGTAATAAATCAACATTCCATAACATGATTGAGTAGGTAACTGGAAATAATAGTATATCATAGTATAGATGTAGTGTTCAAAAAATAGTACATCGTCTTCGATCATAGGTTCAAAACGCCTTATGATCGGAAAAAAGTGATACAAAAAATGAGTCTACAAGTCAATCATCCACTATCCATGGTGATGATCATGGTAATACACTACTGCTCATGCCACCCTAGTCAAAAACCTCCTGAATGGTCTAGGAACACTAATGATGTATCTTTGTAGACGGAGTGGGATGTCATCTATGGTAGTCTCAGGAATATCCATAGTGAGCCACTCCAAATGGTGTTCTAAATCATTCAGGATCTCTGTAGTCTGATCCTGTGGGGGTGGTGGTGGTGGTGCTACATCCCTTTGCCTCCGATCAAAGGGGCGGAGAATGGCTGGTCGACTTAAACCCACATCTGCATTTGAAATTTTTGTTATCAGTTTTGGACGATTTAAAAAAAAAATAAAAATTAGAAATTAGAACATGTCAAAAGAGATTTTTTTAACCTGACTTGTCCCACTGAGCTCCTGGAGGAAGCAACATATCCCGGTTGCCGCGAAAATCCATGCCTGCATAAGGAAAATCCTCTATCACAAAAATTTGGCGTTCCAACCAACGAAAATAAGTCGAGGGAAATCGAACAATCTTTCCACCCTCACTGTGGCGGGCCATCAAAGCAACCCAACGAACCATCCTAGGCTCTCGAGGTTGAACAACATCAACAAGAATGTGTTGTGGGGCTAACATAGGAATCCTTTCTAGAGCAAAGGTGAAAACGATAGATCCATATCTGAAGTTGTTTAACTTCCCATTATTTGCTCTGGTGAGTTGGCCTTTCACATTTTCCAACACTGCCTCGCACCAGTTGAATATGGTGCCTCAGAAACAATCTACTGCGATGCGCATCTGAGATCCAGTAGCTACATGCAAAGTTTCACTTCCGCACAATTTGATAACGGTAAAAGCAATCACTTTTAACTAGGGACGGATGATAGTTTTAATGTCAATCCGTTTGTCTTTGGGATTGGCTTCATCATTACAGAACTCTAATTGTAGGATGGCAATAGACTAGCCACCTGGCCTAGCCCCAAATAGAGATAGTGGTTCGCCTCTCCTAGAAAAACCAGTCAAAAATATATGTCTTCCAGCTCAATCTCGAGCCGGTGACCTCTGATCATGAAACACTGGTCCTGAACATCCCATTTTCTCACCAGCCAAGTAAGAAGATCTACTGGAGCTCTCATGCCACTGATAGCCCAAAATTTGAAAAGCCCGCATGCTCTTAAAACTTGCAAAATAGGTTGATGAATCATTGCTGCTTCATCTACCTCCTCATGTTCCCGTTCTCACCAAATGAGCATTGTAAATATCCTACAATCAGTAAAATGAAGTGTTAGAATCATTTTGAAGCAAAAAATTTGGGTAATTTAGGAAGAAAATGTGTTTTTAAATTCGTTACGGCGCCCCCACACTTTACCCTCAGATACAGTACGTAGCTCCACACGGGCTATATGTTAAAAGTGTGGGGCCTCGACATTTTCCTCTGTGAGAAAATGTCGGGGTCCGCAGGTACCTAGTGTTCTGCCTGTGGACCCCCGAGGGCAAATTTTTGAACCTATTTTCCTCCCAAAAATGGAATTTTGACCCCAATTTAAAAAATTGAACGGATGAAAAGAAAGAGAAAGAGGTTGTGGATTACCTGGAATAGACAGTTTTCGATTCCAACGGTCGGTTTGCCCAGAATCTTCTCCAAAGCATTTTTTACCAAAAGCTCTAAAAATTTCACTCGAAACTCAAACGGTAAAAATGAACTTGAAAAACTCCTTTTTATAAATTTTTTTGAATAAATGAATTTTAAATTTGTTTATTTTTTACTTTAAAAATATGGTTTTTTGAAATATTATTATTATTGAAACAGGTATGTTTAATTTTTTCGAGTTTTTGTGCCGAATACCGGATTTTTTAGGCGAAATTATCATTTTTGACAAAGAGTAAGCTTTTATCACTTTTTCGGGCTCTTTAAAATTTACGAAAAAGTGAAAGCATGAAGACCTATTTTAAGCCCTTTTCAGACTCTCTAAAACTGAAAAGATTGACGAGTACTTGACTATTCGAACTTGTTTAAGTAAATGAACGGTCATCCCTTCAGTATAAGTTTACCCCTTTTCCAGACTGAAATGGACTATTTACAAAAAAGGTATACGTTGACTAATCATGGTCAATAGAGTTCTCTCTCGCATTATTTTATCCTTTTTCGGGCTTGAGAGACTAAATTTACGAAAAATAACACCCATAGAGTTTTCTTAAATTTTTCTTTTGACTCCCTAAAAATGAAAAACACCAAGTTTCTCCTATACTGGACTCGTTAAAATTTAACAGTAAAGGACCTGTCAATTACAAACAGGAACGAACCACTCCTTCTTAGGGTTCGATTTTAAACTAAGTTGGACTCATCCGAAGGATGAGCTTATAAACAAGAAAATGTTATCCTCCTCAAGCTTGTCAAAAATAAAGAGGTACTTGCCAGAAATGGTGGGGGAAAAGAGAGAAAAACAGATTCATTTGTGACACTTTGATTTGTAAAAAACATTACACCACTCTTGAACACGACACTTTTTGTCACACTTCCACCTGGGTTGGGAAATCCTTTTCCTATCATTTAATCAAACCACATTGAAGGTCTTCAGCCGGTTTCTGGGTATTAGCTTAGGGAAACTGTCACCAAACCATCTTCAGTGTCGTTGTGTGTTCAAGAGGTCAGTCAAATAAACCATTCATCTGCAAACATTTGTCTCCATTCGCGTTGACCATCCTTGAGTCAGTCCTTGCAAAAATTTCTTCAAAACTTGATCTATGGTTTTGTTTCATGAGCTTGCTTATGACGGATCACTTTCTATCAACGATAGCTCATCATCTAGGAATTTGATCTAGAATCCGTCAGTACCTTGGAATCTACATGCCTTAATGGAAGGTTTCTCGCCTTTGACGACAGGTTGCATCATTAACCTTCGATCGAATGATTCCGTGAAATGTTCGACTTCAAATCACTTATTCACATTTCATGGATTGTACTGATTACTTTGAGAGCCATTGTCATTATTGGTGGTTTCTCTCACACTTGTTAACAGTTCACATCATTGACTGGTAATCAAGTGGTTTCTACCATGTTCGACTTCAACACATTTAATCGCATGGATATAATCGTACTAGTTCGAGAAGTAGAAATCAAGACCCTAGATCTAGTTTCCACCATCTAGGCTACGAGGAGTTTTATTATTCATTATGCAGTAGATGATTCATTATAGATGGCTACGTCCATGTTGTGTCTACACTATTGATGTAATATTAAAATCATTTCTATATTAGAACAAGTTTAGTTAGTTTTGATCTGAGTATGGGAATTCCTACCTCAACGATGATATATATATATATATATATATATATATATATATATGTATATGTATATGTATATGTATATGTATATGTATATGTATATGTATATGTATATGTATATGTATATGTATATGTATATGTATATGTATATGTATATGTATATGTATATGTGTGTGTGTTGCGTTGAATGTTTTTACAGGGTTCCTACTGGGGTGTCCACAGGCTGATCCTTGAAATGATAAAGCACATCACTCTTCAAATATTCTCAGACTTCGCACTTTAGGGGGCAATTTGTTACACTGAAATTTGTCACTATGAAATTTTAGTACTCCCTTAGAAGTCTACAATATCGAAGTTCCTAAATTCAAGCCTTGAAATTAAGAGAAAAGCTCATAAAAGTCTTAAAAACTCTGGTACCGCAATTTCTCTTAGTTTTGCTTGCGGTGCCACACCTTTTGGCTATAAATCTCGTGGAGCCAAACACACTGTTTATTCATTAAAGGTGTGGACCCCTATAAAAGATTAAAAGGGTGCAAGAAAAATCTAGAAGATTAGTTTGAGTCATTTTTGGAAGCTTCTAGAAACATTCCTGCGGTGGAAAGATTGCTCTTTTCAGGTTCATGTATCCCATCCATTAAGGAGCTAACCCCTTGATGTAAGGAGATAATCCCTTTGAAGGAGGATTCTATCCCTTCTTGTATGGAGCTGTAACTTCCTCTCTTTCACTATAAAAATAGGCATAGGGAAGCCTCAAGGGGTTACAATTGATGAATTGAAGTTTTAGTATTGTTGGAGGCAAAGTGATGTTGAAACTTAGACCCTTTTAGCTGAGATTTCATGTGGGAAAGATTACATACCTGTATGTATCTCGGTTGGAAGAGTGCAAGGCTGGTCAGAGTAAAGGAAACGCCTATTCCGGACCCCAGGAAGGCCTGTATGACATCAAGGCGGACACGGTTATAAGGCTCTTCTTTATTTAAGTTAATACAAATAAGTCCGTTTTTCTCAATAAGCTGTCAATTGATTGTTTTATTTTATGGATTCCTTGATCACCATAATAGATATGATTTATGAATATATGCTATGCAGGTGCTATTTGATGTTTGTTTTTTTGTGATTGCATATCTTCGAAGGCAACTCTTTCGGGTGACTGAAGGACTAATACTACAAACAAACGTTGGATAAAAGTTAAGATCGTTAAGCCTTTATAACATTTACTTATGAATCGCAATATATCTAGAGAAAGATATTTTTATTTGTCCGTTTTTTCGTAGCTGTCTGTAGGAAACTTGGGAGGTCTGTCTTTTCCACAAGAACGACTTATCCATCCAACACCCCGAGGAGGGCCCAGTCCCTCCAACACTTATCCCCCTCTAGGCAGCTTGTATCCCAGTTAAAGCACTCCTTATGCATTTTCCCAACCGCATCAGTCGATGTCAGGGCCGAATTTTTCTCAACATATTTACCCAAATTTTTCCCCACGTCCTTTCTATCCTTATGCACAGCACGACGCTCTAGCCCCTTCGACATCAACGCCCCACCCTCTCGTGCCTTCTCAACCTCTACCGTAGCAGCCACTACCTCCTCAAGGTCAGGTGTATGCACTATAGAGCATGAATAATCCCCCTAATTCAAAGAAAAATAATAAGGGGAGTGGAAAATATAACCAACAAGCGCAGGGTAACCAAGGGCGCTAAGGTAATCAACCGAACTCACCCTAAGGGAGCTAGCCTAACACCACAAACCAACAATAGGGCGATCAACCCAAGCAACACAAGCCTCTTTGTAGAAACAGACCTTGTTCATGTTGTGGTGTCCATGGCCATTATAATCATTATTGTCCCCTTTTACCCCAAATGTGCCAGTTGTGGGAAGCCCAAGCAGTGTCTAGAGGAGAGAAACCCACTGTGTCACTTCCTCCAAACACTGCGCCAAATAAACTGGTTGTGTTCAATAATCCTTTCCCTCAGCAAGGATATGCTGCTACCCAACCACCTCAAGTTCAGGCCACCCCTAAACCCCAACAGTCTCATACCCCTGATTGCCAAATTCTCATGATGAATTATGAAGAGGTCAAAACCGTTGAGGTCAACCTTCAAACCCAGTCGCGCCAATATGACAAGTAACCCATTACGTCTGCAACCAAGTCCCAAACCAAAGTACCCACAGAGTTTATTTCAACACCAAATGTTCTCTTACAAATCCCTCAGCCTAAGGCAGATATCATTCACAAGATCCCCAAAGGGCCATTACGCCGAAATTTTGCTTCTCCCAAAGCCTATCACACCTACAACATAGTTGATTACTTGGCGCAATATCCTAATGCCATGCCAAGGATGGAAGTCCTCCAAAATTTCCCATCTCAATGAAAAGCTCTACTATTTGCTTTGGGCACTGTGGATCCTTTAGATGATCATTTTATCGTCTTTGATGTTGAAAAATCAAAACATCCCCCTTTACCTTCATGCGTTGCGTTCCAAATGCCAGTCAAGATCCGTAATGCCCATGTTTAGAGATGTATCATTGACGAGGGCGCATCCACCTATTTGATGTCTGCCTATGTTTGGAAGAATATTGGATCACTAAATATGTCTCAGTCCACCATCACTTTACGTGCTTGGGATGGTCACCCTTCTCATCCCCTTGGCATGTTCCGCAATTTTTCAGTCACACTTTCGGGAAAGATTCTTTGTATTGACATAGAAGTCATTGCCCTCTTGGATTAATATCCTCTTGGGTCATAGATACACTTATGCGATGTTAGTTGTTGTATTTGTGGTTCACCGTAAGATGTGATTCCCCCATAATGGAAATATCATCACCATCAATCAGTTGACATGTTACGAATCGAAGTCTCATACCTCCCCTGAGTCCATCATGTCTTCGGTGGAAGATAACCAATCAGTCGCACCTCTCACTAGTGTTTCACTAGAAGTCTATAAATATTCCACCTTACTCGGTTCATTCCCTGGTCTCCCCCCCGTCTTATCATTGAGCCTAGCTCATCGAGTGTTTTCATGTTGCAAGCTTCTAGGGCTAGCCAAAAGGTCCCCCCTCTAGAGTCTTTTCAGTGCCTATTATGGCTACATTGAGTCTACCCAATTTGACCCTGGGGATCCTAGTCTGGTACATTGATCCCATAGAAAACATTCCATCGGGTAAACTCAAACCATATACCACTTTTACCCCGATCTAACCGGTTTCCATGACCCCACCCTTTGATTTAGTGCCACAACCACCTCAATAGGAACTTGATCCTATTGCGAAAGCATCTGGTGAGGGGGGCAAAGCCGCAAAGAAGGAACCTAATGACAAGGCTCCCTAAAAAACTCTAGCTCCATCTAAGCCTCCAAATTTGACAGCTCCTTGTGCTTGGTGTGATTTTTGTGGGCATGCCACCCAAAACTGTCCTGAAATTCCTCGTCTCAAACCTATGGTCAACAAAACATTTCCTGAATCTGACATCCCGGAGGTCTATGTTACCTTACCCGATTAAGAAAATCAAATCACTGTGCATGAACTACCCTTGTGCTTTGTGTGACCTTTATGGCCACTACTCTCATCATTTTCCCCGTCTCTATGAATTTCGCGATACCCTTGAGGCAATTCACGAAATAGAGGTCACTCGTAGTGGATCATGTACTCCTATACTTGTGAGTTCTGCTTCAACAGAACTAGAGGAAATTTCTACACCCGTTCTGATACCTCACCCCAATGTCAAGATGATGGAATATTTGGTCTCTATTCTCTATCTTTCGTCATCCATGAGATCCATGGAGGAAAACCCCTTAGGGGCTTCTCATTCTCTTTTGGTTGAGCCCCCTTCTTCGAACATCCCGGTCTCAACATCGGTAGATGTTTCATCTAATAGATCTTTGTCTACCCATAGTAACGATGCGTATGTGAACCATATTTCTCATGATGATGCGCCATGTAGCTCCATCACATCATGGGGTCTGCCTTCTTCCAGTACTCCCATATTCCATTCATATGAAGAAATTATGGAAGGCATGACCACCCCTAATTTTCCCTGGGATGATAGGCACCATCGTACGTATTTCCTTCCGCAACACACCTATGATCGGTATGTTGTGGAGTCCAAAGACTTCATCCATAGTGAAGTCGATTGGTTCAATAACCCCTTACTTTGCACCCATGCATTTGAACCATATACACCTTGTGGCCATTACATTTACACCCAATGTTTGGGTAAGGGGACATCCATATTTGAGAGTCCAGGAGAAGAAATTCTCCCCAACCCTCCTAGTGTATCTAGTAGTGTCGACTCTAGTCCCATTATTCTTCCCCATTTAGAATAAATTCTAGAGCCCCATAACACTTCAGATCACTTTATGGATGATCCAGTTAATCATTCCTTCATCTTAAATCAACAACCCAGTCTCTTATACATTGTTGTTGACCAACCTCTATGTTTTCTGGGTGAGCACCAGTTCATTATCTCTGAAGCCAGTCTTTGGTATAGTGACACGATGTATACCAACCCAGAAATTCAGTCCATTTGATTCAAATATGCAGTGCCAAATGAGATTGGTAATCCACTATTTCCTTTCTCTGATTATATCTATCCATTCTTCCCATAATAATATAACCATAATATAATAAAATGGCGAACCACATCATCAAAATATTTTTAGAGTCCACTATTCTAAATAAATTTGGTATGTACATAACATGCTTGGGGTCACCTATGCCCCTGTATATTCTCACCATCATCTTGAGGATTTAGTGCATATGATACTGAATGCTTGAATCCATTATTTTATCACTTGGGACACCATGATGCTCCACAAAATCATCTAGCTAGGGGCATCATTCCCACCTTTGCATACCAGATCAATCCCCTCCATCACATATGTCGGAGGTAAGTATCCCATGTTTGGGGGAATGATGGAACCCCTGGCCACCTTCTCACTTAATTTTCATAAGTCTCATCCTAGACCCCACCGATCTAGGTATGGTCGATTATCCTCCCATTCCTTGGATAGTTTGTCCTACTGGCCTCTGCAGTGAGCCATTTATCATAGATGCTTGATACGATACCTTCAAATATTCTACTTTATGTGATACCATACTTACCACTTGGTCACCATGTTTGAGTTGGTGGGTGGGGATGATTCTAGAACTTCTCTAGTAGTTCATTCCTATATTCCTTTCTTACCTTGATTCTTCAACAAGAACCATCCTTCCAAGAAGAATTAAGGCCACTTTTTAGACAAGTAAGACCACCTTCCTGAAAATCGTTGATCCTAGTTTTAACGGTGAGTTTGTCTGCTACGATCACCACAAGATTTAGGGCCTTCTCCTCCTCTCCAAATTCACCACAGCTCTCTTAGAAAATGAATTAAATTGGAGGGAATTCACCCCTTTAAAGGAAAAACCCTAAATTTATCTTTTCTAATTGCAACCGAACTGTAGCTCGGTTTGACGAACTTTCAGCACTGTTGCAAATCTCTCACCGATTACTATAATGGGTCTTTTTTTTTTGTTGGTAATTTGACACTTCACCAGGAAGCCATTTTTCCAAGAAGGGTCACTTTCCCGCCTCTTAAAATAGAATTTCTTCACATGCACTGCTTGTACTTGGGGCACCACTTTTCCTTCATACTTTTCAACTCGTGTGTTGATTTTATTCACGAGTAACCATATTTTTCTCATGTTTTCATGGTCCCCCTTGGGCCTATCCTGTGTGGTAGCATCATTGAGTCACCCTTGTTCAGAGCATCTGAGTTGAGTCATCATCACATTCATGGAGTTTGTCCCTAGTCCCTTTATCTCCTATTACAATATTTCATCCCTCTTTGCATCCCATTCATCACGTGTTGCCCAATTTGGCCTATAGTCATACTATTCTCCATCCCCTCCATATTCGAGTCAGTCGTTGCAAGGTCATCCATGATTTTATGTTCTGACAAGGGAAGTTTTCCGTTCGCTACTCAATATCCCCTTATTCCATCACCATCCCTAGTGTCAATTCATCATTCACTTTACTATGATCCCTCATGCCTTAGTTGAGGATTCATCATTGCCTCACTTACAATGGACCTCCTTCTGTCGACATCAACACATTCATTCCAGAAGGCAAGTCTAGAGGGCAGCGTACCTTGGTTCTAGCTTCCATTCTTGTCTAGTGCCTTGGAGGAGGAAAAGGGAATCATCATTGCCATTGAATTGGTTGTTTCTCATCTGTTCAGCCTCAGCTCATTATTTCATGATTGGATACGTATACTTGATGGTCTAGTGATCCAACAGATTGTACTAGTGATTCTCGAGTGTGTGTGAGATGTTTTAAACCTCATGAGGGGGTGGATATTCAGGTAGCCCCCCACATGCCTGGATGACCTCATATTATGCTACAACCTCAGATGCAGTTACACTGATTTGATGGTTTTGGTTTGAGTCGCTTACAATGCCCATATCATGCATGTATGATCCATTCATATTTTCAGAGCCCTTTTCTGTTCAATAGGAATTATTTAGTATTTATTATGTGTCATGTACTCATATATTATTATATTCAGTCCTCGCTCATGTTTCTCCAGGCACAATATGTATGTTGGATCCATTATATTTTTTTTGGCCCATTTTATGCCAGCATGTCATGTACCATTTACCATGTACTTTATCACTCAGTCTCATATTGTTGAGCCCATTATCATTATTTGTACTTTTTCATCTCGGCGGGCATAGGTATACCTACCTCGCCCCATTGAGAACAGGTAACCTGACATGAAAGGAGACTTATATCATTTGTAGGTCTCACCCCCTAAGCCATTTTCCTCTCTTTCTTCGCTTCGTCTATGTATCTCTCTCTCTGACTCCCCTTTGGTGTCTAGTGATTGTGTTGTTACAACATACTTCGGTCATACAATTATTTCCTAACGCTCACATGTTGGGGAGAAATCAATTATCACCAAAAATTGGTCATGTAACCATTTATAATTAGGTGGATCAAAGTACACCATGCAAGAACAATTTTACCATAGTAAAATTGTTTTCACTATACGAAATAATTTAATAAACCATATTTTTTTTTTATGTTATTTCTGGTTTAAACAAGAAACCCCATGAGGAATAATTAAATAAATCCTTATTTATTTGATTTTCATCTAGGAATAATTAATTAAACCATTCTTTAAATAATATTCCTGGACATATTTAACCCAATTATGAGAAATATTTAGATAAATCATTATTTTTTTTATTTTGTCTAGGAATAATTAATTAAATCATTATTTATTTATTATTCCTTGTTAAATTTGACTAAACCATCTGGGAACAATTAAAAAAATCATTATTTGTTTATTATTCTTTAACCACATTCTTGAAATGATAAATAAATAATTTATTTGTTTATTATTTCTAAATAAAGGTATTTAACGAATTTAAATACCTTTTCCCTGCAACAAAACATAACAAAATATTCCAAGCGGTTAGATCTAGATCTTGGTTAATAATATTTTATCAAGGATAAATCAATATTTTATTATAAATAGAAGGGTTTTCCGATTCATTCTTCACTTTTCTCATTTTCATTGTCACACTTTAATCATTCTCATTGCTGCTACTATTTTATTTTTCTTCTTGAGCTCCAACAGAGTTCAACACATTTTGGGTTTTCTGCACCATTGAGAGAGATAAACTTCTAGAGCTGAAGCATTGAGGACAACCAAGAACCCATCCCATTGAGGGGGACTGTTAACACTTATTTGTTCCCTTCACCAGGTGTAATAATATATGAAAACATTCTTTAAATCTTGTCTTTTCTATTGGATGCATTGAGTAATTATGATTTCGTTTCACCGTTTAACTGATTTTACTGCATAGATATGGTTTTTTGCAACATTTTTTCTAACTATTTATTGCAGATATAAAGAGTTAAGAAACCATTATATTGTTAGGGTTTTTTGTCACACACAACTAAAGTAGGCTCTTTTCATACACTTGCATTAATAATTTACGCTAACACTTGCCTTGGAGAAAAAGATCATTAGAAAAAGTAAGTGCCATGGGAAAACAAGGAGAAACAATGTCATCTCATCTATCAGCACTAACACTAAGAGTTATTTCATCTTTAGAATGAGCGCTATCTCTATCACCAACATGAAAACTAACACATGAAGAACAAGAGAATTCATTCTACCAATGAAATACTAAACAAACTGCTTTTTTTAATTGGACGAGTCATTGAATGTTATAAATAAAATACTGTTTTGTTGTATTTATTCTCATTTTCAAGTTGTCCTTGTTCCAATATCTGGTTGACACTATGGAATTTTGGGTGCTATAACTACTCTGTATCAGGAAGGATTCTAATGCACCATATCAAATTAGATAATATTGAAGCTGTAGTAAGATATAAGAGTGTTCAGTAAAACTCGCACTTAAGTGGAAATATATGCTCCTTGCCAATGGTTTTGTTGTGACAAAGATTTTGTATGTCTGAAATTTTATTTTGTTTATTTAGCTTGATCAATGTATGAATGAACTATAGATTCCATAATAAATTAAGATATCATTTCTTTGGAGTACGATATTCATTAATAGTGGGAAGCTAATCTCAAAGTTGCAAAAAATAAAAAAATAACTAGCAACCAATAAGACAAACGTACATCACTATTAGTAACACTAAAATTTCATATTATAAAAAGAGTGAACAAAACAAGGTGTGTTGATGTGCTACAATAAAATTAGTGTCCTATGTTAAAATTTGGAAATCCATAGATTCAATACAGACATAATTCACTGGCAAGCATCAAACTAGTTGAGACTAGTTCAATGCATCAAGACCAATAATCACTTTCATGGTTGTCTTTACAAATACATAGTAGCAAACATAGTGGCATTTGATTCTTCTTGTAAATAGATAGGGCCAGCCATGGCTTAATTTACCCAATAGTGATATAGCCTTGATCATACTCAGAACCAAGAAGACAACAAATTTTACTATAAATGGAAATTATTGCTCAAATACAATGGTAAAATATTGTTGCATCATCCATTGTTGGAAGGTAGGTAATGAGTGACTCAAGAATGTAGAGTGATTGACCGGTTGCAGGCCTTCATCAATTACCTCTTGGAATTGTATACATTCAAGGATATCTACAAAGTGAGCTGCACAGAGAGCACCCATGCCACTGTTATTGAATTAATAAACACAGTCAAGAAAACCATTGAGATGTAGAGATATCGAGACCAACTCTTTCAAGAGTAGGACAAAGGAGTTTCTGGCATGTTAGGTCCATTATTATCTCACTCTTTGGAAGGAAATCCAGTCATTAGTGGGAAAGAAATTTCAAGCCTCAATTGATGAACTCATTCACATTGTCTACTGGGAAGTAGATAGCAAGAGGAATTTCCTTTAAATTATCTATTTGGGCCTTATATTCCATAACAGGGTGGAACACTTCATTTCTAGATGGGTTGGTCACAATCATTCAGGTCCTTGTGCTAACATCCTTTCCCCATATTAGGAGGTCTTTCACTCCCTTAAAATTTTCAATAGAATGAAAGTGTTAAGCGCTTCAATTGTGACAAACTCTTCAAGGAAGTAGGAAAAATTTATTGGCACACAGACTTGACCCATTCTTAGACGTTCCTAACAAGTGAACATACATATACTTCAATGTTTCATCTCGCCCAACTCAGAGTATAATGGGTATGTATTGTTAGTTGTGGTAACCATTAATAACATTCTTACCATCAAGCTCTAAGATAAAAATGTCCTTTTAGGTTCAAGAACAACTTTCCAACTTTCCATACACTAGTAAGGTGAAATAACTAACTAGATTTTTTTTTTGACTGCATGTGCAAGATCTTGTTAATTTGGCCTTCTAGTTAGGGATTGGAACATAACCTCTTGTAGCCCATGTTTGATGTGTAACAATAAAATATATGGCCTTGCGCCATTTCTAGTCTCCCCATTATGTGTAAGGTGATGATACCAAAGCTTAAGTTGTAGATGGTTTGGAATGATCTAATGGATTGGTTCCATAATAAGCATGCCAACACTACCTGGTGCATGCTTATGTATCATGGCAACCCATCAAAGTGAATCCCTAGTAGAGTTTCCAAAGAGATCATAAAAAATATATTTCCATTTACATAATCATGCCAACATATAGGAAGATAATTTGAAAGTAGGGGTGGAGTAGAGAAAGAATTTCTGTAGTCAAGGGTTTTGATCTTGCATTTGATTCTTATTTTGTTTATTTTTCAAAGGGTTGTTACTCCATACTCCAACTTGTCTTCAACAATTCCCAAAAATGAGAAATAAGATGCTTATGAAAACTTACTTCAAGTCCTACAATAGGTGGATAGAAAAAATATCGCAAAATGGAAACAACATTAGCTCCATATCTTATGTAATATGAACCAATACAAATAGTGCTCATATATTTTTAGTTCTCTCTTATTGTTTTGGTGGCTAAGGGTGTGTTTTGACTATTTTTCTCTAGGGATATTCCTCCGAGAAGGTATTCACATCTCTAGTGATGGAATACCTACTTATTTTGAGAGAGCAGTGGCTTGGAATATTTTATACAATGATAACAACATTTCCATTGTCACAATCATGTTTCTGAACTGGTCATTTTCTACCTTAATTGTAGGATGCAAACCCTTGCATATAAATGTAATAGTTTACATTGTCAATGCCATATTATTCTCTAGTATAAGTCAATAGCTTTGGTTTAGAGGGTTTCATCCTGCCTAAATATAGGTGAAGAAAAATGAGCAGGTTAAATAACACCTTGGAAGAAAATAGTATAAAGCTAACCCTTCATCCATCTAACTAATACCAGGAATGTTGCATTCACTACGCCTTCACTGATATGTTCATTGTTGATTAATTGCATTTAGCATCATAGGTATTTTTGTTAAGATTATTATAGTTTAGATTATATCATTAAATCAAGAAGATAGCATTTCTTACTTACACATTTCATTGAATTTAAATGCATCATTTTCACCCCGTTTGGAAACATGTTGGGTCATATTGTTGCTATCTAGTTGAGTTGCTTCCCCAAAAAGGAAGAGATACCCCCTTTAAGGTAGGAGAAAGCAACCTCCTACTAATATGTACCAGGCTTTAGCAAGCCCATTATGCTGGAACTTCATCATCAACGATCATTTGAAAATAGGAGGGAGTTGTATTCATTCTTACCTTTGCACTTTGTGTGGCTACCTCTTCTTTGTGCATAAATTTCATTCCAGTAAGAGACAATCTTATGATAAAATGTACTAGAGAATCATTACTAGAAACCACCACATAATTTGAAGTTATAACCATATTGACAATGGCAAAAGAGTCAGGGGTATTCTATTTTTTTTCTTTTTACTGATACACAATCTTGATATGTTAGTCTTTGAATTAGGTTTTTTGATTGTAGAATATGAAATTGACTTCTCTTTGAACAATTCTACTTATTATTCCTTTACACTCTTCTTGATGAAGGCTTCTATGGCATCTAAATGATTTCCCTTTTTTCCTATAATAGTGTCTATTCTAGTGATGAGTCTTCTTTGGGTGTCTATTGAAGATACAATTTCATGAGTTTCTCTTGCTACTTTATCTAGATTATCATATATACATATTATTGATATGGTCTGACAATTTTCATTTTTCAAATATTTAGAACAATGTAATCCATTTGACAGGTGTGAAGATAATTGGCAATGCTTTTGGTATTTCCATCTGTAGACCATTTTACAAAGGAACATAAGGCACAAAATATACCTTTTGTGTATGCTTCATCTCCACGTGGTCTTATCCTCTTGGTTCCTACAGAAATAGAGGATCATTATGATGAATTTTCACATCCTTTTCATCCACTATGGGCTCCTTGTGCACATTAGTATAATATTTTCTTAAGATTAAATTCTGGTATTGATATTTTCATCATAACTCTTTTGTGATTTGGATGAGGGTTCCCTAGATACTTTCATAATTCCATGCAATTGAAAAATTGTCCAAGTTGGGATTAGGCATCTGTTCGTGTGCTAGGAATGTATGAAATATCAACATAGGACATAAATATTCATTTATCTTTTGATATGTTACTTTATGTTATTGGGTAGCCTAGTGAACTTGCACTGATATTTATCACATAATGTACATCTGAGTTCCATTGAGCTATTTTTTAGTTCTTGTGCCAAAATTATTATATCACACCAGGACTCAGAGGATTGAAACAATTATGTTCCATGCTATCATTGTGTTTTATTGATTGTTCAAATCCAATTTTTGTTTTTGAGGAATTATTTGTTTTCTTTACAACTTTAGTTGTAATCTGTCACTTTGAAGAATAAGTGAAAAATAGTTCTTTGTGAGGTAAACTTAGTATCTTTGAAGTGATTCAACAGGTCTTAGAAGCAGGGTAAATGGAAATATATTTCAAAATCTCCTTAAAGATAAAGGATTTGTTTTAGAGTAGTATCAAGACAATAATAAGTGATTTGATTGGGAGCACAACGTTGTTACATTATATCTTCCAAAATCTAGTGACCTTGATATAATTTATTTTATTTGAAAAAAATATTGAACAAGGTACTATATGTCACCACATACAGAACTAATCCACTCCTTTGCACATGTTTAAAGTGTTTTAAGGCTCCTACTAATCCCCTTCTCTTAATCTTATTCAACAAACCCAAATATTTATGTATTTTCCTTGCTTTGGAATACCTGTTGGAAGGTGTGTTGTAAACCTCAAATTATGGCTCAACCCCAACTCTCCTATTTCATCGAACATGCAAGGGGCCCTCATCAACCTCTCTATTTTGGGCAACCCAATGAGAATAATTGTACTATTAAATTACTTGTGGTTTATACCATGGAAAGTTACAATATAACATTAGACATATAACAACGTATGAAAGTGGAAGAAAATTTGGTTTACATATTTCATTCAAATGTCACAATAACCACAACACACACAAGTTTTCAAAAGATGAGCTACATAGGACTTTCAAATATTTACCCATTTTTCAAGTGCTCCAATTTACTAAAATCCTTCTCATCTGAATCTTCTAGTTCTTGTATCCCTCAACAAACCTAATGATATATCTAGTTTCATCTTGTATTTTGATATCTATCATCTCCAAGACATTCAAATCTATATCAATTCTGTAAATGTTCCAGGACAACTAGTTCAAATTTTTTTTCTACATGCTAAACTTTTTCTTCAAGTTCCCGCTCAAGGCAAGGACTTGTTGTCATGAAAATTTCCTTGTTAAAAATTCAAATGGATTTTGTCATGTGCCTCATTATATTAGTATCAATGCTTATGTAAGGCATCTACCTGAATATATATGCCTAATTATAGATTCTAGACATTGTATCATCATCCATTATATAGTTGATATATCTATTTTACTTACCACAACATATACTCTCCTCTATTACTTACGGATGTGGGACAATGTGACAAACCAGTATACTTACACTTTTAAAGTTATTTTTTTTCCCTCTCATTTTCATTTCCTATTATCCAGAAGGCTAACATTGAATACCCTTGTATTTATTCTTATAAATTTACTAAGAAAAAGAAGCTTGGTCCTTGCAGGTTCCAGAAACACTTCTCGAGGAGGTACTGATTAATCAATACACCACCAAGGAATGAAGTGCCTAGCATAGAGCCTCGAAAACTTATTGATTCAGATTCCCTCATATTGGGATTTCCACAAATATATGGCATGATGCAAACCCAATTTAAGGCCTTCTTATATGAAACAAGTGGGTTATGGCAAACTCAACAATTGGAAGACATATTTTATAGCAAAATATCTCAAGGTGGTGGCCAAGAAACTGCTCTGTAAGATCCTGGGACCTAAAAATAAAATAAAATAGTGAAAATGGTGTAATTTTTTTTAATCTTCGGTTTTTTATTCTAATTTTTTCCCTTTTATCAATATTAGAGGAGGTTATCTCCTCTCAAAATACTATAATAATTTCATTTTCATGAAGTGATACATAACCATAGGATATATTTTAATGTACCTGAAAAATAGAATATATAAAAAATAATGATTGGAAGGATTTAATTCTTGTATACTACACTCAAAGTTAGAACATGCTGTGATTTCTTAATTCCATTTCACACTGCAAGGATTTTTTTGGTCATACATATCGGGTACGTACAACAAGAGTTTTGATGTAATCAATCTCAAATCTTATTAGTTTTGGGAAAGAATTGGATTCATGCCTTGCTAAACCATTTTACTTTTAAGCTTGAGTTATTTTATAATATCGGTTTTCATTTGGAATACTTAGTAGACCTTCAAACATGATGACTATTATCTAGGTTTCTTACCCACTTAAGATATATGTCATTCTCAGAAGCCGCAATTCTTAATTATCTTCTACAACCCTATATTTTTAGAGACCAAGTTGAAAAATGAAAAATGATGTTTATGGACTTTCTAAATGCATATTCTAAACCACAAGTAATTATAGGAATTTTTGAAAGTGTTATTGGAAATGATGACACTACATCTCGCATGGCCTGTCTACTACTTTATTCCTCTTATAAGTACTTTGGTAGTTTCATTAATAATATATACATCAAATAATGCATCATAGAGTTCCTTTATCGATTATCCTCTTTACCTTGTTAAAATGTGATGAAATTACTCATTCACATCCTCATTCTCTCTATGATATATCAATTTATTATGTCTTTGTCATTGACTGTGTTCCTTACAAAACATGCAATTTTCTCGGTTCACCTCAAAGTTGGCGTTGTAAAATACTGATTCCTAACCAATTAATTTAATGTGATGGCATTATAGTTTAAGATACAATTACACTAAGGTTGTTTTAGATCCCCTAATAATCTTCATGTTTGATGAAGGTCAAAATCATGCCCAAAAGAAAGTGATTTTCTATAGAAATTATTCCTTCCATAAGAAGACTATTATTTTATGAGGTTGGATGCAAATTTATTTTGTTGAATTTGCGTTATTACAAAATTCATCACTGACTATAATATTTACACCTAGTCATGACAAAATCCTAAAATGTCTTTCACATGATTCTTTATTGAGAGATGGAAATATATATATAAAATCAGTGAGGTACACATCCATGTTTCATTTGCTTTATATTCAATCATTGGATCATTATTCTTGTTTCCAGGGGGCATTATCTTCTATTTGTATGTGTTTATTCAGGAAATTTGTATTCAACATAGAATGCATCTTCATCTATTTGTTTGTTTTGAAAGTTGATGACAACTTTTGTGATAACATTTTGGTCTTCCAAAAATTCATTATGTACCTCAGTTATAGAGCATAGTAGTGGAAATATTGATGTCTGGTACCTGTAAAGGAGTCCTTAAGCACTTCATTATTATTTTTTTATAGAAATACTGTTCTTTTCCCCTCGACCTATCAAAGCAACAAGTTCAAAAGATCCTTCTAGTTTTGTCTCAAAGGATTTTGGTGAAGCCCTTGGCGACTTGAAAGAGAAGGTATGGATATTTTGGTTTCATATTACTCATTTTTATTTTCATAGTTTGTGGAAAATGACCTAATTGCAAGTATTGGCATATATTATTTTAATGTCTAGTAGCATAACATTTTTTGGAAAAGGGGAATTTTATTCTCAAGGTATCAATATTATTACATATACATTATAGGTTTGTCAATTGGGTCCTCTTGAGTCTTCACCCAGGTTCTGTTCCTATAAGTGACATGATGGGACTTTGAGCTTCTACATAATCCAGTTTATTATGGGGACCATCCTTGGAATGAGAGGAGTTTCCTAGTCGTTTTCCTTGGGAGCATCATGTGAAAAAAAATAAAAACATATAAAGGCCATACAGGGTGACATTATGAAAATCTGTATTGAGCATTGCACTAACCCAATATACAATATGAATTGATTAAAAATTCATAGGGCTATTTCTATTCTCATATTTATATTTCACTTCTTTAGAGAAAACTATATATTCAAATACAAAATCAACTCAAATCAAACTAAAATAGAGAAGCCTAATTATGAAGATGTTTCTGTCTCCACTACCTTGCAGTGTTATTTTTCTAAATTATACTTGAATTTCATTGATAATAACCTAGATTTATATATTTCTTCTAGCACCATATTGACATAACGGTAAAAAAAAATATCCCATTTAAGTATGGCCTAGAGATGATTCAAATAATCTCACCTTTAGCCTAAGCACGTGGAAGAATAATTTCTTAGTTGTGAATTTTTATTAGAGGCACTATTTGTTTGTTTGTTTTGGTTAGAAAAGGGTTTGCTCTTGGTTTTATGTGACTTTAAATTTATCATTTGTAGCATGTTGAGAAATGGGAAAGAATAATGTGTGAAATTTATCTTGCATAAATTGATGTTGAATGAAATGATAGAGAGTTTAACCAAGCTACAGTCCCCTTTGTTAAAGGCAGATGAACATCTTAAAAAACTTCCTAAGAATATGCCATATAAATAGTTTTAACACACTCAATATATGGAATTTTCTTTCATATATATGTTCTTTTTCTACCCAAGATATCATAAAAAGAAACATATTAATATTGTAGTAATTGTTTGAGGACTTCATTGAGTTTTATTTTTCTTATGTCCTACTTGATTGATACCTTTTCATGACATGAAGGCTTTAAATATGAATTAACATGTTCTTGAAACAAAAAATTTCATTTTATAGATATAAAAGATAAAAAAAATGGAAATTTCTTCGCTTGATTGTTACTTGACTTTGGTGTGGGAAAGTTTCGGGAAATGGGATGGGAAAAGGATGGGGAGACAATAGAGAGCATGCTTTGGATATGATTCATTTTCTATTGGAGATCCTTCAGGCACATGATCCATATAATTTGGAAATGTTTCTAGTAGGGATTCCTATGTTTTTTAATGTTGTGATTATTCACCTCATGGTTATTTTGGGCAAGTATTTGTTTTAGGAATTCCAAACACTGATGAATAGGTAAACAATTTTTTTTATAATTGCAATGTCCATTCCATGATATACCCTCTTTATTGTTTGATCATAATTTGAATTTTTTCTTGGATATGTTTTCTTTTTTAACTATGAAATTGAAAATACTTTGTATCATGTCCATTTAAACAACATCCAAAGCTTGAGGATGAAATTAGTCTTATACGAAATTGAATGAAATCCTTTTAGTTTTTTTTTTGTTTTAAAATATTTTCATGACAATTAGAAATGTTTACTTTCATGTTGTTATTTTAGCATAGGTTATCTATACACTTGACGAATTTCATGCGTTAGAGAATGAAATATTTTTGAGAATAAAATGACAAGGATTAAACATCACACCTCAAATTAATTGTTTTCACAAGTTATTTGCAACCTAAGATTTTTAGTATGTAACTTAGTTGGAATGATTGTGCCTAATATTTCCCTGAAGGTGGAATATTAATTTACTAAGGTGTTATTTTCTATGGTGACGTTTTATTTAATTTGTTTATATAGGTCATATGGCCATATAGTTGCCACTATCGCCCACCTGAAGAAAACTTGTTCAAGTTTCTTGCTTTTCTAGGGAAAAATGGAATTGACATTGCTAATGTTGAGGTATATGTCGTATAAATACTTTATAGTATACTTTAATTTACATTATAGCATTCGTCATCTTTCATGTCTTATACTCTACATTCTATCTTCTTTCATTTTCAGAAGAGGAACTCAGTGTGATGGTAAGAAGCAACATTGAAGAAAGAGGAGAACAGTAACACTGGAGCGATAAATGTAGAAAGAGAGAGAGAAGAGAGTTGTTATAGTGATATCCTGCATGAGACACACACATATAGTGATGGTCAAGTCTTTATGGTTGGTGAATTCGCCTACAAAGCCTTGGAAATACATTAATGTTCTGAATGATGAAATAATATTTCATGTGTAAATTGTTTTTCAACCAATATTAGGTTGGAAACTAATATGTAATACTTGTCATTTCATATAGTATAATTTATGTGGTTCAAATTATTTATAGTTGTAATTGATATTATCGATTATTGTAATTAACATATGTAACTTTGTTTTTTAATATTGGATGAACATGCACATTGTACGTCATTTTTTTTAATTTAGTCGCAAAATCATACTAATTAATTTATGTTGATTAATAATGAACAAAAAAAATCAATTTAAAACTACTAAAATAGTATTTTATATTGATTAATGATGATTCAACACAAAATAAAATGAATATATGACTAAATTAAATGTTTGTAATGATTATTAAGGAAAGGAAATGAAATGAATGTAAACTACTAAATCAGTTCTTTATATAATGAATATGAAACTACCAAAAAAATATAAATGACTATTGTAAATGATAAATTTGTGATTACAAATAAAGGCTAAACTTTTTGATATATAACCATTAGTAGCTAATTTACAGTATCTTATAATATGAACATAATTTAGTCATATTTCTTTTGTCATTAATTGGTTTCAAATGATGACTAAAATTTGCATATATATGACTATTAGTAGCTAATTTATAGTATCTTATAACGCAGCCAACATTTTGGTCATTAATTGGTTTTCTTGGGTGATCATATAGTAGTATATTATATTTTTTATTTGGTCATTAGTTCTGGAAAATAATGACTAAATCATTGACTAAATTAATGACTAAATATACTACTACATGATAAATTTGAGAGAATCAATTAATGACTCTAAAAATGACTAAAAGTTCGTCGTGTCATAAGATACTATAAATTATGTATTATTGGTCACCAAATGAAAATTTGTCATTTATTGTTAGGTCCCTATATTACTAGTTTAGTCCCTTATTGTTATTATTGTGCCCTTACATTGTTATTGTTAGGTTGGCTAGGATTATATTGTGGGCCCATGGACTCCTATATATAGAAGGAGGTTTTGGTCATTTGTATCATCTAAGAATTATTCATTTATGTAATGTATTGGAGGTTTCCCCCTCGAAGTGGTTGATTTCTAAGGCATTGATCTCTCTTTTCTTCTATTTTTCGAGCTGGTTTCATAACATTTGGTATCAGAGCTTTGGATTCTAGGGTTTCGCTACTCCAAACAGGTCATCGTGGAATTTTCGCTATAACATTTTTTCTACGAAGGTTCAGAAGCTGAAATTTTTAGAGTGCAAATATAGAATCCTGAGGAACATCGTCGCAAAAATTCAGATCTTGGTTCGCAATATTTTTGGAGATATGATCTGTGGAAGTTAGGGCTTTTTTCAGGCTCCTGAATTTAACCTAAACATGTCATCGCAGAATTTTCGCTATAAATAATTTTCTACGAGGTTTCAGATGCTGAAATTTTCACAGTGCGAAGCTGAAATTATGAAGAACCTCCTGTAAACATTTCAGATCTTGGTTCGTAATATTTTTGGAGATACGATCTGTGGAATTTAGGATTTCTTGAGGCTCCCGAATTTCATCTCAAAGAAGTGACATCGGGAAAAATGCCATAACTCTCTCTCTGAGTGTCAGATTGAAATTATGTAAAAGGTGGTTGCAAGTACATGGAATTTTGTTTTCAGTATATCAATTTCAGAGCAGAAGGAGGAAACAGTGACATGTGGCAAGTCGTACAAGTTCGCTCTACTGAACTAGTCCATAATTAAGTCATTGTGGGAGATTGGGCATAACTTTGCCTTGAAGAATCCAAATCAGGTCATAATTGTGGCATTCGAAAGATGATTCAGAGGGCTATTTTAGGGCCGAATTTTGAATTTCGAATATCCGACATCACAAATATCATTCAGTTTCAATATCAAGCTCCTCAAAAGAAATAAAAAGGTGTGTATTTTTTCGAATTACATAAGTATCGCTTGAAAAAAAGATTAGTTTGAATTTATTCGAAGGGCATATTGAAGAATAGATATCAGTATTGGGTTCTAAAATTCCCCATAAAAAGAATTCAATACCCATTAAGCCTTCAGAAATCTCTACTATGACTCATGAAGACGAAGAAACACAACATGAAATATCAAAATTACAAGAGAAAGTGCACCAAATTTCCCTATCACAAAGAGCAACAAAAAATGAAATGGAAGTTTTGAAGAAAGGCATGGAAACTAAGATGGATGGTTTGGAGAAAGGTGTGGAAGCTAAGATGAATGGCTTGTAAGCTATGATGGAAGGCATTGAAGTGGGCATGGAAGCTAAGATGGATGACATGGAAACTAAGATCGATGAAAAAATGGAAAACATGAAGAATGATATGAAAGTAGACATCGAAGGTTTGGCAAAGTTGATATAAGAAATGTTTCCTAAGGGTGAAAAGATAGTAGAGGAAACTCATGATGAGAACAAAATACATGTTAATTGTGATTTCATAAACCCTAATGTTGGATGGAAGAACCCCCATATTCCAAAGATGGATATGAGTAAGTTTGATGGCAAGGATCCGGTAACATGGATACTACAGATGGAGCAATATTTTGATCTCAATAATGTGAAAAACACACAAAAGGTACGCATTTCAACTTTACTTTTAGAACAAATTACATTTGTATGGTATCGATGGCTTTGCTCCCATAAAAAAATGTCACTTGGTCAATTTTTACGGAGGAAATGATAGCACATTATGAGGGTACAAAAAGCAACACCTTCTTTAGCCAATTGATAAATCTCAAAAGAAATGGTTTAGTAGTGGAGCACATGAGGACTTCCAAAAATTGAATATAAGTGTAATTGATATTCTAGAGGAACACAGGATTGATGTCTTCATAGGGACTTTAAAGGATAACATCCAACATGAAGTTCGTGTTTGGGAACTTGATTCATTGGAAAAGGAATTTAGGTTGGAAAAAAAATTTGAATGTAAAATTATGGCAACAAGGAAGCCTACCACTCACAGATATAAAGATGGAAGTGTTTCTATTCCTAGACTTCCACAACCTACAAGGTTGACACCACAACAATTGGAAGAAAAAGAGCAAAAGGGATTTTTTATAGTTGTGATACCAAATACACTAAAGGTCATAAGTGTACTGAGAAGAAATTATTTTCCATAGATTATGAAGAGGAAGAAGAAAATGAACAAGATTATTCAAAAGAAGAGGATATACACCAGGAACCAACCCTAGAAGAGGAATAAATGAGTTCGACCATATCATGTAATGCATTGGTAGGACATATCATGTAATGCATTGGTAGGACTCTCAAGATAGAAGGACATATCAAGAAGAAAAAGGTAATAGTGTTGATTGATTCAAGTACTACCCATAATTTTATTCATTGTAAGGTAGCCAAGGAATTGAATTGTTTCCTATACCCAACACCAGAATGTCAAGTGATGATTGCAAATGGAGGAAATATAAATTACTTTGGAAAATGCCATAATATCAAGCTAACCATGGGGTAATATGTATTGAATAGTCCAATGCTTTCCATTCCTATGGGAGGTGTTGATGTTGTACTAGGAGTACAATGGTTACAATCTTTGGGGATGGTAGCTTTTAATTTTCAAGAAATTTTCTTGAATTTTTTTTCAGAAGGAAAGGAAGTTGAATTACGTGGTATCGCAGGGAAGCCGAGAAAGATAATAAGCTCTAATGTCATGACAAAGCTTCTGAAGAAAGAACAACGAGGCGTAATTCCACAATTATGCTCACTAGAACTTCCAACATCAAAATCATCTATTTCTGCAAATCTCCAAAGGGTCATGGAAAATCAGTCCAAGGTGTTTGAAACTCCCAAAGGACTCCCATCTATTCATGATCATGATCATGCTATTCATTTGATTCCAGGAAGTGTTCCTCCAACCATTAGGTCTTATAAATATCCTTATGTCGAAAAGGGCGAAATTGAACGTATGATTGCAGAAATGTTAGAGGTCGGTATAATTCAACCTAGTCAAAGTTATTTCTCTACTCCAGTAGTATTGGTGCACAAGAAGGATGGATCATGGCACATGTGTCCAAATTATAGGGAGCTCAATAATCTCACCATTAAAGATAATTTTCCCATTCCTGTGATTTATGAATTATTGGATGAATTACATGGAGCAATTTATTTTACCAAGCTGGATCTGTGCTCAGGATATCATCAAATTAGAATGAAGAATGAAGATATTCCAAAAACAACATTTCAAACTCATGAGGGTCATTATGAATTTTTGGTCATGCCTTTTGGCCTTACCAATGCACCTTCTACATTTCAAGGGTTGATGAATTCCATTTTCAAACCCTTCCTTAGAAAATTTGTGCTAGTATTTTTTGATCATATACTAATCTACAACAGGTCTTGGAAGGATCATGTTCAACATGTTGATAGGGTGCTCAAACTATTGCAGGAGAAACAATTATATGGAAAATCATCCAAATGTTTCTTTGAGTACAAGAGGTGGAATATATGGGTCATATTGTATTGCACGAGGGTGTTAAGGTAGACCCTAACAAAATTAAAGCCATTAAGGAATGGAAAATCCCCACAACCATAACGCAGTTGTGAGGATTTCTCGGTTTAACACGGTATTATCGCAAGTTTTTTAAGAATTATGGGAGAATAACAACACCTCTAACAACATTATTGAAGAAAGATTCATTTTCATGGACTCCTGAAGAAACTAAGTCCTTTGAACATGTTAAAGAGGCAATGTTCCTAGCAATGGTCTTAGCTATGATAGACTTCACAAAAACCTTTATTGTGGAATGTGATGCCTCAAGAAATGGAATTGGTGATGTTTTAATGCAAGAAGGAAGACCCATTGCTTACAGAAAGCTATTTATGAGAAGGAAATGTTAGCAATACTACATGCACTAAAGAAATGGCGACGTTACCTAATGGGAAGACACTTCAAGGTAAAACCTGATCGTGATAGTCTTAAACACTTTTTGGAACAAAGACTATCTTTAGAAGAACAACAAAAATGGGTCACAAAGATGTTGGGTTATGAATTTGAAATAATCTACAAAAAAGGGAAGCTAAATGTTGTTGCAAATGCACTCTCAAGAAAGAATGAAGAGGTGGAAGCATTTCTTTGTGCCATTTCTATTATCCAACCAGATGGGATAACCGAAGCAAGGGATGAATGGAAGAGGGATGAAGAAGTGTGGACAGTCATTCAAAAGCTGCAGCAAGATACTAGTACATCTGATACATTTATTTGGAAAAATTATTCCTTATGTTACAAATATCGCTTATATCTTTGTAATAATTCCCAACTAATATAAAATATTTTTTTGGAATTGCACACTTCTCATTTAGGAGGACACTCAGGATTTTTAAAAACTTACCACAGGGTGAAGAAAGATTTTTTTTGGGATGGCCTTAAATATGATATTCAAAAGTTTGTGGCGGAATGTTTGGTTTTCCAACAAAATAAAGTTGAGACAATTAAGACCTTTTTAGTCTTCAACATTTTATGTTGAATCCCAGCGATTGGGAGGAAGATTTCAATGGATTTTATCCAGGTTGTATGAAGTCCCTGGAAGCAGGCAATGTCATCATTGTGGGATACTGAACTTCCTAAATGTGTGCTGCAACACATTCTCTCCATCTTTGTACCGTATGGGTGCCTGCTACATTTTTATGGTTTCCCAGTCAAACTGCATTGAAACCAAAAGTTATGTGAGCGTGGAAGTCAAAACACATTGTCCTGAAATTTTTGGACAGAGTTATTTTCTTGTTTGGGTACTCAATTAGCTCATAGCTCATCTTATCATCCTCAATCCGATGGTCAAACTGAGATATTGAATAAATGTTTGGAAGGATATTTTCGTTGTTTTGTATCTGATAAACAAACACAATGGGTCAAGTGGTTACCTCTCTCTGAATGTTGGTATAACACTTCCTTCCATACTGCAGCAAAAATGACCCCATTTATGGCACTTTATGAATATCATCCAGCGTCCATCACATCATATTTAAGAGAAAATTCTAAGGTTCAAGCAGTGGAAGATCACATTGAGCATCAACAAGAAGTTCTCCAACTCTTAAAGGATAACCTAAATTTGGCACAAAATCGAATGAAACAACAGTCATATCAACATCGCAGTGAGATAAGTTTTGATGTAGGAGACTGGGTATTTTTACGGCTAAAAACATACAAACAAATTTCCCTCAAGCAAGCTAAGAAGGATAATAAATTATCGCCAAAGTACTATGGTACAAGGTGTTGCAAAAAATTGGTACTATGGCATACAAATTGGAGCTTCCTGCTTCTTCGCGAGTGTATCTAGTTTTCCATGTTCCATGCTTAAAGAAGGTTATAGGTGAAAATATTCTAGTTCAAACAATACTTTCAGAACTTGATGAGGAAGGAAAAATCATATTGGAACCTGAAGCGGTCATGGAAAAAAGAACTCGACAACTACGAAATCGATCAATTTCAGAGTATCTCATAAAGTGGAAGAACTTACCCACTGAAGATTCTACATGGGAGGATGAGAATTTTATACAGAAGCACCCAGAGCTACTCAAGCATTGAGGACACCACTTTTTTGAAGGAGAGGGGCGTGTTAGGTATCTATATTACTAGTTCAATCCCTTATTGTTATTAGTGTAGCCCCCTTATTGTTATTGTTGTACCCCTGTAACCCCAATATTGTTATTATTGTGCCCTTACATTGTTATTGTTAGGCCGGCTAGGATTATATTGTGGGCCCATGAACTCCTATATATAGAAGGAGGTTTTGGTCATTTGTATCATCCAAGAATTATTCATTTATGTAATGTATTGGAGGTTGCCCCCTCGAAGTGACTGATTTCTAAGGCGTTGATCTCTCTTTTCTTCTATTTTTGGAGCTGGTGTATTGTAGGTGTTTGATTCAATTTTTTATGAGTTTATTGTATGATGGTACATAGTGTGAAAATAGATGAAATGAGGTCCATAAGATGTTATTAAGGTTAGGAATTTTAGTGAGAAAGTGGTGGCTTACATATTTAGGGTGTAGGAACATCCTTCAGGTGGTGGCCTAATAATGTGGAAGTGGTGGCTTCCAATATCTAGTGGTAGATGGATAAGGCTTATTAGGAGTAATGTCTTCCTCTAAGTGGTGGCCTACAAAGTTGAGGGAGTGTTTTTTAATATTTTTTTCGGGCCTTGAACTTCCGTAGCTATTTTGAGGCCCTAAACGAAATTTTTTGGGTAAACCGGGAGCAACATGGGCCTTTGATTAATGTTTCTCACATCAAAAGTTGTAGTCCTCAGACATATCTTTATAACAATAGTGTGCGCCAAACGAAGATCGTATGCCAAATTTACGTCTCTGCGAAGTTGATGTACTAATTTACCCAAACGTGGCCCATATTTTTTGCGCTTCATCTCCTAGGGTTAGGTTTTTGGATGTTTAGGGTTTTCCATTGTTTCTCAATAATAAATAGGACACATAGCCTCACTGTAACACAATTTAGAGCCCTGTAGCTGCCATATCTCTTCTCAGAGATAAGCCTACCAATGCCCTAGCTAGTTTATTTCCATTGATTTTGTAAGCATATTTCTGTTATATGATATTAATGAAATGAAGTTTTATTTCTACTGCATTTCTGTGCTTATGTTTATTTTTGTATATTATTACGTTCTTGCATAAATCCAGATCAGTAGTATCAGAGAGATAAACTCTTTCTTTTTTTTTCTTTGCATGTTGCCAACGAGGTCAAGGTATAATGAGTTAGGGCTTGATCTAGTTGAACCCTTGCAAAATCAGCCTCGCAAACCTCGACGACCTCCCATGGAGGAAGGAAAGAAAGAACAGGGAGTAGGAGATCGTATCAAAATTTTTCTCGAGGAGGCCCTCGAGAAACAAAGGAACACGATTATGGATAATGTTAGACTCCTTTATTTTACAGTATCACCAGATGACTGTTTATTTCTTATATTCTGCTGAAAACAATATTCCCTTACTATCATTTATTTTCAGAAATCTCATTTCCTTCATTATTTTTTCGTTTAACCTATCTATTACCTTTCATTTTACCTTTTTTGACAATCCCATGCTCTAAAATCCCATTGTATACTCGGAAAGCCTCAGTCTAGCCTTTTCCCCCTCTTAAACCTCTTTCCCTATGCTAAAACCCCATTTTCCTCACTAAAAATCCTCCCCTTCACTCATTCCCCCTCTTTTTCATTAAAAAATAATTTAAAAACCCATTTTTACATTAATTTTTTTAAATAAATATTAATTGGTGGCACCACTTTAAATAAATGTTGTTTATTTACCCAAACCCGTTATATTGAAACTCGCTTCTTTATATCCTTCCCCCACTATGTTTAAACCCTGGACCCACTTTGAATAAACCCCGTTTATTTAACCCACCATCCCTTTCAAAACCTAATTCCACCTTTTGAACTTACCCGTAAACGGACCTCACCCAACCCTCATTCGATCCACCCCATCTGATCTAATGGTCCCTAACCTGTTTTGTACATCAAATTTCTCGACGTTTAAAAAATTTGGGGGGATGAAAAATGGGAGGTTTCACAACCCTCCCTTCTGCCATGCGTTGCCACCTCATTTCATTGCATGCCCTCTAATAAACCCGCCAAACCATCCCGGCATCGTGCGATAAACCAGAAAAATACCTTCGTGCCATAAGGAAAAACCACTGACCATTCGGAAAATTATATGAGCTCTATGCTATTGCGATAAGCCCCCGAGCCACCATGACAACCCCTGTGACGTTCCTCTAGGACCTGAGAGTGATTGTTGGATGCAAAATTTGAAAAAACTCCTCTTTTCGGACTCTGTCCACAGATTTCCCTACTGCCTTCGAGCCATATCGCTTCCCTACAGAGGCCCTATGTTTTGAATTAATAATTGTTTTCCATTTTGTAGGTGATGTATGTACCATAAAATGTAATAATAAAATTGCGTTTCTAATTCCAAGAATTGTTTAAGCCGGTCTCTCTGGATGATGATTTAGATTAAGCCTTATTCATTAGAGGATTAGGAGTAGAAGATAAAAAAAGAAGCAATGGAGTAGAAAGGGAGGCATTGATGATTATCAATGATTATACATTTATTCCAACAACATCAAGGTTTATTCAATTCAAAGGACAATAGAGGCAAAAGATTTAAACAGAACGATTAGGGTAAAGATGAAGACATGTTCAAAATGAAGGGAAGAGTAAAAGAAAACAGATAAAAGATACATAAGAACATGGATTAAAGATTAAATGACAAATCAAAGAGAAAATCAACGAGGAAGACAAAGCCATATGTTAGCCACCTCCAGCTTTAATTTTGATTTGATGAAGGCTACCAAGTTAATGTTTCAGTTAGAGATATTTTAGCATCAGATGTAGAAGTTATTGTAAAATTTAATGTTACAGGGAGTTGGGCAAAGATATTTTAAAGTTAGCTCAATAGTTAATTTGAAAGTTATTGTTACAAGTAGATATGTCAGTGATATTTTTGGCTTGGGCCTTGCATGGTCTCAATTGTCAAAATTGCATTTAATCTGTAGTAAATGCAGTCTGTCACCCTATATTAGGGAAACCTCCTCAGTTGCAGTTAAATAATGCATGTATTTTTCATTATCAGTTGTTGGTTGTTTGGTTGGACATCGTTTAGACTCTGAGTTACAAAGATTATTGCATTGTAGCACTGTAACTGTTTTGAGCTGGACATTAGTAATGCAAGCACTTTCACAAGATCCTTGAGCTATTTTAATGGTGATGTTAGCCCTCTTTTGTTAATGTTTCACCTTTTTTTTCATATGGTACATCAATCTACCTGATAGCAGAATAGATATTTTAGATTAAGATATGTTGCATGAGCACCTTAATTATGTTTGTTACTATTATTGTAATGTTTTCCTCTGAAAAGTTTAACTAAAGAATTATTAACTTCTCTTTAGTTTAACCTAGCTATTACTTTAAGGTTTTCGCTTGAAGTTTAACTAAAGAATTCTTAAATTCTCTTTAGTTTCTCTGAAACTGTTATCTTGAGGTATTTCTTATGAAGTTGAGTTAAAGAATTCTTAACTGCTCTTTATCTCCACCGAAATGTCACTTTGAATGTTTTCCTCCAAATAACTGAATGCATAATTCAGAGACTGTATGCTTTGCACTTATGTCAGAGTATAGTTAAAGAATTCAGATGCTTTCTGCTCTTTAGATTTACAGAACTTACTACCATATCATATTCATCTTGCCACAAAGATCCATTTGATATAGTTAGCATGCCCTGTGAAAACCCTTGAAAATTTGATGTACAATTTAACCTTTTTATGACTTAGTAACCCAATGGATTAAGCTTCCCACAATATACCTAACCAACCTATAATAATTCAAACAAATCAAAATAAACAACCCCAATCTTCATAACTAGCCTAAAATCAGAAGAATATAACCATAAAGCTAAATCATTTCATCATAAACACACAGAGAGCCCTCTATGAGCCTAGGAAGGCTAGGTCCTGGACTCCAAAGTGGTTTTATGTGGTTCCCTATTACTTGTTCTTGCCAATCTTGCAAATTACAGGGAGCCAACATAATGGTGACCATACTGGGGAGATTATTGAGAAAACCTAAGATTGTCAAAAATTAACAAAACCCAGTCAAAATACTGTGTGAATAAAGTAGTTTTCTTTCACATATTGGTTTGTTTCTCACCTATTATAGTACTTTCAACCTCTTGAGCCTTGGGTCTAAGTTTTGGCTTCTAGAAGAATATGTACTAGATCCCATCTTGACCTAAATCCTCCTGCAATAGTTGACAATCCAAAGAAAATACTAAGGAAAAATCATAAATTTGAGAGTTCAACTGTTAGCAAGCCTATTCAAAAGGAAAGTTCCCTACCTGAAAACCTTAAAAACTTGCAGGATATCCAATTTTAATCACACTTAGAACAAAGCTTATTCATTACTCAATCCCATAATTGGATAACCCAGATAATTTTGGATCCATCGATCTTACAACAGAGTCCCGTTGAAGAAGCCACAACCCCCACCCATACATCCACTGTTTACCTTCCTTCATTCAACCCTTCATCTCCCTGTATCAACCCTCCACTTGTTAACCCCCCTTGGGTTCCCCAAACACTAGCCATGGCAGCCTGGTATGCCCCCCTTAGTCCTACCATTTCCTTTAGTGCCTCTGCCACAGGACTACCAGTCCAAAATCCATTTATTTGATGAAATTAGTTCCACAAATTCTCAACAACATGTGGATAGAATGGAGAAATATTGTGATCGACAAGAGATAGATGATGAAACTATCAAGATAAGAATATTTTCCCAAAGCTTAGGGGGAGAAGTAAGAAAGTGGTTTAAAGGCCTAACCCCTAATAGTATACATGAACTCCCCGCTTTTCATCAACTGTTCCTAAATAAATGGGAAGTAAAGAAAAATCCTATCCAAATCTTGTCAAAGTATGAAGACATCAAGAGAAACATTGGAGAGAGTGTCCAATATTACTGCACTAGTTTCAACAGTGTATATAACACCCTCCCTCCTCACATGAAACCCCCACAAGGTCTAGCCCTAATGAAATTTCCAGATGGTTTTGACCCAGAGATGGCTTATCAACTAAGAGAATGAGACCCTCCTACATTAGAAGACATGTAGAGGGGTGCAGTAAGTATAGAAGAAAATCTTATTGCCAAAAGGGCTAGGATGAAAAATGAAAAGAGAGTCACAAATAGGGAAGAGGCTATAGCCTCCACATCTGATACTAAGATCGATGACCTAGTTAGAACCATGGAGAGGATGATGGAGAGAATCAACCTAAATGAGAGAACTTTCCCCAGAGAAAAACAAGCAGTTCCTCAAAATAGAAACCAGAACCATAACCAAAAATTTAGGAGAAACCCCCCTCAAATAAGATAGAGGGAACAAAGAGGACCTGACCAGCAAATCATGCTTCCTTTCCAAGAAAACTATGCTAATGAGGATGATGGTGTGATTGAAGAACCAAAAGAAAGTCAAATCAATATAATGGGAGTTAATAATGGGGATATTGTTTTCCTCACTGAGGAAGAGTAAGGCATGTTTGCCCCAACGCAAATGGAAGAAGAATGCCAATAATACGAGGACTATAAAAAAGGGTTCAAAAATTATATCATGGAAGTGCATAGGCAGTATGACCTTAGAAGCAAGAAAACCCAAGACATTCCCAAGAGAACGGGTTCCGAAAATTCTGCTAGAAAAGTCCCTGAAACTGATCCTAAAAAGACAACAGAAATTTCAAATAAAATGGTTAAAAGTTCTGATAAAAATAAAATAAAAAACAGTCTAGAAAGCAGCACTAGTAAAACAAATATGAGACCTAACAAAACTGATTTAACTGATATCCCCAATGCAAATCAACAATATGAAATTGCTGCTAAAACAATGTCTGATAAAACTGATTTAAATCTTCCTAAAACACAGACACCATTTAGTATTGAGAATGAAATTGCCAAGATAAAAATTTCCATACCTCTCACTGAATTGGTAGGCCAAGACATATATAGATCCCAAGTTTTGAAAGCATTAAACATAGGAGAAAATACTAGTATTGTAAATTTGAATGATGAAAAACTTGAACTTTTTTTTGGACCTGAAGTAGAAGGTGAATTCCAAGAGGGAGGTTTGCCCCCATTTTATGTAAATTTGAATATTCATGATAAAATATTCCATAATGCCACCTTAGATTCATGATATTCTCATAACCTCATGCCAAAGGTAATTATGGAAAAACTAGGCCTTGAGATAACTAGACCATACAAAGACTAGTACTCTTTTGACTTTAGTAGAGTTAAATGTCTAGGTCTAATCAAGTATCTCTACATTATTTTAGCACAAATACTAGCCAAAAGCCTAGTAATGGATATTGTGGTGGCTAGAATTCCCTCTAAGTATGGCATTATTTTATCACGCTCATGGGGAGCCAAGATTCAAGGCACCCTCCAAATGGATATGACTTATGATACCATACCAGTCTTTAGTCAACCAAGAATATTGTATAGGGAAAATCATATGAAATACATGGCCAACAGTCAAGAAAAGCCTGATAACTCCCCTCTCTAATCTGTCCACTCAGACCTTGATTCATTTATCCTTTACAATTATGAAAACGTTAATGAACAAGTATCAGTCAATAAACAAATAGCTGAAAAAGGAGAAAAGGAAGAACAATCAGACCAGTCAGATCAAATGTAAAATGAGAAACACAAGTTTGAACTTGAACCTCTTTGGAGCATGAGATTTGATGGTTCTTGTGGTAAAAATGGATCAGGAGCAGGTGTTTGGGTACACAATACAAAGAACAACCATGCAAAGGGTCATTCATATAAACTGAACTTTCAATGTACAAATAATATATCAGAATATGAGGCACTCCTTTTAGGATTACAATTACTGAATAAATTATAGGCCAAAAGGATCTCTATTCATGGAGATTGTGAGATAGTCATTAGGAAGATTAAGGGATAATATTAAGCTAAACACCCTAGACTAAGAGCATACAGAAATACTGCCTTTGACCTCCTAAAAACATTCAAATAATATGACCTTGCCTCTATCCCAAGAAATCAAAATATCCTTGCCAATGGACTAGCATTTGCAGCCAGCACTTGTCAACTACCTCATGCTAATAAACAATACACAGTAAAGTTTAAATACAGACCAACAGTCCCTGATAATATGAAATATTGGCAAGTTTTTGAAGATGACCAATAGATTGAAGATTTCTTGTAGTCCAAAAATGAGTTTGAAATTCCGAATTCAGACTTAGATCATGAAGAGTGAGGAACAATCATGTGAGGAGAAGTCCCCTCATGATGCTGATATAAATCTGTTAGCAAAGGAAGACCCATTTAGGTCAGAAATGTGTGAATATCCAGAGAAAGAAGAGTTTGATGTGCTTCAGTTCAGAGATAATACCCTTCCAAGAGGACTTGTCCCTCTAGAGGAACTTTTTTATTTCAATGATGTTGCTAAAAAGCAAAAAATAGAATCCACTGAAGCAAATGTAGAAGAGTGTAATATAGGCAGTGAGTAAGAACCCAAAATGGTAAAACTATCAAAGGCACTACCAACACCTATAAAGAAGAGATATATTGAGCTATTCAAATAATTTAGTGATGTGTTTTCCTGGAGTTATGAAGATTTGAATTCCTATGATACTGATATCATTCAGCACAAAATGCCACTCAAAGAGAGCCAGAAGCCCTTTAAACAGAAGTTGTGCAGAATAAAACCTGTCCAAATGCCACTAGTTGAGAAATAGATAAAGAAAATGTACGATGTTGGGATAATAGTCCCACTCAGGTATTCAGAATGGGTCTCAAATCTTGTATTTGTGATGAAGAAGACAAGGGAGATTAGGCTCTGCATTGACTTCAGAAATCTAAACAAGGCATCCTTGAAGGAAAAATACCCTTTACCAAAAATGGATCACATATTGCAAAGGGTAGTAGGCTCCAAGATGATCTCTCTGCTTGATGGCTTTTCAGGTTACAATCAGGTGCTGGTACATCCATATGATCAACACAAAAAAACTTTCACCACACCTTGGGGCACCTTGATGTATGTAAAAATTCCTTTTGGGTAAATGAATGCTAGAGCCACTTTTCAAAGAGAAATGGATATTGATTTTTCAAAAGAAATAGGTTTCTTCATTGTGATATATCTTGATGATATAACAGTCTATTCAAAAACTGATTAGGAAAATCTAGCTCATTTGAGAAAGGTCTTTGAGAAATGCAAAAAGTATGTCCTGTCTTTAAATCCTAAGAAATCCTTATTTGGCCTTCAAGAAGGAAAAATTCTAGGCCACATCATATCTAAAGAAGGGATCAAGATTGACCCAAATAGGATTGAGGGAATATTGCAAATCAGTCACCCAAGAAATATCAAAGAGCTACAATCTTTCATTGGAAAGATAATTTTTTTAAGAAGGTTCATACTAAACCTTGCAGAACTCCTAAGAAACATCACTAACATGCTGAAAAGAGAGTCAGGAGTCAAGTGGACTAGTGAAGTAAAGCAGTATTTTGACTTAGTGAAGCAAGCACTTACACAAGCACCTGTTATGATCAGCCCTGACTTCACCAAAGATTTCTTTATCTTTTCCTTTGCATTAGAACACAGTTGCTGCTATGCTAATGCAGAAAAATATAAAAGGACCGAAGCAGCCCATAGCATTCTTCAGCCAAGCTTTAAGAGATGCACCTCTGAAATATAATATCATCGAAAAGTAGGCATTTTCCTTAATCAAAGCACTAAATGATTTCAGAGTCTACATTCTGCATTCACAGATCATTGTATTTGTACCTCATATAGTGGTTAAAGACATCCTAACATAAGATCCTGATGGAAAAAGAGGAAAGTGGATTGTTGTCATCTTGGAATATGATCTAGAAATCAAACCCACCAAATTAATCAAAGGACAAGGACTAGCTAAACTGATGGCTGAAACAAATTTTCAAGCACTAGACATCAATATGATTCACTCATTGGATGAATGGGAGGAGCTGGCGACTCCACCTATTGAGGAAGCATTCCTAAATTCTCCCTGGTACGCAGCTATACTGTATGTTTTTTTTAATCTAAATGTTCCTCCTGGTTTGTCCAAAACAAAGGCTAGATTCTTGAAGTTAAAACCTGTAAATTTCTGCATTTTGGAAAAAGTTTATATTGGAAAAATTATGTTGGTGTATTGCTTAAATGTTTGCCTAAAGAATATGCAGATAGGATTATGCTTGAATTTCATGAAGGAGAATGTGGAGGCCACCTCTATTGGAAAACCACTGTCAATAAGATCCTCAGGGTTGGTTTTTATTAGCCTAACCTCTTCCAAGATATCCACAAAATGGTAGTTACTTGTTATAAATGCCAAATATTTGAGGGAAAAAGAAAGTTGTTACCTTTGCCATTACAGCCAATCTCTGTTGAAGCTCCTTTTCAACAATGGGGTCTATATTTCATTGGAGAGATCCACCCTTCCTCCTCTGCCCAAAATAAATGGATCCTCACTGCAACTAAGATTTTTACCAAGTGGATAGAAGCTATTCCTTCAAGGACTACCACAGACTCAATAATTATCAAATTTATTGAAGCCAACATTCTGTCCAAATTTGGATGACCTAGGAAAATCATTACTGATAACGCTGCTACCTTTAAATATAAGAAAATGGTGGATTTCTGCCACAAATATCACATTACTTTATGACATTCTGCAACTTATTACCCTCAAGGTAATGGGTTGGCTGAATCCTCAAATAAGAGTTTGGTGAACATCATTAAGAAGTTGTTGGAGGAAAATAAGAAATCATGGCACACCAAATTGGTACATGCACTATGGGAATATAGGCTAACAAATACGAAGTCGATTGATATGCCACCCTATCAACTAGTATATGGAATGGATGCAGTCTTTCCAGCAACCTTGGGGGTGCCAGTAATGAAGCGCATTCAAGAGGTGCAGTCTGAAGAGAATGATATACAAATAAGAATAAACCAAACCATTCAGCTGCAACAAACCAGAAAAGGAGTATACAATAGAACACAGTTGTTACAAGAAAATATCAAGAAGATATTTGACAAAAGGACCAAGGCAAATGATTTCAACATTGGAGAAAAAGTGCTGAACTGGGATTATAGAAGAGAGGACAAAGGAAAACATGGAAAGTTTGATAACCTCTAGAAAGGTCCAAACATCATTCATTCTGCAAGAGGTAATAATGCATTCTTCATACAAGAAATTGATGGAACAAAGTTGTTTGGAGGTCTTGTCAATGGCAGGATGCTGAAAAATTATTTCAGTTAAGAATCTCAGTTTAAGTTTTCTTCATTGTATATAACATTTCTCAAACAAATCTCATAAGAAGTTGATCCAAAAATAAAGAAAAGAAAGAAAAAGAAGAAAAGAGGGCAGATAGAAAAGAAAAAAGGTAAGCCCCATACCAAAAGATGTGTGTTTATGAAAGTGTGCAAATCAAAATGGCACTACTTTTTAAGAATGCCTTTTTCAATCATACAGTCTAAACATGATGGTAAAATTTTTGAATTTTTGCTGATAAGTTAGAAAATGAAGATTTTCCAAACCATATAATCTTGGCTTACCAATGGTAATTTAATTTTGCAAATAATATTGTGTGCACATTGTCCAAAAAATTCCAAAATTCATGATGATCAAACTGCTTAATCTTGATTCATTCATGCTTTAAATTTCATGTTGATAGTTAGTGAATAAAGATCTGCCAAATTTTTTAATGTTGGCAGATCATTATTTAGGTAGAGAATAAAAGAGCTCATCAGTTTAATCTGAGCCTTTGGAAGTTATAAGGTAAGAAACATATAGTTTTCTTTCAAAAGAAAAATGATGTCAAGGTTGCAAGTATAAATGCACCTCAAAAGGAAAAAAAATCATTTGAATTGTGGATTGTGTAGGTATGTATGCAGAAGAGTTCTTAACACTTGAGCATGGTAAAAGCTTGCAATTTCAGGTTGTTCATTCAAGCTCAAGAACAAGTGTGTTTCAGACCTTAGTTTCCTGCAAACATGGATTTCAGTTTTTGAAAATCATAGTCATAAAAGTTGCAGCAGATCAGAATTACAGAGTGGAAATTATCCAAATAAATCAGGATACTGATCTACAAATGTTCTGACACCTCCTAAAGGAGCTTTCCTCCCCATCTGGAGCCATTTTTATACTGCTGTATTTTACAGTATCACTAGATGACTCTTTATTTCTTATATTATGCTGAAAATAATATTTCCTAAATATCATTTATTTTCATAAATCTCACTTCCTTCATTATTTTTCTTTTAACCTCTCTATTACCTTTCATTTTACCTTTTCTGACAATCCCATGCTCTAAAATCCCATTTTAAACCTGGAACCCCTCAGTCTAGCCTTTTCCCCTTCTTAAACTTCTTTCCTTATGCAAAAACCCCATTTTCCTCACTAAAAAACCTCCCCTTCACTCATTCCCCCTCTTTTTCATTAAAAACAAATGTAAAATACCATTTTTACATTGTTTTTAAATAAATATCAATCGTGGGCCCCAATTTAAATAAACACTGTTTATTTACCCAACCCTGTTATATTGAAACCCGCTTCTTTATATCCTTCCCCCACTATGTTTAAACCCGAGTCCCACTTTGAATAAACCGTGTTGATTTAACCCACCATCCCTTTCAAAACCTGACCCCACCTATCGAAATTACCTATTATTGGACCTCACCCGACCACCATCTAATCCACCCCATCCGATCTAACGGTCCCCTACCTGTTTCACACCTCAAATTTCCCAGCGTTTAAAAACTTTGGGGGTATGTGAAATGGGCAGTTTCACAACCCTCCCTTTCGCCATGTTTCGCCACCTCATTTCATTTCATGCCCTAATATAAAATCGCAAAACCATCCTGGCATCGTGCAATAAACCAGAAAACTACCTTTGCGCCATAAGGTGAAACCACTAACCATTTGGAAAATTCTATGAGCTCTGTGCTATTGCAATAAGCCCCCGAGCCACCATGACAACCCCTGTGATGTTCCTCCAGGACCTGGAAGCCATTTTTGGATGAATATTTTGAAAAACCTCCTCTTTCCGGACTCTGTCTGCAGATTTCCCTACTGCCTTTGAGCCATATCGCTTCCCTACAGAAACCGTGTGTTTTGAATTAATAATTGTTTTCAATTTTTCAGGTGATGTATCTACCAGAAAATTTAATAATCAAATTGCATTTCTAATTCCAAGAATGATTTAAATTGGGCTCTTTGGAAGACGATTTAGAAACATTATTCATTAAAGGATTAGGAGTAGAAGATAAACAAAGTAGTAATGGAGTAGAAAGGGAGGCATTAATGATTATTAGTGATTATACATTCATTCCAACAGCATGAAGGTTTATTCGATTCAAAGGACAGTAAAGGCAAAAGAGTTAAATAGAACGGTCAGGGTAAAGATGAAGATGGGTTCAAAATGAAGGGCAGAGTAAAAGAAAATAGATAAAAGATACAGAAGAAGATAGATTAAAGATTAAATGAAAAATCAAAGAGAAAATCAACGAGGAAGACAAAGCCAGATGTTAACCACCTCCAGCTTTAATTTTGATTTGGTGAGGGCTACCACAGTTAATGTTTCAGTCAGAGATATTTTAGCATCAGATGTAGAAGTTATTGTAAAATTTGATGTTACAGATAGTTGGTCAAAGATATTTTAAAGTTATCTCAACAGTTAATTTGAAAGTTATTGTTACAAGTAGATCTGTCAGTGTTATTTTTGGCTTGGGCCTTGCATGGTATCACTTGTCAAAATTACATTTAATCTGTATTAAATGCAGTCTGTCACACTATATTAGGGCAACCTCCCTAGTTGCAGTTACATACTGCATGTATTTTTCATTATCAGTTATAGGTTGATGGGTTGGACATCATTTAGACTCTGAGTTGCAAATATTATTGCATTAGAGCACTGTAACTGTTTTGATCTGGACATCAGTAATAGAAGCACTTTCACAGGATCCTTTAGCTATGTTAATGGTGATGTTATCCCTCTTTTGTTAATTTTTCTCCTTTGTTTTTCATACTGTACTTCAATCTCCCTGATAGCAGAAAAAATATTTTGAGATTAAGCTATGCTGCATGAGCACCTTAATTCTGTTTGTTACTATTATCTTAATGTTTTCCTCTGCAAATTTTAACTAAAGAATTCTTAACTGCTCTTTAGTTTAACCTAGATGTTACTTTAAGGTTTCCCTTTGAAGTTTAACTAAATAATTCTTAACTGCTCTTTAGTTACTCTGAAATTGTTATCTTGAGGTCTTTCTTATGAAGTTGAGTTAAAGAATTCTTAACTGCTCTTTATATCCACTGAACTGTTATCTTGAATGTTTTCCTCCAAAGACCTGAATGTAGAATTCAAAGACTGTATGATCTGCACTTATGTTGAATTATAGTTAAATAATTCAGAGACTGTCTGCTCTTTAGCTTTATAGCACTTACTACCATCTCATATTCATCTTGCCACAAAGATCCATTTGATATAGTTAGATTTCCCTATGAAAACCCTTGAAAAGTTGATGTACAATTTAACCCTTTTATGACTCCATATCCCAATGGATTAAGCTTCCCACAATCTACCTATCAAACCTACAATCAATCAAACAAATAAAAAAAAACAACCCCAATCTTCATAACTAGCCTAAAATTAGAAGAATATAACCATAAAGCTAAATCATTTCATCATAAACACAGAGAGAGCCCTCTCTGAGCCTAGGAAGGCTAGGTCCTAGACTCAAAAGTGGTTTGATGTGGTTCCTTGCTACTTTTTCTTTCCAATCTTGCAAATTACAGGGAGCCAAGAGATAAATTTGCCCGATCCTTCAATGACTGCCCACCAACAACGTAACTGCATCCAACATACACTCTGAAGGTGCCACTCCTTTCAAGGTACAATTCAAATTTGACATTCCTATATTTTAAGGTTAGATAGATGTATATGCCATAGATATATGGTTGAATTTTCTGGAAGGGTATTTCTAGGTACATGATTTGTTTGATCGAGAAAATATTAATTTTTCACTCCTCAAAGTCGCCCCCCATATCAAAGACTGGTGGGAAACCTATTGTGAGAAAAAGGAAAAGAGGGAACCCTCTCTGTTCTCTACCGCACCCACTTGGAATTTGTGTCAAGACATAATTAAGGAACAATATTACCCTATGGGGAGTTACGAGGAAAATTACATCCAATGGACCACGTTGCAGAAACAAAGGGATGAAGATGTGCCCGAGCTGACAAATTTGTTCCATACCCTATGCACAAAATTGGGTATTAAAGATTCAGAGAAAATTTTGGTGCTCAAGTACCATAGCTGTTTGAAAAGATAAATTTAGGAGGAAATGGAATTCCTCGACATTACCTCACTTGGCACAGCATATTGATATACCACCAGGATCGAGAAAAAATTTAAGCAGAAGAAGTGAGAATTTGGATTGTGAATCTGAAGCCAAGGAAAGATGCCTCAAAACCGTAGAAAAAGGGGTAAAGCCAAAGCAGGGAAACTCAGAACAACACCAAAAATCCAAAGAAGGACACGGGGAAGTGGTGTGAGTGGCGGGCCAAACAGTCGCTAGTGTCCGAACTGAAGGCATTCGAATCAGATGCATGTTCTGATCTCGAGTCATAACTAGAAAATGGCAATGACAAAGGGAATAAAATCATTGATGTTGAACTCAGTGCCATAGTTGCCACCACCAAGCTCCATAGGGAGGAGCTTAAGGATCTACAGGAGGGGGAGCGCCTCTTCCATTTCCAAATGTGGGTGAAGGGTTCTCCACTGCAATTCGTTGTCGATAGTGGAATCCAAAAGAACCTCATTTCAGTAGAGTTTTTGAAGTGGCTTCGCCTACTAACCACAACACACCCATAGCCATTACTATTGGGTGGCTTCCCAAAGGAATATATCTCCGCATCCATCAGTAGTGTTGCCTTCCGTACATCATCAAGCCATTCATGAATGAGGTACTGTGTGATGTTACTGCTCTTGATGTGTCTGATGTATTATTGGGCCACCATACTTGTGGAAGAGAAATGATGTGTATGAGTCTAGGCCTCATTACATTATTAGTACTTTGGGAAATAATATGTACATGATACCGATGGTAGTACCACCTCCCTCCATCTCTTTTATTACTAGAAAGCAACGAAGTAAGATTATTTCCCAAACAAGGAAATTTATTTTCATTACAATTCACCCATAGGGCAAGAAGAAGATTGTGGCCATAGCCTCGAAATAGGGCTCCCCTACACGACAACAAAAAATGGACAAATTCATGGAGGAATATAAGGAAATTTTCTCATCACCCACAGAGGTTCCTCTACACTGTCAGGTCAAGCACTCCATTGATCTTAACCTAGGTGTGTCACTGCCTGGTGTTTCCATACCTCATGCAACCACACAGATATAATCCACACATGTATTGTCTGAGGTTGATAAAGCAACCAAATTTATTTAACACAATCATCATGTCTGCCAACAGGTCCACGACATGTTGAAGAAATCCAATGCCAAGTACAAGAAGCACCATGATCAGTATCAGGTACCACAAAACTTCCAGATGGGTGACAAAGTGTGGCTAAATTTGAAGGAGTGCCTCACTGGACCCCATGACAAGTTTCAACCGCTCTAATATGGTCCATACACCATCACCAAGGCAAGTGGCTCACCATGGACCAAGTTCAATAGAAGTTTCCTCATCTCATGGAGGAACTCAATGCAATGGGGACCATTTCCTCCTAAGGGGGGAGGAAATATCTAGATGGATATTGGTGGCCACCGACCTATTCTACTTAGGGCCCCACCATTTTTTCTTTCAATTTTTTAGTTTCCTTATTGTAGCACCATTTACTATTTTTCACAATTTTTCGGGTCTTGAACTTCCGGAGCCGTTTGAGGCCCAAAATGACGTTTTTATGGGAAAACCGAGAGTAACATGGGTATTTTACCAATGTTTCTCACATCGAAAGTTATGGTCCTTGGATGGATCTTTCTAATGAGGTATTGTGTGCGTCAAACAAAGATCGCATGCCAAAGTTATCTCCCCGGGAAGTTGATGTACCAATTTACCCAAATGGGGCCCATAGTTTTGGCTCTTCATCTCCTAGGGTTAGGTTTTTGGATGTTTATGGTTTTCCATTGTTTCTCAATAATAAATAGACCTTCAAGCCTCATTGTAACATAGTTCATAGGCTTGTAACTGCCACATCTCTTCTTAGAGATAAGCATACTAGATCCCTAGCTCGTTTATTTCCATTATGTTTGTAAGCATATTTATGTTATATGATATTAATGAAATAAAGCTTTATTTCCATTTCATTTGTGTGTTTATGTTTATTTTTGTATATTATTGTGTTCCTGCATAAATTTGGATCATACACATAGGTGGTGTCTGGTAAATCATATGCAAAACCATTTTACATAATAGAAGAAACGACGACGAAGACTATTTGTCGATGGTGGATTTTAACCTTGTGGTTTCCACAATATATCTTGTGTCTCACATGGATGATTAGTGTGGTTGTGCTTTATTAATCACATGTTTGTTATTTCTTATGCATTTTTATCATATGATTTATATGCTTATGTGTTAATCTGTTAATGTGTTGCTGGTTACACTACTGTTTCACCCCCCTTCTTAGTAGTTCTCAACATTTCTAACAAATGGTATAATAGTGGGGCTTTTGGTTGCATCTTAATTGTTGGAGAGAAAATATGGGCAAATTTGGTGCAATTTTTTTTTCTTTTTCTTTTTCAGAATTTATCCTCCATGAGTATTTTTCCTCACGACTGCAAATTTCAAGGTATGGAAAGAAATCGTGAATGCTAAATTATTGTATTGTGGATCTAACATTTTGATATTGCTTTGTGAAGTATGTGGCAACTATCCACCTTCATATAAAGTAATGCAACAAAATACTCAATCAGGACGCATTATTTTTTAGAATCTCCATAATGCAGACATGGAGAAAGTTGGAGATCTAAAATATGCCAAGGAGATTTAGGACAAGCAACAAGTGTTATTTAGAGGTGATAGAAGCAACAACAGAGAGGCTGAAATAAGAGTAAGAAGAAGAAAAATAATAAGGCTTCTCAAAGGAAAGAGCCCCTATCATAGAAGATCAAAACTTTTACAGATATGTGATGATAAGGAGGCCAATCTTAAGGAGGATAATATTATCTTAAGAAATCAGTTGACATTGTTAGAAATTAAATAACAGATAAATGGAACAAATAAAATATTTCATAAAATCGAACACAAACCGGGCGTTGGATAACCTTTTGGTTCCGCTAATTATTGTTAGTGAATATGTAATTCCATATACATTTTATCATCCTCACTTTTTTCATGGGAGCTCGTGGTATACATAGGATCACCTTATGGAACTAGAGTGATGGCGGGATCAAGATCGAGGATTTAGACTAGTAAAGTCTTGGTTGTGATCGAATAAGTCTATACAAGTCATATATGAATCAAAAGGGAAAGGTCATGTGTTCTTAAGGTCAAAGAGATACCTAATAAATTTACATATATATGGAAGTAAATATATACTATTTATTTTTTGGTGGTGTAAACTACTACGCTTTCAACCTTTGATTCACAGTGAAAAATGATTAGAAAATCCTTCCCTGTCCCTTAGAAATCTTTCCTCTTTCCTACTTCATCTCTCATGCCCATGTTAGCCCCCCTCTCGACTGGTGATAACCCATTGAGCCACCGTCTGACAAACCAAGAACTAGCTAGCATAGAGGAAAAAACCCACCAGCTGTCTATGGAGGTAGGGATGATGACCAACCAACCAACTAGTGAGAGTAGCAACATGAGGTTTAGATTTGTAATTTATTCTTATCGTTTGATTCACGAGGTAATAAAATACATATTCTTCCATGGACTCATTCTTATCCGTTACCTCCCTTTATTTGATAAGACTCTAGAGACTCAACCAAGAAAAACACCAATAAGAGAGACCCATATATACGTGGTTCACCTATTTTGGCTACGTCCAAGGAGAAACAACCAGACCTTCCTTTTATATTATCCAACAAAATGAAGGGATACAACCTACAACGAATCCATTGTAACTTCATGTTTTCTCTCACACAATATCTCTTCCTCTCACCCATAATAATAGACATCTGTAATAAAATTCCCTTATATAAACTAAGGGTTTCCTTATAAGGAAAAAATACCTAAATTAACATAACTTCTATTGTCATATCATTCACCTAATGAACGTCCTAGATTTAATATGAAATTACAATATTTTACAAGGCAATATTTCTCTATTTTTTTACTTCAGAGGTGCTTCCCTTGAACCCCCACTAGGGGGGCCTTGACGATAATAGTTGGGGGGAAATCCCCCCCAAATCCCTCTATTAAGGACTAGGATCCAACCATGATTGAAAAAAAAAAACTTTGAACAATCAGGAAGATAATCAGACCCTACAACCAACAATCTTCCACTTGGAGTGCTGATTATATCAATTCCATCACTGCTTCACTTGCTAGAAAATGCTTCCACTTGGATCTGGTTATTTCTCATCTTCACCATCATACTTGAAGACCAATTGAAACTGAGCATAAACTAAATTTATCCTTAGTTACAACCTTTATTAACATATCTCCCGGATTTTGGCTAGTGTGTATCTTTTCTAGCTTCAATTGTCCATCTTCGAAAATTAACCATATGAAATGGAACCTAAGTTGTTTATGTTCTGTATTAGATTGAAATGTTGAGTTCTTTGCAAGATGAATGTCACTCAGGATGTCACTGTATAATCTGCTAATCTCCTGCTTATTTTCCAATTCATCCATAAACCTTTATAAGCAAATCATTTCTTTAATATCCTTTGTAGAAACAACATACTCCGCTTCCATTGTTAAAAGTGCAACAACATTTTTAATTTTTGAAACATCACTTACTATTGTTCCACCTACAACAAACACATACCTTGTGGTGCTCCTCCTGTTATCTCCATCACCTGCCATATTTGCATCGACATATCCCTGTAGAAAAATGTTTTAACCTCCAAAACATAATTCTTTATTAGTGGTACCTCTCAAATACCTATGAATCCACTTCGATGCCATCCAATGCTTTTTTCCTAGATTGTTCATTACCATCTCACAACTACCATTTCATGTGCAATATCAGTCCTTGTGCACACCATTGCATAAATTAAGCTTCCAAGTGCTGATGCATATGGAACTTTAGAGATATAACCCATATCTTCTAGAAACTTAGGACACATATCCTTAGTTTGAAATGGCTAACCAAACGTGTACTAACTGGTTTCACATTCTACATATTAAATCTTCCCAAAACCTTTACTATGTACTCACTCTGAGACAATGCTAATTTGTGAATTTTCCCGTCGATAGTTATTCTCATACCAAGGATTTTCTTTGCAATACCCAAATCATTCATTGCAATTGAATTAGCTAGTTTTCCTTTGAGCGCATTTATTTCCCTAATGTTAGACCCTGCAACAAGCATGTATTCTACATATAATAGTGATATATACATCTTCCATCATTTTGTTTCTTAAGATAAACACAATGGTCAAAGTGACATCTAGTATAACCTTGTTCAGACATAAGCCTGTCAAATTTTAGATACCACTATCATGGAACATGTTTTAAACAATACAAGCTCTTCTTCAAGTTACACACTAATTTTCCCTTCCATTTTACCTCATACCCTTGTGGTTGTTGCATATATATCTCTTACCCCAAATCCCCATGGAGAAATGTTGTCTTTACATCTAACTATTCAAGATGCAAATATTTTGTTGACACTAGACTCAAAATAGTTTCGTTTGATGTCATTTTAACGAAAGTAGAAAAAAAATCATAAAATTCTATACCTTTCTTTTGCGCAAACCCCTTCACAACAAGTCTAACCTTATACCTATTTTTTCCTCCATATTATTCCTTCAACTTGTAAACCCATTTATTATGTAATTTTGTTTCACTTGCAGGAAACCTGACTAAGTCCCAAGTCTAGTTATGTACCAAGGAGTCCATCTCTTCTTTCAAGGCTTACTCACACTTATTCATGGTTTCTACCTACATTGATTCTTCATATACTTCTGGTTCACTAGAATAAATAAACAATACATAGTATAATGAAGGAGAGCATCATTCAAGGGGGTCTGCTTAACCTGATATATCTTCTAACAACACTAGAAGGATTTTGATATGCCTACTATTGTTTTGATTACCTTTGGTCTTAAAATTTTTGTTGTTGATGATTATTATGATTTCCTAGCACCTTTGACTCTACTTTTTATGTGATCTCATCAATCACTGCATATTTTGTGTTTTATTTTTCATCTTTCTTTTCCCGCAATTGATCTTTATACAAGGCCCTTTCATGAATAATGCATCTCTACTCCAGGGTTTTCATAGTCATATAAGTGAGAACCAAAATTATTAACACCATATCTAATGAAGGTACACTTATTTTATTTTTCCTCAAGCTTTGTTTTTTTTCCTTTATTAATGTGCACAAATGCTTCACAACCAAAAGTATTTTGAAATGACTAGTTTACCTTTTTCCCTGTCCATGTCTCCTTTGGAATACCACCATCCAAGGAATTTCAAGGCCCTCTATTTATTAGATAAACAACAATATATATAACGTCTTCCAAAAATTGTAAGGAAAATCCTATATGCAATCTCATGCACCTTGCATGCTCCATGATAGTCTTGTTCATCCTTTATAACAAACCATTTTCTTGTGGTGTTCCTAGAACAATATTCTCTATATCAATTCCATGCTCTAAACAATAATTATCAAACTCCTTGCTGAAATATTCACCTCCATTATTTCATCCGAGACACTTCAACTTATTTCCTATCTCATTCTCAACCAAATATTTCCATTTCTTAAAAGTATAAAATACATCATATTTATTTCAAAAATGATGAATCCAAGTTTTCCTAGTTGCATCATCCATAAAAGTAACATAATAATGAAAGCCACCGAAATATGATAACTGAGCAGGTCCCCACACATCTGTAAGCACAAGTTATAATTTTTCATTGTTATTTTATTTCCCAACTCAGAGAAATATTTCTCTATTATGTTTTCCATAAACAAAGTTCTCATAGAAATGAAAATAAGCATGCTTCAAACCTGACAAAAAATTTCTTGAGTGAAGAATCTGCATCCCCTTCTCACTCATGTGCCCAAGCCTATGATGCCACACTGACTTATCTGCTCATATGGAGGTTAAATAATTAGCAAAATTAGGAATACCATTACATAAATACAATGTACAAACCTTTTCGCCTTTTTCTATTACGAGGGCTCCTTTAGTGACCTTCTAGGTTTTATTTGTAAATGTAGTTACATGATCTTCACCTTCCAAGTTCCTTGTTGAAATTAGATTTTTTAGTTTTCTCAGATCTAGAGCACACCTTACCTCTAATAGCCATTGGTTTCCATTATAAGAACCTTATCCATTCCAATAATTTTATAGGTTTTATAATCACCCAGACAAAATGTCCAAAATCTCCTTGAACATAGTCATGAAAATATTTCCTATCAGGTGTAGCATGGAATGAAGTCCCTGAATATACCACCCATGCATCGATAATATTTTATAATGAAAGAATTAGAGAATATTGCACACATCACTTGTTAAATTCACTTCCTAATTGTTCTCTTGATGCCCATCTCCTTATTTTCCCTTCAAGATTTACAGCATTTATTCAGGTGTCCTTTCTTCCCACATTTCCAACACACTATCCCTGATCTAGATTTGGATATGCCTTTCCTTGACTTACTGTGATGTCCTGGGATATTTTCTCTCTTTAGTTTTCTTTTCCTAGTCTCTGTAGTCAAAGAATTACCTGTTTTATCACTTGAGTTTTTTCATCGCATTTCCTCACTAAATATAGCACCAACAACATCATCAAACTTTAAAGTACTAAATATAGAGACTGAATTACTAATATCCTTGACTAAGCCATTCCAAATTTCTGGAAATGAGTAGAGAAACCATAGAGCCCTATCTTCATCATCCAAATTTACCCCTATAGAACTTAACTGATGGGTAGCTGTGTTAAATTCATTTAAATGATCAGAATTAGATCCAACTTCTATAATATTCATATTAAACAAGCGCTTCATAAGAAATACCTTGTTTGAGGTTGAGGGATTTTCATATAAGCTGGTCAATGCCCTCATTACACCCTATGTCATCGTTTCCTTTGAAACGTTGAAGGACACCAATGCTGCGAGGCACAACCATACTGTTCATAATGCATTTATGTCGAGAATTGTTATAGCATCATTTCTCACCTTCATATGATTCATGATTGCTTTTATGGCTTTGGGCACCCATTCCTATAGACTTGGACAAAATTCACTAAAAAACAGTGTAAAAATCCCCATACACGGTTATGCCCAGACTTTTCCGCGTGTATACGCGAGTCCACATGTACTTTTCCGCGTATGCCATTAAAATCATTAAAAAATATATAAAAAATCCCTATTTTCGGGCTGGGTTGATGGTTACTCTAGTAGTTCAACCACCCCAGCACGTGGCCAACTGTTTCCAACTGTTGAAACTACTTTGAGGGAGTATAAAAGCCCCTCATGTGTATGGCCTAAGGGAGAGAGAGAAATTATTGATATTATACTCCGTTGGTATTCCCTATCCAAGTCTGATTCCCCGTGCCTCCTGCACTTTCCCAGTTCATTATAGGAAACCCTTGTTTCCTGGAGATTCTCATCTCCCTATATGTCATCTCGTATGCACCAATTTGGAAAGAATCTTAGCGAGGCAAGGGCGGGACGGATCCGGACGACGGTCTGCTCGAAGATCATGGAAGGATTCAGGTGATCTCTCCACTCGTTATTTCTGTACATGCTATTTATAATACAGAAGAACCATCTTGTTCCCGAAATATACATGTTAGTGTCCGCTTGCATATATGAGAATGTTGTTATTTAAGCATTTACTATGGTTGATCTAATGTTTCATATGGATTTCACTAACATTTAGAGTAGATATATGCTGTACAACCAGTTCTTCGTGCTTGTTTCTTCTTGTCTTTCAGGTTAAGAAGGAAGGACGGTTGCTGGGGGTTTGGACCCCGCGGGATCTGCTTCAACCGTAGGACCTACGGGTAAGTTCCTCGATCTGCTCTATTTATTTTTTCATGAACATGTATGGTTGTGTGAGTCCTTCTTAAGTAGCATGCCCTGCTCTATGGAGGTTGTAACCCAACGAACCTCTAGGGTGATTTTCCCCGAAACAAGAATCTCCCATTCTTTTTTTGTCATACTTGTCGACTTCTTTGCTTTTCTGCTCATTGGTAGGTAAATATATTTTTGATAAAAATAATCCTCCATTTGTATCTTCCATAGCTATTAGTTTTGGTCATTGAATTTCTCAACCCTAAACCTACCATCTTCCACCATTTATCCCACTTGAACCAAGAACATTTCTTTCCTGTGATTTTATCAGCAAAATATACCTTTGACTCTGATACCAATTGATAGAAATTAAATAACATAATAGTGGAACAAATAAAATATTGCAGACAAACAAACACATAAAAACATAAATAAGAGAGACACAGATATACGTGGTTCACCCAATTTGGGCTATGCCCACAAAGAAATAACCAACCCATCCTTTTATATTATCAAACAAAATTAAGGGATACAACCTAGAATTAATCTACCGTAACTTCCTCTTCACTCTCACACAATATCCTCTCTTCTTCTCACAAAAAATATTACACATTCATAATACAATTACCTCATATAAATTTAAGGTTTCCTTATAGGGAAAAAATCTCTAAATTTACATAACTTCTATCATCATATCTTATTCCTAATGAATCGCCCAAATTTACTATGAAATAACAATATTTTACAAGGAATTGTTTCTCTACTTTTTGAGTTAGGGGGAGTTACAGCCAAACCCCTGCAAGGGGGGGGGGAGGGCTAAGCCCCCCCAAACCCCCCTTATTTGTGATTGGATTCCAGCCACGAATGAAATAAAAAAGTATGAAAAATTAGGAATATTATCAAGCTCCACGCCCATCAGGAATGATCAGAAAGAGTTGAAGAAGGAATGAGGAAACAATAAAAAAAAGGAAGACCATTATGAGAAATTAGAAGCTGAAGTGATCTTCGTGAGGAAGAAACTAAAGATTGAGAAGAGCACCGTAGCCTTGGACAATTTTCTTGAAAAAAAAGATCACCATTAGAGAGTTTTGGTCTTTACTGTCAAAAGGGGGAGTCTAGCTCGCATATAGGAAAGAAAAAAAATTGTAGATCCATAAGGCTTTTAGTAAATAATAGCAACAACAAGTTTGCCAGTAACTACAATATCTAACAGTAGTAGAGAGGAAGACCTCAAGGAGCACCTACATTTAGAAGACCATTTTCTCCAAGAGAGGGTTGTGGCAGATATATTAAATTTCAAAGGAATCAAATCCTCTTCTTTCCTTTGATGCATGAGGTAGAGTGTTACATTTGTCACAAGTTTTTCCATGTTGCTGCAAATTGTAGGAGAAACATGTATAGATTTAGTCAGCAAAGCCTCCAAAAATATGAGTAACAAAGGATATTTTTCATCTGGTATAATTGTAATTTTAATGGTTATTTTAAATCATGTATTATTTGAACATAATGAAATTCACTGTAGATCCAACCCTTAGAGGAGAGGAAAATTTCATGCGAGGCATAGATCTAGCATGACTAGTAGGATATTTGATCCTCTTGCTTCATATCTTGGTCATGTGGAGTGTTACACATCTCATAACATTGGAAATATGGAAAGAGATTCCATGCTTCCTAGTTCTTCAAGGATATCCTATCAGAAACAGTAATATATTTAGTGAGGATCTACTAGAAAACCACAGAAGAATGAAAATAAGAAGCACAAGACCATGTGGAGAAATAAGGAGAAACAATCCATGAAGTAGTGAGATCAACTCCCTCTTTAGTCCATGGTTTCCTCATGCATATTCATGATATACTTCAGAGTTTATGTGAGGTGCATAGCCTCAGGGGGAGCGTATGGCAACATGATTAGTTGGTGGATATGAGTAGCAACATCATGGTATATGTACGAGTTGTATAAGAAACATCTAGATGAGTTCATGGGACTCATGCACATTTAAGTCTGCGGGATCAACCCGCCTATTGGAGGTATATTGAGCTCAAGTGGAGCTATGCATGTTATGAGATTTTCATGATATTTTCTTCATTTATTTCACTCAGTTATCTGTAACAACTACTTATATGTTTCCATGAGTGAAAGGGTACATTTTCAGCACTACATATATACTTATTCTCATTGATTTTTTTTTGAAAAACATATGTACCAGTCATGCATAGATGGAGATCATTGATTCATCCATGCATAGAGGAGCTTGATTGATGTAACAACTATGTAGATAACTCTTGTGTGGATTTGAGTAGCCATGTAACTTTCATGTATATTCATGTTCATTTAGATTAACAAAGTAGCACTTGGAGAAACCATGTATCTTATTGCATAACATTATTGATTGAGGAGTTATGGTGGATGTCATGTACTTCAACCATATGTATGTACTTTTTATTATTGGAGTGATGGCTAAGCAGTATTATTTATGTCATGCATTATAGTGATTTTATTGCTTCATCCATGTATGCACTCATGTGTGCAAGTTAAAATTTCCAATATCTCATGTATTGGTGCATTGTTTGAGTGGTTCATAACTTCTATAGCATTAGGAGTCTTGGTCATGCATTGAGAGAGTATTTGGCATGCTGTAACAACTATGAATGTCACATTGTGCATAATTAATTTCAGCAATGTGCTCTCATATAAAGCCCTATAATATATTGGTTCATCATTTGGTTGTTGACATATATATTCTAGAGTCAAGAGGGAGAGTAATGGGGCATGTCAAGAATGTGTTGATGTGAGTTGTGCTATAGTTTTGAGATCTATTAAAACCATGTTTGGGATAATTGGTGTCATGAATTTCAGCCATGTATGGGATTTTTGGAGTCATTATGCATCCATGTACTACCATATATTTATTATGGGTCATTAGTTGAGTCATGTGAGTGATGATCATGCATGAGAGAAGAGTCATGTTTCAGTCATGTTTTGACTATTTGGAGGCATTGTACAACCATGTTTTATCACTCTCGTACCGATGCAATAGGCCTATGAATCCCTGTAATTTCACTACATATCACTAGATCATATTCCTTGGTCCATGTGGAGTAGCCTCTTATATGTGACAAAGAGGCATTGGCAGTAGTAGATAACAAGTACATCAACTTGGAGAGATTGTAGCAACCCCATTACATGTTCAAGGAGAGAATGTTAAACTTGTGGTTAACATGGTGTTGAGTATTTTAGGGGGATTACTTCTCTCAACCCCTCACATATGTTTCCATTTTTCTTTAGTTTTTTAATTACCCTTTTCCTTTGAAAAAGGGAGGGGGAATTTGAAGTATTTGGAGATCAACCTCAAAGTTTGGATATCCGGTTGAGGTTCACATTAATGCTAAAGTGGGAGAATGCTGGAATTTTAGTGTTGAAATTGATGTCAAAATGGATTTAGTATTGTTTATACTATCATTGATGTCAACCTAATGAAGGTATCCCTCATGATTTGTGTCGAGTTACCATTGGTTTGATGCAAAGAGCTTGTTATGATGCATACATGTTGATCCATGTAGAGGTGTTTGGCCATCTAGGCCTCCATATCCTTGAATTGATGCAGAAGTGTTGATCCATGTAGAGGTTATTGAGGTGTTTTTGATGACTTTTAAAGGATTGGAAAAGTCCTAGATATGATGGAGGCATGCCAAGGAAGAGATTCAAGTATGAGTAGTAGATTTATGGTTTTTCCTAGGTTTGGCCATAGTTATTGGGAACAGAGTGAGTCATAGCGGGTGTAGGATTTTAACCACTAGGATAGAAATTATAAGGGTGTCGTTATAGTTTTTAGGAGCTAGTATTCATCCCAATGTTTGTGCCTGTAGGTGAATTTTCTCTAGATTATGCACGAATGTCAAATGTTTTTATTGGTTTTTTGGTGATTTTGTTCGCGATTTTTTATTAAAAAAAGGGTCGGAAAAGGTTAACCATCATATAGAAGGTGATTAAGTAAAAAATAAGGAGGCTTAGTGATGGATATTGGTCACACCTTCCATCAATTATAAAATCTTGGAGTGTGAAGAAGAAATGGTTGGATTGAGAGAGGGTGTATGCTACATGAGTGCAAAGTTAGAGAGCAGATCAGAGCTTATTCTTGGAGAAAATTTCAAATGATGGTGGAGCTACAATAGATATACATGGATAATCTATTTTTGTTGTAGCTTGTGGCTCCGAGTTACTCTTGATATAGAGAGGAGAAATTGTTGTAGTTAACATAGCTTAAAATCATAGTTTAGAACACTGATGCATTTGAGTTACGGGGGTTTTATTGGAGACTTATTTATTGTATCTTCAATCTATTGATTTTTGTAGGGATACATAAATTTTTATTATGGTTGAATGTGTATATCATATTGCCATTATGTGCTACTCCAGGGTTTGATTTTTCTAAGACAATTTTGGTTGATATTGTGTAGCAGATGCATGCAGATTGGTGATTGTTTGCAGGAGTTTTATTCAGTTATGAATATTGTATTCAGTTTATGGGATGATGTATTTTTAAGGTTGTGTTGCAAATATTGTGTTGGAGATATTTTATTCGGTGTTGGTGGAATGATTGTCATTCAATGTGTTGCAAAGATTTTGTATGCAGATTGTGGATTGTATTATAGGTGTTTGGTTCAGTTTTTGATGAGCTTATTATATGATGGGACATAGCATAAAAATAGATGAAATGAGGTCCATGAGATGTGTTTAAGTTTGGGGATTTCAGTGAGCAAGTGGTGGCTTTCATTTTCAGGGTGTAGTGACATCCTTCAAGTGGTGGCCTGAGAACATGAGAGTGGTGGCTTCCATCCAGTGGTGGTTGAGTGACGGTTATTGGGAGTAGTGGTTTCCAATAGGTGGTGTCCTATAAATTTGAGGGAGTGGTGGCTTCTAGCAGGTGGTGGCCTAGAAATTTCTTCATGGTTGTGGTCTATAGCAAGTAGCGGATCACATGATTAACAAGTTGTGGCTTGTACACTAGTGGTGGCTAGTGAATCAGATGTAAAATCATTTTTACATAATAGAATATATAAAAAGAAATACTATCTGCTAACGATGGTTTTTACCCTTTTGATTTACACCTTATATATTGTGTCTCATATGGATGATTTGTGTGGTTGTGTTGTATTGATCACATGTTTCTTATTTATTATGCATGTTGTTCATATGATTTACATGCTTATGTATTTTTATGTTAATGTGATGCTAGTTAAATAATGTATGATTCGGTTAAATTTTAAGAAAGTGTAAAAATTATTCATAAGTCACACAAATGATTCACCCCTCCTCTCAGTAGTGCTTAAGGTTTCTAACAACCTTAAGTTGAGGTTGATAATGAACAAACTAAGAAAAATTGGAAAAACATCACAATCAACACAAAGATATAATATGAATGTTATTCTTTGGGAATCAAGGGAACTTTGAGGAATACTGACATAAATTTTTAGCTTGAGGACATGCCACATATTTCTCTTGAGGGAGATGTCAATCCTCTATTTTGAAAATATTTCCTTTATGATAAAATAACACATTTTGGACTTAATAAACATATTTCATGCCAACTTTATTACATTTTTAAATTATTTCAAACAATAAACAACATCCTAAGGTATTTTTTTATTACTTTTAAATTTTTAAAATTTCATGAAAATGTACACATTCTAAATCTAGTTTACTATGTTTTTATAAAAAAATAGTAGTTTTCGTAAATGATCATTTGTTTTGATAATTGTAGGCTAGCTGGTAAAAAATGGGGACATCGGTTTTGTATCTCATGATCCTGAGACAATTATTCCCCCACTAGTTTCACAATACTGCATGCATAGGTCCAATCAACACATGACCAACACAATCACTCTACATGCTAAAACATGGATTTTTTGAAAAAATTCTCCCAAATATGAGAAAATGTGATTTTCCATTGACTTTTTCCATGGGGAATGCCAATTTTGTTTCATAAGAAGTCTCATATCAGTATTTTGTTATCCATAAAAACATTTTTCAGTAGTTTGTTTCAATTTTTTCATATAAATGCAAAGCTAATGATGCTTACTATATAACTTTTAAATTTCAAACTCTTAATTTTTTATTGAGAACTTTTAGAAACTTCATCATTGGATATTTTATTTAAGCTTCATTATCAGTAATATATGTATTCCTTATGATTTTTTACTAGTTGGTAGGATGTAATGTAGTTGCTCAAGTATGGAGGGGTCCATTGTCTCAATGTTGCACTTCTTTTCATTTTTATTCTTATTTTTGGATATTGGTACATATTTTGTGTATTTTCCTTTCATGCTTATAAATACTTATGCAAACAAGTATTTCATGATATTTTAACTATCTTTTCCATATCATGCTTTTTCTTTTCCATAGTTGTTCATAATTCCCTCACCTTGTTACTTTATTAGTCATCATAGTTTTAGTGTTGTTCATGAACACATCAAGTGTTTGTATTATATATTAGCAAAATCTCTTGAAAACAAGCTTATTAATAAATTAGGTAAAAGATTAGGAGAACCTCTCTATCAATAAGAGTTCCCAATGCATGCATATCTTATCAAACATATCTTGCATCAAACATTGTATAATTTTCTTTCCATAAAATAGTAAATGTCTTGAGAAACAAGCTTATTGGCGGGTTGGGTAAAATATTAGGAGAGTCCATCCATTGGTGAAGACCCCAATACATGAAAATTCCACCAAACTAAACTTAATAAGGAATTATTTCCATTTTTGAGTATGTCCTTTATACTAATACTTAAAATCAACCACGATGATAAATACAAGACTAAGGAGTCAACAATTGTAAGCGTTTGAATCTAAAGAAACTATAACTTGTGGAACACTAGTGCATGCTTGATATTCCAATATATTTTAATTAATTTGTGTGATTTTACTTTAAGAAGTGTGAATATTTTATTTCAGTTGTCTGGATTATTAAATCATAGTTTTCTTTCATGTTTTCTCGATTTATCCAATTTAGAGTTTTAGATTTTAATTTGCTAGATTGCTTGCTAGTTAACTTGAACAACCTTGCTCTAATATTTAGGAAAAATGATAATTTTTCATTTCCTTAAATGATAATAAATATAAGCCTAATTCCTTACATATAGTTGTGTTCTTCTAAGTTTACAAACAATCGGGTTGATTAAAATATCATATCCTATTTTATGTCGTTAACATTAGTCCGATACTGAATTTTATTGTAAGTTTCATGAGAAATATTATGGACCCTGACTTCAAAAATACCAATAATGACTTCACATTTGTATAGAATATTCATGCTAACTAAGTTGTTAAAAAGGAAAATTTTCTTATCCCTATCCACAATCGTTCCAATATATATTTTCAAGATAATTTTAGGTTTTCCAACCACCAATGTTTCTCTTCTCAACATTGTCATTCTAATTTGAAAAGAAATCGAAATATCTTCCAAAGTATTTGTATGATAGGACTACTTCAAGAATGTTATCACCATACATAATAGAAGGATACATTATTTTCTTAGATTTAATTATCATTATTTTGGTTTTATCAATACTAATGTTAATCTCATAATGTTTGCAAAATTCTTAAGGAAATTTAAGATGCTTATTAATATTACTAATAGTTTTTGCAAGAACAAAAATACCATTGAGGATAATAAAATGAGGGCTACTAGTCTAACCATGTGAATACCAATCCATCCCCCTACTTTATTTTATCAGTGTATATTATAAAATGGGCAGGAGAAAGGGATAACCCTTTTTTAAAATGATACAATAATATTCCCATCCAAAATGAAGACACCCTTAGAAATTCAACAAGAATCCATAGGTTGAGTTTTTAGAAGGCGTGAATAATATATTTAAGGAGTTGACCATGGTTTGAAAGCTATAAAAATAAGGTGTTAGTTCACTAGAAGATGTATACATGCAAATATAAGAAGTATTTAGAGGATATGTTGAGAGTCTAAGATGTGAATTTTCCTAATATTAGAATTATTAAGATTCAATATACCCAAGGAGTGAGTGCATATAACACATAAGCTTGTATAGTGAATATGAGGTGAATAAATACATCGAAAAATTGAAGTCAAGTGGTGGAGAGATGGACATGATGTAGGTAGTGGTCTATAGTAAATATGAGGTGAAGAAAGACATCAAAAAATGGAAATAAAGTGGTCGAGAGATGGACATGTTGTAGGTAGTGGTTGGATAGGAAGGTGTGAAAATATTTTTTTATTTCAATTCTTTTATTAAAGGTGAAAGGAAGATAATATGTTAGGGTAAAGGAAAAGATGATGTAAAAGTCTATTATATGTTTTGCATCTCCACCCTCACACTACTTTTTTGGAACAAGTGGTAGGTCAAAATAAGTGGAATCTTGTGGTATAATATTAGTGAATAAAACAGGAGAAGATAAAAAGTGAGATTATTGTAGAGTAGAGCTACATATAACAAAAAAACAATAATTGAGTACTCAACACCCCTACCCTTTGCATTCCTTTATCTGATTTATAGAGAAGATAAATGATGGGACAAAACAAGGATGGGGTAGAGGTTAGAGAAATATAGAATCTTATACCCCCTCCTCCTATTAGTTTACTTTCTAAAGTGAGGAGCATATAACATAAATAAAGTGTGGAGGCCCACAATGCCTCAATATCACGTTGGTTACTTCAAAAAATAAAAAATATGGTGGAATCTACTCACATGTACAATGAAAAAAGTGTGGTGCAAGGAAAGTGAAAATTTGAATGACATAAGAGAAACAAAGGGAGAAATGGACCAAAGGAAAGGTGTGATGTGTAATATGAGGAAAGGAAAATAAATCAAAGTGTAAGAAACTCATATTAAAATGAATAGTTACAAGTAGTTGGAAATTAATTGAGTAAGTGGATCATGAAAGAAGCTTGAATGAAAACCAACTATGGATATAGTTGGACCTTAAGGAGAATAAATATAAGTGAGTAAGAATGAAGCAGAAGCTTTAAAAGAAGAGGAAAGTTGAATCCTTAATAGAAAATATCTATCTACCAAGGGATATTCCCTGTTAATGTGGAGTGGTAGAGATGCAGGTGTAAAGTATATCTATAAGTACAATCCTAACATCAAGGAATAATATGGTAAAAATCCAAAAATTCTAAAAGTATAACGATGAGAGCCTAGGTGATTTCCTCTACATTGAATGGTATAAATTTGGTAAAACCACTAAAAGTGGAAGAGATAGTGGAAAAAAGAGTGAAGGAGAAAAAAATTTAACCTAAGGAGAAGAAGAAGAGGAAGAAGGAGAGAAAAACTTAAACTAAGGAGAAGAAGAAGAGGAATAAGGAGAGAGAGGGTGATATCGATATATAGGATGGAACTAATTAAGAGAAGAAGAGGACCATTGAATAATCCTAATACGATGAAGAAATGGTGACGTAAATGCCAAAGAGTTGTTGAAAGATGTTAAAAGAGACATAAAAATATTAAAATTAACTAGAGATAAAATAAATTCACAAGAGTGTGATTGTTAATCATTTTTCTTGTTAAGAAAAAAGACAACCTCCTAGGGCCTGGATATAGGCCCATCTACATTTTTAAAGAGGTGGTACTCCTCTTTCAATGCACACATATATTTTCAATATATCTTAAGAAATAATATACATTCATATCATGCACCTATGAGTGATGTGGTAAATGGAATACATAACATAAATAAATGTACAAAGTTTACTTGAATATGTCCATTCCATTCATCACTATGAGATACGCATCATTGAAGAAAGATACAAGATAAAGACAAAATCATAATGGTTCAGATATTCATAAAGATATAAAATGATTTCATTCAAAAAATTCATATCAGCGAGGTGTAAAGTGTTTGCATCATTTCCTATGTTTAGGACCTTTAGAACCTGGGATTTGTATGAACTTTGGGCAATCAGTTCAGTGAGAGGCATGGTGATCTTAATTTTGGCAATTTCCCCTTCAAAACTGAAAGGTACTTGTATTTTAGATATATTTGCTTCAGTTTTCTCAGCCATAACCTTTTCTATCAGTTTATCTTGCTGAATTTGATTTGGGGCTTTGTTCAACAAAGTTTTCTCAGGGATCCTAGTAGAGGTACTAGGACAGCTTGGGTCAATGTTTGTTTGTCTAGTTTTGTCTTTGTTCTGATAAGTTTTCTTAGCCATGATGTTGTTACTGTCTACTGTTCTTTTAAGAATGGTTTCGGGAGCTTTCTTAACTGCAGTGTCTAAGTTTCTTTTCCTAGATTTGTCTTGGTTTTTCTTACTCCTAAGATCATATTGTCTATGGACTTCCATTATGGTGTTTTGTAATCCTATTTTATGGTCTTCGGGATCTTCATAATTTGTTTCATCTTGGTTTGAGGAGAAAAAACCTTGTTCTTCTTCTGTGAGGAAAACCTCACCCTCGTTATCAGAGCCTATTAAGTTTAGATGATTTTCATTGGGTTGTTAAATATCTCTTTCCCCTTCGTCAACATAGTTATATTGGAAGGGTGGTCTGATTTGTTGATCATTTTCTCTTGGTTTGATTTGGAGCGGGTCTCTTCTAAAGTTCTGATTCCGGTTTCTGTTTTGGGGATTTGGCTAGTTATCCCTAGGGGGTGTTCTCTCACTTAAGTTTATCCTTTCCATCATTCTCTCCATGGTCCTAAGCAGGTTATCTATTTTGGAATCTGAAGAGGAATTGGAAGGCATGGTTTCGTCCCAGTAAGTGACTTTCTTTTACGACCTCATCCTAGCCCTCTTTTCAATGAGGTTTGCCTCTGCACTAATAGCTCCCTTTTTTATTTCTTCTAAAGTTGCGGGGTCTCTTTCTCTTAGCTGGTATGTCATGTCTGGATCGAAACCTTCCGGAAATTTTACTAATGCCAGACCCAGTGGAGGTTTCATGTGAGGCGGGAGGGTGTCATAGACACTGTTAAACCTAGTGCAATAGTCTTGGACACTTTCCCCTACGTTCCTTTTCAGATTATTATATTCAGAAAGTATTTGTAGGGGATTTTTCTTGATTTCCCATTTGTTCAAAAAAGTTGGTAAAGTGACAGAAGATCATGTATACTATTTGGAGTTAAGTTTTTAAACCATTTCTTGGCTTCTACGCTTAGGCTTTGGGCAAACATCCTCATCTTCATGGTTTCTTCTTCTAGTTCCATGTAGTCAAAGGAATCATTGATTCTATCTACATATTGTTGGGAATTGGTGGATTCAGCCCCGGTGAAGTGTGAGATTCTGGATTGATAATCATTTTGTAAAGGTACCAAAGGCTGTGGTAATACTAGGGGTGCATACCAAGCTACCATGATTGGAGTTGATGGTGGAGTTACAGTTGAAGGATTTGCAGTATGGGATGAGGTGATTTGCACAGTGGTGGTGTGAATGGGTGTGGCAGAAGTAATTGGACTGGTAAACTGATTTTGAGTAAACTTGGGGTGGAAAGAGCCGAAGTGGTGGAGAAGCTGGAAATCAGGTGGTGCAGTGGGGGAGGCTTCCCGCTAGGACTCTGCTGTAAGTTTAAGGGCTCAAGATCAGCAAGGTCGATTCTACTTGGTGACTTGGTTATAAAAATTCTTTTTGTAGGACATAAGTCAAACTAGGAATCTTGCAAGGATGTAATATGTTTAGGTACCGAGCTTGCTTTGTGAATAGTCCTATTGGTAGCTAAGTTTCCAGTTTTAGAAGTTTGCCACAAAATATTTTCTGGGTCATCAAATATGATAGGAGGAATTGGGTCTGGGTGAGATCTGGTATTAATTCTTCGTGAAGCTAGATTTCAATTTCAAAAGATAGAGAGGCTAAAGTTTTTTATTGTTTTTTGGAAGGTTGTCCTCTCTAGGAGTTATCAAACTTGCACAGTGTATGACTAAGCTTTTAGACTTCTCAAGGCTGATTGTGATGCAGTCCTATAGGAGTCTATGGATGCTAGTAAAGTTAGGAAACCTACTGGAGGCTAGTGGAGTTGCCAGGTGGATGTTTTTAGTGACTTTGAAGTCTATGGTCCACCACCAATACTTACAAAGGTAAATTTTTAAGAAATTTTCTTTTTAGAATTTTTTCATGTAGACCAAAAACTTGTAAGAGTGTTCTAAAGCTGGATCATAATTTTTCTAGGATGGTGAGAAAGCTAGAGTTCTATTCTTAGGCTATTTAGTTGAGTTTTTATGTTTTGACGAAGTTTCTGAAGTTCTAAGTAATACTTAGTTTGCCACTGATCTCAGAGACTGTATCATGATCTTTGTGATCGGAGGGGTAAATCAACAAGATAGCATGCTTATGGAAGTCTTTGGTAATTGGAGGCTAGTGGAGTCGCCAGGTGAATGTTTTTGTCTTGTAGAGACAAGTATTTATGGTCCACCGCCAATGACTGATAGAAACCAATCTAGGCATATTTTTGTGAGGTTTTTTCTGAGTTTTTTATATGCAGCCTGATTTGTAAGAGTGTCCTAAACTTGATTCGCCACTTAGCTAAGGTGGTGAAACAAAGAGAGTTTACTCTATGGCTTTATTATCTATTTTTATTTATTTAATTTGAGGAATAATGAGTCTATAAGAGTTTGTTAGGCTGTCATGTACTCAGTGTCCCACCGTGATCGCCATTATGTTAGTGAGTAGTGGGATAAATCCACAAGATAGTTTTCTTAAGGGCTACTAAAATGTTTAGGTAAGTCTAAGTTTGTTTATTACTCAGATTTCCCACCGTGATCACCATTATGTTAGTGAGCGGTGGGATAAATCCACAAGATAGTTTTCTTAAGGGCTGCTGAAATATTTAGGGAAGTCTAAGTTTGTTTATTACTCAAATGTCCCACCGTGATCGCCATTATGTTAGTGTCCCATAATTTGGCAGATTGGCTAACCAAATGACAGGGTAAAATCATACCAATCTTTGGAGCCCTAGGATCTAGCCTTCCTGGACTCAAAGAGGGCTCTCTCTATTATGCAAAGGATGTGAGCTTGTTCGCTTTATATGTTTGAGTTTAGGCTAGCTGTTAAGTATATTTTGGTTTGTTTTGGGTTTGAGGTAAAATGATCAATTAGGACAAATAGAAAGAGAGTTTATCAAATCAATAGGGCTATGGGGTTAGATGAAGTCAAGGTTGACTAAATGATGGACAAGCCGGTGTATTGTAGGGCCGATTTAGCAAGGTCAATGGATCCTTTGGGTGAGGTGTAAGTTGAAATGAACATTAAGTTTGTGAAGAGACAAAGAAGTCTTAAACATATATAGTTTAAAAGAAAATACTCATGAGGTAGGGAAAATCATTCATCTATGAACAATACTCAAACTAATAAACATGAAAGATAAACATTTAGGTGAGACATAGAAGCATAAGAACTCCTAACTTTAGAAATTCACCTTCAACTGTTGGGAAAACATATAAGATAAAAAAATAACTTAATATATGAAGAGGGAACTCCTAAAAAACATATACCAAACTAGTGGGAACTCTGAAACAAGTTGGTAAGCATGGTCAAAGGGAAAGATCGAGCAATACCTCTTTGACTTAACCTAATCAATCAAAATTTCATAGAAAGGCTTTAGAATAGGGTTTTGAGAACTTCAAATAAACAGGGCATACCTTGAATCATATTTGATAGCTAGCATACTGACTATTAATGAAAAAAATAAAAATTTCTTGGTGGACCTAAGGAGCAGTTAAGAATTCCTTATAATGACCAAGAAGAAGAAACATCAAAGCTGTAATAAACAGGAGGTTTGAGGTGCTTCCATGAGCATATCTCAACCTATACTTTTCTTATCTACAGAAAAAAAGAAGTATGAAACATTAATGGAAACAAGAAGACATAAACAAATCAGGGAAACATCACCATTCACCAGGCTATGGAATCCTGCACACAATGCTCCTCCACCATCAAGCGAAGCAAGCCATTCATCCACTTCATAAAACCAATATTTTCTCCAAGCTCAGAAAACTATGTATTTCTTTTAACATGTCAAGTTCTCCTATTTTTTACAATGAATCCTCATGGTTTATATAAGCCAAGAGGAGAAAGAGCTCACTAGAGCAACTAGAATGCCATTGGCCAAAGAAAAATATCTAAAACTGCCCTTGAGGCCTTACAAGGTCCAAGGCACAAAATATCTCTTCAAAATATCCTTTTTGGACCAAAATAGCAAAAAAAAACACTTTTAGGCTCTAAAACACGTGATAGAACTTTCCTAACACACATTTTCCTTGTCCTCACACAAGAATGCAGAAATCTATCTCTGTTTTTGCAAAATATCCACGCTCGCAGCACCAAAAAAGACCTTTTTGCAGTAAGGTTTTGGAGGCCTTCCTGATGTCAAAAAAGGCTCCGAGATGGCCCGTTGGAAAGCTATGGATGTCTAATTTCAAAATATACTTGAGTTATTTCAATATAATCTCTAGAAGTTTCGAAAAAAGTATAAAAGGGGCAGATCCCCAAGGGCGCAGCACCTGCTCAGAAATAGTGGCAGAAAGGTGAAAAAATGGTTGTTTTTGGACCTTTTGAGGGACCAAACAACTACAAATGAGCTGAAATTTTGTGAGAATGCTCCTCTTGTGCCAAGGAATCCAAAAATGTAAATTTTTCCTGCTGAAGATGCTCTGGGAAAAAGCGCAGTGTCCATGGTGCTGCACTCCTAGGTTTGAAAATTTGCAAAAAACCAAAAAGTGTTCAATTTTGCTCAAAATTGGTGAGTGAGTCCCTCAAGTGTCCTTAGAGACCTGTAGTGAAGCTTGAGAAAAAATTCCAAGGCTAGATTGGTCATTTCCATCAATTGGCGTCGGGCCCCTCCTTTGGGTAGTTTTGAGCTTCTTCCTAGCAAACTGATTTCTCTTTTTGTAATGTTCAATCATCCTTCTCTGTAAGCCTAGATATTTGTTTGCCTTCTCCAAATTAGCCTCCAAATGTAGATTTTCCCTTTCAAGCCATGATTATTTGTCATGCTCACTTTCCAAGGCGAGGAGCTCAGTGAGAGGGAATTGTTGTGCTTGGGTTGATTCTTCCTCTCTCTTTTTTTGCAATGCTTTCCTAAGACCCATAGTCTTAGGCCTCTTCCTAGCTTGCCCCTCTTCCTCATTATCTTCTTCATAGGCGCCCATGTATTCCTCTAGCTGTACTTGTGTTTTCTGAGCTTCTCGTTTGTATTTGAGCACCCGGGCTTCATAAATGGAAAGTTGGCCACTCATTTGTTTGTTTTGTGTTTGTAGGAAATGAATGAGATATTTTGATCTTTCCAACTCAACCTTTAAATCTCTGATTTGTGCACTCCGGTCCTGTAGGAGAGAATTAAGTATCCTTGTTTCATTTTCCTCATCACTACTTAGTGAATGAGTTCAAATTCCCTCTCTTCTTCATGATTGTTTTCCTGTTATTTCATTGTCTTCTTGCCTTTATCCTTCATGGGTTTCTTAGCCTTATCTTTCTTTGGCAGTTTAACCTTGTCTTTCTTTGGCAGTTTAACCCTGATCCTCAATGCCCTGGTGACATTGCTTTTCATTGTTTGAGTGACTTTACCTTTCACTGTTTTGGTGATTTTACCTTTTACTGTTTTTGTGATTTTACCTTTTACTATTTTTTAGGGGGAGTACATGGCCCCTTGCCTTTGGGAGGCAATAAACACATGCTTCTTACTTTTCTAATGAGGAATGATGAGAGGTGTCACAAACTAGGCTTGTTCAATCTGGTCACTTACAGCCCTAGGACTGTCTTTTTATTCAAGAATGTTTTTTGTGACTGTCCCTTTGTCACTTTGTTGTTGGCAGTCCCTTTGATTATCAATTTCAACATTTCTCATGCTTTCATTACCAGGAGGACCTTCAAAAGTGTCATACTTTGTTTCTGCATTGTGGGAGGCACCTAGGTCTGACACATTTTCATCTTCAGGACTGTCCATGTCTTTACCTTTTTTTACTGCTATTGTAACTTTCAACATCCCTAGGATCCTTGCCATCACTTCCTTGTTTATTTAAAAAAACTCTGAAAACTGTCTCTAGGCTATCTTCATTAATATGGTCATTGTTATGACTGTTTTCTTTTTGTTTGGCACTGTTTGCTGTGAGGTTGTTAGTGTCTTTTTCTTCACTTTGAGACCTAGTACTTTTTCCTCCTTTCTCATCATTGGTATCACCGCTTGAATCTCTATTCTCTTCCTGGTTTGTACTTTTATCTCTGTTGTTGTTTTGACTGTCTCCCTTTTGGCTATCTTCCTCTTTGCTACTGTCTTTACTGTCTTCCCCTTGGATAAGTTCCTCTTTTCTATTGTTTTTACTATCTTCCCCTTTGCTATCTTCATTTTCTCTGCTGTTTTTGCTGTCTTCCCCTTGGATATCTTCATCTTCTCCATTTCCCTCTTCTTCTTCAGCTTCTCCCTTATCCTCATCATTCTCCTCTTTATTGCCTTCCTTATGATCAGTACTGCTTTCTTCCTGTTCACCAGTGCTTCCTTCATGACCACCACTACTTTCTTCAGGGCCAACATTCCTCTTTTCTTCATGACCACCTTTGTTTTCTTTAGGATCATTTTTATTAGGGGAAGGTGTTTGAAGAAGGTTTATTTGGGAGAGTGATTCATGGGAGGAAAGTGAATCATGATCAGTGGAGGGCGATGAAGGAGTATGAGGAATATTTTGAGAATAGGATGGAACATTTTGCATTGGGTTGGAGGATGAAGTGGTGAAGTCATCATGGGAAATAAAGGCTTCCCAAGGAATGCCTTATTGCTACAGTTGGTGAGTTACAATGATTTTGACAAGAGAGTGATGAAATAGGCTTGCCATCTGCTGGGATGGGGGCTTCTTTTTCATGATGGTGGACATTTTTTCAATGCTTTTGCAGAGGAAATAAGGCATGTTCAGTAGCTTGGTCCTGGTGAAGTGCATGAGGAGTCTAATATGATAGGAGTAGATTCTGGAGAACCTACCCTCACAGGTAAAGTATTTCATGACAATCTTCATGAGGAGGGAATACCTGTCCAGTAGATGTGAAAAAGGAAAAATGGCTTTGTATTCAGCTTGAAAACTATGTTTTAGAAAAGGATAATAGTGGATCAAGTCAAGATGTTTCTGTTTAAACCATCTCTCTCCTATGCAAGGCATCCTAGTGGCTTTATAGATAGCCTTAGGGGTCAACTCAAAACTTACCCCTACTAGATGAAATCTATGCCTGTGAAGCCTTAGGGAAAATAACTCTGTTAATTGAGGATGGATCTTGAATTCTTGTACCTTGTTGCAGAAATCAAAACACCCTAATTCTTGGAAATCAGATAAGACAGAAGGGGAGGCTATCAACTCTTTGGTGTCTGTAGGCTCAAACCTATTGGGTTTCCCACCTTTCTTAGACTGTCTCCTTGGTCTTTGAGGCTCATCACTCTCTTCTCGAGACATGGTGATTACCTTGCCCCTTCTTCCAATTTTTAAACAGAAAAGGTTTTTAGCTGGTGAAATGATGAGGAAAACGTTTTTTTAGGAGGTTTTCAACTTTTAAACAAGCTTATAGGATCAATAGAGAAACAAGTTATTTTTCTATCCAATTTTTCCCTCAAGCTGTCTTTGACACAACCTTAGCCCTAATTGGCATTTTTACAACTTAAAAACATGAGGAGGAGATGCTAATTTATGGAGAATACCTCTTGAAACATTTTCTCATTGCAAAATGAAGCTTCTGGGAAAAAATTTGCGAATTCTGGCCCGTTTTGTAATTTTCTGGGTGGTGCTGTGCTTTTCCTCTAGACGCGCAGCGTCGTGGCCCGGGCGTTGTTTTCACGAGGAGTGTGTGACAGGTGTAGTGGTGGGTGTGCATCGTCCTAGCCCGGGCATTGTTTGCACACTAATTTGCAGTAGTCTGAGTGGCGAGCGCACAACGCCGTCGGCCCGGGTGACCTTTGCACATTGATCCAAGTGAAAACAGTTGTGGTGGGCACGCAGCGCCGTCTGCCTGGGCGGGAAACTTCACGTAGCGGTCGGGTAGGCAGCTTCAAATGGTGAGCGCAACATCGACGGGCACAGTTTTGCACGAGGTTTTGGGCGCTGTCGGGCGGTAGCTCCTGCACGTAGGGCGGGAGAAGGAACGCACAACGTTGCCCTATAGGCGCGGAGTGTCCAGTGAAAAGTTTCATGGGGCACCTCTATAGGCACCCAGCTCCAATCTATAGGTGCACAATGTCTGTGAATTTTTTCCTGAGGGTGCCTGTGAAGCCGAGATTTTTTTTCACTGTGTTCTACCAAAGTCGAAATGAAAGAGGGAAAAGCTGTTGAAGTCATTTATACTCTTTTTTCAAATGATTTAAGAACAAAAACCCCTTTCCTATAGTTTGACTTGCACCTTTCTATTGTCTTCTTTTGACTATATTTTTATTGCAATAGCCTTTTTGGAGCCAGTCCTTTTGTTGTTTGTCTTTACCACTCCCTTTAGCATCCAAGCACATGATTAGGCTTATGATGGCATTTTGTTATTTGCAAGGTGAATTTTACAACTATTTTTGCCTCCATTTCTTTGAATCAATTCTGTGACTGGCGCCTCTATGTAACATTTTAATTTTCAAACTTTGATTTTTCTCTTTTCAGTGCAATGGCACTCAGTGCCTTTAAAAATCAAATTTTGTGACCTTTTGGATTTTGAAACACATACTTTGATCTAGTGGATTTTTGTGCTTCTCACTTATCTTTAGAAGATAACTTAGGAACTTTTTTACACCCTCTGTTGTTGATGAAGGAGGTGCTCACTTTGACTTGTCATGCCTATCTACTTTATTATCCCAATTTTCTAAAACTGTTTCCAAATATCTTCCACTGTGGGTTAAAAAATCAGATATTGGCATTTTTACACAAACCATACCATGCTACTTTTCTTCTTCAATGTGACTTTCTTCTTTATAATGGTTTTAGTCTCTTCTTTCATCTGATGGTGCATCTGACAACCTTTGTCTTGTTTGCAGGGGCGTTGAAAAGGGAAGTTGTCCTTTTCCCAATTATGCTTTGAGGCCCAAAACTGTCCTAATGATCTTTTGCCAAAAAGAACCATGCCTTTTCATATATTACTGATCTTTTGAGATTTACACAGAGGTTTTTATAAGTAGTAATTTACTTCTTATTATGCCATAAGGACCTTTGAAGTAGCTTTCGGATTGTTGTGCCTTATAACCACTGTAGATGACCTTTTGAAACCTTTTTTAGGTATCCTCTGAATTATTTATGTAGAGAAACTCTTGATTTTCCCTGTGACCTCCAGCTCACTGTACCTTTTATTTAAACTGCCAATGACTTGATTGAAACTCTCTTTGGTGCCTCTCTTTGGCATTGCTTTTCTTTAGACTAAACATCAAGACATCCCTGCAGAGATGCACTTGATGTGATGGTTTATTCTTGGCAGATTTCACTGTTGGACTAGGAAGGCCACCTTGGAGATTGTTTGAGTAATTTTCAGACATATGAAAACCTTAGCTCTGCTTCTCTTGGTTTTACCTTTGATTTTTTGTGAAACATAAGTGCATGAAAAATGATGGTGCATGACTTAGGGAAACCTAATTGATTTGTTTGCAAGGCTTTTAGGAAAGGGCTTTTGACTGATGGTTAAAAAATAGAGTTTTTGAACAAGACACAGGGTTTTTAGATATTCTACTTATGCACCATCACCTATAAAACTAGACATATTTATATTACTTTGAAGGTATTTTTATACAAAACTTTGAGATCAACAGTGATTGGGGAAGTTGGAGAGTAAGAGGGAAAAACTTGGCTTAACTTGGCTAGAAAAATTTGTGAAATAAGAGGGCTTAGGCATCAGAGGTAGAATGCTATAGATAGAAGTAACAATCACGGATAGAGTAGGGTACATTAGCCCAGGAAGGGGTCTTGACAGGATGATTGATCTGATGATAGCAGACAAGAGAGGAGGGATAGTGGAAAATTTTCTCTGAGGATATTTCTAGAAGAAATAATGATTCTCTGAATTTGGCTTCTAGAAAACCTGGATAATGCATATAGTCATCTAAACAAGTGAAAATTACTGATGACTAACATATGGTAGGCCTCAGTCTTCCTGATTTTAACCAGTTGATAAATGACCCCATACACCATGATCCTGGTTGGCCTGCTATGCCAACCAAGCTCCCTTTCGACATCCCCAAGTTTGAAGGTCTTGCTAGAGAAGATCCTACAAACCATGTTTGATCTTTCCACGTGTGGTGTTCATCTAACTCCATCGCTGATGACTCTGTCCATCTTCATTTGTTCCAACATACGCTTATTGGATAAGCTTCTAAGTGGTATGTTGACTAGGCCTCCTCCTCTCATACTACTTTTGTGACCCTTTCCCGGGCTTTTCTATCTTACTTCCAGCTTCCCCTTTGTTATGACACTGGTACCAAACTTTTGACCTCTTTCCATCAATTATCTATGACTCAACTATCCAATCATGTCCAGGAATGGTGGAGAAGAAAGAGCCTATTTCGAGCCCCTACCTTCGAAGAATGTGTCTACATGGACTGGTTTCTTAGATCCCTTTTTCCTGCTATCGGTAAAGATGTCGCATCTCATATCACTCAGACCGAAGAATATTCTCTCCAGATTGAGTTAAAATATTACTTGATCTATGCACAATTTGGTTATGTTTATACCGTCTTACCTTATCTCCCTAGACCCGGTAGTGTCAACGCACCAGGGGCATCCCATGCCGCCGACGGTATCGTTGGAGCCCTTTCTCATCCATACACTTATCCTCCCATGGGTTATGGTTTCCCTCAGGGAGGGGCCAGCTCCTCCAACACTTTTCCCCCTCCCGATAGCATGTATCCAGGATACGACATGCCTCCTCCTTTTTCCCAACCTATTTACCACAATGTTACCCAACCTCCTCATTATCTGTATCCTTAGCCTAGTGCTCCATCTCCTTGAGCATTAGCACCCCCGCCTCCCTTGCATTCTCAACCCCCACAACAACAGCCACTTCCCCCCTAGGGGCAGGTGTATGCATAGGAGAATGCGACTAATCCTCCTAATTCCAAAAATAATAGGAAAGGCACCCAAAATAAATCTGCCCTAGGTAATACATGACCTAATCCCCAAGGTAATGTACCTAACATTGCTAACCAGCAACAAGGCACTCCGCCCAAGTAAGAAAGGCATATTCACATGAATAAGCCTTGTTCTTGTTGCGGTGTGTATGGTCACTACACATACATTTGTCCTCTTTTACCTCAGATGCGTTAGATGTGGGAGACTCAAGAAGCATCACGAGGAAAACAAGCCTCCCCTTCAGTTCTTCCCAATGTTGCACCTATCCATCTGACTGTGTTTACCAATCCTTTCCCCCAGCAAGGATTCATGGCTACCCAACCCCCTCAAGGACATTCAACCACTCAATATCCTCCATCTGGTACCTCCGATTACCAGATACTAATGATGAACTCTGACCAACCCATTACCGTTGACCTCAACCTTGAGACTTGGTCCCGTCAGTACAACAAGCCTCCTGCTACGTCTGCCCCCAAGCCCACTTCTTCAGGTTCCATAGAGCCTCTTTTGACAACCAATGGTCCTTTATAGATCCCTCAGCTTAAGGAAGAGGTTCATACCAAGATCCCCAAGGGATGATTACACCAAAACGCTACTTCTGGAAAAGCTGCCCATTCGTATAGTATAGTAGATGATTTGGTGCAGTCTCCTGCTACCATCTCAATGCTGGAAATACTCCACTCGTGACCTTCAAAAATAAAAACTTTACTAACTTCCATGGGCGTTGTGGATCCTTCTGATGATCGATTGATCGTCTTCGATGTTGACCAGTTGGAACATCCTCCCCTTCCTGCTTCCGTCACCTTCCAAATCCCCATCAAGATTGGGAATGCCCACGTGTCCCATTTTATCATTGATGAGGGGGAATCCACCCATTAGGGGAATTTTGAGGTCTAAAATGGGCCTCGTAAGGAAATTATAAAATAATAGTGGAAAAAATCTAATAAGATTTGATGACATCATCAAATTTTAGAGGGAAAAATGGAAAAACTACTTTTTCAACTTATCTCCCAAAGTGTTTACTCAAATTTCGAGTGGGAGTACTCGTTGGATGTGAAATTTAATTCCCCATCCAAGGAGTACCCATGTTGCATACTTTCGATGGGTCCTACTACATGAAAAATGAGAAATACATAAAAAAAAATGTGATTACAATCACGTTTTTTTATGTATTTCTCATTTTTCGTGTAGTAGAGTTCATCGAAAGTATGCAACATGGGTACTCCTTGGATGAGGAATTAAATTTCGCATCCAACGAGTACTCCCGCTCGAAATTTGAATAAAAATTTTGGGAGATAAGTTGAAAATACGAGTTGAAAAAGTAGTTTTATTATTTTATTATTTTTTAATATTTTTACCCTTTTATTTAAAAAATGGTGAATCATCCCCCATGGTTGACATCATCATCTTGAATCCTATTGGTTGTTATAAAGTTTATTTTTGTTGTACATTTTTCTTAGGAGGCCCATTTTAGACCTCAAAATTCCCCTAATGTGTGTGATGTCCACTTCGGTTTGGAAGCAACTCAGATCACCTAAGTTGGCCCCTTCCAATATCACCCTCCGAGTTTGGAATGGCCACTCTTCCCAGCCCAATTGGCCTATTCCGAAATTGTCCTATTACTATTGCGGGAAAGACTGTTTGTGTTGACATAGAATTCATTGATTGCCCCTTAGATTACAACATTCTATTGGGTCATAGCCACACTTATGTGATGTCTTCTATCGCATCTGTGGTTCACCGTAAGATGTCCTTTCCTCATAATGGAAAGATAGTCACCATTGACTAGTTGACATATTACGAACCGAAGTCTTTGACCTCCCCTGAGTCCATCATCTCTTCGGTGGCAAAGAAACAAATATTTGAACCTTTAAGCAGTGTCTCACCCAGAGTCTACATAGTCTCCTCTTTGCTTGGTTCTTTTCCTGGTATTCCTCCTCCTATCTCTGATCCCAGATCATCGAACATTTGTGTGATGCAATCATCCCAGTCCGACCTCAAGCGGCCCTGATGCAGGGATTCTGGGTTAAACCAGATCCCGCATATAAAACAGTGAATACTTCCTCCATTTCATAAACACTTAAGAAATCGCTTTAAAATTCTACTCACTTCAACATCAAATATATATAATCGAAAGATATCTTATACAAATAAAATGCAAATATATAATAACAGAAGAAATCCTCGGCCAAATATTAAAATGGAGAGCTTCTCTCAGCTCTTGGCCCTTTGCAAAAGCTCTCAAACTATTTCACACTCTCTTAATTCCTCACTTCTCACCTCTCTTCCTTGTTTTCTTCTTTACAAAACTCTCCTATTTATACACAAATATGGATTTACTCCATTCCAAAAATCTCTCCACACAAATCTCAACTAAATCTAAATTAGATTCATTCTAGGTGTGGACTCAACAAAGTCCAGTACATAGAATTCCTACTCCCTAAATTTTCTACCTAATTCTATTTCACTCATATCCTTTTAATTATTAAAAGAATATATACAATAATCCTCAAATTTACATTTTTCTCTCTTAAATTATTAAAATGAATAAAATAATTAATAAATAATTAAAATGTCTCACCCCCCTTATTACATAATTAAATAATTAAAATTGAGCTTGATGCTCCTGCATCAGACTCCCAAGGTTGAAATTAACCATGATCGCCTGATCATGTGTTTCAAATCTTCGTCTTCCTGGATCCTATATCTTGTGTTGCAATTCTCCATTTGTTGCCGCTTTTGTTTGTTGTTTTTCTCCAGGTCTCCACACTTTATGTTGCATTGCCCCACTGGCTATGCTTTCACAGTCTTTTGTTGCCTTCCTCTCACTGCTTCTTCTTTTTTTTACTACCATTGTCTGATTCTAGGATGCTTTCATCATTATCCTCCTTATTAGTCTAATTTCTCTATCCAATAGATCTTCTCCAACATCTACAATAAAACCTGTATTCAAAAAACAATTATTAAAATAAAAAACATAAGGCCTCATTGCCTCTTTCTCCTCAGGAAACATTTCAGTATGCTGCTAAAAAATTTCTTCTTCCATCAGCACATCAGTATGCTGATTTAAATCCTCCATGAGACTATCAGCTAGTCACTCCTCCATATCATTTTTTTCAAGAATGCCTCCCTATTCTGGTTCACAATAATGAACTTCTTTGAATTGTTGAATCATTCCTACCTCCTTACTCTCTGTTTCCTGATTATTATTCAGAACAATTTCTTTGTCTTTCTCTTTCAGCAACTCACCCTGAGTATAAATCCTCTTCTTTTCCAACTCTCTCTCTAAAGATCTAACTTTCTATATAACTTAACAATCTCAATTGGGGTAGAACTTTGAATTTTACACAACTTTACATACCTTCATTTGATGTTGACCAATCATCAGATCACCCTTCTTCCTCTGCTTCAATATTCTGCTGAATATTTCCACGAGACCCCTCTGTCTCCTTTTCTTTCTGAGATATTTCTATATGGGAATCATTCTGAATGGATTTCAGATTCAACTCTTCTTCTTTAACAAATTTCAAAGTATTTTCAACACGCTGTGATGTACCTGCAATCACACACAAATCATTAGTCTTAAAAACATAAGACCTTGTGGTCTCACTTGATGCTTCAGTCAAAATCTCTCTTTTCTGCTCTGAATCCTTCATTTGATTCAGTTATTTTGTATATTTCTCTTCTGTCACATCACTACTTTCAAAAAGTAGTGGACCATACGTTGGCTCAAATATCAAATCTTCCTTTAAACTGAGTAACTCTTCCTTCAACTGAACATTCACTCTATGCTCCCACTTCACTTGCAGTTTATGCCATGTGACTTTCCTCTTCATATTCCATCCACATCTTTGGTCTAATTTACTTCTCCGTAACATTTCCATCAACAAATCAAGACATAAATTTATCTCAGCTCTCTCTCTGTCAATCTGCTCTTGACTCATTCTAATGCCATTTGACTTGGCATATTCCTTTTCATTTCCCTTGCTGTGGTCTTCTTAAGAACCTCTGCAATGACCTTACGTATTCATCTTTGTCTCTATCATCATGACTTCGTCACTCATTCATCATGAGATGTACTTAAAGCCTCTGCAACAGCAAGTCCTCCCTACTGCCACTTACCTCACCAATCCTCTCTCTGGACTTGGTCTTTGGCAAGCACTGGTTCTCTATTCTCTAGAACCTCTTTGAGCATCTCTCTGCTCTCTCTAGGCTTCAACTCACGTGCACACAACTATCCTTCTTATCCAATCTCAGTTGGAATTCTTCAAGGTTCCGCCCACACTTTGTTTTCATTCAGAAACTATTTCTGGTCTCTTTCAACAGTACTTTTAAAACTGTGATATTTGCTTTTTGAGATTCCCTACAACTATTTGCAACCTCTATTTTGCAAATATCATCTTCAAAACTAGAGTTAAAATAAAACATATCATCTCACCTTCAATATCTCTATGGGATCTTGTTCCATCTCTCACCTGTAATTTCATGCACCATACAACTGCATATTATAAATGGTACATCATTCATACTCCTTCACACAAATGCTACTCACGCAAATGTCAAAACCCACATATTATGCATAAAAACCGTCTGACATAAAAATGCATGTTCCTCTCTATATCACCCAGGATTATCACATTCTCCCTTTCCATTCATTTAATCGAAACTTTAAATTTCCTTAAACTACTGTGGTGATAAAAACTTATACCTCCACATTTGCAGCATGTTGACATAAATCATCTCTGCAATACTTATTTATAGGTTCAATTAAGAAAAACCCAAAATGGCAACATATAACATGCTCAGTCATACCTTTGTCCTTGCCTCATAATTTCGCTGTGCCAACCCGATTCATATTTAGGCTCTTCATACAAATCATTGATCTAGAATAAAATGCTACATTGTTTTTGAAGCTGCTGCAAATGATACCAAATAATGTCAGAAAAACAAGCACAATTCCTACTAATCAAATTAATATAGTAAAATGTGTATGAATTTTACCAAGGCCCAAAATTTTTCTCCATACATGACGAGATTAGTTCGCCTCTTGTCTGTCTAAGTATGCAAGGTTACCACTATGTCAACCAATATAGAATGCCACTTATTTTCCAAACACAAATTGTATAAGTGTCATAAAACAACATACCATTTATTCAACCCAAATGTCTTTTAATATTCCGCTCTAAATGTATCATGAATAAATGAATACCCATTAAGTTTATTGAATGACATAAACTTAAATCGAATGCCATATGGGCTACACCCATACCTCATACCTTGTCATCGTTACAAACCATTGTATAAACCCTGTTGTAGTTATTTCAAGACTTCAACATTAACATTTGCAACTTCAACGTTAACACTATGACATATGTAATGCCTCCACGCAAACGTATCTCAAACCATACCATATGCAATGCCTATGGCGTGGCCACTGTGGCATTGGATACACAATATTGCAAAGATAGCAATGCTTCCTACGATGGAACCGACCCCAACCAAAACGTGATGTTGTCAATTCCCAGCAATGGCAAGGTTTCCATTCACGGTTTATCCATCAGACTGTATGCTGGCCTCCGACTCCCTTACTATCACAGTGTTGTAGACAAAGTATGACAACACTTCAAATTCGCCTCTCAAACAATGTGACTTCGTTCATTCAACATCCATGGTAATATACATGTGTTTTCTAGTGACTCCAGCCATATCGATCATGACATTCCTTCAATAATATAGAAAAATAACGCATTCATGTTGGCCTATGGCTCTGGATATGGCCATAACCATACTCTTTCCCTAGCGCAGAGTGTATATTCAGTTGGGCTTTCCGTGACTGTGCTCCTTTGTTCTGATGGAAGTCTCCAGCACCCACGGTTGCACACACAATATATATGAAAAATTGCAGATTTAAAACAGGCATCTTACAAGATTTGATACCAAATGATGCAAGGATTCTAGGTTAAATCAGATCCCGCATATAAAAAAGTGAATACTTCCTCCCTTTCATAAACACTTAAGAAATTGCTTTAAAATTATACTCACTTCAACATCAAATATATATAATCGAAAGAGAGCTTATACAAATAAAATGCAGATATATAATAACAGAAGAAATCCTCAGCCAAATATTATAATGGAGAGCTTCTCTCTGCTCTTGGCCCTTTGCAAAAGCTCTCAAACTATTTCAGACTCTCTTAATTCCTCACTTCTCACCTCTCTTCATTGTTTTCTTCTTTACACAACTCTCCTATTTATACACAAATATGGATTTTCTCCATTCCAAAAATCTCTCCACAAAAATCTCAACTAAATCTAAATTATATTCATTCTAGGTGTGGACTCAACAAAGTCCCGTACATATAATTCCTACTCCCTAAATTTTCTACCTAATTCTATTTGACTCATATCCTTTTAATTATTAAAAGAATATATACAATAATCCTCACCTTTACATTTTTCTCTCTTAAATTATTAAAATGAATAAAATAATTAATAAAATAATTAAAATGTCTCACCCCCCTTATCACATAATTAAATAATGAAAATTGAGCTTGATGCTCATGCATTAGGCCCGCTTCAACTAGTCAGCAGCCCCATCCTCCGCAACCTTATCCTAGCACCTCGACTTAGCCTTCAAGACCCCCTCCTCAAGGCCCCTCATCTGCAGCTGGTATCCATGAGCCTCTCTAACCTCCTGGCACGGTTCCTCCTGGCCTTAACCATCTCGGAGCTATCCCACCTGGCCATTATCGCTCCGGTCAGATACCGTTCCTAGCCCCCCCCTCCTAGAGTATTTTCAGTACCTATTATGGCTACCTTATCCTTCCTAACCTGACCCTGGGGATCCCAGTCTGGTACATTGATCCCCCAGCTACTATCTCGCCTAGTCAGCCCAAACCTTATGTTTCTTTGACCCCAGTTCAACTGGTCCCCATGACCCCTCCCTTCGCCACCGTGCCTTAGCCACCTCAATAGGAACCTACTGCTATTGTGGTAGCTTCGGGTGAAGGGGGAAAAGATCGCATAAGGCACCTAAAGACAAGGATGCCCCAAAAAACCCTGCTCATCCTCAGCCTCCAAAGCGTACCCCCCCCCGGTGCTTTGTGTGATGTTGTCAGTCATGCCACCCATAATTGTCCTGAATTGCCTCGTCTCAAGCCCATGGTCAACGAAGCATTTCTTGAGTCTAATATCCCATAAGTCCATGTTACTTTACCTGATTTAACTAAGAAACTCAAGAATTTATGCACAAATCACCCCTGTGCTTTGTGTGATTTCCATGGCCACTATACTTACCTTTGTCCCCGCCTCGAAGAGTAACGCTCCTCTTCAGAAGCGGTTTGCTAATTCGAGGCCAAGTGCAATGAGTCCACTACTCCCTTATTTGCACATTTTTCTTCAACAGAACCAAAGGACACATCCACTCCCATAGAGATTCCCCCTTCGGATGTTGAAATGAAAGTCTTTGGCCATTGTCCAGTACCTGTCATCATCTATGAGATCCACAGTGGAAAACCCCCCTGGGACTTCCCCTTCTATTTCGCTTGACCTCCCTTCAGCGATCACCTTGGGTTCAACATCGGTGGATCCTTCATCTACTTGTTTTTCTGTCACCCCTTGTGACGATGTGCATGTGAACCTCTCTTCTCATGATGATGAGTTAGGTAGCTTCGCCACGTCAGGTGGTCTTTATTCCACCTGTCACCCCATCTTATATTACGATAATGAAATTATGGAAGTATTCACCACCCCTGACTTTATCTATCCCCCCTTACAACGAACCCACATATTCAAACCACATACACCTTGTGGCCATTACATTGACACCCAATGTTTGGGTTAGGGGGCACCCATATTTGAGAGACCAGGAGAAGCAATTCTCCACAACTCTCCTAATGTATCTAGTCATGTTGAATCTAGTACCCTTATTATTCCCCATTTAGAAGAACCTCTAGAGTCCTATATCACTTCAGATCACTCTAGGGATGATACCCCTCATCATTCGTTCATCTTACATTAGTAACCCAGTCCCCTAAAAATTTTTGTTGACCAACCTGTGGGTTTTCTAGGAGATCACGAGTTCATTATCTCCAAATCTACTCTTTGGGATAGTGACACCATGTATGCCAACCCAGAAACTTAGTCCACTTGCTTCATATATGTAGTACCAAAATAGAGTGGTAATCCTCCATTCCCTTTCTCGAACTACATAACCATAACAAAAAATAATGGCGCACCACATCATTAAAATGTTTTTAGATTCCCCCTTTTCTAAATACATTTTGGCATGACCACAACATGCTTGGGGGAACCTATTCCCCTCAACCATAAAAATCCCAGATCTCAGCCAAAAACAGCACTGGAACACCCTTTCTCTGATAGGTCACAAAACAAACCCCAATAAGTGCAACCTGGCCTGTTCATGAGCTCTGGGTACCTAAACTGAAATTTTGATCCCCTTAATTGAAAGAGTATGGTTATGCCTCTTACCTACAATTGACGGATCTCGAATCAAACGGTCAGTTCATTCGCAACGGTTGCCGTAAGATTTAGGGCCTTCTCTCCTCTCTACATTCACCACAGCTACACTTTCAAATGAGTGAATTTGGAGGGAAAATGCCTTATTAAAAGAGAAACCCCATATTTTTCTTTCACTCGCTACAGCCAAACCATAGTTGTCCACCAAATGTATATCCTCCCCAATAGCTCCAAATGTAGTTAGGATTCAAACCTTAGAATTTGAAAATAAATGTGCACCATAATATGCCATGGGGGAGGGCACATGGAAGCCTTTGGTTTCTCCACATGGCTATTGGCTCAAATCCACAATATAAAAATTAATAATCCACCATATAATTAAAATTTTGACCTTAGAAATAGGAAAAAAATTCAATTTCCCCAAGCAACATTGGCGAATCTTACTGTGACACTTGTCACAGTGTCATTGGATGAAAATTGTAGAATATTCCCTATATATTCCTGAGGTGCTAGCTGGACTACTGAGTCATTAGTCTATCACTGTTCTGTACATGTTTTACCTTTTTGAGAAAACATACAATAGACCATAACTTACTCATAAAAACTTGGATTTTGATGAAATGAGTTGCGTTGGAATCTTGGTGACGAGCTCTATTCGTTCGTTCAGGTTTGGAAATTTTTTTTATCACTTTCAGTTTTGAGCTAAATATTGAGCCTTTGATCATTCCTCCTCACTAGAAGCCTTTTGGACCCTAAAATATATTATCAATTGTTCAGCAGGTGAGAGTACAACTCCCTCACCCTTTCACTCTCCATCCATTTGGCCTTGGAATTATTTTGTCCCTTGAGTCCCACTCTAAGGTATTCGACATTCCCTCTCCTTAAAGTTATGATTCTTCTGTCAATTTGAGATCTTGCTGAAGTTCATCAATATATTATGGCAAAAAATCATATATTGATGGCAGTTGAACATGCTCTCCTTGATCATCAATCAAAGTAGGATCAAACAATCTCAAATTTTCAACATTAACGACAAAATATATTTGCATATAAGGAGGAAAATCTAGCTTAAACGCATTAGTACCAATCTTTTCTAGAATTTTAAATGGACCATAATGGATTGGCTTGGTATTTTTACCTTCCCCTTGTAATCTTCCTTTGTTGATATATTACCAAACTTCATCTCCAACCTGGAATTTGTGATCAACGCTGTGTTTATCATGTGTTTCCTTGTAGCTTCTTTGAATCTTTTCAAGTTGTTCATGCACTGTGTGATGTACCAACTCAATTTTCTCAATGAACTTCCTTACCTTATCTATGTCACTATGACCATATATAGTGACATCTTTCTCAAATATGAAGTCCAAAGGCTATCTTGGAAAGTACCCAAAACATGCCTCAAATGGCGATGTGTTTGTGGAAGAATTATTTTCCCTGTTGTATGCATGTTGAATGTAATGCACAACTTTTCATCCCATAACTTGGGATGTTTGCTGCAATAAAATCTAAGAAGATGAATGACCATCCTATTTACCACCTCGGTTTGACCATCTGTTTAAAGATGAAATGTTGTACTCTTATTCAACTTTGTGTCCATCATATCCCATAATTTTGACCAAAAATTACCAACAAACTGGGAATCTCGATCACTTACAATAGAAGTAGGAAGACCAAAATGAACCCATACATTTTGAAAGAAAAGATGAGTGGTTTGTTCAGCTATAATTGTTTTCTTACATGGCATCAAAAGTCATATTCTGCTGAACCTATATTCAACAACATAAAAGTAATCATGACATTTCCTTGACATTGGAAGACCACCTATAAAATCCACTGAGATACTCTCCCAAGGATGTGAAGGAACCAGAAGTGGAGTGTACAATCCAAGTTTCCTATTACTAGGCTTACTTATTGCACATAAAGAACATCCTCTAATAAAAAAAATTACACTATCAATCATGCGTGGCCAATAAAAATACCTTTGTGGATTCGCTATTGTCTTGCCTACACCAAACTATCCAGAAATCAATGAAGTGTGTGCCTCCCTTACGATATGATTTCTTTCTCCCCATGTTATACATAACTTTCCCAAATGATACAACAACTTTTATGCACATGATAATATAACTCTTCATTTTGGTTTCCTTGATTGAAGCTTTCACACAGATCTTGAAAATATCTATCATATCCATATTGTTCAATGTAACTTTCATGCATAGCTGAATTGTGTTTGAGTATAATACATGAATTTACAATAGGCCTAGAGAGCATATTAGCTGCCTTATTGTAGATTCCGTTTTTATACCTGATAACTAAATGAAATTTTTGTAGAAATCCCATCCATCTTAAATGTCTTGATTGGTGCAACTTTGACTGTGATTGTAAGTACTGCAATGGCTAATGGTTGGTATGGATAATGATCTCTTTCCCCATTAAATAGTGCTTTCATTTATTTACACTTTGTTCCAATGCATATAACTATTTGTCATTGGTGGGATAGTTAATCACAACTCCATTAAAAATTTCAGAATGAAATGAGATAGGCTTCCCATGCTACATGAGAACTACTCCCATGGCATAATCACTTGTGTGAGTTTGGATCTCAAATGGTTGTCTATGATCCGAAAGAGCCAATACCGGTGCCGAACTTATCTTTTGATTTAAATAATCAAATGATTTTTGTCGCATATCTCCCCAATGGAATACTTTCTTGACTCTTGTCAATGCATTTAACGAAGCTGCAATGGAAGAAAAATTAGCAATGAATTTCCTGCAATATTGTGCTGCCCCAAGAAAGCTTCTTACCTCTATGATTGTATTGGGTTTAGGAAAATTCAGAATGACCTCTACTTTGGAAGGGTCTATCTTCAACTCACCTCCTCCAACAATGTGTCCCAAATACACTAAATAATTCTTTCCAAACTCACACTTCGACATATTTAAAAATAACTACTTTTTTTTCAAGACATCAAGTACCTTGTTCACATGCATGACATGTTCATCTCTTGGTTTTTCTAAATATCAAAATACCATCTAAGTAAACAATGAAAATTCATAAAGAAATGGTCTTAGTACATCATTCATGACTCTTGTTATCACTTCATAATTCTGAACGCTGAAGACAGAACCACGAAGGGAAACATAAAATTTCTTTGGAGTACAAGACCTAGCCTGCCTAGACTCAGAGAGGGCTCTCTCTATTAGATATAGCTTTGTTTATAGGGGAATTTTAGGCTAGCTATTAGTGCATAGGGGTTTGTTTGAATATTTTTGGTTGAGGCAGTAGAAGGGGAGCCATTGGGCTGTGGAATCAAACTGGTGCAAGAAACTTCGAATGGATGAATAATTGAGGTCAGGCGTAACTAGGCAAGCTAACCATGTCAATGGATATTTACAGCTTGTGAAATGGAAAAGAGGAGGAGATTAAGGTTCAATGATGCAAAGTAGACCGTCTTTGGATTCTACATTCGGGTCTTTGAGGAAAACATAATGTACTATTTCAAGTCTGAGCAGGGTACCCCATGGTAAATCCTAAAAAAAAAATTCTATCCACAATAAAGAAAAGAAATCAGTATGTAAAACAAAAGAATCACAAATTACATAGGAGAAGCACCTCACCACAGATCATAACACAAGAATCTGGAAAACAACATAGTCCTTCATTCATAGACAAGAGAGTGCTTACAACCGAATGAGTCTATTAGAATGGTTTTTCCCTTCACGATCTCTTTCATACTAATAATGCATACATTATTTATAGAAAATTTAAGTTGGTTAATCTGTCTACTGCAGTGATTACATTCAAGCAGAAAATGGACAAGTGCAAACATGCATGCGGTGATAAGACGAGCTTGGACTTAAACAGTGGGTTTTAGTAGTCTGTTATTAATTATGCAATGATCAGGATATGGCTTATGTGATGCCGAAGAGGCGAGGAAGGCTTTGACATCTTGGCTCTTCATCTTCATAAAATTGTCGTCGAATTATTAAATTAATGAGGTGATTGGATCAATAGGTGTGCAGATGTGTTTGCCGCCCCTTTGGTTTCTATTGTTATATCACAGTTAGTTTTGCAAAAATGCCTGACTCGACCTTTTTTGTTTGTTTCCTTGTGACGTTTAGCCTCGCTTTGCCTTTTCCTCCTTGTCGGGTCTTATTCCACCATAAGTCCTTTTGCCATTTTTTCCCTATTTCTTAAAAAAATGGCAAACAAACCTCATACGCCCAAACCTGAAATCCTTTAGATTTCATCTCAGAACCACATCAAATCTGTGTCAACATCACACTTCGCATTTTGATGTATTTAAATTTTCCTCAGCATTTATATTTTAAAACTTGCAATGTGCGCTATGCGATCGGGTCCCACCTAGCAACGCACATAGCACTTCGACGACTTTATCACTTACCTCCTACGGTTATCCTTTAAAACTTGTGATTTACAATCGGGTCCCACCGCATCACACATCGCACTTCAACGATTTTAACATGAACCCCCCACATTTATGCTTTAAAACTTGCGATTTACAATTGGGCCCCACCACATCGTACATCCCACTTTGACAATTTTAACATGAACCCTCAGCGGTTATCTTTTAAAAATTGCGATTTGCGATTTGCAATCGGGCCCCACTACATCACACATCACACTTTGACAATTATAACACTTACCCTTTGCACTCAACTTTTAAAACTTACGATGTGCATTATGTGGGCCAAGGCCATGTCGTCTGCCATGTCACCTTGCCATGTCACTGCTACGTCAGCTCCCACGTCAGCTTGCCATGCCATCATAAATCAACTGCAATTTGTGGGGTCGGGGCCAGGTCACCTTGCCACATCACTTCCACTTCATCTACCACGTCAGCTTGCCATGTTGTGTCATATCACATTTTGGTGAATTTGAGAGTTACCTCCACACTTATTTTTTCAAACTTGCGATTTGCAATTTGTGATCAGGCCCCACCGCATCACATATTGCACTTCGGTTATTTTAACATTTACCTCCCACTTATCCTTTGAAACTTGCGATTTAATCTCCGTCATCCATCTCTCTGCTTCAATTATGCACTTTGATCCTGACCGCCCATTTTCCCCTTTGCGCCTCCTCCAAAACCCTAAATTTTTTTTTAAGGAAAATATGCCATTTCTCTACTTTCTCTGATTTAAAAGTAAAGGGTGTGGCCTCCAACTATCACCACTTAATGTCCTTTATTGAAACCTGAAACTACTTGCGGGGCCACTTAAGTGGTTTTTGGAATTTGAAGAGAGTGTTCCCGTAGTTAATGTCAACCATCTATTTATCGGTGATCGGATTTAACAACACTGCTTGTGGGGGCATTCCTTGGTATAAATATCGTGCAGTTTGTTCTTCTGGGTTGCTATTGGATCTGGGCGTGATAAATACGAGTCTTCGTTGTACTCGAACTTGGAAGAATGATATTGGTTGTGGAGTGCGGATGTGAAAAGGTAAGGAGTACGGGGGGTTAATGTTCTTTGCGGTTTATATGATATATATACATGTATCAAGTGAGCTAAAGTGGGTGGGAAGCTGTGAATAAGGAAACTTTAAATGAGAAAATGATATGACTGCTAGTGGGTGGGCGGAGCTATAACAATAGAGTTTTTGACTTTAATATAAAGTAATAAGTCCCAAAGATTATGTATGTGGGTCTTGGGGTTTAAATGGGATTCAGAGATTTGGAGTTTAGAATTTGGGAAAATGAAAGCTAAGAAGAGGGTAGATGGAATGAATGAGGGCAATATGTATTTTACTCACCATCACACTTAATCAACAAAACTTTCCTCTTTCAACTAAAATAAACTCAGATAGATTCATTTGATGCTCTTGATAGTTAGGATTTCCCTTTTTTCCTGAAAATAAATGATAGCCATGGAATATTATTTTCAGTATGAAAAATATAAGAAATAATCAGACACCTTGTGATACTATGAAATAGGAGTCTAACAGTGGCTCTAGCTGGGGATGGCAGCCCCTTCAGGAGGTTCCAAGAACACCATAGACTAGTAGCCTGATCAATTGGGCTAATCCCAAATTTACAACTTAATCTACTACAAAACTTTTGTGGCTAAAAATATTCAAGCTGAAATAAACACTCTCTTTAAAATAAAGTCTAGAATACACTTGTTCTGAAAATTGGAAAGGAATATGAAACTAAAATTGGAAATATGCTCAGAGTATTGAGCTTTATTTTCACACCTACCTACCCTACCCTACTAAAATCGTTGTTGTTCTAGATGATACGATAATGCTAGTGCAACTAGTCAACTAGCAGCAGAAACAGATGGAAATCTTGATTGCTTGTCAGGAAAATTAGCCGTATAACTTGATTATGTGTCCTCATAACCAAAGTTGTGATATGTAATGGAAAATACTGATGAATTTGATCCTTATAGAGTTTACATGTTTGAAAAATTAAGCTAAAAAGAACCTCCATATAATCTGCTATAGGATCAATAAAAGCATGATGTAAAATATTTTCTTCTAGGACTTTAATGACTAGTTCATCAGTTATATCCTCAGTATTAAACCTTGAAACCTTATCTTTAGTTTGGTACTTGAAAGCAAAATCATCCTCAATATGTAATTCAAGAGGTACTGCAATTTCTTCTTTCTTAGGGGAAGGAAGATTTTCCAAGAATTCTTTAGGATCTCGGAAATTATATGTCTGAATTTGAGAATTCAAAATTTCAATACCAGTTTCATATCGTTCAACCACTATCTCCAGAAAACATGTTATAGCTTCAAGACTAATTTTGCTTGATTTCAAAATGAGAAAGACAACCTCTAGAAAATATTCATCAAGCTGAAATTATGATAACTGATTCCTCAATGCATTTAAAACTTAACTATATAGAAGGTCTGCCACAAACCTTGTCACCTTCTTTAGTAGAAACTTTGGTCAGCATGTTGTGGAGTAACCATGAATTCTCAAAAACCAGGTTCTTTGAATCATGGAGTCGCCAGGTGAATAATGCAGCCTTCTTGTGTTTGGTCACTGTCCACCATCAGTAATTAGATCTAAACTTTGATGTACTTTCCAAGGAAGATAATTTTCATCCCCAGTATGGTCACCATTATGTTATCACTCTGTAATTCCGAATGCTGAAGAAAAAACCACTGAGGGAAACATAAAACCGCTTTGGAGTCCAGGACCTAGCCTCTCTAGACTCAGAGATGGCTCTCTCTGTTAGATATAGCTTTGTTTATAGGGGCATTTTAAGCTAGCTATTAGTGCATATGGGTTTGTTTTAATATTTTTGGTTAAGGCAGCAAAAGGGGGGCCATTGGTCTATGGAGTCAAACAGATGCAAATAGCTTCAAATATATTAATAACTGAGGTCAGGTGTAACCAGAAAAGCTAGCCATGTCAATGGATCTTTACATCTTGTGAAATGGAAAAGAGAAGGAGCTTAAGGTTCAATGGGAATGCAGAGCAGACCATCTCTGGATTCTATATTCTAGTCTCAAAGGAAAACATAATGCACTATTTCAAGACTGAGTAGGGTACCCCATGGTAAATCCTACACAAAAATTTATAGCTGCAGTAAAGAAAAGAAAACAATATGTAAAATAGAAGAATCACAAATTACATAGGAGAAGCACTTCACCACATATCATAACACAAGAATTTGGAAAATAGCATAATCCTTCATTCATCCACAAGAGAGTGCTTACAACTAAATGATTCTATTACAATGGTTTTTCCCTTCTGGGCCTCCTTCATACTGCTAATGCATACAATATTTATAGAAAACTTAAGTCAGTTAATCTATCTACTGCATTTATTACATTCAAGCAGAAACTGGACAAGTGGAAACATACAGGAAGTGAAAAGACGATCTTGGCTCTCAACAATGACTTTTAGTAGTCCATTATTAATTGTGCAATGATCAAGATCTGGTTGTTGTGATGCCAAAGAGGCGAGGAAGGCTCTGACACCTTGGCTCTTCATCTTCAGAAAACTGTTGTAGGATTATTAAATTGATGAGGTGCTTGGATCAATAGTTGTGCTGATGTGTTCACTGCCCCTTCGATTTATGTTGTTATATAAAAGTTAGTTCTGCACAAACACCCGAATCGACCTTTTATATTTGTTTCCTTGTGAAGTTCCCCCTAGCTCTTCATTTTTCTCCTTCTTAGGTCTTATTCCACCACAAGTCCTTTTGTTTCATTTTTCCTATTTCTTCATAAAATGGTGCACAAACCTCATACGCCCAAACCTAAAATCCTTTATATTTCATCTCGAAACCACATCGCGTCCATGCCAACATCACACTTCTCATTTTGTTGTCTTTAACTTTTCCTTATCGCTTATCTTTTAAAACTTGTGATGTGCGCTATGCGATTAGGTCCCACCTAGCAATGCACATTATACTTTGGTGACTTTATCACTTACCTCCCACGGTTATCCTTTAAAACTTACGATTTGCGATTTCCGATCGGACCCCATCGCATCACACATTGCACTTCAGTGATTTTAACATGAACCCTCCACGGTTATCCTTTAAAACTTGCGATTTGCGATTGGGCCCCATAGCATCGCACATCACACTTCGGAAATTTTAACATGAACCCTCAGCGGTTATGTTTTAAAACTTGCGACTTGCGATTTGCAATCGGGCCCCACCACATCGCACACTACACTTTAGTTATTATAACACTTACCCTTTGCACTCAACTTTTAAAACTTGCGATGTGCAGTATGTGGTCTAGGGCCACGCCATCTTCCACGTCACCTTGCCACGTCACTACTACGTTAGCTGCCATGTCACCTTGCCATGTCACCTTTTCACGTCATCATAAATCAACTGCGATATGTGGGGTTGGGGCCAGGTCATCTGCCATGTCACGTTGCCACGTCACCTTGCCATATCAATTTGACACTTCATCTTTCCATGTCACTGCCATTTCATCTGCCACGCCAGCTTTCCACGTCATCTCATATCGCACTTCAGTGAATTTAACATTTACCTATGCACTTATTCTTTAAACTTGCGATTTGCGATTTGTGATCGAGCCCCACCGCATCGCATATCACACTTCAGTGATTTTAACATTTACCTCCCACTTATCCTTTGAAACTTGCTATTTTCTATTTGTGATTTAATCTTCGTTGTCAACCTCTCTGATTCAATTCTGTGCTTTTATCTTAACCGCCTATTTTCCCCTTTGCGCCTCCTCCAAAACCCTTAGGTTGTTGTAAGGAAAATACACCATTTCTCTGCTTTCTCTGATTTAAAAGTAAAGGGCATGGGCTCTAGATATCACCACGTAATGTCCTCTATTGAAACCTGAAACCAATTGCAGGGGTGCTTAAGTGGTTTTTTGGAATTTGAAGAGAGTGTTCTCGTAGTTAATGTCAACCGTGGATTTGTGGGTGAGCAGATTTGACGAGACTGCTAGTGGGGGCACTCCTTGGTATGAATATCGTGCAATTTGTGCTTCTAGATTTTTGTTGGATCTAGTCGTGATGAATACAAGCCTTCGCTGTACTCGAAATTGGAAGAATGATAATGGTTACGGAGTGTGGATGCGAAAAGGTAAGGAGGGCGGGTAAGGTTCTTTGTTGTTTATATGATATATATACATGTATCAAGCAGCCTAAAGTGGGTGCGGAGCTGTGAATAAGGCAAGTTTAAATGAGAAATTGATATGGCTGATAGTGGATGGGAAGAGCTATAAAAATACAATTTCAAACTTTAATATAAAGTAATAAGTCCCAAAGGTTATGTATGCGAGTCTTGGGGTTTAAATGGGATTCAGAGCATTGGAGTTCAGAATTTGGGAAAATGAAAGGTAAGAAGAGGGTAGATGGAATGATATAATTATTATTTATTTTAATAAATATTATTATACATATAAGACATTATAAAAGAAAGTTACAAAAAATCCTGTTTTAATAAATATTATATATAAAAAGGAATGTTAGAGGATGAATAGAAAACATAATAAAATGAGTTATAAATAAATACATAGTATACAATTCCTAAGAAGACAAGTGGGCTTGATTGTGGGTAAAACTCCACAGTTAAGCGCGTTTAAGCCAGAGGCGATCTGGGATGGGTGACCTCCCGGGAAGTCCTGGTTATTGGGTGCAAGCCCCGAAAGTGATGATTGACACTATGTGATTCATTTACCTAGTTTCAATCCCACTTCTTCACCCCTGTGAGAAAAATTAGTAATAATAATGATATTAAACGAAGGAAAATAAAATAACACACAATTATATATTAGAATGATATCAAAATACCAAAAATAAAATGGAAATAAAAAGGAATATCAAGGACTAATATTAGAGAGAACGAAAAGAATCCAAAGAAAGACACAAACAAGACAAGAAAAGGAAAATTACGAATGGTAGAAAAACAAAAAGGAAAAGGCCTAGGAATAAAGTGATGGGATACACAAACTATTGATCTTCCATCCATCATCCCTATTTAGTGTGTTAGACCTTTTCTCAATTTCTATGGCTTCGCTCAATTTATGGTGATGGAAATGATCTATCCTAGCAAGGACCTAGGAATCCTCTAAAAAAATGTGGTTATTTTTATATTCAGAATGTTTAGCTAAAGTAGAGGATGGAGTTCTACAATTTCTTAGGTCATCTGCATGGCCTTGAATCATCTGATTTATGGAACGACCATTTTCTCCGATGTAGGGGGTTCCACAGGAACATGGAATCAAATAAACACCCTTCATGTTTTTAGGCTCCATAGTGTATTTGAATGATCTAAGGAGCCCCGAATTATTTTCAAGGGTATCAAGGTGTAAGAAACCATGTGCTTCCTATTGTAGCTCCTAGAGATAGCCTTGAGTTGCAAAATACTAGTGCCTAGGACATCTTGAAATCATAGGTTAGATATATATAATTTTAAGGGTACCTCTGACAGAATATGGATTAAGAGGATAATGATTGTGCTAGTTCAGGAATGATGAAGACTTTGGAGTTTGATTCATGTGAATTACCCTATACTGCAAGAGGGCTCAGGAGGTTGTATGGCTTGGTGGATTTTCAAATAGGCCAAGTCTAAAACAATGAGCAAAGGCTTTCAAAATATGCAGAGGTGCCAAGAAGGAATGGAGGAGGAACCCGCGAGAGAAAGGCTTCAAAGTCTTAAGAATCTATCTCCCATGAGCTCAGAGGAAGCAGATGTAAGTGGAATGTGACCAACAATAGAGATTCGTGGAGCGCAAATTAAGGGGGCACAACAATTTTAACACATGAGTGTTATTCATACACGAATTCATGAATAAAAATGCATACCACTAGCAGCTACATTACACGAATCATCAAAGTAGTAGAACATTGAAAGATGATTATACATAAACGGGAGATGATTGATAAACAAGAGAAAACATATACATACTACTCATTTCTCCATCTAGAATCCAAATAAACAAAGTTGTATATTATATTATGTTCAAAACAACTATCCCAAATATGTGTCTCAGAGCATAAAGAGAAAAGTCCTACAGAACTACAACAAAAATTCTCCAAAATCCAGAACCTTTCTTTCATCTATGAACTCTCTACATATAGATTTATCCTAAGGGTTTAAAATCAAATAAAATTCCATGATTGACCCACACATGTGAAAATCAAAATATCTTAACCATCTCGCAGAGCATGCATAAAGAAATTACTCCCATAATCATAAAATCAAAATAGAATTGGGTGAAATCGAGATTTCACTAGAAAAACATCATAATCAAACAATAAAAGAAAAAACATAGTTGGCCACAGAGGCTGAATCCTGTAATCTTCAAAATGGGTCTGCGAGGAATAACTGTGAATAGGTGGGAAGTCTAATTTCCATCGCATGATTCCACCTACTATCGAAAGCCTCCACTCCCTTATTCTCATGATTTCCACTAACTGTTATGGAATGACCAGTCGTGATGCGTGAGCCCAAAAAAATATGCTGTGTTGGACTTGAAAAAATGGAGATCGGGGGGTGGGGCTATGGAATTAACACATAGGGATATGGTTTAACATTGAAAAGAGAGTGGGACATAGGTCATGGGAGGACTTCGATGATGTGCGAAGGAGGTGGGGCCCAATACTCATATCAAAAATTGCAATCGAGGAATTGAGAGTTTTATATTATGAGAAACATGTGGTAAAGGTTAAGCGATGCGAAGTGCGATGTGAGGTAAGCAGAGGTGATGTGGCATGAGGGAGGCGAGGCTCAAACTCATATCGGAAATCAAAATCAGGAGTGTTTTTTTATGAGAAGTGGGGGGTAAAATTTAAGCGATATGAAGTGCGACGAGTGGAGAGGTGACGTGGCATGATGGAGGTGGGTCCCAAACTCATATCGCAAATAGAAATTGAGAGTTTTTTGTTATGAGAATCAGGGGGTAAATGTTAAGAGTTGAAAAGTGCGATGTGTGATGGCGGAAAAATGACGTGGCATGATGGAGGTGGGGCCGCTGGAAAATTGCAGTCGGAAGTTTTTTTTATGATAAACAGAGGTAAATGTTAAGGGTTGTGAAGTGCGATGTGCGATGGAGGAAAGATGATGTGGCATAGAGATGGTGGGTCCGCTCGCAAATCACAATTGTGGAATTGGGAGTTTTTTGTTACGCGGAACATGTAAAGGTTGCGATTTGTGATTTTCGATGTGCGATGAGAGGAAGGTGACATGACATGACTTAGGTGCATCCCATTTACATCATATTCGGGGAAATGATGTAGGTGCCAAATTAGAAAAAGTGTAAGTTCTACAGTTGGAAATGCGAAAAGGTAAGTGGGTAACAATAAAGGTTTAGAGCAGAAGATATGAATCATGAATTATAAAGGTTCGTGTGGGAAAAGGTGAAAAGGGGTAAGTTTTTATTACATGAGGGGTTTTGTGAAGGAGTGCAATGAAACCATTCACACCTCATCCTTGTGATTTTCTTATAGGGGCCACTTCTCCACCTTGTGTGTGGTCAAATGCCAACATTGGCTCCATATGGGGGCAACATACTATTCTAAGTGTGTTGAGAACCTGAAGACCTGAATTCCTGTGCTTTATTGGGAGCATGGAGTCAAAAATGCATACTGTAAATATGAATTAAAACTACAACTGAGCTGTGCACTGCAAACTTATCAAAACATAAATCACTACTGCACCCTGAAAATGTTGAATGCTGAAATCTAACCCATGATGAAACTGAAATCTGAAACACACTTGAACTAAAAACTGCAAATCAATCTAAAACTAAAACTAGAAATATTCTCATAACACTGAGCTTATTTACACACCTACCTACCCTAATCTTCTGGAATTACTGCTATTCTAAATGATACAATAATGCTAGTGTAACTAGGCAAATAACTGCTCTAATAGATTTGTTCTTTCATTGTTTTCCACCAAACTCAGGAACAAACCTGTTAATGGTATTTTATAGAAATTCCTAGCCTGATCTTCATTGCAAGGAGCTTGGTGAACCTGAAAAACATCAAAAATGATGGAAAGGTATGGTGGCTTTGTGATGAATAATTTCTCAATATAGATAGCCACTGGATCAAGATACACTTGACCTATTTCTGAATATTTTGACCCAGTCGATCCAACCTCATAAATTTGTACTGCACATGTTTTCTCCATGCCTTCAAAAAAACGGAACATATTTGCATTATATCTAATGAATTTTGTGTTGATACTTCTATTTAACTAGACAATAGGGTAGACCGTTCGATCATATCCATATTATAGCAGCTTATGAAATTTTTATGTGTACACGAAAACTGTCTTTGAAAAATCCAACCATCCAACGTATCAGCTATTAGGTCATGAAGTGTTTTAGATGACTGTAGCGTTGGTTCTACTGGAATTTCATGATTTCTCTTGTAATTATAAACCAAAATGTGACCAAGATTCCCTTTCAAAATATGAGATGAATTAAAACATAAAGGTAGAGAATCAAACTGTATCCATTCTTCCTCTGTTTTAAACTTTTCCTCTTCGTTCAACAGGTTCACTTCCACATCAAATACAATATTTTTAATTTCTTAAAGGGTTGCAATGTCCCTTTCTCTTACTTGGAATTCCATCTTTGGATTAAAGGGATCTGGGTAGTGCAAGAGAGCTACTCTTTGGGGTGTCATTATATCAGCAGGCATTGAATGATACACCTTATTGAACTTAGCTGAAAAATATTGTACTGTCTCCCCTAGCTGTCTTTTTAAATATTCATACTCTTCTATGATAAGAAAGACATTTCCCATGATTACCCATCGACCTAGGAAAACTTGCATGAATGGATGAAAATTTCTCATGCTAGCAACTGGAATATTTTCAAACTAATTTTTTACTTTATCTTGCCATGGTAGGACAAACATCCTGATACATACATCATCTTCTTCCTTTACTGACGACTGTAATACACTTACAAAGGTATCATGGTAAATACACAGCGTAAGATATTCTAGAAGATTTATAACATGAAAACAAACATCATTCCAAATTGTTGCTTTCATCATGTGTTGAAATTTATTCTCTTCAAATAGCAAGGGAGAAAATTGTTTTTCCTCATTATGCATGGTAGTCAAGTGATCTGAGTGTTCTTTATCATTCTCTTTGTCACATAGAAGCTTGCAAGGGAGCTGAAAACTCTCGTTAATTTCGTGTGAAGGAACATGATTTGCAACAATATGTTGTACTGAAAGAGAATTTGAGAAAGGTCTTCATCATGCAAATTTGATCGATCATTAATCTCTGAAGGAAACACTGCTTGCTGAGGATGTTCTTATGGATCTAGACAATTGAGCTCTGTTGCCTCTATTTTTGGATCACCAAACTCCTATTGATTTTTAGTGTTGTCCTCTGGGAAACACTCCAGCTCTTCCGCATGTTCATGGAGGGTAAGCTCACCTCCCTCTTCTTCAAAATAGCCTAGGAACTGGTTTTCTACATGTGGTACAAAAATCACAGTGGGTCATTCTTCTTGGAGATTAAGGGGTGTGGGCCCTTTTTCTATAATGGCTTCTTTGAACTTCTCTTTAGGAGGGTCTAGTAGTTTCAAGGATATAAATGTGGACTTCACATTTTTGGGAGGATCAACTTCTTGCTTTATGGAAGTGGATGTAGTGGCATTATGAGGGGCTGAATCTTCTAATGGCTTCTTCCCTTTACTAGTAGGACTAGGAGGTGTTTGTTTTCTTGATATTGACTCTTCATTTAATTCTTGACCTTGGGTTCTCTTTCTTGAGAACATGAGGTGATACTTCTTGTGGAGTTGAGCCTGCATGAAATCCACGAAATCTCTGCAGTAATTGTTAATATCTTGATCTTCTGGAGGGTCTTCCTTCTCCAATTTATCCCCTTGCAAGATGAGTTCACCCTCCCCATCATCAGAGTAAGTGAGGAATTGATCTTCTTGGATGTCTGTATAGACGAGGTTGAATGTTGTCTTGTTGTTCAAGCTTAATCAACTTATTGGAAAGGTTCTTGATTAACTTATTCATTAAATTCTATACTCTTGTGATTCCCTCTCTTGATTTGAAGTAGAAGCCTCCTCCCTTTTCTTTCTTCTAGCTTCATTTTCTATCTTCCCCTTGAATTTACCAATAGAAGCAAAGTTTTCTTCTACCTCCAATGCATCAGTCTGGATCTAATCTAGAGATGTGGATTTTCTTTCTCTTAGGGTGAACCCAAAATCTGGTTCGAAAGCTCCTGCGAAGACCACCTTAGCAGCCGCTTGGGGAGGCTTTATTTCAACACAAAGATTATTATAGAGCTTATTGAACCTCTTTATGAATTATGTTACATCCTCATTGTGTTTCTTTTTTAGAGCGTTGAACTCGATGAGAACATATCCATGGTCCCTCTTTTTCTCCCCATTTTAATGTGAAGAAATTTTCCATTTCTTCCCAAGTGTGGACCGTGTTGTCAGCTAGGGACTTGAACCACTTACGGGCTTCTCCATCCAAGGAATGGATGAAAAGCCTTAACACCACATCTAAATTCTCTACATTCACATTCTCAGAAAAGGTGCAGAAATTTTCAATGTGTCTATGAGCCAGAGTATTATCTTCCCCTATAAACCGCAAAAACCGTTCTAGATAGTCTTGTGGCATATCATTTAGAGGCTGAGGGAGGGCTAGGGGGGTAGACTTGTTCAAAAGGAAGCCCTGCACAACCATCTGATTTAGAGGTGGGGGTAGATGGTGGATATGAATCTAGTATGAGGCCTGGTGAAAGCTAGGATTACTTCTGATTAGGACAATTTTACAGTGGAGTTTCCAAGGTGAGGAATACGCAACTCCCAACCCTTCCTGCTGATCTGTATGAAGGGTGGAATTTATGTCGTCTCCCAGGGAAAATATTTCTTCATTCATGTCCCCAGAAACGACACAAAAAAGATGTTGTAGCTCCTAAAGACAGCCTTAAATTGCAAAAGACCGGTACCTAGGACATCTTGAAATCAGAGGTTAGATGGAGATAATTTTAAGGGTGCCTCTAAAAAAATATGGATTAAGAGAATAATGATGAATACTTTGGTGTTTGATTTATGTGAATTACCCTATACTGCGAGAGGGCTCAGGAGGTTGTATGGCTTGGTGGATTTTCAAATGGTCTATGTCTGAAACAATGAGCAGAGGCTTTCAAAATATGCAGAGGTGCCGAGAAGTAACGAAGGAGGAACCCACGAGAGACAGGCTTAAAAGTCTTAAGAATCTGTCTCCCGCGAACTCAGAGGAAGTGGATGTAAGTGGAATGTGACCAACAATAGAAATTCGAGGAGCGTGAACTAAGGGAGAAAAACAAGTTTAACACATGAGTGTTATTCATACGCGAGTTCATGAATAAAAATGCATACCACCAGAAGCTACATTACATGAATCATCAAAGCAGCATAAAATTCAAAGATGATTATACGTAAATAGGAGATGACCGATAAACAAGAGAATAAAGATACATACTACTCATTTCTCCATCTGGAATCCAAATAAAAAATGTTGTATATCATATTATATTCAAAAAAACTCTCCCAAATATGTGTCTCAGAGCATAATGAGCACAGTCCTATAGAACTACAGAAAAATTCTCCAAAATTTAGAACCTTTATTTCATTTCCAAACTCTCTACATATAGAGTTCTCCTGAGGGTTTACGACCGAATAAACTTCCATGATTGACCCACACATGTGAAAATAAAAATATTCTAACCAACTCGGAGAGCGTGCATAAAGCAATCACTCCCATAATCAGAAAATAAAAACAGAATCGGGTAAAATCCAGATTTCACCAGCAAAACATCATAATAAAATAGTAAAAGAAAAAAACATAGTTGGCCACAGAGGCCGAATCTTGGAATATTAAAAATGGGTTGGCGAGGAGTAACCGTGAACAGGTGGGCAGTCTAGTTTCCATCGAATTATTCCACCTGATGTCGAAGGCCTCCACTCCCTTAATCTCATGATTTCCACTAACCATTACGGAACGACCAGTCGTGCTACGCGTACCCAAAAAACCATGCTTTGTTGGACTTGAAAAATCAGAGATCAGGCTTTTGAGGGGGTGCTGTGGCATCAATACATAGTGAGATGATTTAAAACTGAAAAGAGAGCAGGACAAAGGCCATGGGAGGACTTTGATGACGTGGCAAGGAGGTGGGACCCAATATTCATATCACAAATCACAATCGGGGAATCGAGAGTTTTCTATTATGAGAAATGGGAGGTAAAGCTTAAGCGATGCAGATTGTAATGTCTAACGAGTAGAGAGGTGATGTGCCATGATGAAGGTGGGGCCCAAAATCATATCAAAAATTGCAATCGGGAGTGTTTTTTAATGATAAGTGGGGGGTAAAATTTAAGTGATGCCAAAGTGCGATGTGCGACGAGCGGAGAGGTGATGAGGCATGATGGAGGTGGGGCCCAAACTCATATCAGAAATCACAGTCAGGAGTGTTTTTTTATGAGAAGTGGGGGGTTAAATGTTAAGAGTTGTGAAGTGTGATGTGCAATGGCGGAAAGGTGACATGGCATGACGGAGGTGGGGCCGCCCACAAATCGCAGTCAGATTTTTTTTGTTATGAGAAACAGAGGTAAATGTTAAGAGTTGCGAAGTGCGATGTGCGATGGCGGAAAGGTGACATGGCATACAGATGGTGGGATCACTTGCAAATCACAATTGGGGAATCGAGAGTTTGTTGTTATGCGGAACATGTAAAGGTCGCGATTTGTGATGTGCGATTAGCGAAAGGTGATGTGGCATGACTGAGGTGGGTCCCATTTACATTGCAATTGAGGAAATGATGCAGGTGGAATTATCAAAAGTGTAAGTGCTACAGTTGGTGATGCGAAAAGTTAAGTGGGTACCAATAAAGTTTTAGAGTAGAAGAAATGAATCATGAATGATAAAGGTTCATGCGGGAAAAGGTGAAAGGGGTAAGGTTTTATCGCATCAGGGGTTTTGCGAAGGAGTGCAATGAAACCATTCATGCCTAATCCTTGTGATTTTCTTATAGGGGCCACTTCTCCACCTTGTGTGCGGTCACTCGCCAACACCTCCTACGAATCCGAGAAATCTTGTCTAAATTCCCTTGGATAAAGGAAAGTTGGACACTATTGACCACTTCAATAAGTTCTTTTTAGTCCTAGGACCTTTTCTAGATTTTAAAAAGGCTCTGATACCTTAGTACCTTTTATAGCTGTTCATTTAAAAAACATTAAGGATATGGGTTTCCTCATTCAAGAGAAGAATTTTATCAAAAACCCTCAGAGTCCGAGTGGCCAATGTGTTGAGGACACAAAGATTCTGGGCTAGATAATGATGGGAATTCACATGTAAATATTGTTTAGTGTAAGTTTTTTTATGAAATTCCTGGTGAGAGAAAGAACCATCATATTTTTTCGAGACCAACACATCAAGGAAGGGAAATCTACTTTCAACTTGAGGTTCCATGGTAAATTTGATGGATCTTGATTGATTATTGAGATGATAAAAAAATAGATCTATTTTATCACGACCGTGGCGCCATAATATTAATGTGTCATCAACAAAAATTTTCCCTATATTTGGCTGAAATTGAGTAGAAGTTAAAGCTTTAAATTCAAAATCCTCCATGAATAGGTTAGAAATGACAGGAGAGATGGGATAATGCATAGCAACCCTACAAGTTTGTTCATAGAATTCACCCTCAAAGCTAAAGAATGTAGATGTAAGGAAAATCTCCACAAGCTTGGTTGTATCAAGGTTAGTGATACGATTGATTACCTCAACAACCTCATTAATAGGGATATTGGTGTAAAGTGAAATAACATCAAAACTAACCATAATATCACTAGGCTCATATTTAACCTCTTTTAACACACTCGTGAAAGTGTAAGAGACTTTAACAAAAGAATCAATATGACCAACCAAAGGCTTAAGCTTTCGGGCTAAATATTTAGCTAGAAGATATGTGTTATCACAAAATCTGACCCTGATAGGCTGCTCATCAAGTAGACTTTGAGTAACTCTTTCAAACCAATCTTTTGGCTGAGGCTTAGCCTCCTCAACTTGAGAGGGCTCTCTCAATAGGTTTAAGATTTTTGATCAATGATTAGATGGCTAACTCTAGGAATAAAAGGATGAAATATATAATTGGTTGAATCACAGATTAGAAAATACTCATTCGACCATGGAGTCAAAGTAGTCTTCAACAAAACATCTCAATCAGTTAAACATGGAAGTCAAGGCACTTGGAGTCTAGGTTTATAAGTGAAACTAGTAACAAAATGAATAAGCACAGTCTACAAGCATGTGAAGGAAGTTAGAGAGTTATTAAATGAATTCTAAGTAACACATGCTTATACCACTGCAAATAGGTAATTAAAAAAGGCCATAGTAATATCAAACACATAAACCCCTTGTGAATCTTGAGTAGTAAAACTGATCTCTGTATTAAGTTGAAAAATATTTAGTAACATACAATAACACAACTGCTTTGCTAATGAAAATTCCAACCCATTAGAATTTTACCTCATGCTCTATATAGAGCATTTACAATTTAGGATTCCATGATCCTCCACTAGACAATTCGAATTCATAGTGTTTGACACCTTTCCTAAACATGAAACATGATATTTATTACAAACTAACAGCTAGAAACCTAATTAGCAGTCCTATTTCAAATAGGACTAAAACTCTTTAATTTTCTTCCTAACAACCTTATCTAATCTTTATTTCATCCTTTGCCACCTGAAATCCCATGAGGTCAAATTTGGATGTTGTCTTCAACTTTGATGTAACCCTGCTGCTGATGACCCAAACTGTCCTAAAAATTAGGAGACAGATTTCCTGTTTTTCAACCCTTTGATTCCTTTATCTGTTTTGAGAATTTTAACCATTAATGAATCTTGTATACATGTGTCATGTTGTCAAAAATTCACCATATATCTTCAAACCTCCAGCTATGTAGAAACTAGACTTTGGATAATGTAAAAGGACAAAGGATAAACCTGCGCTACGAAAGCAGCTCTGTTTCGTAGCGCAGTGTTTTGCTCCTTTTTTCAATTAGATTTTGACTTGTTTTCTTCAATGAAACCTTCACATGCCATTTGTACACTCCTACCAGCTATTTCAAATCAAAATTGATCAAACTTCCCCCAAAAATTGATGTGAAAATGTGCTAGAAGACTATTTCAGCAGTTGCAAGTTATTCCCATTTTTCCCTGAAAATTAGGTCTTCGGGCAGAGCCTTTATATTTTCATCCAAAAACGTATTTGGAGAAATTGAAGGAGGATTTTGGAGACCAATCTGTCTTGGACAAAAACCTCTCTTGGTTTTTTGAAATACCTCTCCTACTGCCCAAAAAATGTCTTTGAACAACATGTGTAAAACTGGAAAATTATGATTTCTGAAAATATGGCTTCAAAGAAATCCTTGTATCTCCCAACTGGTAACACGTGTGAGAAAATTGAGATTGTTTATTGTAGCCGGAGATTTTAGGAAGAGAAACCTCCTTCAGAATTCCAAAATACCTTTTCTTGTGGCCAAAAACTGATCTTGAAGTTAACTACTAAAACCAGAAAACAAAGTTTTTCTCTCGATGACTTTCAGCAGTTTCGTAGTGCAAGTTGAGTCATCAATTTAACCCACCTCATAATTAATTTGAATAAACTGAAAGAGGTTTTTGTATTTAGATATGTTAGGAAGAAAAACCTCTTTTAGTTTTAAAAAATTCGTTTTCAGGTGCTCATAAACCTCCTTGTAAATTTACTACTAAAACCAGAAAAATAGAGTTTTTGATGGAAAAAAAGGTTGCTTTAGTGGTTTTGTAGCGCGCTACGAAAATAACAGCGTTTTCGTAGCGCAAAACTGGTTTTTTACACTGGCTGAGCTACGAAAACGTGCGTGGTTTCGTGGCTTATTGCAAAAACTTTTTTCATAAGTTAAAAAACCTAAGTTCTAAATGGATGATGGGACCTTTAAACCATGAAATGAGACTTCTAAACTTAATTTGGAAATGGAAATGATAAATTTGAGACTACAACCCTATCACTTACCCCTTTAAGCATGAAATGACTCAAAACCTATTTAAGACCATGACTAGAAACAAGGTAAACTTTCAAATTTTAGAAATTTTTTTAAGGTGATAACAATATGTAGTCCCACCTATTATATTGACAATGGGTCTAAGGAGAGCCCCTTCTTTGTGAATATTAGGAATCCCATATATTCTCACAGTGAGAGGGTCTCTCTCAATAAGTTTGTGGCTTATGGAGCTAACAGACTTATTATATTTAATAACCAAGGAAACAACTTTTAAAACCTTTTTCAGGGGGATTTTACTTAGATTTCTATAGCTCTCATTGTTGCACAAGTGATCCATCATTTTTCTTTGGTAGTAATCTTTATCTAATATTATAACTAGCCCCTCCTTTATCTTCTTTAAGGAAAAAGATATCAAGGTTATTGTTCAAAGCTTTAAGTGCTTCAAATTTAGACCTGCTAATATTGCTCTTAGGTGGTTTAGCTTTCCGAAGAACAATAGAACAATCCTTCCTAGTGATATATTTAATGTGATAAGGTAAATCTCAAATGCCAAATTCAATGGAGAAAATAATTTCCTCGAGAGAGATATTTCTTGGGGCAAGGGAAAAGTTTAACCCTTTTTCTAGAAGATGATACATAAGGGAATCAAAAGAGAATTTAGATAGATTAATCACCATTTTATTAAAAGAGGGGATAAAGAATTATAATTTTTACTATCATAATTATTATTAATAATAATATTATTATTAGTATCTATATTATTTTTTTTATTCTAATATTAAAAAACATTGTAATTATTAGTATCATCGTAGTTATTAGAACTATTGTAATGAATATCATTGTTGTTATTTGAAATATTAGTATTATCGTAATTAATATCATAGCTATTATTCGAAATATTAAAATTCATATAATTATTTGAAATATTAAAAATGTAATTAATATTATTGTTATTATTAGAAATAAAAAAATAATTATCAATATTATAATTATTAATATTAAACTCTATTTTACCCAAACTATTGGAAATGGGTTTATTAACATTCCTTTCACAATTATTAAGTTTCAAAGAAAAGGAATGAGAGGCGAATAGGTTTGAAGTTTAAGGGGAAGAAGAGGAACCAAAACTTTCAACATTGGAGGAGGGAACAAGGTTAATAGGAGAAGCTGAGGAATATGATGGCAGGCTAACAACGGCTATTAAGGGAACATTCACACGAGAAAAGGATGATGAACATGCTGGAGGGAACAGGGAAATATGGGTCACCGTTTATAGGGTCGAGATGGGCCAAGATAATAATTAAATTTATACATGAAAACCAAAATTATTTTATAACACATTTGAGCAAATAACAGTATGAGAAATAATAAAATATTTTTACAAAGTCAATACATAAGTATTTCATGTATACGTTCCCATAAAAAAAATACAGAGAAAATTTGTCTAGTAACAGTGCAGGTCAACATGACCCTTTTAAGTTACACTTCAACAAGAAATTTTGGGCCGTAAAGCATTCACAAACTTTTACAATAACATGCATATAGCCTTGTAGCTAAAAGAAAATCTTCCATGGAGGAAGATACATATTTTAAGATTTATAATGAGAAGGAATTCATAAGATAAAAAGCCCACAATCCGAAGAGGAACATCTTGAAGAAGTACTCATTACCATGCTGAATTATTAGTCCATGGTTTGAAATCTTCACGAGTGGAAAATAAAAACCCATAGTATCAATTCGAAGGAAGATCTTCCAAATTTACTCTATATGCTTCGATACCTGAAACAAAACAAAAAATCCATATAATTACTATTTGCTGAACAAATAAAAAAATAAGGACTTGAAATCATTCTAAATAGAAGGAGAGGAAATTAAAAAATATTGTTACTTGAAATACCAGCTTTCCAGTGTAAATTTCCAAATCTGAGCAAACCGAATAATTTATATGAGAATATGAAACAAACTACCTAAACCTAACTAACTACCTAAACAAAAATTATAAACATAGAAAAGAGTACGAGTAAACTAACTAGAGTAAAGTATACATATATACAAATAAAAACCCATTGTTATAATAAAAACCCTACAAACTATCTCGATAGTCAGAGGATTATGAATGAGTAGTATCGATGTTCTAATTGTAGCATGCAATAGCCAAGAATATTGGCTGAGAAAAAATTAAGGTGCCAGTGAAAATAGAATAATATAAAATTTACAAGAAGAGTTGAGTTTTTAAATTAAAAAAACCTATATAAATTTTTACATTGGAAGAATTGAAGGAAAACAATACAAATAAATGCAAGAACATGTGCATATAAACTATGTATACAAAAAAAGTGTATAGCATTTCTTGTTGATGTTGAAAAATACTAAGGGAGGGGGTGAATCAATATTTTAATTTACTTTAATTTTCAATTATGTATGTTATTGTTCTTAAAGAAACTTGTGTATGTACGTGATTTCAGAGAAGGAAAACAACATATATCTAGTATACTAATTTTTCATGTGTTCCATCATATAATTATCTTTAATCCTTGTATCAGTAAATAAATATATTTTTAGTATGCAGTAAAGTTCATAAAGTATCACAACATATAAGAAACACACATAGAATACCAAAATTTTAGGTGGAAACCCAATGTGGGAGAAAACCATGGTTGTTGTTGTTTCTGTCTTCTTTCTTATTAAATAAAGAAATTCTTCATCACATTTTAGTATAGATGCAGACTCTTACTTATACGCAGAAACCCACCTATAGGAGGCTATAACCTCTACTCATTTTATAAAATCCACTGGAAGGGAGCCACAACCCCTTAAACTTGTTCACTGACTCCTACTAGTGATATGAAATGGATTGTTAGTTAATGTTGTGCTAATATCAGTTTCAGAGTTAATATGAAAGTGCTTTGGTTTGCTTCTTGTACAAGGGTTTATACATGTGCTTATGATTGATAAATAGACAAACTTGATGAGATTAAGTGTATTTCATGAACATAAAAGCATGGAAACTAAATGCTGAACAAAAAAATATAAAAACACATCAAACATAAACAATTGAGTCAAATGCACATGGTTTTGATGAAGGAGTTCACCCCTCCAGGGCTACATCTCCCTGGTCCAGTTTCCATGGCATGGGCCTTTGTATTAGCTTCAATTGTGAAAATTTTCTGCTTACAGTCTCTTGTTGCCTCTGCAACCTGCTCCAATGGCTCCAAAACATCAAAATCTACTAAGAATGACTCTTCGTGAGCCAAAATTGGTCGAAAATTGCCTCACTTATGGAAAAACCAATTTTTCCTACTATTTCTCCACTAAAACTGGAAGTTCGCCAGATAGCTCCACTAAAACTAGAGCTCCGTCACATTTGGCACACTCCGCCAAATATGCCACCAGTGCAAATGTGCATTTAAGTTAAGATGAGCGCATTAGTCGGAGGGTTAAGGCGGAAAGCGCGTTTAGCGCTAACCATGGGTTATGGCGTTAATCCCATATTAGAGAATTAAACAAGGTTTAAGTCCTTTGATTTTTCCGCCGATGCACAGTATGAGCTCCTGGTCATAGCATCAACTGCAGCATGGATAAAAATTAAATAGGTGGGGCAGACTTATGGGTTAAGACCCGTGATGTAGAGTAGAAGGTAGAGCATTGGAGTTATACGCAGGTGGTTGTGGGTTTGACCCCAACCCCCACATAAAATTTTGTTGTACATTTCATTGAACCCTATCCAAAGTCTAAAATTTGGCTTATAAAATATATATGCCTCTGCTAGGTTTAGAATTAGGCCACCATTCTGACAAGTGTAAGGTTGTCCACCAAATGTAAACCCTCCCCAATAGGTCCTCCAAATGTAGTTAGGATTCAAACCTTAGAATTCAAAAATATATGTGCACCATAATATGCCATGGGGGAGGGCACATGAAAGCCTCTGGATGCTCCACATGGCCCTTCTCCATTGGCTCAAATCCACAATATAAAAATTAATAATCCACCATATAATTAAAATTTCGACCTTAGAAATATGAAGAAAAATTCAATTTCCCCAAGCAACATTGGTGAATTTGACTGTGACACTTGTCACAGTGTTATTGGCTGAAAATTATAGAATATTCTTTGGATATTCCTGAGGTGCTAACTAGACTGCCCAGTCATCAGTCTATCACTGTTCTGCACATTTTTTACATGTTTGAGAAAACAAACAACGGACCATAACTTACTCATACAAACTCAGATTTTGATGAAACGATTTGTGTTGGAATCCTGGTGACGCGCTCTATTCTGTCATTTAGGTTTGGAACATTTCTGAGCACTTTCAGTTTTGAGCTAAATATTGAGCCTCTGATCATTCCTCCCCACTAGAAGCCTTTTGGACCCCAAAAGATATTATCAATTTTTCAGTAGGTGAGGGTACAACTCTCTCACCCTTTCACTCTCCATCCATTTGGCCTTGGAAGTATTTCTTCCCTTGAGTCCCACTCTAAGGTATTCGACATTCCCTCTCCTTGAAGTTCTGATTCTTCTGTCTAGTTGAGATCTTGCTAAAGTTCATCAAGATATTTTGGCGAAAAATCATCTATTGATTACAGCTGAATAGGCTCTCCTTGATAATCAATCAAAGGAGGATCAAACAATCTCAAATTCTCAACATTAGCGACAGAATATATTTGCATATAAGGAGGAAAATCTAGCTTAAATGCATTAGTACCAATCTTTTCTAGAATTTTAAATGGACCATAACAGATTGGCTTGAGCTTTTTACCTTCCCCTTGAAATTTTTCTTTGCTAATATATAACCAAACTTCATCTCCAACCCAGAATTTGTGATCAGTACTGTGTTTATCATGCATTTCCTTATATCTGCTTTGACTCTTTGCAAGTTGTTCTTGCACTGTGTTATGTACCAACTAAATTTGCTCAATGAACTTCCTTTCCTTATCTATGTCACTATGACCATCTATAGTGACATCTTTCTCAAATATGAGGTCCAAAGGCTATCTTGGAAAGTACCCAAAACATGCCTCAAATGGCGATGTGTTTGTGGAAGAATTCTTTGCCCTGTTGTATGCATGATGAATGTAATGCACAACTGTTCATCCCACAACTTGGGATGTTTGCTGCAATAACCTCTAAGAAGATGAATGACCATCCTGTTTACCACCTCAGTTTGACCATCTGTTTACAAATGAAATGATGTACTCTTCTTCAAGTTTGTGTCCATCATGTCCCATAATTTTGACCAAAAATTCCCAACAAATTGGGAATATCGATCACTTACAATAGAAGTAGGAAGACCAAAATCAACCCATAAATTTTGAAAGAAAAGATGAGTAGTTTTCTCAGATGTAATTGTTTTCTTATATGGCATCAAAATACACATTTTGTTGAACCTATATTCTACAAGATACAAGTAATCGTGACCTTTCCTTGACATTGGAAGACCACCTACAAAATCCATTGAGATACTCTCCCAAGGATGTGAAGGAACCGGAAGTGGAGTGTACAATCGAAGTTTCCTATTACTAGGCTTACTTATTGCACATAAAGAACATCCTCTAATAAAACGAGATACACTATTAATCATGCGTGGCCAATAAAAATACCTTTGTGGATTCACTACTGTCTTGCCTACACCGAAATGTCCAGAAATCAATGAAGTGTGTGCCTCCCTTATGATATTGTTTCTTTCTCCCTGTGTTATACATAACTTGCCCAAGTGATACAACAAAAAATTATGCACATGATAATATAACTCTTCATTTTGGTTTCCTTGACTCAAGATTTCATACACATCTTGAAATTCACTATCATATGCATATTGTTGAATGTAAATTTCATGCATAACTGAATTGTTCTTGAGTATAATAGATGAATTTACAATAGGCCTAGAGAGAATATCAGCTACCTTATTTTAGATTCCATTTTTATACCTGATAACCAAATAAAATTTTTGTAGAAATCCCATCCATCTGAAATGTCTTGATTGTTGCAACTTTGACTGTGATTATAAGTACTGTAATGGCTAATGGTCGGTATGGATAATGGTCGCTTTCCCCATTAAATAGTGCTTTGATTTATTTACAAATTTTTACCAATGCATATAACTCTTTGTCATTGGTGGGATAGTTAATCACAACTCCATTAAATTTTTTAGAATGAAACGAATATGCTTACCATGCTACATGAGAACTGCTCCCATGGCATAATCACTTGCATCTGTTTGGATCTCAAATGGCTGTCTAAGATCCGAAAGAGCTAATACTGGTGTTGAACTTATATTTTTCTTTAAAGAATCAAATGATATTTTTTGTATATCTCCCCAATGGAATACTTTCTTGACACTTGTCAATGCATGTAACGAAGTTGCAATGGAAGAAAAACTAGCAATGAATTTCCTCCAATACTGTTCTGCCCCAAGAAAGATTCTTACCTCTATAACTGTATTGGGTATGGGGAAGTTCAGAATGACCTCTACTTTGGAAGGGTCTATCTTCAACTCACATCCTCCAACAAAGTGCCCCAAATACACTAAAGAATTCTTTCCAAACTCACACTTTGACATCTTTAAAAATAACTACTCTTTTTTCAAGACATCAAGTACCTTGTTCTCATGCATGGCATGTTCATCTCTTGATTTGATGAATATAAAAATATCATCTAAGTAAACAATTCCGAAGTCATCTAGAAAAGGTCTTAGTACATCATTCATGACTCTTTTTATCACTATGTAATTCTGAAGGCTTAAGACAGAACCACGGAGGGAAACATCAGACCACTTTGTTGTCTAGGACTTAGCCTCCCTAGACTCAGAGAGAGCTCTCTCTGTTAGATATAGCTTTGTTTATAGGGGAATTTTAGGCTAGTTATTAGTGCATAGGGGTTTGTTTGAAGATTTTTGGTTGAGGCAGCAGAAGGGGGGCCATTGGACTATGGACTCAAACAGGTGCAAATAACTTCAAATGGATGAATAATTGAGCTCAGGTGTAACCAGGAAAGATAGCCATGTCAATGGATCTTTACAGCTTGTGAAATGGAAAAGAGGAGGAGCTTAAGGTTCAATGGGAATGCAAAGCAGACCATCTATGGATTCTACATTCCTGTCTCAGAGGAAAACATAATGTACTATTTCAAGACTGAGCAGGGTACCCCATGGTAAATCCTACACAAAATTTATATCTATAGTAAAGAAAATAAAAAAGTATGTAAAACAGAAGAATCACAAATTACATAGGAGAAGCACTTCACCACAGATCATAACACAAGAATCTGGAAAACAACATAATCCTTCATTCATCCACAAGAGAGTGCTTACAACCAAATGATTCTATTACAATGGTTTTTCCCTTCCGAGCTTCCTTCATACTGTGAATGCATACAATATTTATAGAAAAATTAAGTTAGTTAATCTGTCTACTGCAGTGATTACATTCAAGCAGAAAATGGACAAGTGGAAACATGCAGGTGGTGATAAGACAAGTTTTTCCTTAGACTATGGCTTTTAGTAGTCTATTATTAACTGTTCAATGATAGGATCTATCTTATGTAATGCCGAAGACACGAGGAAGGCTTTGACACCTTGGCTCTTCATCTTCAGAAAACCGTTGTGGGATTATTGAATTGATGAGGTGCTTGGATCAATAGCTATGCTGATGTGTTCGCTGCCCCTTCTGTTTCTGATGTTATATCACAGTTAGTTCTGCACAAACACCCAACTCAACCTTTTCTATCTATTTCCTTGTGACATTCAGCCTTACTCTATCTTTTCCTCCCTGTCGGGTCTTATTCCACCACAAGTCCTTTTGCCCCATTTTTCCTATTTCTTCATAAAATGGCTCACAAACCTCATATGCTCGTACATGAAATACTTTAGATTTCATCTCAGAACCACATCACATCCACACCAACATCGCACTTCACATTTTGTTGTCTTTAAATTTTCCTTAGCACTTATCTTTTAAAACTTGCGATGTGTGTTATGCAATCAGGTCCCACCTGGCAACGCACATCATACTTCGACGACATTATCACTTACCTCCTGGAGTTATCCTTTAAAACTTGCGATTTACGATTTACGATTGGGCCCCACCGCATCACACATCACACTTCGACGATTTTAATACGAACCCTCCACGATTATCCTTTAAAAATTGCAATTTTCAATTGGGCCCCACTGCATCGCACATCGCACTTCGAAGATTTTAACATGAACCATCAGTGGTTATCTTTTAAAACTTGTGATTTGAGATCAAGCCCCACCGCATCGCACATCAAACTTCAACGATTATAACACTTACCCTTTGCACTCAACTTTTAAAACTTGCAATGTGCGGTATGCGGGCTAGGGCCACACCATCTGCCACGTCACCTTACCACGTCATTGCCACATCAACTACCATGTCACCTTGCCACATTAGCTTGACACACCATCATAAATCAACTACAATTTGTGGGGTTAGGGCCATGTCACCTTACCATGTCACTTTGCCACATCACCTTGCCACGTTACTGCCACATCATCTACCTGATCCGGATTTATGCAGGAACGCAATAGAATAAACATATAACCATAAATACAGAGATGCAGTGGAAATAACACTTCATTTCATTAATATCAAAGAACTGAAATTTGCTTACAAACAGAATGGAAATAAAACTAGCTAGGGCGCTGGTAGCTATCTTTGAGAAGAGATGTGGCGGCTACAGGCCTCTGAAATGAGTTACAATGAGGCTCGAGGGCCTATTTATTATTGAGAAACAATGGGGAACCTTAAACATCCAAAAACCTAACCCTAGGAGATGAAGCGCCAAAACTATGGGCCCCGTTTGGGTAAATTGGTGTTTCAACTTCCCAGGGACGTAACTTTGGCATACTATCTCCGTTTGACGCACATGATACATCATTAGAAATCTCTGTCCGAGGACTACAACTTTCGCCACAAATATCATTCTAGAACGGAATGATATTTGTTGGAGGCGCGATGCCCAAAAAACGTCGTTTAGGGCCTCAAAACGGCTCCAGAAGTTCAGGACCCGAAAAACTGCTAAAAATAGTAAGTTATGCTGAAACTGAAAAACTGAAAGAGACAATGGTGGGGGCCCAAGTGGAATAGGTGGGTGGCCACCAATATCCACCTGGATCACTACCACATCAGCTTTCCACGTCACCTCATATCACACTTCAGTGAATTTAACAGTTACCTCTGCACTTATTCTTTTTCAACTTGTATTTTCAACTTCTCCCTACATTTTTACTCAAATTTCGAGTGTGAGTACTCGTTGGATGAAAAATTAAATTCCTCATCCAAGAAGTACCCATGTTGCATACTTTCAATGGACCTTGCTAAACGAAAAATGAGAAATACATGAAAAAATGTGATTGCAATAATTTTTTTCATTTATTTCTCATTTTTCGTGTAGCAGGGTCTATCAAAAGTATGCAACATGGGTACTCCTTGGATGAGGACTCAAATTTTTCATCCAACGAGTGTTCTTGCTCGAAATTTGAGTAAACCCTTAGGGAGATAAGTTGAAAATATGAGTTGGAAAAGTAGTTTTTATTTTTTCCCTTTAAAAATTGATGATGTAATCTAATATTATTTTATTATTTCCACTATTATTTTTTAATTTCCTTAGGAGGCCCATTTTATACCTCAAATTTCCCCTAATGATCCTATTCTCTATGGATCTTTTGGTTATTCTCTTAGATATATTTTATAAAGGTAGAGGGGGAATTAAGTGTATTTTTGTATTGTGTAGTTCTTTTTGCTTTGAGTTTCTTGTCTTCATACCACTTTGCTAGTTGAAATACTTGTGGGAGGGAGTAATTATAATTGAGAGGTAGTGTAATATTCCTAAATTTTCACATCATATTTGGAATATTAGAGTCCTTGATTTTCTTAATAAATTAAGTAAATAAAAGGGTGGAGGGACCCACAAACCTCAAAGATGAATAAAATCCATTTTTAATGTATGTATGTGGATATTTTAGATCTAGATCTAGAATCGTGGAGTAGTGGAGCAGCTCCATTAATGGAGATCATGTCTCATTTATGAGATAGATTATGGAGGATGAAATAGTCAAATGAGATCATGGATCTTAAATGTAAAATTATGAGGATCTTTGATAAGGTCAACTAAGATCATAGTGCATTCAAGAATATCATGAAGCACTTATGATAAGATAGTGGAGAAAGTGATGCATTTAATGCACACATGATGGAGCGAGTAATCACCCCATGTGAACATGATGGAGGACATGGATCAACAACGTATTCAACCTTGGAGACTTTTGTCCACATGTACAACGCAGTATTGGAGTGGGATTGGGCTATGGAAGGCTCATGCATATAATGAAGGTGAAGGAAAAATGGAAGGCATGATTTGGATTATTCATTTCTTGATCTGTTGAGATCTAGATTTGTATTAGGAAATTTCTATGTAGACTGGGGTTGTTTAGCAGAGTTTTTAGTGTTGTTTAGCATGCGGTGTTCCTGAGCAGGAATCCCACCTCTTTCTTTGAGTGATCTCTAAGAAAGAGGATCGTTCTTCATTCCCTATCAGGCATTGTTTCCATCTTCAGGAGGTTGTTTCTAGCATTCAGCTAGGAAACCAGTGGAGGATTCATCCTACCACTTTTTTCTTCAGATCTAGCCTTTCAAGAGCAGCAAATCTACATTAGGTAGTTAGGCCATTGGATTTTACCTCCATGCAGCAGCAGTCCCTTCAAGGATTGCGCAGTTCAGTATTGTAGATCTATTGGCGGAGGGAAGTTTCCAGTATTTCAGCTCAAAATCCTGCGAGGGATAACCTCCTTACATTGGATCTATTGTTTCCATCACTCAAGAGATGATTTGACACATCTAGCAGTAGGCTAATGAGCCTCCCTCTCTGATAGCATAGTTTTCTAAAGCTGTTTTTCATCCAGCAACTATTTTCAGTGGAGGATATTGGAGGAGATAGATCTTGAGCTTTTAACCCAAGGATCTAGCGAAGGGATCATACCTTCTTGCATAGATATGATTGTACATAATTGCAGTCATCCTATCATCAGATCTAGCTTCAGATCTGCATTCCCAGCAACATATATGTGAAGCCTTAAGAGGGTGGTTTCCTTAGAATTACAGATATGAGAAATCCTTTCTGGGTTATCTTGGGAATCCATCATTGAGCCCAAATCTACAATTTAAGCATCATCGGAGCTTCCATTCTACCTAGATTTGACTTTTTATATTTCTGGCAGTTGCAGTCCCTATAGTTGCAGCAAGGACAATGCAATTTACCTTCTAGAAAAGCAGCAGTTATGCAGTCCCTACTGGGAAATCATTGCAGGGTTATTCTAGGCCACCCTTGTGGCTTGAGTGTCTCATATTTTGAGCACTATTGTACTTTCTTTTTGCACCTCCAATATAATAAAATGGCTCAGTTGTTTCTTTGCATTATTATGTGTATATAGATTTATTGTTGAATTTGTTGCAGTTATTATATTATGTTTCAGTATTACTGCATTCTCCCTTTTGCGATATTACAGTGGTATCATAGCATTATCTTTGGCTTAGCTTGTGGACACTTCATCTTTTGCATCAAAAGAAGAAGCATATGGATGAGATCTATCATGGAGGATGATAATTATGCCACTCCTTTCTTTAGATCCATGCAAGATCTCTCCAAGGAGGTCAATCCAATGAAGAAGGAAGGACACAAAGAAGATCCAAGAAGAAGATGTGATGAGGAAGGTCCAAGAACTTCCTATCAGCAAAGAAGAAAATTGGAGAATCTTAGATTTCCTCATAGATCCACTATGCCCACTTTCTTTGGAGAAGGTGAAAGGTGTAGAAATGAACAAAGGAAAGAACCTGAGACTCATGAGGCTCTTAGTCTATATCTTGAAGAGTACAAAGCACAATATGGAGCATTCAAGGAGAAGCTAACTCTCCAACAGTTCTTCAAAATCAAAGAAGAAAGAGGATCCTATAGCAACAATAGAAGAAAGAGGCATAATAGATTATATTTTCCTACATTTGATGGATCTTCCTCAAGCATTGTTAAGGCTTGGAGGAGAGAGTTAGATGCATTTTTTAGGCTACATCCTGTAGCTGAAGGAGAGGCTATTCAAATTGCAACACTTCATCTTTTAGGTGAAGCCTATGATTGGTGGTTTGGTCACATGGAGCATGCAAAGGTGACTAAATATTTAGATTTATTTCACAAGTTGAGGAATGAATTTGATGTAAGAAAACCAAAGATGTGTTATAAAGTGAAATTTCCTAAGGAGGAGGATGTCAATCTTGTCACTCTGTACAAAAATTCACTACATTCACCACCAGTTGCAGAAGTACTTGCATCCGCAGAAGAGACACTTGAAACTTTGGAAGATAGTCTTGAGCTCTTGACACATAGAGTCCCATGCATGGTTCAGGAGATGCATGAGAAATAGGAGGAAGATTCTAGAACAAGTACACTTGGAGAAAAGCAACCATCACTTTTACCAATAGTTGGAGACACTATTGTCCCATTTGGAGGTAATATTGTGTTCTGGCAAGAGATTCCCACACATCAGTTGAATCAAGGTATGCATAAAATTTCATCACATACTATTTCAGTAAATATTATTGAAACTTATGAGGACATGCCATCAGGGCCAATGCATAACCAAGGGTTAGAACACAATGCTGATTTGAAGGAGAAACATATCACAGCGTAGAGGACCCTTGATCTAATCAAGGATGAGATTAAGAACTATCCCAATCCATCATTTCTGAGCTACATTCAACCCTTTGAGTTGAAGTGTAGAGTTTCAAAAATGGGATGAGCATAATCCTGTGTACAATAACTAGTTATGAGATCAGTATTGTGCCTTGCTTTGAGACAACACATGTATTATCATGCAGATCTACAGCGTTGTCACTTAGTAGATGTGAATATGAAGAAGCCCCATCATTCTTGGAGCATTCTGAAGGTAGCTTCACTCATGAAGCAATGGAGGTAAAGATTACAAATTGTAGACATCTTGAGATGAGAAATATTTTCTCCTTTGTAGATGAACCTTTCTCAATGAGCATCTCACAGCTCAAAGATAAACTTCTATCTGTAGCAGATTCAAAACTTCATTGGTTTTGGAGGGCCTTTGGTGAGAAGAGAATCTCATTGAGAGATCTTAATGGAGGTGTGTTAGGTCCCTATATTACTAGTATAGTCTCTTATTGTTGTTATTGTAACCCCCTTGTTGTTATTATTGTACCCCTGTAACCCCCATATTGTTATTATTGTGCCCTTAAATTAGTATTGTTAGGTCAAGTAGGATTACATTATGGCCCCACAAGGATTACATTATGGCCCCATGGACTCCTATATATAGAAAGGAGGTTTTGTAATTTGTATCATCCAAGAATTGTTCATTCATGTAATGTATTAGAGGTTGCCCCATCGAAGTGGCTTATTTATAAGGCGTTGATATCTCTTTTATTCTATTTTTGGAGCTTTTTTCACAACATTTGGTATCAGAGCTTTGGATTATAAGGTTTCACAGCTCCAAACAGGTCATTATGGAATTTTCGCTATAACATTTTTTCTACAAAGGTTCAAAAGCTAAAATGTTTAGTGTGCAAATCCAAAATCCTGAGGAACATCTTCGCAAAATTTCAGAGCTTGGTTCACAATATTTTCAGAGATATAATCTGTGGAATTTAGGTCATTTTATAGGCTCATAAATTTAACCTAAACATGTTATCGTGGAATTTTCACTATAAATTTGTTTCTAAGAAGTTTCAAAATCTGAAATTTTTAGAGTGCAAATTTGAAATCCTGAGGAACATCGTCGGAAAATTTCCGATCTTGGTTCGCAATATTTATGTTCTGTGGAAGTTAGGGCTTTTTCAGGATTTTGAATTTCATCTCAAAGAGGTGACCATGGAAAAATATTCATAGCTCTCTCTCTGAGCATCGGATTGGAACGTTGTAAAAAGTGGCCACAAGTACACCGACAGTGGTTGGATGTCTATCAATTTTAGAGCCAAAGGAGGAAACAGTGACATGCGGCAAGTCGTATAAGTTCACTCTACTAAACCAGTCCATAATTGGGTCATTGTAGGATATTAGACATAACTTTGCCTTGAAGAATCCAAATCAGATCAAACCTGTGGCATTTGAAAGAAGCTTCATAGGGCTAATACAGGGTTGAGTTTAAGATATTTAGGATTCGCAATTATAGAGATAATTCAATTTCAATATCGAGCTCCTCAAAATCAAGTAAAATGTGTGTATTTTTTTTCTGAATTGCATAAGTCTTGTTTGAAGAATCAAGTTGAATTGATTCCAAGGGCATATTGTAGAATATATATCAGTATTGGATTCTAAAATGGCCCCTAAAAATAATTCAACACCCATTAAACCTTTAGAAGGCTCTACTATGACTCATGAAGACGAAGAATGGCAACATGACATATCAAAATTATAAGAGCAAGTGCAACAAATTTCTCTCTCCCAAAGAGCAACAAAAAATGAAATGGAAGTTTTGAATAAAGGTGTGAAAAAGAAGATGGATGGTTTGAAGAAAGGCGTGGAAGCTAATATGAATGTTTTGGAAGCTAAGATGTATGGCATAGAAGTGGGCATGGAAGCTAAGATGGATGACATGGAAGCTGAGATCGATGAAAAAATGAAAGACAACATGGAAAACATGAAGAATGATCTAAAAGTAGGCATAGAAAGTTTGGCAAAGTTGATACAAGAATTTTTTCCTAATGGTGAAAAGATAGTAGAGGAAACTCATGATGAGAACAAAATAAATGTTAATCATGATTTCATAAACTCTAATGTTGGAGGGAAGAACCACCATATTCCAAAAATGGATATGAGGAAGTTTGATGGAAAGGATCCTGTAACATGGATACTACAGATGGAGCAATATTTTGATCTCAATAATGTACAAAACACACAAAAGGTACGCATTGCAACTTTACATTTAGAACAAAATACATTTGTATGGTATCGATGGCTTTGCTCCCGTAAAAAAATTGTCGCTTGGTCAATTTTTACGGAGGAAATGATAGCACATTATGAGGATACAAAGAACAACACCTTCTTTAGCCAATTGATAAATCTCAAACAAAAGGGTTTAGTGGGGCAGCACATTGAGGACTTCCAAAAATTGAATATAAGGGTAACTGATATTCCAGAGGAACACGGGATTGATCTCTTCATAGGCACTTTAAAGGATAACATCCAACATGAAGTTCGCGTTTTGGAACCGGATTCATTGGAGAAGGAATTCATGTTGGCAAGAAAAGTTGAATGTAAAATTATGGCGACAAGGAAGCCTGCCACTCAATTCTATAAAGAAGGAAGTGTTGCTACGCCTATATTTCCACAACCTACGAGGTTGACACCACAACAATTGGAAGAAAAAAGAGCAAAAGGGCTTTGCTACAGTTGTGATAGAAAATACACTAAAGGTCATAAGTGTGCTGAGAAGAAATTATTTTACATAGATTGTGAAGAGGAAGAAGAAAATGAACAAGAATCTTCAAAAGAAGAGGGTATACACCACAAACCAACCCTAGAAGAGGAAGAAATGAGTCTGACCATATCGTGTAATGCATTGGTAGGAATTACCACTCCTAAAACTCTCAAGATAGAAGGACATATCAAGAAGAAAAAGGTAAAAGTGTTGATTGATTCAGTTAGTACCCATAATTTTATTCATTATAAGGTAGCCAAGGAATTGAATTGTTTCCTATACCCAGCACCAGAATGTCAAGTGATGGTTGCAAATGGAGAAACTATAAATTGCTATGGAAAATGCCATAATATCAAGCTAACCATGGGGGAATATGTATTGAACAGTCCAATGCTTTCCATTCCAATGGGAGGTGCTAATGTTGTACTAGGAGTACAATGGTTATAATCTTTGGGGATGGTAAATTTTAATTTTCAAGAAATTTTCTTGAATTTTTTTTCAGAAGGAAAGGAAGTCGAATTACGGGGTATTGCAAGGAAGCCGGGAAAGATAATAAGCTCTGATGTCATGACAAAGCTTATAAAGAAAGAACAACGAGGCGTAATTGCACAATTATGCTCACTAGAAGTTCCAACATCAAAATCATCTATTTCTTCAGATCCCCAAAAATTCTTGGACAATCATTCCAAGGTGTTTGAAACTCCCAAAGGACTCCCACCTATTTTTGATCATGATCATGCTATTACAGTAGGTCTTGTAAGGATCATGTTCAACATGTTGAAAGGGTGCTCAAACTATTGCAGGAGAAACAATTATATGCAAAAACATTCAAATGTTTCTTTGGAGTACAAGAGGTGGAATATCTGGGTCATATTGTATCTCACGAGGGTGTTAAAGTAGACCCTAACAAAATTAAATCCATTAAGGAATGGAAAGTCCCCACAACCATAAAGAAGTTACGAGGATTTCTCGGGTTAACAGGGTATTATCGCAAGTTTGTTAAGAATTATGGGAGAATAGCAGCACCTATAACAACATTATTGAAGAAAGATGCATTTTCATGGACTCCTGAAGCAACTAAGGCCTTTGAACATCTTAAAGAAGCAATGTGCCTAACACCGGTCTTAGCTACGCTAGATTTCACAAAAACCTTTATTGTGGAATGTGATGCCTCAGGAAATGGAATTGGTGTTGTTTTAATGCAAGAAGGAAGACCCATTGCTTTTGAAAGTCGTCCAATCAATGGAAATTATTTACAGAAAGATATTAACGAGAAGGAAATTTTAGGAATACTGCATGCACTAAAGAAATGGCGAACTTACCTAATGGGAAGACACTTCAAGGTAAAAACTGATCATGATAGTCTTAAACACTTTTTGGAACAAATGATATCTTTAGAAGAGTAGTAAAAATGGGTCACAAAGATGTTGGGTTATGACTTTGAAATAATCTAGAAAAAAAGGAAGCTAAATGTTGTTGCAGATGCACTCTCAAGAAAGAATGAAGAGGTGGAAGCATTGCTTTGTGCCTTATCTATTATCCAACCAGATTGGATAACAAAAGCAAGGTATGAATGGAAGAAGGACGAAGAAGTGTGGACACTCAATCAAAAGTTGCAGCAAGATCCTAGTACATATGATACATTTAACTGGAAAAATGATTCCTTATGGTACAAAGATCACTTATATATTTGTAAGAATTCCCAACTAAAGCAAAATATTATTTTAGAATTTCACACTTCTCCTTTAGGAGGACACTTAGGATTTTTAAGAACTTACCACAGGGTGAAGAAAGATTTTATTTGGGATGGCCTTAAATCTGATATTCAAAAGTTTGTGGTGGAATGTTTAGTTTTCCAGCAGAATAAAGTTGAGACAATTAAGACCCCAGGTCTTCTACAACCTTTATCCATTCCAAGTCAACGTTGGGAGGAGATTTCAATGGATTTTATCACAGGTTTACCTAAGTCCGAAGGAAAGAGTGTCATCATGGTGGTAGTTGATAGACTTACCAAGTATGCACATGTTTGTGCATTATCTCATCCATTTAAATTAAGTACAGTTGCTACTACATTTATGGACACAATTCAAAAGCTACATGGAAACCCAAGGGTTATTGTGAGCGACAAAGATCCCATTTTTATTGGAAATTTTTGGACGGAGTTATTTTCTTGTTTGGGTACTCAATTAGCTCATATCTCATCTTATCATCCTCAATCTGATGGTCAAACTGAGATAGTAAATAAATGTTTGGAAGGATATCTTCATTGTTTTGTATCTGATAAACAAACACAATGGGTCAAGTGGTTACCTCTTGCTGAATGGTGGTATAACACTTCCTTCCATACTGCAACAAAAATGACTCCATTTATGGCACTTTATGGATATCATCCACCATCCATCACATCATATTTAAGAGAAAATTCGAAGGTTCAAGCAGTGGAAGATCACATCGAGCATCAACAAGAAGTTCTCCAACTCTTAAAGGACAACCTGAATTTGGCACAAAATCGAATGAAACAACAGGCAGATCAACATCGCAACAAGAGAAGTTTTGATGTAGGAGACTGGGTATTTTTATGGCTACAACCATACAAACAAATGTCCCTCAAGCAAGCTAAGAAGGATAATAAATTATCGCCAAAGTATTATGGTCCTTACAAGGTGTTGCAAAATATTGGTGCTATGGCATAAAAATTGGAGCTTCCTGCTTCTTCATGAGTGCATCCAGTTTTCCATGTTTCATGCTTAAAGAAGGTTATAGGTGAAAATCTTCCAGTTCAAACAATATTGCCAGAACTTGATGAGGAAGGAAAAATCATATTGGAACCTAAAGAAGTCATGGAAACAAGAACTCGATAGCTACGAAATCGATCAATTTCAGAGTATCTCATCAAGTGGAAGAACTTACCCACTGAAGATTCTACATGGGAGGATGAGAATTTTATATAGAAGCACCCAGCGCTACTCAAGCATTGAGGAAAACACATTTTTGAAGGAGAGGGGTATGTTAGGTCCCTATATTACTAGTATAGTCCCTTATTGTTGTTAGTGTAACCCCCTTATTGTTATTATTGTTTCCTTGTAACCCACATATCGTTATTATTGTGCCCTTAAATTATTATTGTTAGGTTGGCTAGGATTACATTGTGGCCCCACTAGGATTACATTGTGGCCCCATGGACTCCTATATATAGAAAGGAGGTTTTGTAATTTGTATCATCCAAGAATTGATCATTCATGTAATGCATTGGAGGTTTCCCCCTCGAAGTGGATTATTTCTAAGGCATTGATATCTCTTTTCTTCTATTTTTGGAGCTGGTTTCATAACAGGGTGCACTTCAACATTTCATGAAGTGAAAATTTCTTCAGCAGTTTGGGGAGGATGGTATTCTACAAAGGGAGGATACCATGATTATGTAGCACATCATTTATCATCCACATTGGGATGAGTGGGTGAGGATAATAAGCAAGGGGTTGCATGACCACTTGTAGATTTATGACATGGGCCAGAAAACTTGGTTATGTTGGTTGCCCTTGGGAGATTTTTGTCACTGCCCAAAGGCTCCCATTTCTTTGATCCATGCCTTGAAAAAAACTTATGAAATGAAGAAGGAGGCATGGCTGCGCTGGCTGCTCTTGGGTGAGTATGGTTACCACCCAATAGCTCATATTTTTCTGATTCATGCCTTGTTTATCAATGATAAAATGCAGCAAAAGAAGGCATGTTCATTTTGGTTCTCATTGAGAGAGTTTGGCCACCACATGAAATCTCCTATGTCTATGTGTTTTGCATTGGGTAAAGCTTGGCATGATGCTCTCATGATGTGCATTGATGGTGTTTATTTGTATTGGGCTGATGTGACATTCCACATGTCAATAAATATGTTTTTTCTCCATGATGCATATGAGGAGGAGAGAAAGCAACAAGATCTCTTGTTGCTTTGGCTACTTTTGGGGGAGTTTGGATTGTCCATCTTACATGGAGGAGATGGAGGATGGCAACAAAGGGCCTTACTCTGGTGGTTACTATTAGGAGAATATGGTTTGACATATTTTTCTACCATATAACTCATTTCCTTCTTATTTTGCATAACGTTGGAATAATTCTTGGATCCAACAAGGCCAACAGGGCTAAGGATGAGAGCATATCAATGCTCAATAAAATTCATAAAGCATGGGATGAAGAGATGTATTGTGAGATGGAGCTTTTCCTTTGTGGGAAGAGTCACTTTATTTTATGTATCTCATGTATTAATGATGATATTGGACATCATATGGTTGTCACTTGGTACTTCATGGTGGAAGGAGAACATCTAACCATGCAGTTGGAAGTCATTCTATATATTTTTGAAAGAGAACTTTGGAACCAAACATGCATAACACATTGCAAAAAATGGAGGAAGCCTTCCTTATGTGGATGACATTTGGAGGGGAATAGATGGCTTTGCATCTACTTTGGAGTTGCTTGAGGACAAGCAACATTTTTCCGGGGGGGACTGTAATATTCCTAAATTTTCACATCATATTTGGAATATTAGAGTCCTTGATTTTCTTAATAAATTAAGTAAATAAAAGGGTGGAGGGACCCACAAACCTCAAAGATGAATAAAATCCAATTTTAATGTGTGTATGTGGATATTTTAGATCTAGATCTAGAATCATGGAGTAGTGGAGCATCTCCATTAATGGAGATCACGTCTCATTTATGAGATAGATTATGGAGGATGAAACAGTCAAATAAGATCATGGATCTTAAATGTAAAATCATGAGGATATTTGATAAGGTCAACTAAGATTATAGTGCATTCAAGAAGATCATGAAGCACTTATGATAAGATAGTGGAGAAAGTGATGCATTTAATGCACACATGATGGAGGGGGTAATCACCCCATGTGAACATGATGGAGGACATGGATCAACAATGCAGTAAACCTTGGAGACTTTTGTCCACATGTACAACTCAATATTGGAGTGGGCCTAGGCTATGGAAGGCTCATGCATATAATGAAGGTGAACGAACAATGGAAGGCATGATTTGGATTATTCATTTCTTGATCTGTTTAGATCTAGAATTTTCTTAGGACATTTCTATGCGGACTAGGGCTGTTTAGCAGAGTTTTCAGTGCTATTTAGCATGGGGTGTTCCCGAGAGGGAATCCCACCTCTTTCTTTGAGTGATATCTAAGAAAGAGGATTGTTATTCATTCCTTATCAGGCATTGGTGCCATCTTCAGGAGGTTGTTTCTAGCATTCATCTAGGAAAACAGTGGAGGATTCATCCTACCACTTTGTTCTTCAGATCCAACCTTTTAGGATCAGCAAATCTACATCAGGCATTCAGGCCTATGGGTTTTACCTCCATGCAACAACAGTCCCTTCAAGGATTGTGCAGTTTAGTCTTGTAGATCTATTGGAGGAAGGAAGTTTCCAGTATTTCAGTTGGGAATCCTGTGAGGGCTAACCTCCTCACATTGGATCTATTGTTTCCATCACTCAGGAGCTAATTTGACACATCTAGCAGTAGGCTAATGAGCCTCCCTCTCTGACAGCGCAGTTTTCTGAAGTTTTTGTTCATCTAGCAACTATTTTCAGTGGAGGAGATTAGAGGAGCTAGATCTTGAGATTTTAGCCCAAGGATCTAGTGAAGAGATCAGCCCTTCCTGCATAGATATGATTGTACATCATTGTAGCCATCCTATAATCAAATCTAGATTCAGATCTACATTCACAACAACATATTTGTGAAGCCCTAAGAGGGTGGTTTCCTTAGACTTACAGATCTAAGAAATCCCTTCTGGGTTATCTTGGGAATCCATCATTGAGCCCATATCTACAATTTCAGCATCATCGGAGCTCCCATTCTACCTAAATATGACTTTTTATCTTTCAGGCAGTTGCAGTCCATACAGCTGCAGTAGGGACATCATAGTTTACCTTCCAACAGAGCAGCAGTTACGCAGTCCCTAATGGGAAATAATTGCAGGGTCATTCTAGGCCACCCTTGTGGCTTGAGTGTCTCATATTTTGAGCATTGTTGTACTTTCTTTTTGCACCTCAAATATGATAAAATGGCTCAGATATTTCTGTGCATTCTGATGTGTATATAGATTTATTGTTTACTTTGTTGTAGTTCTTATATTGTGTTTCAGTATTACTACATTCTCCCTTTTGGGATATTACAGGTAGAGAGTGTTTTCCTTGTATTGATGCAATTGAATCTTTGGATACTTGTGCTTGGTGTGGATTTGGAAGTGTTTGCATATCCCTTAGATAATTTGTTGGTGTAAGAGATATTAGCCAAACTTTGTGCTTACAATTTCAACATCTCTTGTTTGACGGTAACATTTTGGTATCATTGTGATTGGTTATTGTATTTTGACATCTTGAATTAATTAATAATGATAAGCACTCCCAATCAATTTTCTAGACCCCATAGCTAGTAGAGATTAAAACATGTACCTCATCATTCATAATTGCATCATACATACTCACTGTTTTTTACCTTTTGGTATGAAAATCAGTCTTTTAGAAGCATATTTTTATGTTGTCACAACAGATGTACATGATTCACAAGGTGAGAAATAAATCTCCAGTGTAATTGTAGATTTTAGGTTTAATAATTATAGGTAATTTATAGGCTATAAATATCTTCAAATTTTCTTTTCTAATTAAGTATTCAACTAAAAATATTGAGTATCTTATACATAACTATTTTTCCCTCTATTCACTTTCCACAACTTCCATAACTATTACGTAGGGACCTGGAGTTTCAATGCTATTTTGATTGTTTAGTAAAATATTTTCCAAAGCTTTACAAACTTTTATAATTTATTGAAAGTTGTATAATTTACAATTTATAAAGTTGCAAGGTCTAATTTTTTAAAGTCTAATTCTATAAAGGGTGTTAGCTCAATGGAAGAGTGCTTGCTTTACAAGAAGGAGGTTGTTTGTTTGATTCCATCATGACCTGATATTCATATGGAATGGAAATGATTAGTTTCTAGTGACATAGGCTCTTTTGATCATCAACAATGAAGTTATGGTGACCTTTTTCCACCCCCACAAAAATATGAAATGGTGATTGTGTTAGTGCGTTTGGTGCACACATGTACAAAATCACACCAACTTAAGGGGTGTGGTTTTCCCTCTTAAGTTATTGGTCATAGGTAGAAAATATATGGAGTCAAGAAAGTTAGTGTAACATGCTAGAACATAAAAATACTAGATAGATAAATAGCATGCATATTCAAACGTAAAAATTAAACTAAAACTAAAACAAATAACACAAAAGCTCTAAAAAGAGTGAAACAACTTCAATAATCCAAACGACGGCACTTAAATCCCCTATTATTGAGTGCTAGTAGGAAATGAGGATGAAACTTTAACCCACTTGCTAAAGGGCCCTTAGAACTTGGGGTCCTAAGTCTCGATGCAAGGATGTCTTTACTTTCGAGCTACCTTGGCACAAAGTCTCCATCTCTCTACTATGGTGGACTGAAGTTGTTGGCTGGCCAACAAATGAGTCCCCTATATATCTGCTTCGGATCACACACTATTGGTATTGCTTGGGGAAATTCTGGCCAGGATAACAATGTGATCTCCAGTTACTCATCTCTTGGTGACCTTTTATAGGAGAATTCAAATCCTCCTTCCCTCTCTTGGTACATTGTGTATGGTGACCCAAGAGAGGGGGATGATTCCATTGTGTGCCACATTTATTCCATTGTGTGCTCCCTTGATGTCCTAAGGAGGCTTCGGTGGCTGTCCTTAGGCGGCTTCAAGTGTGGAATCAATGTCCTTGAGTGTGCTTTTTGTGGTCCCAAAAAGTGACTTCCACCACTCCCAGGATTGCGCGATTTTTAGATCAAAAGGCGTGCAAAGGCGCACTTATCGAAGGATTTTGCGCGCAAAATCATTTATGACTATTTTAATTTTTTTTTCCTCAGACCTTAGAGATTTTTAAATACTTCTCGATTCTATAATGTCTTTCAGCCCTGTAAATCCTTATGCCTGACATTAAATAATTTCGTATTTGCTTGTACAATTTTCCAATGATAACAGTTGCCCCCTAATGTGTGAGGTCTAGGAAAAACTGTACAACCAAAATACATTATACTTTATTTTCTGTATGTTGTGCATAGAGAGAGAGAGAGAGACCTACATGGAACTTGGAATTGGAGACACCCTGCACCAGTTCAAAGAACGACCATGTCCTGTGAGACCCCTATAAGAAAATTTAATACAATATATACAAATTTTCTACAAAGCGGGCATGTCCCATGCTCGTAATGTTGTGGCTATTTAAACAAATCTATTTGACAGATACATGTTCTGTCTGCGTCACTAATATGGTAGTGATATGTTGGTTGCTGACGACGACTGCTGACGCCCTCAGGGGAATTTTTTTCTTTGAAAATATGTGGAATGTGGTACCCATGTGCGTAAACTTTGTATGGCATATAACTCCACATTTTATGCCTAGGTGTTGGTTGGGACGTTCCCGTATAAGCATTGATGAAAGAGACAATTAAGAAGGTACGGGTCTTCGACGAATTTGATCAAAGTGCAATGGTTGTAAGGTACGATACCATATTGACATGAAAGCTTGTGTTATAGTCGAATGTCAGGAGGATTGATGACATATGTGGGCAATGATTTTTCCCACCCGAGGATGCCCCTTTTATGGAGAGGGGTGATCCAAGGTACCACTTACTTTTTGGAAAATATGTGTTGAAGACGACAAAAAGGAAGCCTCAACTGAACGAGGGGGTCACTAATTCAGGGGATCAGGATCCTGGATGTGATGGGTTTAACATAGGCATAATGGCAAGGGATGAATGAAAATCGATGATGGGGATTCAGTGGCCCAAGGTCAGAGTATAAAAAGAAGCTTGGCGATAGTCATAACTATTTCTGATGGGGAAATACTTGGAGTCGGTAGAAATTCCAGGGTGGGTATAATATAGTTATGAATGTCATGGTGGCTTTTGCATGAGGGTGTGATACTCTGACCAAGGGTGACCAGGGACTGCTGCCATGGGGTGGAGGAAAATGAATGAGTGGGTGGTGGACATAGTGCATCATTTTTGGTCTTTGTACACTTACCAAAAGAATAAAATAATGAGGTTTGGTTTGTATAAAACACAAAGGCAGGTGCCCCAAAACATGAAATTGTTTGCTCACTGATGACGTGAGGAAGGTGTTTTGCTGAGGGTGGGGGGCCCATTGGTTGATCTCATGTGTGAGGTTGATGAAGTGGATGAAAAGGTATCGTAGATGGGATTATGCTGATAGAGGTATGGTGGGCCAAATGCGAGGCATGGTAGTGCACTTTTGTTCTGCTTGCACATCTTGGTCATCTGGGAAAGGGGTTTTATTTTGTATGGTAAAACTTGATCTTATGCACAGTGGATGAATGGGTATGAGGTGCTTCCCAGACTATAGTGGTATGGCCATGGTGTCACTATTTTTTTTTTTGTGATATATGGTCTACTTTGGGTGACGAGTGCCATGGAGGGGAGGCTCTACCGACCAACGAGGATGTTTATCATGTGTAGGGCGAGGTGATGATAAACACAGTCAGATATGTGAAACCTATGATTAATTGTAATATCCCAAAATGGGAACAAGCATCAATATTAAACAATACTGCTAAGAAATAACGTAGTTTAGCCAAATAAAATCAAGAGGCCAATAGGGAGGCTCAATAATTACATATACATCAAAAAATCAAATTTACAATGAGGCCCATACAATTTATAACAAGAAATAGAAGACTTAAATAGAAGAAAACCCTCAAAAGGAGGTGCCGCAATCACATGTATTCACTGCAAAAGGCTTGAAAACGTTATTTTATAGAGCATATAGCAGCTAGAGATTACACTTCAGATCTAGAGCATATAAGTGCATGAAACACTAGATCTATGACAGATCCATGCACTATAGAGGCTCCTCTTTCAATTCCACTTGGGATTTTTAGAAAAACACCATGTACATGAAGTAGATCTAATATCTAAGTTACATATATGCAGAAATATGCAGTGATTCATAAATATACAGCAGTATGCAGATCAGATCTGATATGAACATGCATTAGATTTTCTCCAATAGATCTCAAAATGTGATGGGAAGATCCCCAACACTTGAAGCCCAGCTCCCCAAATGGTGTGCTAAAACACCCTGCAATAGTACCTACAGGAAAAACGCAGATATGGAAGGAAAACTGCGTTATAGGCTTTGGTACATGTTTGGCTTGATGCCAAGATCTGAAAATGCAGCTCCAAAGGTCCAATACACCCTTGCTAATGGGATAGAATACTTTCCCACTGAAAGAGGCACTAGAATGGCCTAGATCTGAGTAGATCTAGCCTCCACTTGCTGCATCTTACAAGGACAACCAAACCCTCAACAAGATCTGCGTTGTAGTTGAAAGATGAAGCTTGGCCAAATGCCTGATAGTGGACAAGACATGCAAGACTCTTCCAAGAGGCCTCTCAAGGACAGAGGTGGGATTCCCGATCAGGAACACCTAGTGCTAAACAACACTATTCTCTGCTAAACAACCAAGAGAATGATATATGTCTAAATAGACAATATATTCAGAAATATAATACAATCAACAACCCTCTCATGATGTCCTCCTCTTCCTTTTATAAGATAGAGATCTTGCAAAACCTTAAACCATATCAATGATTTAGCTTCTTTCACATGTGCCACCTCCAACTAAGACTGCGTTGTGCATCAATGAGGTTCACTTCTTCTAGACAACCCTATTGATTTGGTCATGGTTGACTCAGTCAAATGGTCCAATCCCTTTCACACATGAGGGTGTTTATTTAGATAGCCCTGATTTAGCCTTGTTCACATGGGGAATTGATTTATTCACTATTTTTAGGAGTTTTTATTGTCCTCCTTTACACATTTATTCATGCAACAGGAAAATGAAACAAAATTGTATATTCCCATTAGCTCGGGCTAATTGGGAATATTACAGTCCTCCCCTCCAAAATTTTTCTTGTCCTCAAGCAACTAATAAGGTGAGTGCTGCAACACTTCTCCTCCTCCATTGGTGACACCATCATGAGTTAGGCTTTCTTCATAAGCTAAGTGTTCACCAATCCAACCCTCCATGAATTTTTCCTCCAAGGTCATTATGAGATGTGCATATTCCATCCCAGAAGGAGTCAAGAACTCAAATGAAACAAACATGGTTGAACCAATACTCTCCCTAAAACATGTAGCATAAGGCACATAGTGAGTCTCCATCCCATGTGGTACATAAAAGCTTCCCATCCTCCCTCCATACAACCCCATAAAAAGTATAAGTATGTCATCAATGTATGGAAGAAAAAGTACATATACACAAACATAAATTTGAGCATGAGGAGGTGGTTCATAGTCCCACATATGAAACTAGCGTAGTTCATCTCCTGCCCGCATCAGATCAAGGTATGATAAGTGGTTTCCCCACCACTTGCTGCACATGTCATCTCACCATGGCTGAAAGTGTGAGATATGTTTGGTGCCTTTGGGAAGCACCCATCATGAAATAAAATATCCCTTTACACAACAAGGGAGTGGCCAAATTCAGAAATTTTAGTGGCCCAATGTTTTCCATGAGATTTACATGATACATCACTCCTCCTTGGAATCATGGACTGCATAAACATGGTGAAAGAATATGTAAAATCAGAAAATGAAATTTTCTTTACATGATCAGATTCTTCACCAACAATGCCTCTCATACACATGTAGTTGTGCATGGATCTTTCTCCTCTTTCAAAAGAAGGAAAATATGGCTGAAATAGCTCTTGCATAGAGTCACATGGATGCCCCAACTCCACATAGTTCATGCATTCTTGAAAATTCTGATGTAGTTCTTCTTTCAAGCCTTCCCAATCAAAGCTTCTCATGATGATGTTGTAGATCTCCATGGATTACATATGGCTGAAACAAAACTCTTTGTATGCTATTTGTAGTAAATTCTTCTTGAGCTTAGAAGCTCTAGACAAGAAGATCCTACCATGATGATAGATGACTCCCTCATGGACTAGATAGCCCTCTTCATGTAGCTGGTCATCAAGTATCATACAAGTGTATAGATCTTTGGAATAATCCACCAACAATTGGGATTTCCAATACAGATCTAAACTGCTCAACAATGACAACGCTAATGATGCATCAACAGAAATTTCTGTCATGTTGTTGCTCTCTTCCTTGACATCTCCTATGTCAAAGGTGTGTGTTGGAAGGCCATTCCTTCCATTCTTCTCCTCCCACAGCGCAGATCCAGAAATGAGAGTGGGTGATGATGATAAGGGAAGAAGATCTCCCTCTTTCTTGAGCTTACCTTAGTCTCCCAGCACTGTAACTTTGTCTTCAAGTACTCCAATCCCTCCTAGATCTAAGTTTGGAGTAGAAAGTTGTGATGTATTCCCCACAAAGTCTGAATTAGGTGGCCTCCCAGGTGGTCTGCCACTAGATAAGAGTGTATGCAGAAATCTCATGAACATAATGGATGGGACTATAGGGTCCTTGCTTCCACTACACAAATCCATCTCTGTTTTCTGTGTGGAAGTGTTATGTGAGGGATATGTATGCATGCCTTTGATCATTTGATATTCACCACTCTTCTTGTCCACCCATTCCATTTTTAAAGTCTCCCAATTAGTGTTGACTTTCCCCAATGTAATCAACCATTGAACACCCAAAATAACATTGGTGTCTAGTATGTCAACTACAAAGAAGTGATCAACCAAAGTGTAGGTACCCATGGTGACTGAAAGTGATGGACATTAATGCATGCATTGCATTGTTTTATCTCCTGGGACCAAAATAGAGAATCCCTCAAAATTATCAGTGGGTATTTCCCTCCTCTACACAAGATGGGCATCAATGAAATTGTGGGTAGCCCCACTGTCAATCAATACATAAACCCTCTGATTCTTGATTGAACCTTGAAATCTTAAGGTCAAGTACTTAGGTACTCCTCTCAAAGATGCAAGAGTTCCTCCAATAGGATAAAATGCTCCATTTCCATATGCTGAAGGTGTTGGATCTCCTTCAACATTGTCAGCGTTGTGATCCCTTCGTGGTTCATCATCTTCATCTTCTTCAAGATCTGAAAATACCTCTATGTAATGTGCTTTACTAGCAGCACATCTATGTCCAGGTACTCATGGTTCTTTGAAAGTGAAGCATAGCTTATTTTTCCTTAGATCTCTCCAAAATTCAATGTCAAGAGGCTTCTTGAATGAGCTCTCCTTTGAAGGAGAAAGTTTCTCTTCCTTTCCTTTAGAAGGAAAAGGGGGCTTGTGCTTACCTTTGCTTTTGGAAAGGCATCTTGAAGGTCTCTAGCCCTCTCAATGGAATCATGCAAGGTAGTAGACTTGGTATAATTTACCAACCCATGAAGAGGTTCATCTATACCATCGATGAACATGTACACCCTTCTTGCTGCAGACCAGTCAGGAACCATAATAGATAATCTCAAAAACTCAGAAATATAAGACTCTCTATTACCTGATTGCTTCAACTTTGCAAGGCTCATGAAAGGTGCTTCAGGATCTCTTCTGTCAAATATTTCCACCACCCTTCTCATGAACTCTGAATAAGCAGTCACATTGGCATGACCCAATGTAGACAAGCCATGGAACCACTAGTCATGTGCTTCACCTTAAAAGTGTAGTGCTGCAATCTTGATAGCTTCCATCTTAGTGACCTTTTTCAATTGAAAGTAGATGTTAAGTTTTTCTACCCATGCTTTGGTAGAACACTTGGATGACCCATCAAAATTGGGTAGAAATAATATGCCCATAGAGTGATGTCGATCGTGATTCTGAGTGAATCCACCATCTCTATATTGATGCCTTGGTATTCTTTTGTCCTTCAGGTGACAAAAATATTGAAAAATAAAGTGATCTTTGAATCTTTTATTTTGAGACTCATATTCTTGAAAATAGTCTTCAAGGTATGCTTTCCCTTGAAACCCTTCATTTCCCACAGCCAAAAAGGTAGGCATGGTAGAGCATTGGGAAATCCGTGGTTGGTGCACTAGTTGATCATTGCAGTGGTGAGACATGCCAGAGCTCTCTCCAAGATGGAATATCTTAGGAGACTCTTTGATTTTGTCCAGTCTCACCTCTTTGATCTCTCTATCAAGATCTTGCATGGCTCTCAAAAGGATCTTGGGGAAATCCTTTTCTTCTACATCACTTCCAGATTCGGGGGATTTACCCTTGTCTCTATCATCATTTGTGTAATCAAATTTATTCTGTCTTATTTTGAGATACCTCTTCTCTCTGTCAGTAAGAGGCTCTTCTTCTTCTGAAGACATATTGGCTTCTCACAGGCTGTGCCAAGATGATCGCTCTGATACCACTGTAATATCCCAAAATGGGAACAAGCAACAATATTAAACAATACTGCTCAGAAATAACGCAGTTTAGCTAAATAAAACCAGGAAGCCAATATGGAGGCTCAATATTTACATATACATTAGCAAATCAGATTTACAATGAGGCCCATAAAATGTATAATTGGAAATAGAAGATTTAAATAGAAGAAAAACCTCAAAAGGAGGTGCTGCAATCACATGTATTCACTGCAAAAGGCTTGATAACATTATTTTATAGAGCATACAGTAGCTGAAGACTACAATTTAGATCTAGATCATATAAGTGCATGAAACACCAAATCTATGACAGATCCATACACTATAGAGGTTCGTCTTTCAATTCCCCTTGGTATTTTGAGAAAAACACCATGTACGTGAAGTAGATCTAAGATCTAAGTTACAGATCTACAGAAATATGCAATGATTCAGAAATGTACAGCAGTATGCAGATCATATTTGATATTAACATGCATTAGATATTCTCCAATAAATCTCAAAATGTGATGGGCAGATCCCCAACACTTGAAGCCCAACTCCCCAAATGGTGTGCTAAAACACCCTACAACAGTACCTACAGGAAAAATGCATATCTCGAAGGAAAACTGTGTTGTAAGCTTTGGTACATGTTTGGCCTGATGCCAAGATCTAAAAATGCAGCTCCAAAGGTCCAATACACCCTTGCAAATGGGATAGAAGAATTTCCCACTGAAAATAGGCACTAGAATGGCCTAGATCTGAGTAGATCTAGCCTCCACTTGCTGCAGCTTACAAGGACAACCAAACCCTCAACATGATCTGCGTTGTAATTGAAAGATGAAGCTTGGCCAAATGCCTAATAGTGGACAAGACATGCAAGACTCTTCCAAGAGGCCTCTTAAGGAAAGAGGTGGGATACCCGATCAGGAACACCCAATTATAAACAGAACTATTATCTGCTAAACAGCCAAGAGAATGATATATGCCTAAACATACAATATATTCAGAAATATAATACAATCAACAACCCTCTCATGATGTCCTCCTCTTCCTTTTATAAGATAGAGATCTTGAAAAACCCTAAACCATCTCAATGATTTAGCTTCTTTCACACTACAAGAAAAAAGCACATTGGTGAGGGGAGAAAATGGTCACCATAAGCTCATTGGTGACGGTCAAAAGAGCCTTCGTCACCAAAGGTGGTGTCGCCAAAAATATAGATGTTGTGGTGACATTCAAGGTTCGTCACCAATAATGATTTATAGTGACGGATAGTGACCGTCACCACTTCATATGAGCAATGGTGATGGAAAATAGCCTCCGTCACCAAAAAACCAAACGTCACCAAAGGTGGCGTTGCCGAAAATATGTGTTGTGGTGACATTCAAGGTCCATCACAAATATTAATTATAATGATGGATAGTGACCGTCACCATTTCATATGAAAAACAAAGATTTTTTGTGATGGACCTTTCATGGCCGTCACTATTGGTGCATATATATGGCGACGTTCATTGACCATCACCATAAACTCATTGGTGACATCAAGGTCCGCCATGAATAATGACTATAATGACAAAAAGTGACCCTCACCATTTCATATCAACAACAATTATTTATGGTGACGGACCTCTAATGGTCGTCACTATTGATGCGTATATATGGTGGTGTTCGTTGACCGTCACCATTTGATATTTTGGTGAGGGTCGAAAAATGTCACCATAAGCTCATTGATGGTGGTCAAAAGAGCATCCGTCACCAAAAACTGATCTTCATCATTCGCTATGAATATCAGGGCACGTTGGAATCGAACCACCAACCTCCTGCTTGTAAAGCAGTTGCTCTTCCATTGAGCTAGCACCCTTTAAAGAATTATACTTTAAACTAGCAACTGCCCCTAAAGGTGCAAAGATACACCAAAGGAATAAGAACCAAGAAAACTGAAAGAATTCAGTGTCCTCAAATCGTTCAAAGTTCAAATTGAAGTAGATTTTAAATGGAAACCCTAAAACCAGCTAAGTAGTTTACAAGTTAACATTTTGCATATAACTTTTGTTCAATTTATATGACAAGTTATGCCATAACCTTGAAACTAGTTTCTTAGCTAAAAGACTTTCTTAAGTCAACAATGACAAAGAAAGATAGTCATGGCAAGCAAAATTCTCTTGTTTTTTCTAATGAGGGTGCATGTAACTTGGTAAAGGTTGTATGAGAGTATCAAACCATAAACAATTTCACTAAAACATGGAAATGACAAAGTCTTGTTAAGCTACAAAATTTTAGTTGAATATATGAAAAGCATCGAGCTAAATGATATAATTAAACTAAAAGTAACTGTAAAAAAATGAAATTGCCATCATATACCATCTGGTTTGGTTAGTTCTTCAGGAAGAGAAAGTGCAATTGCATGATCTAGCTCCTCATATTGATTCTGTAATGGACCATCCTGAACAAAAATGTCCACATACAACAATCAATGTTATCGTATTGGTAAGACTTTTGATATAATCTATCAAATAATGTACTATGTAGGAGAATAACTGGAAAGCACAACTAAAAATTTGAATCACAACATATAAAAGAACATGCAACAAGAAAGGAACAACTCCACAGTTTGAGAAATATGAACAATCCATGAACCTATTCTTATATATTGATATAGATAACGAAATAGAAATATAGATTTATGAAATTCAAGTATCACACAACAATGTCTTGAACAAATATCAATATGTAAAATAGTATTTTTTGCATTTGGATTTACCTTGTAGAACCTGAGGAGAACGTTTCCACAGAAACAACCAATAAACATAACAACATGGACCTCAGAAGCAATTGTGTAGGGGATAAAATATGAAGGTAAAGCACTAGATAATTATTCAAAGAAAATGATGAAAAGCGTATCTAGAAATAACTGAGAACCGTCTGAAGTAAACCACACATTTATCATCATGACTAGTACACTTGCAAAAAAATATCAAAATAAATTATGAACTATTCCACCAAAAAACAGTGAATTTTTCCACTAAAATATAGTTTCAAATTAATCACTAGCATGACGCTAACTTTGTTAGTGCTAACAAATAGAAGATTGAAGTTTAAAAGACAATACATGCTGATGAATTAGGGATTACCGTGGCATTAGAGGCCACATGCCAAATTACATTATCATTTCCAAATGCACCCCTACGTAGTGTCCATCTAACACTTTGTGACTTGAACCTTTAAAAGGCTTGCTCAGCCACTTCATCATTCAAGATTTATTGTGAGTATGATGTTACAATGTGACCTACATGTCCCAAATAACATGAGCCAACAATGAAAACCATAATTAAATTATTAATGCCTTACTAATTTAATCCTTGAAAAGACGAAAAACATGAATCCAAAAAAGAAAATGATAAGGTTCTCATTAACCAGCTATTATATTTACAGATATGGCAGAATTTTTGATTGGTTGCTTCAGAATTTAAAGCATTTTACTTATTCTCTTAAACATATGAAAAGACACTAAAATTACCAAGGTCATATTTCAACAAAAATCTTGCAGAAAATCAGATTGCAACTATGAAGATATTATTGTAAAAATCTTGCAGAAAATCAGATTGCAACTATGAAGATATTATTACAAAATCTTGCAGAAAATCAGATTGCAACTATGAAGATATTATTACAAAAATCTTGCAGAAAATCAGATTGCAACTATGAAGATATTGTTCTAAATTTTAAAAATTATAGTAATAAAATCCATCTTCAACATGACTTAACATTTTATATCATATTAGACAAATTTTGAGTCAGGGAACAAGTACAAGGTTTGGAGTTAAAATATTTGCGTCAAGGAAAAGGAGATACCATATACAACTTTCTGATTTGAGGTGTATCACTAGAGAACATAGTCTTGAGTCTTAAACCAGTACTTAATGAGGGACATCTGGAAATAAATGGGCACAAAATGTGAATTCATCCCTCATGAGTCATGGCAACCCACAAAAAACTCTTGAGGCTTTACAACCACTACAGCTACACCCATCACACTACCTTTTTAGGTTGAATTGTCCACACCTGAGGCTTTGCAAGTTGCAACCACTGCAGCTGCACCCATCACACCACCTTTATAGGTTGAATTGTCCACATGTCCTAATCCACAAAAGATGTAGTTGAATAGTCTATTGTACTGAATTGCACAGCTTTTTCCCACAACTGACCTTAAGTCCTTGCATGTGATGAGTGCACTAGACATGTATCATGGGAGCCACAAAACCTGTAAACACAATTATCCATGAAGTGTAGAACGGGGAGGATGTAACTGGCAAGAACAAAGTTGGGACAAATGCTCCCTTGCAATGAAATTCCAGATGTGACTCCTCATGAACAGAGAGCCATTCTTATCAAAATATTCTAAGAGAAACATGTTTTAAAGCTAAATGGATACAATTCATTAACCGCGCTGCCATCCTACCATGTCATATCACCTTGAGCACCCCCCAACACAGTGACTCCCTTGGTAGAAAAGGCAAAATAACTAAATAAGTTTGCTCAAAAATGTAAAAACAAAATTCAGATATGGGAAGAATACACCAATGCCCAACAGGCTTGGGACTAGCAGTTAGTGGCGAGGAGTTTCACACCTTTGGTCAAGATTCCATTCTCATAGGCTTCACCCATGGGGGTTAGGAAGGGATTGAACTTATGGCATTGGGAGGTGATGAACCATGTGCATATATTGCAAAACCAAGCTTACCCTCATTCTCCTTAAGGCAAACACTGTTGACCAAGTTCCATTCACATAGCCTGTACCCAGCATGTGGAGGTAGTCATTGAACTTATGCCATCAAGAAGTGATTACACTTGTGTACATGTTATGGACCCAGGGCTACCCCGTGTTCTCCTTAAGGCTTGCCAAAATATGTTTGTCAAGCGTGTTGTGATCAAGTGGTAAATCAAATGTGCTATCATTATGGAGACTCAAGTGTAATCTCCCCTTAAGAACATGATGTCGTGATTTAATGTTGTCAATTTGTGTTATCATCGATAACTAAGCCTAGGCAGTTGGTCCTAGGCAATGTCCTGCATAATTTTGATGAAATAGATACACCTTGGTCATGGCATTTAGGCCAAAGGTAGGCCCACTTTGTTAACAAAGGCTTATTTACTAACCAGAATAAAAGGGGATGAATATGCCAATGAATAAATGAATAAGAGATGGGATAATAACATACGAAGAAGGTTCAAATTTGGCACATATTGCAAATTATATTTGTTAGGCCTAAAATCATGCAATCCATGCATAGAATGGTGTACCAAATAAAGCACTGGAATAGAATGTACATCATACCATTTTTAAACCTAGGCAAGTGCAGAATCCTTCCTGTTCTACTCTAATGAAGAGAGTCCACATTTTAAAGAGATCCCCATTGATTTGTCAGATAATGTTATTCTAATGGGAGTGGATGTGAAGAAATTTCCTTGAAAAGCATTCCAATGAGAAGACATACATGTGGAAACCATAGAATCTAGTCAAATGAGCACATTTCATGGAAACATTTTGGCTAGGAGGATGACAAAAGGCATAACGCAAAAGTTGTCTCCTTTGTAAAGGTATGAATGGATTAATTAGAAATTCCCCTGTGAGCCTAATTGAATATCTACTAGAGAAAGAAAGTTCAAGGATATATTTTGTAATATGAGGTTCATGATTGCATCCATATTGTTGTACGTCTATTGCTGGAAATTCATTAAAATTTTCCCACAGAAGTGTAATAACATAGAAAAATGGAGAAATTAACCATATACATGGGTGCACACCTTGATTGTTTTTTATATAATGATATTTTTTCTCCTTAATTTCCATTCATCCTCCCCCTTATGGACTGTATCATATTCTTTGAGTTTAGATTGGATAAAATTATTTGTAGCCATGTTGTTTAAGGTGATGTCCTTATGAAGAATGAGCTTCTAGAATGCAAAGCAATGGCCATATTGTTTAAGGCAATGTCCTTACTAAGGCAATGTACTCTCATCCATTGGTAATCAAGGAAGTAATTTGTAGTCCTCAACATTAATCTCTTTTACAATTTCAAAGGTGACAATCCTCCTCATGGGCATTAATCATTAAAAGAAAAGTTCTTAAACCATTAAGTATCCTACCGTGCAATATGTTATCTTTGAGTATGGCAAAGTCAAACTTGATCACCAATACCGTGCTTGCAGGTCTTTGGAATAAGAAATTTTTCAGGTTAGCCTCTATGATCATTTTTTGTCATGCCATGTTTGAGGGGACACCTAGTGATATTGCTCACCAACACCATCTCCTACCTTGATTTATTCTCCCATGGGCCAAAATATGCTTTCTGTAAGACCAACTTTGTTTTCTACCTATTATTTTCATAGTGCCAAAATGTCCACTTGCATGAAAAAATGCACGCCGTTTACATAAAATACAAACCTGATGGATGATAAGGAAAATGGGTTATCGTATATGCCATGAAACATCATATTCCATACTTATAATGCACCCTAAAGTGTCAAAATTGCATGCCAGGTGAAAAAATTGCATTCCTCATGTTAAACTTTGTGTTACAGCCTAACCTGATTGCACACAACCTCCTGCAGATGCACCTAAGGAGAAGCCATAAAATATAGTGCTATATTATTTCTCTTTGTGCATCTTCCTACACTTCCATAATTCTAATTTACACCTTCAAGTGAGGGTACTAAGTCTACCAAAATTATTTCACTGTCTTATGCTAAGTGCAAGTTGTCCTTAGTAACATGCATGTCCAAGCCTTAGTAAAGATAAAAATTACAATTTTCAATTTTTTGTGCGGTTCTTAGAAAATTATTGATCTTTTTACATCATTAGATTTTCACTTCCAATCCAAGAAGCCACTACTATGAAAAAATATCGTGAAACTGCCAAATTACACAACATGAAAAATCAGGCTAGGGTGCCTTCAGAATTCTATATGTTAGAAGATACATGAGCACATACGGTGAAATATAGAGGTTGATAGATAGATTATTCCATGGTATTCAACCCTACACAATCAAATTCCCAAGAACAATCTCCAATTGTTAGTTTTTAAGCATCAGCCATAGCAATTTTTTTGGTCTGGTGCTTTTCTCCAACTCTAGAATCACATGCAGGCTTAAAATAAATTTCATAGCATGTTCTCATTATAAATCCAAATGCCAATTCTTGATGTCTATGGTCTGCTAAAGAAACTAAACACAAATAAAAGAGACAACTTTACATGGAATCAAAGGTCTAAGAATTAATTATCTTATTTTCAACCATGACATTACCTTAACAACGAAGCGAGCCCAAATCTTGTCACTGCGAGCTTCCATGACTTCCTTTAAAATCATAAGCCCCAAGCCTCGAATGATGTCAGCTATTTCAAGGAAGAACCCCCACTCCTCATAAAGCATCTACAATATTGGTGAAAACCAGCACAAGATAATGTTAAACCATGTCTCACAATAACAAAAATAAGTTACTGAGAGCATATAAAAAACCTGTTAATCTAAGAATTTAATTGACCTCTATAAGCAATTTAATTTACCTCTATGGCTGACTTATGTGAAACTGAACTCTCTCTCTCTCTCTCTCTCTATATATATATATATATATAAATAAACTAACATATACAATTATATGTGTGTGTGCACTGTGTATGTCAACTAATATATAAAATCGGAATAATATAGTCTTTTATTAGATGTAATATATGTATTTATATATTTTTTAATTATACATCTAAGCTATATAATAATAGAGATAATGTATCCCATTAATATCCACTTAACACAAGTCTAACTTCTGCTAAGGCCCTTTGTTGATGAAGTGAAGATAACTCTGGAAGGTCAGACAACTTCCCTCACACATGCACATAAGTGCTCTACACTTTTCAAGGTTTGAACCTGGGTTGTTTTCATGTTGCCCTCCCATCCCTCACACTAAACCACATCCCGTTGCAAGTATTAGGATGATGTTAATTTGTATTAATATGTTTTTTTATATAGTATAAATCTATATCAGCTGGCTAATGTATGCTAAAGAATATCAATAACTGAAGCATATGTTGACAAGCATCAGTTTACTACGTAACACCATCATGAAAAGCACCATTCAATGGAACTTCAACAAGAGTGGGGCAATGATCCACATGCATGGGAGGTGATGGGTAGACCAAATTCCACAATTAACTTTTATGTTTGATAGTGCTGACAGAGTTGAACATGTAATAAGACTCCAACTGCCAAACCTTGCGAAATTAAAAGAAATGGAAAACATGAATGGTAATATAGCAAAAAAAAAAAATTATTCATCCCTTGTCTTGGAAGGATTTTGTGTGATGTAGAGTATGCACAGAGAGCTTGGAATTGCTGCCAACAATGATTTTCTCCATCTTTTTTAAGAGAGGTTTGCACAGAGTAATGGATGCCAACATCCTGGAAACAAAATTAAGTATAGACAGTTGAGGGTGGATGGGGTAAAAGATAAAATAGAACACCTTGCATTGCACTGGATTTTGTGCATCATCTTCCTGCACTTCATCAGAGTTGATCTCTACTCCTGCAGGAAAACTGCATCATGTGCATCAGATCTTCACAATGTTTAAATGTGCATTGATGTGGATGAGCTTGAGAATCATATGTGGAAGGATCGCATCTAGCTTAGGCGCATTAAGGAGCAACGGAAGGGAAAATATCACAGCGACACAGAAAAACAAAGACAGTCACAAGAACAAGCCCAAAGGAAAATTATGTCTCAGGCAGAGGATGGTATACTGAAGTACATGTTGAAAATGATGGAAGTTTGCAAAGCACAAGGTTTTGTATATGGCATCATTCCTGAAAGAAGGAAGCCTGTAAGTGGAGCCTCTGACAATATTAGAGCATGGTGGAAGGAGAAGGTCAGATTTGACAGAAATGGCCTTGCTGCAATCACCAAATATCAATCAGAACATGCAGCACTTGGAGAAAATGAGAGTAACATGGTTATGGCTCTTGCCCCTAATACTCTTCAGGAACTTTAGGGCGCCACTTTGGGTTTTCTTCTTTCTGCCCTTATGCAGCACTATGATCCACCTCAGCGGAGGTATCCTTTAGAAAAGGGTATTTCTCCTCCTTGGTGGCCTACTACTAATGAGGATTGGTGGCCACAATTAGGCTTGCCAAAAGGACAAGGGCCTCTACCTTATAAAAATCATCATGATCTGAAAAAGGCTTGGAAGGCGGGGGTTCTTACTGCTGTTATCACATGTCACCTGATATAGCCAAAATTCGCAAACTTGTTAGGCAGTCAAAGTGCTTGTAGGAGAAGATGACAGCTAAATAAAGTGAAACTTGGCTAGAAATTGTTAACCAAGAGGAAGCATTGGCTCGCCAGAAAAACCCTAATGCTTGTCCACCGACCAGTGCTGACTACACATGCTGGGTCTCTGACATTAAGCAGCGGCAGCGAGTATGATGTTGAAGGGTTTGAAGATGATCCAAACTCTATTTATACAAATACTAATGTGCAGGATTTCAAACCAAAAGACTTGGATATCTTAACTTCCAAGGTACAGGAATGCAAACCACAAGACTTTGACCATTTCAATGTAGGTATTTCAAATGAGGGAGTTTCAACTTTTCAGGTAGGAGATAATGCATATTTTATCAGAAAAATAAAGTTACCACAGGAATATCCATTGGAAGATCAAAAGGTCTATACATGTCCACATGAACAATGCCAATATCATGAGCGCCAACTTGAATTTTCATATCAAATATTAAGAAATTCCCATCAGTCTACTTGTGCATATAGAACAGTTTTGAAAGGCATGGGATATCAGAGACCAGAACCTCAAGAGATTAAATCCTTATTTTGTATATCTACAGGGCAGCCTAACTAGCTACAAGTTCAAGGAAAGGTGGGTATTTTTCCATCTGAGAAGGAAGGACAGACAACATCCAATGGTAATGTGAATCTTAATCCTCTTGGCACTACAAGTTCAGAAATTCCAACTGGCAATCAGTAGCCTGTCAATGAATTACTTGCTTATATGATGGGTTGCATCAGAATAAGACAACAACGCTAGGGAACCTTAAGATGATGAATTATCACAATCGGCTTGAAGTGAAAATACACCCTGCTTCACAGGGTGGGGAAATTTTCAAAATTACACCTGATGATAACTTCTTTGGACAAGGAGTCATTGCTGGAAACAATGATTACAATTTTGGTTCAAACATCCATCTGGTAATGAGAGAGGGATTAAACCTTGATCAAAGCAGGGTCTACGATCAACCTTTTATACATCATTTCTAGGAAATGAATGGAGACATGAAATTTGTCTCTGCATATAACAATATTCCAATTGACTATGCAGTCCCAGAGACGGTTTCTAAATATGATAATTCAATATGGTATTTTGGAGCATGACAAGAGTTATTATGAATATCTCATCATGGTACTTCTGAAACTATATTCTACAAGGACGTCTAATCCTATTATAGTTCCTGAATCATAGCATTATAGGACCACTCTTACAAAAAACTACCTGGAGTCATTTTTATTAGATAGAAACCTATAAAGGGAAATCATCATCTGTATGGGCACTTTCATGTAGAGAAATGGAAATTCAAGAAGATGATGATCTGTCATCTGTATGATTTGTGCATGATGATTTAGGTTTTTGCTGTGTATTTGGTTTGGAACTTGTGAAAGAATCCTTAATCTATTATGTATGTTACTGTGTAGTTGGTCACAAGTTTGTCTTCTATAGTCAGAGAATGTAGACACGTGGAGGTGAATCAAATGGAATTGTGTTTGATCGTTTATTTATTCTATGTGCATGAATTTATTTCATTATGATATGACACTTGATTATCTGAATTGATGTGTTAGATAAAATCTGTGGTTTGCTGAATCTACTTCTTTTGGAAAGCAGCCGAAGAAAACCAAAAAAGTTTCTCTCCTTTTGGGCTGTGGAGGCTAAGGGAGATTTAATTCAGGCTCAATTGTCTAGTGAATCCCTTTAATCAACATGTTTATTGGAGGACCCTTAATACTCTTCTAAAACTTATTTGAAGGAGCTACTATAATTTATATGTAGGTAAAATTTATAATTGTTAGTACCCGTGTCATATAAAAATGTATTCGAATTATAATACAGGAATTGACCTTGTACATTGATAAAGTTGCTTAATGGTGATGTTAAATTTTTATAATTGACTTGTCTAGATGCTTTCACTGTCTATTCAACAATAGGGTCTTTATTGTAATGTCTTTTAAATTTATTGGCTGCTTTCCCTGTCTGTTCAACAATAGGGTCTTTACTAATGAACACACATAAAATAGCACCAGCACAAGATGATATTCCAATGCTGCCAAAGGATGCATACTTCTGCATCTGTATCTGATATTCCTGATAGTGTTTACAACCATAAGAAGTGTTTTTGATGATTTGTTAGAATCTGCTAGCATATTTTGACATTTATGCAGATATTTGGCTCAGATTCATACACCATATACACATTGGTGAGAGCAGACATAATCAACCCTCGATCCACCAAAGCGCCACTTCTATGATCCCATATTGATGGCCATCATCTGTCCCTAGGGTTGCAGAAAAGACAAATGAGAAACAATGTACTCATTTCCAGGGAAAACAGACTGCACAGTATGCCCACTAACATTAGTGAAATTTACTGGAACCACAATATCTAAAGATAAAGAGTTAATTGTAGCAGTGGTCAAATGAACTGGAGAAGTGAAAGTAGTTGGTTTTCTTCTGTGATTCTTGCAAGAAAGTAGTTTAGCAATTTGCAACTGAGTATTCATGATAATCTCAGTCCATCTAAGATCTAATTCTGCTCGCTTTTCCTCAGATTCAACACGCAACCTTTCAGCATCTGTATAAATATCCATCTTCGTGTGTTGCAGCTTTAAGATGGAGTCTGCAAATGATTTAATACTTGAAGCAACAAAATCAGGACTCCTATTTCCAAATTTGCCCTTATTTGGACGAGTTTCTTTTGGTCTAAGGTTGGGTCCAGGACAATGATTAGGGATACAGCTAGCTACAAGTCTGCATCCAGGGGCACTAGTATCACTTTCAGGAAGTATACTAGGAAAATTCTCATTTGTTTGCAATAACTGGTTTGAGACGTCCTTCTCACACTAGCAGAAAAGCATGCTAGCAGATAGATATAGGGCATCAATCCAATCAGTGGTGTAATTGGAAACATCAATGCAGCTCTAGTTACTCCAACATCAATCAAATTGCATTTGCATCCGCCGAATTTGCATACATGTCGATCACTCGGCAGGTACAGGGTTTATTATTAAATCCATTGTACATTCCTATTTCCCTGAATTGTATCCTATCATGGTATTCTTGGGCCAACCCTAGATCTTTCCTTTAGCTTAAAGCGGTGGTGGAATTGGAACTTCAATGGCGGGCCAAACATCAAAGCAACTTCGGTTACTCTAGCATCAATAGTATCGCATCTGCCAGAATTGCAAAGCCGTCGATAACCCCCTCTACTGGACACACACTGTCAGAGTCTAGGCAGGCAACACTTGTGATCAAATTCTCTCAGCTTCAGTGTTTCTTAAGGCCTATGAAAGGAAAGGGAAGGGAGCCACAAAATTGGGGAGCAGAGTAAAAGGAGCAGCGGGCTGCGAAATAGATTTGGGTTTTCTCTTCGACTGTAAGGTTCGATTCTTGGTCACTTATATCTTTCACCAATGCTTATTTATCTCTTGAAATAGTGAATAATCGACATAGCATAGAAAGTCTTTAGTTTGAATCTACAGAGATTTGTCCGCCATCTGCCACTCATTCACGCGATTGGAGATTGTCCGCTGGCTGCCGCTCATTCACGCATGGAATCTTGTTGTGAAAGCGCATGGACGAGAGTTGTGGGTTTGCAGGTAAAGTGTTTGTCATAACTCCTCAGCGAGTACTGATTATCAGGTCTGCTTTGGGCCCTGGCCCGTGTTGTTGGCACTAGTACGTCTCTCTGGTCTGTTTTCTCCTCGATAATGAGATATTCGTCAAGAGCTCTTGTGGAAGTGCAGGGATCAGTCTTCATCAGTGCTTTGTTAATGATGTCAACACCATGATGCTTGGATCCCCGGGCACCCAACCACAGCAAAAGGATCAACCGTAAGTGACTACGCTGTCACGACCTCCTACCGACATAGACATAGGTGTCGAAGACTTCTTTCAAATCTTTTCAGAACCGTCACCTTTGCCCGATTATGGATTTCGATGTGAAAACAAGGCTTTTCAAGAACTATTTAGTAGATTGGAAACCCTTGAATCCTCTAACCAGGCACTAAAAAGAGAGGTCGATGAATACAGGAACAAAGTATTTGTAATGGAAGGTGATAATGGTTCACTGAAGTAGTTGTTGATGGACAACAAGGAGCAAGAAGTTCACCACCACCCCTCTAATGACACTCTACATGCTAAACTTCTCAATCTGAAAAGAAAATAGGAGGATATCAAAGCTCAGCAAGAGGCCTTTAAACAAGAAACAGAAACACACATCAACTCATGGGCACAGGTTGCTAGAGGAAGGGATACCCCCCTTGCTCCCCTTTTAGCCATAGTTGAGGAGGTGGTACAATCTAAACTCATGGAAGAACGCACTAGACAAGCACAAGGATTGATCCTCAAAGTGAGAGGGATTCCTTTGCCTCTCACATCCTCAGACCCCATGGTGGTTGGGACCCTGTTCCTTAATGAAAAAATAGATCTCCAGGATGTGACTCTTGATAGGGCTTGGCTTGGGTATGATTCCACTCTCTTTCTCTGGTTCAGGTCAGCAGCTGATCGCCTTCAGGCTCTTAGAGCTAAGCGAAAACTATTCTCACTTCCTAGTAAGATCTTCCTTGATGAAGATCTCACTAAAACACAGGTTGTTGAGCTCAAAAGCTCGAGGGAGTCGGTTACAGCAACATGCCAGGCAGGGAAATGGGCAGTTATCAGGAACCTCAAAGCAGTGATTCGGGACACTTTTCCACCTGGGTGGAAGTACCGTTTCGGGTCCTCCAAATGATAAGCTCGTTAGGGGAGGAAACAAGGGGCATCCATTTCCATTAGTTGTTGGAATGGGAATGGGTCTTTTTGGGCATTTCCAAGTCTATTATATGATGCTCTTCGACTATAGGGTATTTTATTCATCACTGAGATGCATGAGAGCCCTGTTCGACCTCTCCCATACATTACAGGTTACCATAAGTTCTCAGCTTGTAAGCAGGAGACGAGGAGTTTCGATGGTATCAGAGGTTATAGGGGAGTTTCTTGCTTCATTAGAGATTCCTTTTAGAGCAGGATTTCTTTGGTGGTTGCAGATGAGTTTGAGAGGTTTATTTGGGTTCGGGTTTGAGGGGTATCTCCTCTCCCCAAGGACACTTACATTGTTGTTTGTTACTTCCCTCCTGCTTCTCCATCATATGTCATTCATAATGGGCTTGGCGGGAACCGCTTTGTCAATTTGTATGTCAGTATAGCCCAGTATTCAGCATTTGGGGAGGTTATTCTTCTAGGTGACTTCAACTCCCGCACTAGAGCCCTCCAGATCCCTCTTCACAATCGGTTTGAGGATGTTTATTGCATCTAGGATATCGACCTAGAGTCAACGGGATTTCATAGGATTTTTGATGATTCATTGGGGCCCCTTACCACCTATGGTCGACATCTTTTACACTTGGGCGAATCTTAGGAGTTGTTGATTCTTAATGGCCTCCCGCATCTTCCAAACTCCTGCTTTTTCACATGTCGACCTCATGGTGGAGGAGCAAGCGTTGTTGATTATGTCCTCTCTAGCCAAAACCTCCTCCCCTTCATTCATCACTTTTTTGTTTCCCCCATCTCCCTTAGCTGACCATGCTCTTCTTTCTTTCTCTCTTCGTGCTGACAAACCCACCTCCCCCCAAGGGCTCACCACGTACTACTTTTCATTTTGATGAGGGTGACCCAAACATCTTCTCTTCCCACCTTCACCAAATGCTCCCCTCCATGGACAAATTCCCACTATTTGACTCCGCATCGACCAAGTACAACTGTCTCTCATCCATCATTTTGGATGTTGCCCTTAAGTCCTACCCCCACTCTCGTCGTCCCACTTCCACCTCTCATAAACCCTATTTCCATATGAATTGATGGTATGATGAGGAATGCAAAGCTCTCCACCGCCAGCTTCGACATGCATTCATCCATACTCACCGCTCCTACCCCAATATCAAAGCCTCATATCGTCGCCTCCTCCGTCGCAAGAAACATCTCTTTGTCTCCCAGAGAAGACGTGACTTGTGTACCTCTCTTGCTCACTCCCCTAAAAACTTCTGGCGTACTGTCCTCCCCCGCCACTCTCCCCTCCCCTCTGACCTTAACCCCCAACCCATGTTCTCTCATGTGTACACCCTCTATGATATCCCAGGGCAACCCCAGATTCAGGTGACCTCTCCACCCTCTTTAGGTTTCGTATTCTATGACAGTGACATCAGAGAGGCCATTTGGGTGATGAACAGCAACAAAGCAGCAAATGAGGATGGTTTCCAGGCAGAGTTCCTTAAACACGGTCTTTGTGCTCTGGCTCCCTACTTGGTTGATCTCTTCAACCATGTGGTCTGTACAGGTTTCCCATCAACATGGTCTCAGCACATCATTCACCCGATACACAAATCGAGGCCCAGCTCAGATCCCAACAATTATAGGACTATCATGGTGGGCCACACATTCTCCAAACTATATGCTACATCCCTCCACCTCCAAATCTCCAAGGATCTTGAGCGGAAACAACTTAGAGCTAGAGGACAAGTTGGATTTCGACCTGAGCACCAGACTATTGACCACATCCTTACACTTAGGGCCATCATTGAGGAGGCACAAAATTGCTCTTTGAAAGTCTATTGTTGTTTTGTAGACTTTCAAAAAGATTTTGACTCGGTGTCTAGAGAAGCATTATTCCAGAGACTCAGAGATATTGGCATCTCAGAGACCCTCTTGTCAACCATTATGCACTTATATGATTTGGTCCTTGGTCATCTACGCATAGTACATGGGCTATCAGATTTTATCCGAAGCACTATTGGAGTAAAACAAGGTTTTCCCTTGTCCCCCACACTATTTGGGATCTATATTGACGAGCTGGAGTCCTTCTTGCGTGAACACATCCAGGACAGTGATGGTTGCCTTCTACATCATGTCTTTATTTCTATCTTGTTGTTTGCAGATGACGTGGTCCTTCTAGCCCCATCCCCTGACGGATTGCAGAAGAAATTGGATGCCCTGACCCTTTTCAGTGATCTTCGACATTTTATGGTTAACCTAGGTAAAACCAAGGTTATTATCTTCAACACGTCGAAGAAGTTCCTTTGTGACCTCCATTTATTTTTCAGAGGAGAGGAGATTGAGATCACCAGATCATACACCTATCTAGGGGTACTATTCATAGGACCTCACTTTAGCTTGCAGCCTGCACTCCAGCCTCGAATCAACAAGGGCTATGGATCCTTGGCCCTTCTCTAGAGACAATGTTTTTGGAATCATTTTTAGGACATATCAGCCAAGATATCACTGATGGACAGTCTTGTTTGACCCACAGTTCTATATGGTTCAGAGGTTTGGTGTCCTAGCTTACTAGAGTCTGATTGGCCTACTGCAGAGAGAGTGTAGATCACCGTTCTTCATCGCATCATTCAATGTAAGCAGAAAGTGCCACAACCCATCATTCTTGCAGAGTTTGGAGCTCACCCCTTTTGCCTTGAGACAGTGTTTGGTATCATCTCTCTTCTTCACCATGTTCGAGGTTTTGCGGATACAGCGAAGGGGTGGGATCGATATCCATACTTGGCCTACCTTTCATCAGAGTCCATTCCAGTAGAAAGTCCTTCGGCTCAATCTTAATGTTGGTATGCTGGAGTCTCAGATCTCCTTGCTTCAGTTGGTATCAAGATAAACCAACTCCCTCCATTCAAGTATTCTTTGTGTGCACTAGGCCACCTCCTACCAACCAAACAAGAGATAAATAAAATCATCCAAGAGGATATTTACAGGAAATATGTACAGGTTATTTGCATAAACCCTTTGGATGGGTTACATCCGAAGATGGCTTTCTATGTTTAGCACTTCATGATGTTGAGAGATGGACTCATTATTCGGCCCCATTACATGCTTCGCCATTAGATGTAAGCACTTTGGATTCCCTTGGGTCTGATCAAAGTAGGTTCTCATAAACTGCGAATTGAGGCTGACCATTAGATTGCACGGTTAGACATGATTTTCCATTTGTGCCACCTCCGAGAGACTAAGTCGAAGGAGCACTTCATCTTCTGCTGCCCCATTTACTATGATTCATAGGAGATTCCATTGCTTGTTCAGAGGGATACAGACCTTATCTAGCTTCTTTCGATACACGAACCAGAGATTCCTAGCTTTGTACATACAAGAGGCCACGAGACTTCACACACAAATTCTCCAGCCTCCTAGAGCAGATCCCGTACAACTGATTACGTCATTTTTTACAGTGCTCTCGTCAGCAAGAGGCACAAAGTAACAAGTTAATAATATTGTTTCCTCAGACTCTAGATCAGTGTGGGCTAGAGGGGCCATCCCCCTAGCACAGGGACCCCTGAGTCATTACCGAACCAGATCTCTTACTAGCATGCAGTTGAGATCGCCCAGTCATCAGCGACATATCACTTCTTCTCGGCAGCGACGTTATAGAGGCTCCAAATCCTCCCCTAGCCTTCCCTTGAGACAACACTCCATCTTGAGTTTTTTTCATTTGACCTCAAGTATTAGGAGAGAGTTTTAGTGGACCATTATCTTGTGCCCTTTGCACTTGGAGTCTAGGACTTTCTTCATTTTGGTTTTTAGGCATTATGTATTTCTTGCTTTATTTCTTATTTCCTGCTCCTTATATAGGAGAGCTTTTGGTACTCCTTCTTGTATCGACATCATTGTACTCTGCAGTCCCATTGACCTACTTTTGTGGTCATTCGTTAGACATTAATATAGTTATCTTATCTTATCTTATCTACTTGTACTTAATATTGGTTGATTTACTTCATTCTTTCAAAAATGAGAAATATTTTCGTACTTCTTAGTTGTTGTTGCTATTTTGTATCCCTATATATTCTTCCCATCATTAAGAGAAAATGAATTTACAGTCTTCTGTTTGTTGGCAGGGAAGAATTCTATTTATTATTATATTTTGTTTAGATTGTTTTTCATTCTTATGTTTTGTTTAGATTATTTTAGAAGTTTACTCGCTTTCTGTTCTTTTCTAATTCTATACCAAATACTGTTTAGTTCTCAAATTATTCAACATAGGTATGGGTTTCAAACCTGTTATTTCCCATGACCTTGTATATAACTCAAATAGAGTTGGCTTGAAAGCTCCCTTAGCTATCCCAATCTTCAATTAGAAGCTAGATGGAAGTCTTAGTAAAGGAGATGGATTGTCTCTTGACTCTTCTTGTTGAGAAGAAGCGTAAGATGGAACAAGAGGATTAATATGGAGATAATCCTGGGATTCTTGCAACAATCGAGGTAGTGGAAGCATGCAGCGTTGAATGAGGTACAAGTTGATCTCCATTATATAAAGGATCACGTATTAGCAAACAAAGACTGGAATTGTCTAGAGCTAAAGAACGATATTATAGGAAACTACATATGCTTTTAGATGAGCCAATAGACACTAAATTTGTCATTAGGTCATGCTGCAATCGATGATGGAAATTATGTTCGCACAGTTTTTGTACGTGGTGGCCAAGGTGATGCTATGCCAGGAAAATTTCAGCAGAAAAAAGGCTGAAATCAAAGCACAAGCTAGATATTAAGGGATGCAAAAGAGAGCTAATCTTTGTCATTTTGATTCCCAGGTTTTGCCTACTTTGTTAACACTAACAATGAAAGGAAAAGAAGAGTCTGTGCAGAGTTTGATGATTTACAAGAGTGTTTTCAAAAAAGGCAACGTTGTAATTATGAAAACAATGTGGTCACGGTTTGTGAAAAGAAAGGAATGGGAATAGTATTAGTAAAGAAGGCTATCGTGGAGGCCTCAAGGAATTTAAATCTATTATCACAACATATACAACCATTTGCGACCCAGTTTCCATTAAATCCAAATTTTTCTTGAATATAAAATCTCAAATGAATCAAATGTCATGTAAATGTCGTCGGGTTTTTAAGCAAGCGAACAAAGAAAGAGGCGGTCTCACCTTAGCAATTTCTTCAGTACCCACATGGGTTTCAATAGCTTGAGAAATGGAAGAAGGATAATGGGGGAAATTTACAACAAAATATGTGGCGTCTAGTATCGCTTACAACATGCTTTCGACCTCAATTACTCCCATCTCTGCACCATTCACAAACCGTTGTGATGCTTAGAACCCCACATAAACCCTCTTCAAAACCTCTTCAAGAAACACTGGCCTTGGATTTAGCTTACATTTCGCTCTTTTTCAAATTACTTTTACTTGCATGGCCTCTATAATTCCCGCGTTTTGCATATGACTATCAAACATCCACAAAATAGTGCTTAAATTGATGTTAGGGTGATTTTTTTGTGTTTTGCATATGACTATGAAGCATCCACAAAATAGCGCTTAAATCTATGTTAGGGTGCTTTTTTTATTTTTTATTAAGGTGCCATTTTTTTTTTATTGTTGGACTACGGTCTTATTCCTTTAGTGTCATCACAACAAGCTTAACATGTTATTATAGGGAATCAAACACAGGTGGTGAGGGAATTAATAGCATGCCTCAACCATCCAGTCTACTCTTATTTGAGGTTGATGTTATGGTGCTTTTACATGAATGTTAGATTGTTTTGCCAAGTGCACTCACGTTATCGTTAATGGGCTCTTCCTTTTTCAAAATTTGTGGATGTTTTTTTATCTAATTTTGTTCTAACGTAAGGGATAACCCTTCCAATTTCATTTGCATTGGATTTTCAAAGCTTTTTCATCAATGAACCTTTTGTCGATTTAAACTAAGTATGACATTAATTATTTCTAATAATTAGTTGTAATTTTTTATCATCGATATCCACAAGATTTACACTACTAAAAGCCTAGATAAATGAGATTCAACCTTGTTAAAATCTTTTGGAAATAAATTGTGTAGATGTTTACCCTATTCAACATTTTGGGTGAACACGCCACCCATCGTAAGGAACTAGAAAGTAAACATATGATACTTTATCTTGTCCATAATTTATCGATTTTAATTCATGGAATGCTTCATTTTTGTATGTACATTTGAGGAATGAAATATTGAATGACAATAGCTTAGTAAATATTTACCTTCACATTTTTACTAGGCAGAAATCATGTTATTGGCCAGAAAAAATTAACATTTTCAAGGGAATGATTAATTCTCAATGGTTTTTCAATCACCTGAGTTCTCTCTCTCATCACCCCCTACCTTATTAAGAATAATGAGACTAGTAGAAAAGACTGATGGATGCATCAGAGATTGTCGTAGTCTCTATCTAGGGTGACACGTGTCCAACCACTTGATCTGGGATCAAGTCTAGTGAGGTTTCAGACCTCCTACTGACTTCAGGTCAGATAAACCAACTTCAGGTTGGTATGTGACTCTTTGAGTCCATGTGAGGTTTCGAACCTCCAACTGACTTCAGGTCAGGTAAACCAACTTCGGGTTGGTATGAGACTCTTTGTGAGTCCTATAGATGTTTTGGACCTCTGGGTTGAATCTGTCAGCCGAGAATGATGTCTTTGTGACTGACCCACTTCTGCTCTGAAATAAAGAGGCTAGCAAAGCAAGTTACGAT